>JAKSZU010000017.1:8960621-10160621 GCA_026018925.1 Tupaia tana | reverse complement strand
ACTGGACTCCCATGTAGTTGACCGCAGTTTGAGTCCCGGACCGGGTGGCTTAAATTCACGCTGGGTGCGTGTGCATGCTTGCCCAAGATCCCAAGAGGAGAATGGAAGAGAAGGGATTGCAGTGTGGCCGTCCTCCCCGGGGAGTGATTTCTCGCTTTCTGTCTCTCTGTCCCTCTCTATCTTTCTGGCAAGTGCACGCGCTCTATAGCAAAAACCTCTTCCCCCAAAAAAATCAAAAATAAAAAAGATTTAAGATTAAGTATCATTGAAAAAGCCTAAATCAAGAGAATATAATAACTCATTCATTAAGGAATACATACCATTATGGTTTAGATTAAGGTTCATGTTTTTGGACTTGGATGTCCCCAAAGTCAAATTTGATTTTGGATGTACCCTAATTGTCATGATTGGGAAAAAATTAAATTCATGGGTAGGGACTTGATTATATTTTAAGAGTGGTGAGTGAAAACTTAGTTCTTTCATGGTGTCCCAGGGTGGAGCTTTTGAGTATGATGAAGTCATTAGGGCAGGCCCCTGTGATTGAGTTCTAATGCTTATTTCAGGAGATGAAATGAGGCAAAGAGAAGCCACATGGACACACAACAAGCTTTGCTCTGCTAAAAGTTCTGCCTCCACAGTTCTGTGATGCTTTTGGACTTTCAATATATTTGAATTTTGAGTTTGGTGAATAAGCCTATATTATCTTTATAAATCACTCAGTCTCGGGTGTTACCAACATACTATTAATATATGCCAGTAAGTTGTACTAAATTCTGCAAATAAACTCATGAACCAGAAAGACAATGTCCCTGAAATCATTAAGCCAACGTCACAAGAAGTCACACTATGTGTAAGTAGGACAGAGGAAGTGGTCAGTATATGATGCTATATCATCATAAGAACATGAAGACACATAATCCAAATTCCGAACATCATGTAAAGTTCTCTAGAACACCTGATTTCCAATATGAGGGGGCCTGAAGATATTATTCAAATGAAGGGCAACTGTGCTGAACTGTTCAACAGAAGCAATAGCACAGTACATTATTAAGAATGAAAGGCATTCAGAGTATAAAAAAGAAAAGGGCAAAAAAAGTTAGGGCGGTAAATCAAGACCTAGTTACGCATGCCACAGTAAGGAGTCAAACTTTGTTCTGAGAAAGAAAGGGAAACTCAAATGATATATACTGTTTCAAAACCATTCATATGTATTCCAATCAACTGTATACAACTTAATTTTAATTTTAGAAAGCATACTGGCTGCACTGTGGGGCACAGATTGGAGTTGAGGGTGGAAAGAAAGACTAAAAGGTGAGTAGAGTTGATATTGAGAATGAACAGGAGCACAGAGTTAAGTTTAGTATGTACAATTAACAAGTTTCTAATTGAATAGGAGAGTTGGTAGTGAAGAAAAAGGAAAAATAACTCCCAGCTTTAAGTGGTACCATTTGCTCAAATAGAAATCTAAGTGGAGGATATATTGGGGGTGGTGAAGAGAGCAAAAATATATTGACATAGAGTCACCCACAAGTATACCAAAGAGATGGCAGTGTGCATCTGAGGATCCAGGGCTAGCTAAAGCAGAGTGAGTCATGGCATAGGGACCCTGCTGAAGATCATATCTCTCTGTCTCTGTCTCTCTGTCTCTCTAAAGAAATAAATCAACTTTATTAAAAGAATGAAATCAAAATTAATAACATTCCAAATGCTTCTATGATTGTAGAATAGAAGTAATAAGTAAACTATGTTGAAACAAAATTACTTATACTAAGCTCTATCTATATGAAATAAGGCTTTCCATTTGTTTAGACCATATACAACATTAAATACAACAACTAAATAAAACACTATGGCATAATGGCTATGTCGCTGGACTGCCACGTAGTCGACTGTGGTTTGAATCCCAAACCTGGTGGCGTAAAACTCACGCCGGGTACATGTGCATGTGTGGCCAAGATCCCCAGAGGAGAATGGATTGCAGTGTGGCTATCTCCCCTGGGGGGGGGTGATTTCTCACTTTCTGTCTCTCTGTCTCTCTCTCTGTCTCTCCAGTGACCACACAATGCCCTAAAGCAAAATCTCTTAAAAACATAATACAAAATAAAATAAAACGCTGTGCCATTTCTGAGTTTTTCACTTCCAATTTCTTAGAATGTGGCTTCCTAATCACTTTTAATCAACATCTACAGTTTAATTTTTCAGTTTGTTTTAGAACAAAACAAATTTGGATCTCTACTGAATACCTCCATGGGAGATTTAAATTCTATCTCTGCTCTCATTAACAGCTACGCGTCTAGCTCAGCTGTGGTGGTGTGCACTGCTATGACACTGCTATTCAGAGCCTGAGGCCACCTGGTAAGCCCAGGTTCAGTTCTGGCCCAACCCAATCCAATCTGGGAGCGTCCCGTGCGCTGCAATCCTAGCTAATAAGGCGGCTGGGGCAGGAGGACTGTGACATAACTAGACTCTCAAAATCTCTCTCTCTCATAAATTTATATATATATATATATATATATATATATATATATATACACACACATATATACACACACATATATATTTATATATATGTGTGTATATATATATTTATATGTATGTATGTATATGTATATATATATACATGCATATATATGTATGCATATGTATATATGTGTATGTATGTTTACATTTTTTTAAATAGCTATGACTGTAATTATTGAGCAAATAATAATTTCCAAATGAGGAACTCCTACTCATAAACCTGGACAAAATAACACTACTACAAAATTATTTTTCTAGATGTATTAGACAAGCATCAACATGTAGATATAGATGGAAGCATTCAAGCCGGTACTACCGACTCATGGGTTCCTCATGTCCTGGTGGCTCGCTTGTGCACAGGTTCACTACTAGTTAGATAGCCAAGTGCTTCTTATGGTTCCCATTAAATGGACTTGAGATGACCAAAAGCTCAGAGGCCTCATCACTCTAATACGATGTTGCCTAAGTTCTTAACATTTTAGTAAGCCTAGATAATGAGATAGTATAAATAAAGAATGTGCAATTCCATAGCAATAAATTTAGAATTAAAAAAAATACAAATAGAACATAATAAATATCTAAATTAGTCTGGTTCATGAAAAGGAAATAAAAAAGAAAAAAAACTTGGAGACTGGGTTGCCCATAGACCCTACTGGTATCAGGAATTGACCGTGACTAACGAGAAAGGTGAGGTGATTTCAGTGCACATAAATAGAAAGATCATATATGGTCAATATTCAAATCAAAACCAATGTGTATTTAATTTTATTCTACATAGCTCAAACTGGGGCAAGTTATTTTTCCTGCTTTGGTCTCACATTCTTTATTTGTAAAATATATGTAATAAAGGCACTTACCACATAAAGTCTTGATGAGAAGGAAATATGTGAGAAGTACTTAAAATATTTTACGATAAATACAAAAAAGTATTTATCAGATAAAGAACCACATTAGCAATTATAAGCATGACGAGTCTAGAAATGTTGGGGACAGTGAGTAGTACTCGAAGCCAACTGCTGCTCAGTTCTTTTCCTTATTTATTTGCCAGAAGACACACACTCACCAAGGAGAGGGGAGTGGGAGAGGGAAGGAGAAAAGGAGAGAGAGAGAACTACCACTCTCCAATGGGGCATGGTCACACCACAGTCCTTTTCCCTCCATTCTTCCTTCTGGTAAGGATTTGGGGCAAGCATGTCTATTTGTCAGCATGTTTTTTTAAGTTGCCAGGGTCAGGGTTCAAACTATAGTCCGTCCTGTGGGGTCAGGCTCCTCATGCACAGAGCTAAACAGCTGAGTTCTGGGGCCAACTCTGGCGCTCACTTCTGTCTCTTTCTTTCCACATTGGGGTCAGCTCTGATTCTGATTTCTAAGTATCCACCTTCCTGTGACCGAACGTTATATTAAGGGAAAAACTCGTTCTCAAATTATCAAAATGTGATTTTTCTGCTACTACACTGTATTCAGAAGTGAACCTATAAAATGAACTTAGTAACATAGACTCAAGGACAAAAGATAACTGTTGAAATCTGTAACATGCTTAAAATTTTGATTTTAAAAATACACAAAAACTATATACAGAAACATTGTATTTTTGGAGACAAACACTAAAATAAAGAAGAAAAAAGGAAAGGTACTAAATTTTCATATATAAATACTAACAGTGAAGCAACCGCATGAACCTTTTCTTCAAGTTCTCAAGAGCAAGCAAGCACTTACTTTCCATCTTAGCAGTAGTTTAGTGAAATCATTTTGTCCGACACTACTGATATCTTAGCTCTGAGTCTGGAGAAAGATCAAGCCATACTATGAATTATGTTTTAAAGTAAATCAAATCAGATGGATGGTCTTAACACTTAATCACTTTGTGTTAGAGTAATGGCTTGCAATCACAAGACTTCCATGGAGTCCTTTTTCTGAATAATCTTCCTCTATTACAGAAGTAGATGGTAATGCTCCTCTTTATAGTTCTCAAGCACATCTCTAATTTTCTCTATTATAGAAGAAGCTAATGGCTTACATTCTATTTCTTTATGACATGAATGTTAATAGCAAGGGTCTGAGAGGTAAGTGACTAAACCCAACCTGAGTGGTTTTGTTGGAACATTCCGAACATGTCAGAAACTGAAACTGTTTTTATGTTTTTCTACATTCGACCATATTGGCATATCATGACTCTTGTTTTTATTACAAAATGATACATTGCTGCAAAAGTTCAGGAAAACAATCACCAGACTATTATAGATCCGATATTGTCACTCCTTTTTATCATTATCAAATATTACTAAATATCTTTACATGAAACAGAGATAGGCTAAAAGAATGGTTTTATGAATGCAGGCTCTAAACTATAACAATTATCAATACCTCCTAGAACCACTTGTATTTAAATACATTATTCTGAGTCTCTTCTTTAATTATAGGTCTTGAGTATTATAATTTTGGTAAAAAAGATTCTGGACATAGCAAAAACAACACTGGAGTAAATGTCAGGTAAATGGGTTCAAATATAATCTGCAACTTACGACTTATGATATCTTTGAAAAATCCCTCCACCTCTCCTGAGCTTTCTCACCTCTGTAAACCCACTCTGTCTCAGCCCTAGGTTTCCCTGGGCAATAGAGGGCAGCTCTGACCAGCTATGGGCATAAGCTCCCTCTCTTTGGTTTGACTAATTCCCTCCTTGGGATAGTCTATTATTACACAGCATTTGCAAACCAAATCTCTCATAAGGTTTGACAATAATAAATGCCACTTTCTCAGTACTGACTCAATTTCATTAACCCAACTCTAAGGCTTAGATTATTAAGAGACCTATGGTGGGAGATACTTCCACATTTAAGTTCCAACTTCAATTCTCTACTTCCTAATAATTCTAAGGTCTATATTTTCTATCTTACCATTATCCTTTTATTCTATAATTTCTTAAGTATATTTAATTTTCACACATCTTTGTGGGGTACAATGTGGGTTTTCAAAGCATCCATGTAGCATGTCATAATCAAATCAAATCTATTACCATATTCATCATCTTCAGCAAAGAACATTGCATTATATTGTATACACTTGACTTACCATTATCTTTATTTCTTCTAAAATGCCATTATTACAAACTTTTACTGACCATGTTTGCAACTTTCACAGTTTCATTTTTCCATTCTTTGGGCATCCCTAGAGAAACTGGGGTGTTGGACATATGTATCAACTCTTTCCCTAAAGAGGGAGACTAAAAGCTAGAATTTTCATCCACTGACTCTATGATAAGCAATGGGGAAAAACTATGCTTTCTACCAGTCTAAATCATCATGTCTGTTACCCGCTTGCAGTTACACTATTCTGGTCCCATCAGAGCTCCAAAATTGGCACGACAAAATCCAATCCTCTGGGGAGTCCCTTGGAAAAATTAAGGTGTTAGACTAGCAAACAAAACCATTCCCTTTTCTAGAAGAGTCTGGGAAATACCCTGTATCTTCCTGAATATACAATGTTGTGTGAGGGACAGGAATTCTGGTGAAAGGGTTCCCCAAATCTCCTCACTGATTTCATTGAGTCTGATTTTCCATTTGCTAGAGATGTAGGAGCCTTTCTATTAGTTTCTGGATTTCTTGTTGCCAAATTGATGTTTGTTGGGAAAAAGAAGGGTCTTAGTACACCATTCTTAGTCAACCATCTTGCTGATGCCATGTTCTCATTTTTTTTATATATAAATCTGAGAGTACCAGCTAGTGGCATGGTAGTTTGGACAGCAGGATCCCACATGCCTGACTGCATGGTTCAAATCCCAGACCCAGCAGCTTAAAACATGCTGGGCATATGTATGAAAGAGAAGGGATTGTCATATGGCCATCCCCTCCAAGGGGTGGTCTCTCATTTTCTCTCTCTCTCTTTCTCTCTCTCCAGTAAGCACACATGTCCTACAGAAAATTTTTTAAAGTAATTTTTTTTAAATCTGACCTTTTCTCTCTCTTATTTTCTAATGATCTCTCCACAGAGAAGTACAAAAGGAGATTCTTTTGAGCTGTAGACAATATTCAGAGGTAAACATAGGCACCCTACAACCTCAAAAATCAAAAATGAAGAGGTTAAAACTTTAATAGTAACAGTATAACTAGATATGCTCTTGAGATGGTTCGTTTTGAGTGTCAATTTGAATGGACTGAAGGATGCCTGGGCTACTGCTGAAACATTATTTCTAGGTGTGTCTGGAAGAGTGTTGCCAGTTGGATTGGCCTTTGCGTCAGTGTGCTGAGAGGAAAAAGACCGGTCTTTGATGTGACCAGGCACCGTTTAATTGCCTAGAAATGTGAGAGTGACAAACAGGAACTGTGGGTTCCATCTCCTCTCTCCCTCATTCTCTCTTGACCTTTCCTTACAGAGTTTACTGTGTGGTCACTCATACAGACCTACGTGCTCCACCCCAGCCTCACAACTCTGCCCTTGACTTCGCTCTGGGCCACTGTGCCCCTCCAGTCAGACAGACTCCAATTCCTGTAACCTTTGGTCTCTACACTCATACTGGTGGCAGCCAGACAGCACTTGAGCTTGTACTCTTCCAAGGGGCTATTTTTAACCACATACTCAAACCGTATCAACCTCCCTAATTCTGAGTCCTCCAGCTGTTCCTCCAGCTTACAGACAGCCTGTGGTGTGACTTCTCTGTCTTCTGATCATGTGAGATAATTTCAATAATAAATTCCTTCTTTTACATTTATACTTATTCTGCTGGTTCTGTTTCTCTGAAGAACGGTAACTGATACACCCCCAGCTTAAGCTCTCAAAGAGCATTTATTTTTAACTATTATATTACTTTTCTCTTTAATAGGCTTGGTTGCAAACTGTGTTTTATCTCAATGTAAGATACTAACTAATGATGGGGCTTAGAATATGCCATTCCAAAATGACTCTTGGAGATCAGAATATGCACCACAATAGCCCTCTTTGGCATAACCACAGACACAGAGCTCTGAAAATTTATTGTTTCATATGAGAAATTTACATCTATAAAAGAAATTCATACGTGTCTCCCACTCTGCACAAAGAGAGGGATAAATAAATGACTAGAGTGTCTTAATCATTGGAGAAATCATCGGCTTACATTTTCAAAACAAATCTAACCCTTGTTTTACTGGGCTTTTTCTGGCCATCTTGTCTTAAGGAGATTTTCCCCATACAGTTTTATTTCTTTGTTTCAAAGATCTATGGTATTGAGATAGGATTAAGATCTCTAGCTACATAGAGAGGGTGAGGGGCCCATAGAACGGAGAGTACAAGACAAGATGGAGTCACTATAGTCAAGCCTTTAATAAAAATCATTTGCTGCTCTCACTAGGAATCAATCGTTAGCTCTCACTACTTGCTTACACAGAAAGCCCCTTGCAGCCTGCGTGAGATAATGAAAGTTGAACTAGCACTTTTCACATCATTACCAACTCCAAACCAGGAGTGTGGTCCCTGGTCTGGAGAACAGGAGCGGGAAGGACCTTGAACAATATACTCTAATTTCATTTCTTTCAAAATGTATGACTAGTTGCTGACTAGGCTAACATAGACAAATTAACTACAGTCCTGAAAACATTGTCCAACTCAAGGACAATGATTAACCTAAAACTCCTGGGCAGCACAAAACATCTTGTACTGGTATCTCTTAAAAGGAAGTGTATTTCATCCCCCCACTCCCTCCAGAAGTCTTTTCTATCATCTCCTTAAACAAAAATAGTTTACATATAATTTTTTTGTTGTTGTTTCTTTGTCAGGGCCTATATAACTGGGCTACTCCTACACCTAGTGGGTGACCCATTTGGGCCACCCTTCCACTTAGCTGGAAGCTGTCACTTTTTCCTAATAAACTTTGCTTCCTATCCTCTCTGTTTGTCTGTGTATCTTAATTCTTCATGAGTGGCAAAGAGCCTGATCAGCACTGGCATTGGGCCTGATCACCCCAACCTCCTTCAGCAATATTTAAATGTAAGACAACTCTTCGAGATCTGCTTTAGAGATTTACTCATTTCTCTGGTTATCTCCCATGTATATAAGAGATATGTACATGTTATTAAACTTTGGTTTTTCACTTGTTAATCTAACTTTTGTTATAGGGAGTCCCAACTAAGAACTCACGGAGGCTTAGGAGAAAACTGTTATACTGATGCTGAGTATACCAGTGATGCTAAAGAGACCAGTGGGATCTCCCCGAACCTCAGTCTGCTTAAGAGTTTGAAATTATTACAAGATTAATTATTATGTTATTTTTCCACAGTAAAAGTAAAAGTACTATAGAAAGAATGATGGTGAGAAGGGAGGTAGTTAATATATATTCTCCCATTAATACCTTAATGTTAATATTTTTAAACTAAAAAGTAACTCAGAGCAATTATTTATGGTTAGGCCAGTAAAGGGAAATGACAGTACCAGAGATTCATTTGTAAAATCAATGTTGATTAATTAAGTGTTCACTATATGCTAAACATGCAACATGTAACAGGCCCTACCGAAGTAGATCCTCTGAATGGGCAGCATAGCCTAGAAAGAAACCTTATCTTTGTAGATAGGAGACAACAAAGATAAGCTCTTGCTCTGGGTAAATCATTCTTATCTGCCTCTATCTGTCCACATATATTTACATTCCACAAAGATCTGTATCACTCCATTAATTTTTTAACATAATCACATCTTTTTCCTAAGTATTATAAGGTATATAACTCTTCTCTTCAGATTTCAGTATAGTTTTTTAAAAGCCATAAAATGAATGGAATCCTTATTAGGTGTCTCAAAAATAGCTACTTTGAATTATAAAAACATTTTTATGGAAGACACAGTAACATCTCCTATATACATCTGCAGAAATAAAGAGACTTTATTGCACAAATATTAGACAAAGCACTCTTCAACCATTAATAGATAAGCAAGAAAGTAGTCATTAGAGTAAATGGTGAAGGTACTCAGGTTTACATCAGTAATGCATAGAATTAACCATATTTAATGTTATTGGAGATGAATAAGCCATCTTCCTAATCATAATAATCTTGATCCAATTCCATCCTTCAGAAATTTTAATTTATCTAACTTATAGTAAAATGCGTTAAACAAAGGCACTTCACAATATTAGTGCAATTTGCATCAAATGCACTAGAGAAAATTACCTAATACAATTTTCTAAGCCATTTAGTATCATGAACTTGGCACTAAAAGGAGAAAATTGCATTTTATGATTTGTAGGCTGTTGAAAACATCACACACCTGAATTCACACAATCTGCATATTTTTATGCAGTTCCCTCAACAAAAAACCAAGTCCTTAATAATCTGGAACACTAACGTGAAGATTTTACTGCATTAAACTAAAACAGAAAGGTAAGACAATGAGCTCTATTTGAGAAACAAACAGTAACTATAAAACCATGATAATGATTTCTCTCCTACTTTAGATATTGAATTACTAGTCTCTCCCTATCTCTACAGTTATCTTGTAAAACTGAATAGAAACATTACAACAAGGATTGAAAAAGTGTGCATGTATTTACTTTACTCACATTGAATCAAAGATTATAAAATAGCAAGACCAAAGAGAAAAGATCTATATATTGTTAGAGTTCCTTAAGTTCCTTTTGAAAAATAAAAAAAACATACTTTATTAGAAAGTTTGTACAAGTATAAAACTAAATTGTATTAACAGGATACAACTACTTATTTACAAAATTATACTTGTAAAAAAGACTTCTTTGAGGTCAGCAGCAAATGGCCAGTGGTTGGTTACATTGCTGGACTCCCACATGGCTGACTGTGGTTTGAGTCCCGGACCTGGTAGCTTGAAACTCCCATTGGGCGTGTGTGTGTGCGTGCCCAAGATCCCAGAAGGAGAATGGAGAAGGGACTGCGGCATGGTCATCTCCTCTAGGGGGTGATTTCTCACTTTCTCTCCATACCGCTCTCTGGGAGTGCCTGCACCCTAAGGCAAAAACCTCTAAATTTTTTTTTTTTTGGAGAGGTTTTTGCTATAGGGTGCATGCGCTCGCCAGACAGACAGAGAGAGACAGAGAGACAGAAAGTGAAAAATCACCCCCCGGGGGGGGATGGCCACGCCCCAATCCCTTCTCCTCCATTCTCCTCTCGGGATCTTGGGCACGCACGCACACACGCCCGGCATGAGTTTAAGTCACCAGGTCCGGGACGTGAACCACGGTCGACTACATGGGAGTCCAGCGACATAGCCATTACGCTAACTGCTGGCCCTAAAAATCTCTAAAATTTTTTAAATAAATTTAAAAAACAAAAATACGTCTCCATTTATAATTCCCTGGTTAGTTATCTAATAGACTGGGAGAGACAGAGAAAGAAAAATAAATGAAGCATTTGAAATGTACCCTTACGATAAAAAACACAAGTTTTTCAGACTTAGTCAAATTTGATGAGTAGAATATATATCATTTCTATCTTGTTATCATTATGATGTGGCATACAAAATAGTGACTCAAAAATGCTATGGAGAGTATTATTCCTGAGATTCTCCTGGTGGAATGGTATGGCAACCTTGACGGTATCATATCCCAACTCAGACACCCAAAAATGGATTAATTTTGCCAAAGAGAACAGAATGCAAAACATCAAATGGCAGAAAAGACATAAGGGCAGACACAGATTTCTCAGGCACGAGAAGGAGCTGCAGGGCCAAGCAAACAGACAAAAGTCACTCCTAGGGTTAACAACTATCACAGGCAGGAGCACTTTGCAGGGCATAGTGGAGCAAAGGAAGTAAAGACTCTGCAGAAATCAATTTGTAAAGACTGTACTTAAAGTGACCTTTGAGCAACTGCATTAGCAGGGGCTGAGAATTTCTTGCAAATAGATTAAGGACCTCAAATAAGAGATACCAACCCGTGAGGCAGGCATAGGAACAAGAACAAAGTGACACACACAAATGAGGGATCCAGATTAAAGCAGGACGCAGACTACTTCCTAAACCAAATGAGCCTTTCTAGTATTTCATTTGATGTGTTTTAATTTTTAGTTTTTGCTATAGGTTGTGAGCATTCACCAGAGAGGGAGAGGTAGAGAGAGAGAGAGAGAAAGCCTCCCCCCACCCCCATTCCAGGTAATGTCCATACTACAATCCCTTCTCCTCCATTCTCTTCTCAGGATTTTGAGCATGAACACATATGTGCCTCGCATGTTTTGCAAGTCCCCAGATCTGGGACTCCAACTCTGATCAGATTTATGGGATCCAGCTGCCTCAATCCCCATGCCACTGGCTTACCCCCTAGTACTTTAAACAAGGAGAAATTGTCGCTTGACATCAGAACTCTATGGTATATCTTTCAGAGCAGCTGCATATATCTGTGCATGATAAATCCATATACTGTGGTATGTATGTACCTACATGATAATATCCATACAGTGTAACATACAGTATATGGGTTTAGGGTTTCTCAATAAATATTTGTAGCCTATTAATTAATAAAATTGAGAGCAAACATGCCAGTCCGAGAAATGTTACTTACTGATTGGGCCACATAAATCCTACCTGATAATTAGTAAAAATTCCAGAATAAGGTTGGGAGAAAATACAGTAAAACATAGTGAAAGTCAGTCTTTGAAGACAATCCCACTGATCTTCACCTATCTGTATACAAAAGCCTATGCCCACCTTGAGTGTGGCTAGACCTAGTAACTCACTTCTAAGAAAAGAGTGAGGAGATATCACTTCTGAGAATATGAAACAGACTCCTGTCTTCTGTTACGTATTCGATTTGCAATACTTTTGCATGTGCTTGCCTTTTTACAATCATTTGTCTGCCTTTTAGTTTTCATTTCATGCACATTTTCCATGTAAGTCTCAGTCAAATGGCAAGAGAATCTATAGAGGGCATTTTGTAAAACCTATACTCTAGAGTCCTGGACCTGGAGGCTTGAAAATCACATGGTCAACCCTGAGAGCAGAATGGAGGAGAAAGGATTGAGGCATGGTCATCCCCTCAGAGGGTGATATCTCTCCCTCTCTGACAAGCGCGCACGTCCTATAGCAAAAACCTTAAAAAAAAAAAAAAAAAAAAAACTCAAAAAAGACATTCGGCTACTTCATCAGCAGTCTCAAGAAAATTACTGAACTCTTTGCTTGCAACCACTCTTTCCTAGTCATTTCTACTGTATTAGATTTAATAAGCTCTTTCTTTCAAAGAATCTTTTTACATACAAAAACTATTACTATATCTCGATTGATCATCTCACATAAGTTTCCAAAATGTCTTTTGTCATGACAGAATTTCAGAAGATGAAGTATATTTTAACTTATATGTTTATCTCTATTTTTATTATTCTAATTCATTTTATACATTCATTGTACATCACTATAGCTTGTAAAATGAATTACCCAACATAAATACACTTCACACCAGTCCAGCTGAAGATAGTACACATGCTATCAACAGACAATCCTCTATTTCTGTGTCCCCCTAAATGTCTTCCCTCCCTGTTTTTCTCTTTGATTCCTTTCCTCTCACTCTCTCCCATCTCTCATTCTCTTCCCACACTGTCTCCAATATCCATAACCATTCTCCAAGCTTCTATATCCTCCAATTTTTCTGTTTCTGCTATAGACTGACGACAGTCATTATATGTTAAGTGGAGACATACAATGTCTCTCCTTCACAGCCTGGCTCGCTTCATTCATACAGTAAATCTTCCATATTTTTCCACTTACTAACCAATGTCAGAGTCTTGTTTTGTTTATTTATTTTTTTATGGCTGAGTAGTATTCCATAGAGTATATTTGTTTATCTCTATTTGAAAAAAAAAAAACTTTGGAGCCAGGTAGTACAGTAGCAATGAAACTACATTCACATGGGAAAGGTTCACATCCAGGAATCTCCTTGAACACATGTACACGCATGCAGGGACGCCCGTGATCTGGGCTGGCTTAGACTGGGGGTGGACTGCAATGTGATAATGCTGTTGGAAGTGCTTTTCTCTCTCTCTCTCTCTCTCTCTCTCTCTCTCTCCAGATATATATATATATATATATATATATATATATATATATATATATATATCACAGAAGATATAAACTTTAAAATAAAAAAAAAGAAGAAAAAGAAATGAGTGTTTGGATACTAACATAAACGCAAATATCATGTCCTATTTATGCGAATGGTAGTGTGCTATGGTAAACTAGCGAGATCTTATGACTACTGGTCACAGCAAATTCTAAGATGTCAGAAATGACTGAAATAAGTGCTTGTCTAGCCCCTGAACAACATGTGCGACCCCACGCTGAAGCTAAATAGCATACTTTGGCTTAATACCAAAACAATATCCAAACTTCCATTCTTCCTAGCTTACATGTCTGTCACAGTTTTGTGAAACATGCTTTAAATGAATGTGGGAAATGAGAAAACATGGTTAGTGTTACGGATGACAACTGCTCATAAAATCTAACGCTACTAATCAAATTCATATGTAAATTAATTTAAAATGAACTCAATGAGCTTTTAACAAGTTTTATCCTACTTAGAGTTAGGTATTTGATCTTTAACACTATAAAAATCCTCAGGGTAATTTGTAGTTGTTAAGAAAGAAGCCTAGTTTCTTATCTCTTCTCTGCAGTGGTTCACTAAAAATGCCTCAGACATTTTCTAAGCCTAAATATAATGTGGGTAATTTCCAATCTCCTTTACTTTCAGTTTCTGAATTTATTGTTTTTCTATCATGCGTCCCAGCTTCTATAGCAAGTTGTTTTATAACTGCAACAAAACCACACACACTACATATAACTTATTTTGGTGAAATAAAATTCCTTGCACACATTTTGAAATAAAAACTATAGTTAATATAATTTGTAAAATATGTCCTACAACTCAGTAGTATATTCATTCACCCAAACTGCAAAAATAATCATTAGACCCACATTGGTAATTCTGTCAGATGCTAGAAGTCTAATAAAACATGACATAGCTTTAAACCATGATGAAGAGAATCTGAAAAGGAAGAAAAAGGCATTGTGCTAGGTTTGAAGGCTATATGTCAGAAATAAGGCTTTATTATGTATTAATAGTATCAAAATCATTTTAAAATTATAGTCACCTTGAGGCCAGCAGGAGGTGGTGTGGTGGTCAGAGTGCTGGCCTCCCATATGGCTTATCATGGTTTGAGTCCCAGACCTGGCAGCTTGAAAATCACATCAGGCGTGTGTGTCTGTGTGTGTGTGTGTGTGTGTGTGTGTGTGCCCCAAAGAGGAGAATGGAATAGAAGGGCTTGTGGCCTGGCCATCCCCCTGGGGGTAGGGAGGTAATTTCTCATTTTCTCTCTCTTGGTCTCTATGTCTCTCCGGTGAGTACACACACCCCTGTGGTAAAAACCTAAATCAGGGACCACCAGTTGGCGAAATGGCTATGTTGCTGAACTCCTATGTAGTCGACTGTGGTTGGAGTCCCAGACCCGGTGGCTTAAACTCACATCGGGCACGTGTGCATGCATGCACAAGATCCTGAGAGAAGAATGGAAGAGAAGGGATTGTGGCGTGGCCATCCCCACTTGGGGGGTGATTTCTCACTTTCTGTCTCTCTGTCTCTCTCTGTCTTTCTGGCAAACGTACATGCCCTATAGCAAAAACCTCCTCCCCCCCCCAAAAAAAAAACACCTAAAACAAAAACGAACAAACAAAAACTATAGTCATCTTAAAATTACAATTTAAAGAAAAACATTTAAATACAAACAAAACTTAAAAATACTGAACTTTGAGTTAATTGAAACTTTTGTGTACTATACTATTAGAAGAAAAAAGTTAGTTAAAAATTAATGATGGGCCACCTAGTGGTATGGTGGTTGTTACAATCCTTCTGCCTAAACCACCCAGGGGCTAGAACTACAGGCAGGTGCCACCACACCCAGGTTTCCATTGTGGGCCCAGAATCAAACCAAGAATCACACCTAGGCCTCCTGTGTGGCCTTAGCCTACAGAGCAACAGTCTCCAGGGAACACTACTATAGCCGGGCCTTGCATGTGAAGTCGACAGTAATGGTCATTAGGAATAAATTCTCCTTCTTGTTTTGCTATAGGGCACCTGCCCTTGCCAGAGACAGACAGAGGAGAGAGAAAGGAGAGGGGAAGTGAGAAATCACCCCAAAGCGGGGATGATCATGTTGTAATCCCTTCTCCTCCATCCTCTCAGGAGAAATGCATGCAGCACACGCGCCTTCTACGTTATTCAAGGCACTGGGTCTAGTACGCAAACTGTGCAGTCAGGCATGTGGAATCCAGTCACCTTAATCTTCATGCCATCTGCTGGCCCATCATATCTATTAAATGATATTTCAATGTGTTCAATGTTGTTTTCCCTATTAATAGAAAAATACGTATTAAGATATACAATAATTTTATATTACATTAATAAATAAACACACATATTTATACACCCTGAAAAAATAAAATATTGCTTATGTGAGCTAAAAAAGTAACTATTGGGTTGTCAGAAAAGTCATGACATATTTTTTCTATGCAAAAATGTGTCATGACTTTTCTAATAACCCAATATTTTTACTAATTATTCTACCCAGAAAAATAGAAAGGAAATTAGCAAACAATTTTTTTTTTTCCTTTTAGGTACTAACACATGGCTCTTGAAATTCTAAGTAAAATGTTATAACTGAGATTTTTTTTTAAGTTTATTTCTAATATCTTAGAAAAAAATGTAATCCCATGATTTGAAATCTGTCCAAATAGGAGTTAGGGAGTAAGTAAAATATGTATCTTTCTCTTTTGTTTGAAAGATTTTATGCTATTAAACTTGCTTCATTTTACAAATGTCACTCATACTTAAATTCCATTTTAAAATTATCACCAGGGTAGGAAAGGCTTCAAATTGAGTATTTGTGAGAAAACTAAAATTATGGCCTTTCATCACCTCAGTAATAAATTGAGACTTAACTGCTGTTGTCTTATAAGGAAAATAACAACTTTCAATTTATTTAACTCCTCTCTTTACTTGTATAGCTCACTCTTCATCTATACTTTAAAGTACATGATACTTAGGAGATCTCTAATCACTAAACTCATGGTTTGAACTTCAAGAATGCAGCCTGGTTTTCTCTCATTTTAATCAGATTTACATAATTTTGCAGACAAATTAAGGTAAACTGTCTAATTTAAAAAAAATTATACTTTACAATTGAGCAAATACTTTCTTGAAACTACTATTCTCCAGGTTTACACACATGCAGCAGTCAAAATTAAGTGTCCATAGGTCCAGCCCTTCAGTGTAGTGGGTAAGTGTTGTGTATAGGGAAATGGATCCCATGTGGCTGACCATGGTTTGAGTTCCAGCCTTGTTGGCCTGAAAAACATGCCAGGCATATGTGTGCATGTCCCAGATCCTGACAAGAGCCAGAGTCTCTGCCTCAACCCCATCTCCTACTTCTACTCTAGAGTTCCCTCTCATTGTGCAAAAAGTCAAACACTGACTTGGAACCAACACTTCTCCAAATGTTTTCTAAACCACAAACTGAAAATCTGCAGTGTGAATGCGCACTAGTCAAATTGTGAGTTGGACCTCTTTATTGGATTAGAAAGTCAGTTTAGTGGGTGGGTAAGCATGGAAAAATTGTAAGCATCAGAATGTAGCACCTGAAAATTCTTTTGAGTTACAGTTTTCATATGAAATGTTAGTGAATTAAGACAAAAGTGAGCCAATCCAGTAGTAAGTAGAGGACATTGTTTAAGTATTATAATAAAACTTCACTGGCCTGCATAGTTTAATGTTTCTCTTGCACTGTTAATTATATTCACAATTGTCTTTTTTGTCAACTTATGCTCTTGTCAACCATCAATAAATCTGTTTCTCCAATAAATATTAAATCTCTTATAATTTTTCAGAAAATAATGTTTTTGAGAAAGGGAGAGAAAAAGTCTAAATCAAAACACAGCAAGTATGGCTGAGTCAAAAATACAGTCTACACAATGATAGTTTGGTAGAATAATTATCCCTTTAACTGCTGTATTTAATGAATGCATCCAAATGCCTACTACAATCCTAAAAGCTACCTAAATATACATTTTAAATGAATGGACTCACTAGAAAGCTGGATTATTTTCACTGTAGCACAGAGATAAACCAGGTCAGTTGTATATGAAATGCTATCATAAACTGGGATAAAGGTGGTCTAAAAAGTGACAAATATTATCAAGAAGATAACAATCTGCTGATGTTTTGAGATGTAGTATGCTTACCAGTGAATACCCCTGGGAATACATTTTTTTATAAACATGCTATTCTTGATATCACTGATGAAAATTCTCTTATAATATTACTATGATACTACTTTTTAAGCCCTTGTGGGCCAGCAGTTGGTGTAGAGGTTAGGGCACTGCATCTCACATGGCCAACTTCACAGTTTGAGTCCCTGACACAGCGGCTTGAAAAGTCCACAGGCACATGCACATGTGTGTACTTGACCAAAATCCTCACAGGAACAAGGAGGAGAAGGAATTGATGCTCCCAGGGGGTGATTTCTCACTTCCTTAACTTTCCCCTCCTTGGCAAGGGCATGTGCCCTAAACCAAAACTGAAAACAAAAACAAAAACATTTAGTCTTCATTTTACAAATTTGGAGGATTTTTTTTGCTTAAGCAAAACAAACAAGGTCATACAAAAGAATGGGCAAAATGTTTGTTTGAAAAATATTTTTTGCTTAACCAATAGTTTGGGCTGTCTTCACATGAGCTGATAGAAAACCCTTCTAGGATAATCGCTGGCTCTTACAGTCAATTCTAGAGTGTGGGGAAAATTATTCTTAGTGCAATGGGTCATTTTGAACAATTTGGTTGAAGAAAAAGCAAACACCTGTATATTCTAGCTAGAGGGACTGGAGAAGCAAAGTACAAAACACTTCTCCAATGATCAGAAAAACAAAAACAAAAACAAGGAAGGATATCTGCTCTGAGCTCTTCTATCCACTGTTTAACTGGAAGTTCAGCTAATGCAGTAAGGACAGAGAAGGAAGTAAACAGCATCCATGACAGGGAAGAAGTAAAGCTGTTTTAATTAACAGAAAGTATGATCGTACGTGTGGAGAAATCTTTTGAAACCACAAGAATAGCTACTAGATTTAACCAGTGACTTTACTAGAACTGCAGGATGCAATATCAATATTCCAACGTCAATTGCATTTCTATATAAAAACAATGAACAATCAAAATTAAAGTTCTTAAAAATAACATTTCAGGGCCCCTAGGTGGAGTGGTGGTTAAGGCACAGGACTCTAACATGACCAATTACGGTTCAATCCTGGACCTGGTAACTTGCTCTGTCACTTTCCTTCTTTCTGGTGAGTGCACATGCCCTATAGCAAACTTTAAAATAGATAAATATGTATAATGGCATAAAAAATTATGTAATTCTGAGGAAGAACTATGACAAAAGATGCTCATGACCTTCATAACCTGCACATTAAACTGCTTTGTAAAACCCTGGTGAGAGAAATTCAAGACCTAAGCAGTAGAGAATATATCAGGCTCATTAGGTGAAACACTCAAGATTGTTAAAATGGAAACTCTTCACAAGCAGAATTATAGAGTCAAGACAATCTCAACTGAAAAATAGATTTTAAAAAAAAATTGAGAAGCTTGAAAAGGGGAACCAGCAGATGGCAAGATGGTTATGTCACTGAACTCCCATGTGGCTGAGAGCAGTTCGAGTCACAGACTCAGCAGCTTGAAAACTCATGCCAGGCATGTGTGTATTCATGCCCAAAATCTTGAGAAGAGAATGGGAGAAGGGATTGTGGCGTGGCCATCCTCCCTGGCAGGTGATTTCTTGCTTTCTGTCTCTTTCTTTGTCTCTCTGGTAAGCGCACATGACCTGTAGCAAAAATCTCTCTTAAAAAAAAATTTTTTTGAATAAGATATAAAGGACATCATATAGCCAAACTAACATTGTGGGGGGGAAAATGAGAGGACTACTTGATTTCACAACTGTTAAATTCACTAATTCACATATTATTTTAAACATTCATTCATTTAACAAATATTTATGAGGCAGTTAACCATCCAACAGTTTTCAAGGTCAGGGGTTGGCAAACTTTTTCACTTAACGGCTAGATAGCAAATATTTTAGACTGTGTGGATCTTCTAGTTTCAGTCACAACTATGCCATCAGTCTTTGTAGGACGGTTGCACCACAGACAAAACATATAAAAATTACTCTGGCTCCTTCAATAAAACTTTATTACAAAACAGACATCGGATCAGATTTAGTCTGTGGCCATAGTCTACCAGCTCCTGTTCTATGTGATTATATGTAATCTGTCTATGTGTCTTTAGCCTACGAATACCATAAATATGTAAACTTAAAACCATCACCGTATTATAATCAATACATGCCTACAGTGCGTACACACACACTCACAAGCCATGAAAGAGCTAAGAAGTTATACTGGACTCAGGTATAAGATACAGATGTAATAACATGGGATGACATGAAAACTAATATTAATGCATACACACCTAACAGATATATATACATTATTAAAACAAAAGAATTTAGAGAACACCTGATGCAGCTTTGGTCTCAGATTCTGCATAAAGAAATGGGATGTAACTGAAAAGCAAACTAACTGCTGTCTAGATTTACATTAAAGTGCATCAAGAAAATAGGTCATCGCTATTTTGAGAAAAGTACAAGACATCACAGATTAAAACTAGAAGGCAAAATTCTTCACCATACAATTATATTGGGTTTGCATCTGGAATCATTTTAACTGCATACCTCAGTATCCAAGACATACACAATAACCCTATGAGCCATTCACAAAATAGCAATAAAATTAGTTTGAAGACAGAAGAAACTGATTTTAGTTGATAAAGTGATAATTATGCAGTTCAAGAATTATTACAAAACAATACAGAAATTTAAAACCAAAGAAAGGGCAGGTTAATTTATCAGGATATTTTTAAAGAATTTAAATAATTTCGTCACACATTTTAGAAGTCAATTTCCAGGGACCAGCAGTTAGCGTAATGGCTATGTCGCTGGACTCCCACGTAGTCGACCGCGGTTCGAGTCCCGGACCCGGCGGCTTAAACTCACGCCGGGCGCGTGTGCGTGCGTGCCCAAGATCCCGAGAGGAGAATGGAGGAGAAGGGATTGCGGCGTGGCCATCCCCCCTGGGGGGTGATTTCCTGCTTTCTATCTCTCTGTCTCTCTCTGTCTGTCTGGCGAGCGCACGCGCCCTATAGCAAAAACCTCTCCAAAAAAAGAAAAAAAAAAAAAAAAAAAAGAAGTCAATTTCCACTAATTAACCCCAGAATTTTAGACTGGACCAGAAAATAAGAAGAGTTGAGTAGAAGAGAGCAACTCTGGCAGCCAAGGATAAACACTGCGGCTCCATTTTCTCTAATGCTGATCTGTTTATGCAATAAGAAAACCAAGTTATACAATCTCATCCCATGCCAGTCAGCTCATGAGCTGGCTTGCTCCAGTTTCTGATATGAAAGGAAAGAAAGTCCTATCAGTTTGAAAAAATTTTGTAGT
This sequence comes from Tupaia tana, assembly GCA_026018925.1. Classification (NCBI taxonomy): domain Eukaryota; kingdom Metazoa; phylum Chordata; class Mammalia; order Scandentia; family Tupaiidae; genus Tupaia; species Tupaia tana. The sequence goes on along the minus strand of JAKSZU010000017.1, from coordinate 10,139,593 downwards.
TACAAATAAGCGGGACACTTTTTGGATAACCTGATTCTTCCACAGATCATCACACTTGAAGATGAAAAATGATGTGAAGTAAGAGATAAGGGGATAAGATCCTGAACAATGCACCTTTCATTTCTTTCCAGCACATGTTGTACCCTAGTCTGCCATGGTTCACTGCTACCAAATTGGTTTTCTCTTCTTGTATCAATATCCAAATCGTAGTTTTCTCAGAAGGCATATACTAACCTTCTCATTGATCCTGTGAATGTCATCGGTCAAGATGCTGGGAGCTAAGCCATGTGGCTTCTCACAGCTTGTATATTAAGATCTCCATAGTTTAATTTGTTTCAAGTTAGAAGAAATATTTGAAAACATGCTCTTAACTAAATGACATATACCTGCACTTTTTAACAATTACCTAAGCATACTGTCCCTTTGATGAAAACTCTTCAAAAATACCTTCGTGTCTTTTTTTGTTATTAAATAAAGTTTTAAAAACTCAAATAATGTTGAGTTGTATACAAAAGAAATACATAAAAACATCTTCTACAAATAAGTAAATTACATTGACTAAAATTTCAGGAGAATTAGTCACTGGAAAAAGCAGCAGAAAAATAATCAATCTAATAAATATAACTAACTCTTAATAATATTTGAAATAGATAAAAATATAACTTAACATACCAAGAACCCAAACTAATATCAATAGTTCATTTTAATTTATTATCTAGGAGAATATACTTATCTGCTTCTAAAATTTATAAATTAAAAACAAAATATTGAAATGTCAATTTAGAAGGTTTGTTTTATTAAAGTTAATTATTTAATAGGACAATGAAATTATTGTACACATACCTTTATTTGTTTGTTTTTGCTGTAGGGTGCATGTGCTCACCAGAGAGAGAGAAAAAGAAAAACAGGATAAGTAAAAAATCATCCTCCAAGGGGGATGGCCATGTTGTAATCCCTTTTCCACTCTCTTCTCAGGATTCTGGGCACACATACACGTGAGCCCAGTATGTTTTCCAAGCCACCGGATCCAGGACTTGAACTGTGAATTCAGCTATGTGTGATCTAGCCACCTCAATCACCATGCCACCTACTGGTCCACACATACTTTTATCATACCTAGGTCCTTGCAACATATTTTTATGAGATCAGAATTAATAAAGCTCAAGCAATTGATTTATACATAAAAAGTTCACTTTTATTCTGGAATTTATTTAATCAAATCTCATTTTGAGGATTAGAACTATCTAAGTATGGGCTGGAACTGAGACTGAATTTCACTTTTATTTAGTTCAGGAATCTCTGTAAATATTCACAAGCACAAAGCTACTAGGGATTCATTCAGCCTTAAAGATGGCCAGGAGAAGCCCTAATGTATAGTTCTTCAAGGTTTTTAACAGATTCTTTAAGAAATGAATAGCTAATACATTTAGATATTCTGTAACATGTTGGGGCTAGAGGTACAGGAGTAGGAATAGGTGGGGGCTGGCTTGGGTTGGGATGTAGAACGTATGAAACAGACATTCTACCAGTTATTGGGTTGTATTTATATGTATTGCTTTTATTTCAAGATATCAGTAGCCATTATATGATGAAGAAAATTATCTTTGTGTGGTGCCCTACACACACTGCATGTATGTGTACATAAGTACACTTATCATTAAAAAAGAAGAAAGGTAGGCAATAAATAGTTAAATAGTCAAACTGTGTGAATAATGGCTGATGCATATATCAGAGCTGAGACAGCAGAAATAGCTCTTTTTCCTTTTTTCAAAATTTGCCAGAGGATGTACACACTTTTTGGAGAGAGACAACCAGAAAGTGAGAAAGCATCTCCCTATCTCCCCCCATGGGAAATGGTGCTGCCTTAATCCCTTCTCCATTTCTTTCACATTTTAGGATTTGGGGCATGCCTGCACATGTGCCCAGTGTGTTTTTCAAGCCACTGGGTCTGGACTTGAACCACACAGTCAGCTGTGTGGGATCTGGCTGCCTTAACCATCACACTACCAGCTGGCCCAGGACACAGATCTTCAGTGGGTTATTTTCAGCTGCCATAGATAATTTAAAGGTTTCTATTGGGACTTAGGTCAAAGGAGAGGCTTTCGCTTGTTTTTTTGAAAATAGTAATATATTCTGTTTTAAAATTACATCATATTAATTGTTATTTTTTTAATTTGACCAGAAAGAGAGAGAGAGAGAAGGAAAGCGAGAAAGCAACTGACCAGGTCTGGTACTCGAACCACTGTTGGCCATGTTGGTGTCCAGAGCCCCAACCACTATGACACCTGCTGGCCTAGAAAATAGCAATATATTCTAAAGTTCTATTTTGTTTATTTTTTCCTAAGAGGAGGATAAAGAAGAGAATATTTTCTGCTTTGAGTATTTTTTAAAGAATACTATAGAAATTATCTTGCCTTTAAAATAGATGAGAGAAAGGCACAGTAAATATGATTAAGCTCAGATATTTGTTTTGGTTTAGAATATAAGATAAATTACATGTAATCTTTATTTGGCAGACAGACCTGAGGATTAAAATAGTTTAGTTCCCAAGTATTAACAAGTTTGTCTCTCTTTACATATTAAAAGCTTATTCCTTTGAATGGTTTTTGGGAAAAAAAAAATGCATTAACTGAACAGAAATATCAACCTTGGCGAGAACAAATTAGGATTGGGCTCACTGTTAGATGGCGTCATGACCATGTAGCTGGACTCCCATAAGGTCAACTGCGGTTTGAGTTTTGGACCTGGAAGCTTAAAACCCAGCCTAGTGCATGTGTGTGTATGCCCAAGATCCCAGGAGAAGAATGGAGGAGAAGAGATTGCAGCATGGCCATTCCCCTGGGGAGGAGCGGGGGGTGAGATCTTGCTTTCTGTCTCTCTGGGCAGCAAACATGCACTATAACAAAAAACCTCTTAAAAAAAAAGAAAAAGAAAAAGATTAGACTCCTTTCTTGTGGATGGAGGAAGGGTGGGTGGAAACTCTAAGAGGATTAAGCTCATTTACATATTTTTGCCCTTAGATGAATAATTGTTCAAGAGGCTATCATGTCATTCAACACCATGTCCACAAAGACATATGCATATTTAGGCATATGTTCCCTCTTAAAAGCCAATTGTCAAGAGTCCTGGTTTTTTTATGGTATGGGTGAGCTGTAAAAAATTTTTTTAATTTAAATTTTTTTTTTTTTTAATCTGTTATAGGGCATGTGTGTTCAATAGAGAGAGAAAGAGAGAGAGAGAGAGAGAGAGAGAGAGAGAGAGAGAGAGAGAGAATGAGAAAGCAAGCTTTCTCAGGTTACTACAGAATAAAATTGAGTCCAAAGGTCAACATAAAATCATACTCAGATTCCCAGATTCAGGACTGAGTCTTTTCTACTACAGAAATGATTTTTCCATGTCGAGTTTTTAGAAATAGAGAGCATGTTCTAAGATTAATTATTTGTATTATTGGTTGTGATAAGATATATATAACATAATTTTTAATGTTAACCATTTTAAGTGCATAGTTCAGCAGTGTTAAGCACAATTCATGTTATTGTGCAACCCACCTCCAAGACTCTTATCATCTTGCAAAACCCAAGCTGTGCTCACTAAACAACTGACCATCCCTCTCTTAACCCACCCTGTGACCATCACCATTTCACTTTCTAATTCTACAAATTTGACTATTTTAAGTATTTTGTAGAAGTGCAGTCACACAGTATTTTGTTTTGTGACTGACTTATATAGCCTAGCATAATACCCTCAAGGTTTATCTATGATGCAGCATGTATCAGAATTTTCTTCCTGAATGATATTGCAGTGTATACATATAACACACTTTGCTTATTTATTCATTTGTTGGTAGGCACTTGGATTGTTCCACATTATCACTACCATAAATAATGCTACTATTTACGTGGTTATATAGCTATCTCTTTAAGCCCCTGCATTTAATTTTTTGGATATATAACTAGAAGAGAATTGCTGAATCATGATAATTCTATTTTTTAATTAATTTTTCAAGGAAAGTCCTTGAAAAATAAAATAATAAATAATATTATTTTCCATAGTAGTTGCACCAATCTGTACTTTCACCACACTACAAAAAATTTTTTTTCTGATTTCTTTATGACCTTGCCAACACTTACTATCTTCTGTTTTGTGCTTGTTGGTTTGAGAGCTTTTTGCTATAGGACACATGAGCATGCCAGAGAGACAAAAGGCAAAAAATCATGCCCCAGGGGGATATTCATGCCACAATTCCTTCTCCTCCATTCTTCTCTTGGGATCTTGGGCATACATGCACATGCACCTGGCTTGAGTTTTAAGCTGCCAAGTCCAGGACTCAAAATGCGATCGACTATGTACACATACATGCAGGGGGTAGTAGCGAGAAGGGACTCCTTCACAGGATTCAGCCACTCCATGTCTCCTTTCCTTTCCTCTCCTTTTCTTTCCTCCTATCCTCTAGCCTGCTAGGATCCTAGGCAAATGCACACACATCCAGTATGTTTTCAGGCCACCCTGCCAGGGACTTGAACTGCAAAACTGTAGTCACCAGGTGACTTTCAGCTCTGCAGTCTGGCATGCCGACATCTGTGCCAAAAAGGCTGGACCTTGCTTTCTTTCTTGATAAGCAGGGAAATAAATCATCCAGCGCCACACTGTAATATTCCATTACCTTTATCAGTTTTACTACTCAGAGGGACAAGAATGTGAACTTCTAAACCAAATACGTTCTTTTAAAGTAAAGAATTTCCGAGAGCATCAGAAAACCTTCAACCTAGTGGAAAAATCTACATAAAATACTTCAATACATAATAAACCTGATAGGGCTGAAAGCGTTAGATTTGAATTTAGAATATGCTTTCATACACTCAGAATACACACTCTCGCTTTCTGCCTCCACTGCCGCCATGGCGCCCGTGAAAAAGCTTGTGGCGAAGGGGGGCAAAAAAAAGAAGCAGGTTCTGAAGTTTCCCCTTGACTGCACCCCCCTGTATTAGATGGAATCCTGGATGCGGCCAATTGTGAGCAGTTTCTCCAAGAGAGAATCAAAGTGGATGGAAAAGCTGGGAATCTTGGTGGAGGTGTTGTAACCATTGAAAGGAGCAAGAGCAAGATCACTGTAACTTCCGAGGTGCCTTTTTTCAAAAGGTATTTGAAATATCTCACCAAAAAATATTTGAAGAAGAATAATCTACGTGATTGATTGCGCATAGTTGCTAACAGCAAAGAGAGTTACGAATTACGTTACTTCCAGATTAACCAGGATGAAGAAGAGGAGGAAGATGAGGATTAAAATTCATTTATCTGGAATATTTTGTATGAGTTCTTGAATAAAACTTGGGAACTAAAAAAAAAAAAAAAAAAGAATACACACTCTCTCATTCAATTTAAATATATTCTTGTAAAATTCTAAGACGTCAATATCAGAGGCCTAAAAAGCTGTGTTACTCGTCTGAAACTGCAAAAATCCTAACTGATAAATTTGAAACTAAGGTCTAGTTCATGATTCCAAGACCTGGAATTGTATTGAATATAGTATGTTGCCACTAATTGCTAACATTATTTTAACAATTAAATTACCACTTTAGAAATAAACTATGTTGACAGAAAATAACCAACTCTAAAAACATTAATAACTAATAATTAATTATTAATGCACTTTATTTCCAAGCAGAATATGAGTGACGTAGGCCCGGAGAGGAGGCAACATGCCTTTCTTGGGGGTGATCAGGTACAGAGGTTCCTTTTATTTGATTTTTTGAGACTGACAGACAAAATTAGTGAAGAGATTTCCATTGGTCTGGCCCAAAGAGGCAGGATATGTGGAGGGGGAGAGGGGCTTGTAGGTTATAGGTGGGTTCCACAATTCCTAGGTTGGTGATTGGAAGGGAAGATCCGTGTCTTGGAAAGAGATAAGTAAAAGAAATGCTTAATCTACATCTCAAGGAAAGGGAAGTTTTGTGTCTTGGGAAGAGGTTAACAAAATAATATACTGTAATTGGGTTGAAAAATATACATCTCAAAGATACTATGCCAGGAACAGGACATAGGAAGAATCATGTTAATGGAAAAAATGGTCTGTTAATGTTTATGGGCGTGACTCCCCCCAGTTCCTTTTGAAAGGATTTTGGAAAATAGGAAAAAGCAGTCAGACTTTTTGTACTCAACTATGATTTTAAAATTTCACATTTCGCTTTAACAAATTATTGATGCTAACATGAAAAACATTAATATGTGTAAATATAATGAAATTGTTGTAATTTCTACAATCACATAATTGTACTTATAAACTTAGAGAGTTTCAGTAACTAGTAGCTAATTCAGACTTTGTCAAAGGCAAATGAGGGATTTCAATTTTATGTGTGTTATTATAAAAAGAAAACTAAATTCTGTGTTAAAAAAGAAAAGAGGAAAGAAAAAGAAAGAAAAAACCCTCTACGAGTTCCTCAGTCTCATCTCAAACATTCCACAAAGAATCATTTGAAAAACTAGTTCAAAGCCATGGCAATTTCATTGCTGTGAGTGTTATATGTGTCATAAAGCTTCCTGCTATGGAATTTTTAGATCTAATTTTCATTCCTAGAGAAAAAGTGAAAGACAAATTACTTTTAAGCGGCAGCTCAGCTCTATCCACCTTCCTCAGAATGCTCTGAAATGGTCTAGGAGCTTCCAAAACACAGGATGCTGATGATGTCTATTTTTAAATGTTTGTTCTTCCCATCACAAGAGGCGTTTTGGTGTTCTGACTTGATGATTTTATTGAGGTGACCTTTGCAGTCACCTCACGGGATGTGTTCTTCAGAGTAGCAATGCTTTCAAGATGGACATTATTTTCTAAATCAGGACTGTGTTAGATATATCTATTTTTAAGGAAGTTTTGTTTATTTCATCTTAGTCTTTAGCTGATACCCTTACCAAACACGCACATAAGCAGTGAGCACTTGGGAATCCTCCTCACCGACAGTTTCACATTTCCTGCAAATTCCATGAGTGATACTGTCTACCAGTGAGCTGCATTGTGCCAAAAATATAAAATATAAAAATATTTTATTGGAAAAAGGCAAAAAATGTACGTATCTCAAGTTCAGAGATAAACACAAACTCTCTGGCTATCTTCTCCTACAGAAGTGCTTCAACATGTCTGACTCACAAACTGGTTGTTTTTATTTCTAGCACAGTAATTTTTGTGAAACATTCCTTATATTACATTGCACTATTATTATTTGCAACATATTATAAATATTTATATTGAGACCAAACAAATGATTAGTTAATGACCGTGACAAGTTCTTTAGCTTTAAAAGCTTTCCCATTATTTTGTCTTTCACCTCTTATAACATGAGGTTTTAAGTACTTGTATTTTATCGTATGTTTCCATATCTTCTGTTAGGTAAAGGATGATGCATATAATTCTAGAAGCACGTTTACAAAAATACTTCTAAGAGAAACGAGGAACTGTCCCACACACATTAAATTTAAATTGCAACAGTCTTGGCACCTACAGCCTAAAATTAGTATCACAGACTGCAGTTCTATCCCTCTACATGACAAAATAATAAGAACAAAACTAAGATATAATTGTAATTTATAAGTTATGGAAATACCTTTGCACATCTTTCCAATAGAAAGGAAATTTCACTGATTAATTTCATTGAGATTTTTCACTTAAAAAACAAGTAGTGAGGCCCAGCCATGATGGCATAGACAGTCACATGGCCAAGACACGATGGCACAGGCAGTCACGTGGCCCAGCCACGATGGCATAGGCAGTCACGTGGCCCAGCCACGATGGCATAGGCAGTCACGTGGCCCAGTCACGATAGCATAGGCAGTCACGTGGCCCAGCCATGATAGCATAGGCAATTACCTGCCCTCAGACCATCCTGGAGTCATATGCAGGACCTGGATTCAGACCCCAGAGCAACCTACAAAGCACCCAGGCACAGTAGCTCACTGATCATCCTAGCTGAGTATGAGGCTGAGTGATAGAATCATAGTATAACAAGACATTGTCCAAAAAAATCTGTCTCTATCTCCACCCACCGCAATTTAAAAAAAAAAAAAAAAGTATCAATTTGCCCAGTTTCATACCTCTCTTTCCTTAGCAAACCTCTTCCCACCACCACATCGTAGATACAAAGAATTTGCACAAGCAATGATGAGATGTTCTATGACTCAGACTCACCAACCAAATCAAAGATACTAGAGGCATCACAGAGGGGAGAAGAGGACATTGGTGTGAGGAGCCATCAGAGAGCTAGGAATCCTACCCTCCCCCCATTTCAAAGAGGGCTGAGAGAGTACTCTATTCGAACAAGTATAGAAAAAAGCCACCCAGAGATTTTCTGAATGTATGCCCTGAACTGACTAGACTCCTAGTAGGATATTTAGATTAGCCTGTACTATCAGCCTTTGAAAGGGCTAGAAATGCATGAGTTTTTCTCAAAAATCAAGACTGTGTCAGAATAGAGAAACCAAAATGGAGTTGTTAAGTGCCGTCTAATAGAACCATCTAGAATGGCAAGGGGACATCAATGAGCAGCTAGAAGTTCCCCGTAACTACAGAAGGCACAGGGATAGGTATCTGTTGGGATCAAGAAAGTAGAGAGGTTCAGGAGAGAGCTCCTAGATTCAATAAAAGTGCACACAAGGAGCCAGTCCTGTAGCCTGGTAGTTAAGGATGCTGAATCCCACAATGGCCAACTGCAGTTTGAATTCCGGCCTTAGCAGCTTGAAAAACACATTGTGCTGGAACCAGCAGGTGGCGTCGTGGTTACATTTCTGAACTCTGACATGGCTGACAGTAGTTTAAGTCCTGGACCCACAGGCTTGGAACTCATGCCAGGTGCGTGTGCCCAAATCTTGAGACAGGAGAAGGGATTGTATGGTGTTGCCATCCCCCCGGGAAATGATTTCTCATTTTCTTCTGTCTGTCTCTCCAGCAAGTAAAAGCACCCATTAGCACCCAACAGCAACAAATCTCTCTTAAAAACAAAAAGAAAAAGGAAGGAAGGAAGGAAGGAAGGAAGGAAGGAAGGAAGGAAATTAAAATACCCCGCGCTGTCTTACTAATTTGCAGCATAAAATCTAAGGTGTCTACTTGCTTAAAAAAGCAAATGAGCATCACACAGTAACAACTCTGAGGAATAGAAGATGGCATGGGCACATGTGGGGTTTGGCCACACAGAGAGGACAGAGGCCCATGTCCTGCATCCTGGCTGCGTGTTTGCTGCCAAGCGTGTGTTTCTTTCTTGCCTACCTCTGGTTTTCTTCAGTTGTGTTCAAAGTACCTTCTGAAATCAATAGTGCTCTGTGCTTTCAAGTGGCAAAAACGTTAAGATCTGAACAAAGTTAGGCAACTAGCACTAGGCTTTTTAAAAGCTGTACACAAGAACCTTCACTTGAAGGGACTGGGATCTCAACGACCCTGTGTTTCAGCAAATTCAGCAGTAAAGAAATGTGCCAGGCACTTGTCATCTTCATTTAAAATACTAAGACGCGCTACCATTCACTTTGAACTGAAGGAAATGCAAAATTGTGTTTCTCTTCACCTGGTGATTCCTATAGCAATGTCCTTTTTAAATGTGCGTCCTAAAGAGTTTTTAATTCTGCATTACAGCTTTGGCCATGTGGCTCCCAAGACTTTCATTGTACCAGATTCTCAGCTCCCTGAATGTGGGGATGAGAAGCTCTGAATTTACTACAAGATTTTTGTTCCATGAGTGCACCACTGCATCATTAGCATATTTTCATGGTATGGATTTCAAACCATCTGGTTGCTTGCAAACATTAAAGAATTGTAAGTTTTGGGGAAAAACAGATGATGTAATGGTTACATCACTGGACTCCCACATGGCCAAACACAGTTCAAGTCTCAGACCCAGAGGCCTGAAACTCTTGCCAGGTGTATGTGCGTGCATGCCCAAGATCCCGAGAGGAGAATGGAAGAGAAGGGATTATGGCATGGCCATCCCCCGGGGGATGATTTCTTGCTTTCTGTCTCAGCTGCAGTGGTGCAAGCAGGAATGAATTGCTATGTGATGCTTGAGACTGCATGCAGACCCAGGTTCAATTTCCAGTCCATGCTAAAAACAGGTCAGGTGCAGTGGCACAGGCCTATGGTCCTAGCTAAGTAGGAGGCTGGGGCAGGAGGATCACAGTGTGGTAAGACCCTGTCAAAAATATTTATCTCTAGGGCCAGCAGGTGATGTGGTTGTTAAGGCACTGGATCCCACATGGCCAACTCAGCAGTTCAGGTCCCAGACCAAGTGGCTTGTAAAACACACCAGGCACGTGTGCATACACGCACAAAATCCTGAGAGGAGAATGAAGAAAAAGGGGGTGATTTCTTACTTTCCCCATCTCTCTATCTCTGTCTGGTGAGCAAACATATCCTATGACAAAACTATAAAATAAATAAATAAATAAAAACCTATCACTCCCTCTCTTCCCATACTCTCTTTCATTAAAAAATAAATTATATTATAATTTATATTTTAATTAATTTTATGTATACATTTAATCCACTTCATAAGCAAATGTCCATCCTCAGTCCCTAACAGGATTTATTTATTTATTTATTTATTTATTTATTTAGAGAGCTTTCTGCTATAGGATGTGTGCACTTGTCAGAGAGACAGTGAGATACAGAGAGACAAAAAGTGAGAAATCATGCCTGGCATTTTTTTTAAGTCACCAGGTCTGGGACTTGAACTGTGATCAGCCATGTGGGAGTCCAGCAATGCAACCATTATGCCAGCTAACAGGTTTTATATTGTAGATCATAAATAAATTTTCCCAGGTTCATTTATCATCACTGAAAACTGAGTAAAAATGTATTACACATAAAAAATAATACACATATGTACTTTTGATAATACATATGTATATATGTATACACATATATATATGTATGTGTGTGTGTGTATATATATATATATATATATATACATAGAGAGAGAGAGAGAGATACTACTTATTTTTTACTAAGCAAATTCTCTTCAACTAAAACCATAATTACAGGGGGCCGGAGGTGTGGTGGTTAAGAGCACTGGACTTCCACATGGCTGACTGTGGTTCGAGTCCTGAACCTGGAGGCATGCTTTCTCACCTTCTCTCTCTTTCTCTCTGTCTTTCTCTGGTCAAATTAAAATAAGTAAATGAATGAATGAATAAATAAGCTTAAACTAATTTTTAAAAAAATAATAATAATTTCCCCAAGAAGGTTCAGGTTAAAATGTTCCCTAGCCAAGAGGTCCTAATTTTTCTTCTTCAATTTTACCATAGAGAGATGTTAAAAACTAAGAATGAGAGACCAGCAGTTAGCGTAATGACTATGTTGCTGGACTCCCACGTATTCAACCGCGGTTCGCATCCCGGACCCGGTGGCTTAAATTCACGCCGGGCGTGTGTGCGTGTGTGCCCAAGATCCCAAGAGGAGAATGGAGGAGAAGGGATTGCAGCGTGACCATCCCCCCGGGGGGTGATTTCTCGCTTTCTGTCTCTCTGTCTCTCTCTGTCTGTCTGGCAAGCGCACGCGCCCTATAGCAAAAACCTCTCCAAAAGAAACAAAAAAAAAACTAAGAATGAAAACAAACCCATCAAAGCAGTAAGAAGGATGAATGGCAGGCATCTGCCTGACTTCAGAGAGAATTTCTTATAAGGAAAGGTGAGATAAAGTCATTAAGTGGAATCATTTAGAAAGAAAGAAATAAATTATCCGTCAAATCTTAATGCATATTTTCACCTCAGAGACATCATGTCAAAATGGAACAAAGCAAAAATATTGTTGTTTGAGTATGTAGGGACAGTGTTCTAAGCAACTCAAAGCCATTCTCAGTTGCCCTCCATTACTACAACAGGGACTGAAAATCCAATAATCGATAGAGCCCATGACAGACTTGGACTGGAAATAACAAATTACACGCCAGAAAGAAGCCAGTAGCAGAGGGAAATGAAAGCAAGAATAGCCATAGGACGAGTGCATACTCTCTGGGCTATAGTTTTCATAATTGCTTCAAATTATCCTAAATTTAATTCCTATCCATATAATCACAGGGCTGACCAGTCAGCAAAAGCAGATCTAGCCCCAGTGCAGCGCAGTTTACTAGATTAGTGACTAGATCTGGCAGGAAGATTCTAATAGCAATCAGGTATTAGTAAGGGAGAGCAAGTAAGATCAATATATTTGATAACTGGAAAATATGACTCTTCATTTAATGGCTAGTAAAACTAGTGGCATGCCAGTTATGATACCAAAAAAAAAAAAGGAATAACATAGCTGTGTTATAGGAACAAAAATGATCTTTCCGAAGTATATGAATACAGTAAATAGAGGTAAGTTTTAGAAATCTGACAGTTGAAATGCTTCTGCATTTATAATAATATTATCTAACAATTTATACTACTACATTTTCAAATTTGAATTAAAGAGAATATTGTCTGGGGAAAAGAAACAATCAAATTGTCAGATAAATTAAGGAAACTCATGAAGGATTTTTTAAAATATCATAGAATTTCTGCCCTCACAAGGCTTTTAGCTCAGAAGAATATTAACCATGAATGTTTATAATATTTCAAATAACAGGCAAAGTACAGAATTAATAAATGCATTCATCCAGTGTTTCCTATGTGGTGCTGCTAGGTTCCTAGGCACTAAGAATAAAGTAACAGGCAAGAAAATCATAGTCCCTGTCCTCACAAAGCTTACAATGCAGTATGTAGAGAACCTCAGATCCAAAGCCCAGAAAGTGATTGGACATTTGCAATTTCTTCATCTATGTAACCATGATATAAAAGCTTAGTTGCTATAGGTTAAATATGTCCCCCCAAAATTCATGTGTTGAGTCAATTTAACAGGATTCAGATGGCCTAATTATGGTGAGTCCTTTGGGAAGAAATTAGCATTAACATAATTAGGGTGGGGTCCCCATGATTTTGTTCTGGAGGGTTATACAGAGAGGAAATGAAGACAGAACAGACAGACTCATGGATAGCTGGCCAGTTCTACTCTTGTATTCGTGGTAAGAGCGGAACTCTGCAAGACCTACCAGATATGGCCCTTAGATCCTGGACCTCCGAACTGAGCTGAATAAACCTCTACTTATAAATCAGTCTCCAGTTTTCTGTCAGCAACACAACAGCAGACTAAGATACTGGTGATGGTAATGTGCGCACACAGATAAAACTCATTTATGAACAAAGGTGCTAAATTACAAAGTAAAAATTCAAGTAAACAATACCAAGGATTTCATAAGAGACAATACCATGAGCACATTGGGTTTATTTCAATATTAAAATCTTGGTGTACTATTAGAAAATAAATGACATAATTAGGCCAAGTCATAGCAAGATAAGTGGAAAAATTACATACACAAAGCCATGACTAAATGTGGGGACACATTTAAGAGAGAGAGTCTGAGGTGTGGGGACATGCTCTGAGCAAACACCACATGCTCTTTTGGGGGTTGGCAGAACCTTGTAATTTGTCTTTCCTTGACCTTGGCTGCAGACAGAGCAAGGGTGGAAATTGCTAGGGGCGTTCCAACAGACACATGTGATAGACTTCAAGAAACATTTTGGTAAAATCCAATCCCTGCTCTGCATCTGAAAGGTTCCTTAGCCTACTCTGGGTGTGGTGGTGCGAGAAGATCTTTAGCTCCTTCCCCACACCTAACAGCTAGTTCTCTGCATTAGAAAGGAAGATGAGATTTTCTCTTGATGGGATTATCACCAAGGGATACACCTGGCCTGGTGTGACTAAGCCCTCATAGATTTGTTAACTGCTTCTTATTGCCTGTAACCTGACAACCAATGTATGAAGTGTCGTAAAACATACATGTGTAATGTCTCCTTGTTCTATAAATAAAGACGTCCAGTTCATCTTGGCAGCACAAGTTGCTTGGGCTACCTAGGCTCGGGCTGCCTGTGTCCGTTTCTACTCTATCTTTTGTCTCATTTTTTCTGCTTCTTCCATAGTAGCGCCGAGCCCGGGGGCGGACGCCGACAACTAAAATGGATAAAACTGACTAAAATTTTAAAATAAGGTGTCTAAAGTAACAATATAAGGGGACCAGCAGTTGGCGTAATGGCTACGTCGCTGGACTCCCATGTTGTCGACCGTGGTTTGAGTCCTAGACCTGGTGGCTGAAAATCACACCTGGTGGGTGTGCGTGCGTGCCCAAGATCCCAAGAGGAGAATGATGAAGAAGGGATTGTGGCATGGCCATCCCCCCTGGGAGGTGATTTCTCGTTTTCTGTCTCTCTGTCTCTCTCTTTCTGGAGAGCGCACATGCCCTATAGCAAAAACCTCTCCAAAAATAAATAAATAAATAAAAAGTAAAAAGCAACAATATAGGAACTGAGCATTTAAAAAAATAGAATAAATAAATAGCACACAATAAAAGTGAGATTATAAATCAGTGAGGAAGTCGTGTTAATAATCATTTATAAGATTATTATTTACTTATTACCATAAATAGTTAAATCTTTATCTCAGGATAAAAAATTAAAATTTCAGTTGGATTATAGTTAAATGTAAAAAAAAGTCTGGGAACCACCAGTTAGCGTAATGGCTCTGTCGCTGGATTCCCACGTAGTTGACCGCGGTTCGCGTCCTGGACCCGGTGACTTAAAACTCACACCAGGCGCGTGTGCGTGCGTGCCCAAGATCCCGAGAGGAGAATGGAGGAGAAGGGATTGCGGCGTGACCATCCCCCCTGGGGGGTAATTTCTCACTTTCTGTCTCTATGTCTCTCTCTGTCTGTCTGGCGAGCGCACGCGCCCTATAGCAAAAATCTCTCCAAAAAAAAAAAAGCAAACAAACATGTATTTAATTTTAGACTATGAAACGTGTTTGTAAAAACAAAAAGTAGGGGGAGCATTTATGAAGAATAAATATCTGAAAACAAAAATCATATACTAAAAGCCAATAGAAAATTCAAATAAGTGATAAGGAAATTCATGAAGGATTTTTTAAAATATCATAGAATTTATAGAATTATATTTGTAAAATACAATCCTAAAAATGGTTTAATATGCTCAACATATCTGGAGGTCTTAAAAATCAAGAGAAGAATAACTACATGATAACAATTGAAAATTAGCACTACTATATGTCTAGATATTCTACATACAAAAAATTAAATTGACTAATAAATATTTAAGGGTATCATCATTATTTCTTAAATTTCATAAACTATAACAAGACACTTTTCTTTGTCTATCAATAATCACTGCTCCCATCCCCAGATAAACCCATCATAGACCCAGCTGCTCAGTAGGCTGAGACTACATGGGAGGCCAGGTTCAATTCCTGGCCCATCCTTAAAAGATAATGCGATGGTACATGCCTACAGTTCAAGCTTTTTGGGAGGTTGAGGCAGACATATCATGACCCCTCAAAAACAAACAAAAAACACCACCATACATACTCACAAAAATAAAAACAGATGAAAAATGAAACAAAATTTTCAACAACAATGTGGCTTCGTGAAACAGAACAACATATTGTGACTGGCCACAGTGCAATTGGTATAACCATTCTAGAAGATAATTTGGAAATCCATGTAAATTACTCTGTAAATACTCAGTCCACCAGTTCTATATTTCTCTTATAAATGAGCTGTACTATAAAGCGCACAACTGTAAACCTTTGATGTCCTCTCTCTTTGGCCATGGGAGGGAAAAAACACGATAACTGTATCTGGAAAGGTGTTCATGGTCTTGGTGTGAAAGTGACTTGCGTGACCTCTGACCTCATTGTATTGCCCAAAAGGCAGCCATGTGGCCTCATTTAACTGCAAAAGAGCCTAAGGATATGGCCCAAGAGTATGCCCAGGAGAAGAGGGCAAACAACTCTTAGTTAGCATACAGGAAAACATGCCACTTCATCTTTCCCAATTACACCTAGTCAAACATATCCAAAAGGTAAGGAAACAGAAAATAATGGGGAAGGAGGATTCTGAAGTAACAGCAATAAATTGGTTTATGATACATGGTGTAATGTCAGCTACTTTTTTTAACTATTTAAAATATTACATTTTACATAATGATCAATAAATTATTTTTAAATTATTTTATTATTATTATTGTTATTATAATTTGACCAGAGAGAGAGGGAAAGTGAGAAAGCAAGCCACCAAGTCAGGGATTTGAATCACGGCTGGCAATGTAGGAGTACAGGACCTTAACCACCACGCCACCTGCTGGCCCCCAAGTAATTCTTATCAAGCCTTTTTTTGCTTTCCAAGTTGCTAAAGTCCCTTGTTTTTAAAATTAATCATTTATGTCTAAAAAGGTCTATAATCAAATGCAATCCAAAATCATAATCTATGTTATTATATTATTGCTCAGATTTCTCCAGTTTTAGCCACTGAGTTGCTCCTATCCTCTGGGGAGTTCTTTCAGCACCTCCTTACCTTCTGGCACAGCAAGGTGCTCTGGATTCATGTTGAATCACCCTGCCTAAGTTCTCAAATGAATCATTTCTTCAGTGAACTCTGATTTATTTTATTGGAAAATTGTATTAGAAACCAAGATCTGGGTCTTGGCATGGCTTCTTTTACAACAACTAATAAAGGCTGGTTGCTAATGATTATGGTGACATAAAATGCAACATCATCAATACTAATTACTTTGCAATGAGTGTGTGTTGTGTGCACATATATTTATCTATGTAAAGGATTAATCCTGATTTAACAATATATTGATAATTTTTTGATATAATAAAAGTCTCATTTACCATTCTGTCTTGTTCACTGTTTTAATCATAGTAATTTTTTTGCATCTCTAACTTTACCATGGTACGTCATCTGGTATAAAATACACTTTTAAAATGAACACCTCAATTGTTTATAGGGAAATATTAGGGAAATATTGAAATAGCTACTGAGTTACACAGTAACATCTTTTGTATCATTTACCTGGCAAAAAAGAAAAGCAAAGAGAAAAGAGAAGAGAAAAAGAAAGAAAAGAAAGAAAGTTAACCTCCTTCAGTAATAAGACAAAATCAACCTACTTTATTTGTAGTTTTAATGGAAGATGATATAAAGATGAGATCATTTCAAAAGCCACAGAGAAATATGAAGGTTCCTTAAAAAGTCATGATGACTAAAATATCTAAGCCAGTGTTTTGTTCTTGGAAATTATCCATATAATTTCCTATATCCTTTTAATGAGTTCTAGAAGAAAAATTATTAAGCAATATAACTTTAATAAGTAAGGAAAAACCAGGATCAATACTCCCCTGTCAAACTTTTCATTTTTCTTCTTACTGAGGTTTTGATTTTTATCTTCACAGGCAAAGTAGCAGTAGAACAGTAACTATCCATACCAAATTTTGAAAAATAACATGATTTTCCACCTATCTAGAAAGAGGCTTTAGAGTCATACTTATCAGTTTCCTTTCTATTATTTGTAACATTCTCTTGAAGACTAAGAAATCATTTTATTTTATTATTGCCTTTGTCCTTTTCTATTTGGCATTATTGATTTGTTTCTACTCCATTTATTTCTGAGCACAGAACTGCATGAGGACTGATTGTTTAATTTGTTGTTTGTCAAAAACATCACTAGTGGTGACATTAGTCTTGCTTGGGGAATAGCGTTTGCTAACTGAGGCTCAACTATGTGTTACCTCTAATTCCCTCCCCATGCCCCAAAATAACTTAAAATATGAATTATTTCAACTTTCATCAGTGTATACCAAATTCATATGTGCTTTCTGAAGACTCTATTTAAGCTAAAAAATAAACACCAGGTAAGAAGGATCTTGTTTGCAAGAAAAGGAGGGGTGTATTACTTTAAATGCATGAAGCTTGAAAACATTAGAAATATAATTGATAAATCCAACCAAAGTTTCTGAGGTTTTAAAAAAGTTTGAGTATTACATTATTTTAATATATTGGTTTAAAAAGCTTACTAATGAAATAATTTCATCTATGTTTCCATTGTAGCAGAAAATGAAGAAGAGAACTAATTACTTAGATGAAATGTACACTTTATATATCTTAAGTCACATATATACATAAATTTAACATTATTTATAAACTTAATTCTGCCTTTAGATTGTAATGTTCATGAAGAAAAGGATTTTTCCCATACTATTTAAAACTATAGCCCTAGTACTTGGCCTTACATAGGTGCATAAATGAATAAATAACACAAAGAAGTATTATTTTGCCCATTTCAGGGATAAGAAAAATTACATATATATTTATTCATGGATTTAGTATTGTGGGTTTTTTTTTCTAACCTTTACTCTCATATAGAAAATGCCATTACTCAGATTGAAAACAGTTTATTCTTTTTTTCTTTTTTTTTTTTTGGAGAGACTATTCGCTACAGGGCGCGTGCGCTCGCCAGACAGACAGAGAGAGACAGAGAGACAGAAAGCAGGAAATCACCCCCCAGGGGGGATGGCCACGCCGCAATCCCTTCTCCTCCATTCTCCTCTCGGGATCTTGGGCACGCACGCACACGCGCCCGGCGTGAGTTTAAGCCACCGGGTCCGGGACGCAAACCGCGGTCTCCTACGTGGGAGTCCAGCGACATAGCCATTACGCTAACTGCTGGTCCCTGAAAACAGTTTATTCTTATAGCCAAGTTTAATTAAGGTTCGGAGTTAGAATCAGTTGCATCATCATAATACATAAAAAGGGCTGATATTAAGCAGGAAATGCAGGGAACCAGCAGTTAGCGTAATGGCTATGTCGCTGGACTCCCACGTAGTCTACCACGGTTCGCGTCCCGGACCAGGTGGCTTAAAAAGCTCACGCCGGGCGCATGTGTGTGCATGCCCAAGATCCGGAGAGGAGAATGGAGGAGAAGGGATTGCGGCGTGGCCATTCCCCCTGGGGGGTGATTTCTCGCTTTCTGTCTCTCTGTTTCTCTCTGTCTGTCTGGCGAGCGCACACGCCCTATAGCGAAAACCTCTCCAAAAAATAAAAAAGCAGGAAATGCATAGGAACTTTTTGGAAAATCCACTTCTGTTGTAAAGACTTTTTAAAGAATTATTTATTTATTTATATTTGCTTTTTTTATTTTTTATTTGATCAGAGAGAGAGAGAGAAATGGAAAGTGAGAAAGCAAGATGCCAGGTCTGGGACTCAAACCACAGTCCAGGGAGTCCAGTGCCCCAAACATCATACCATCTGCCAGCCCTCCATTGTAAACATTTTTTTAAAATAAACTTACATTGTATGCCTTGGTGGCTTAGTTGATTTGATGGATATTATTTAGGTGTAAAGCAGAGATAATTCCTCACACCAAAAAAATCTCTCATACATTCACTCTTTTTCTTTTGCTAAATGAAGAACCAGAGTAAGGATATGTCATATTGGTATTAATAACGAGATACAGAGATTGTTCCTTTCCTCTCTTTGAGTCATGAAAGTCCCTTCAAGTGACAAAGAAGGTGGTATACTAGCAGGTCAAGCCAGGACAGAAGTATGAGTTAGGTACCAGCAATGGATGTAGTATTAGGAAAGAGTACCGAAATAACAGAGGAAGAAATTGTGCTAGAAGTTTTGGAAAGCTATACTAGATTATGATACCACATTGTAATTTATTAGAATGGTGGTTACACAGGTCTCTACTAGCATTCAGTTTTGTCTAATCAGCATTGGTAGTAAGTTATCTTTACTATAAAAATCTAGACTTGCTTATCAAGACTAAGTAACCCTAAGGAAACCTAAAGCTTCTTGCCTGGTTCCCTCAAAATGCGGTGCTCTAGGAAACTCGCTCTAGGAACCCAGTTGCCATGCTGTGAGAAGACAGCATCAACTTCCAGTCATGAGAATGATCTCTCCTTGACAGCTAGCTCCATGGAAGCTGCATGTTACATCTCACCTCAACTCAATGGGAGATCCCAATTAAGAACTGCCAGCTGAACCCAGTCAACTTACAGATTCATGAGAGAGAGAAAAAAATTTGTTTTAAGCCACAAAACACTTGGGTGGTTTGAAACACAGCAATAGATAATAGATATGGGAATGAAGTGCTTTTAACTCATCAAGAATGTAAATATTTCAGGATATGAGAAACCTTGAATACATGAGTTCTTTCATGGTTCCAGCTCATTCAGAAAATAGTTCATCCATAAAATTTTAATATCATCTGTAGTGGTGACCCGGCTATAAATACATGACACACCGTTTTTCAATAGAATGTTGTTTTCTTGTTAATCAAGTGGTTCTCATTCACTACAAGGAGCTTACTGCTAGAATCAATTTGAGGACTCGTGCTGTGCTGGCTGTTTTACTGTGTATTTTATATTCTCATCTGTTGTTAGGTAAATGGAATGGCAGCAATGGCGCCCATTACTAGTAAGCCTTTTATTGCTATGACTTGTTACTTGACATTCATCAACAGAGTGGTGTTAGATATAAGGAGGGCATAAATTTCTATTCATATTTCTACACATATGAAAAATATAGAATACAGGACAATGATTCATTACCAAGTTATTTACAATCTTCAGTTCAAAAGCGACATGTAGCTTGGCACAGAAACTAAGTAGGGAGTCATTTGTACTCACTTCTTATTTCTTCTCCTGATCACTGTTGTTCCTTCTCACCTCTCTATAACTGCCCACATCTCTTCTACTGAAGATGAAAGAGGAAATGCCAAAGAGTGTTTAAGAATGTCTAAAAGCTGTTCTTGCATAAAGAATGCCATCATTTTGCTGCTAAATCTGTTCAAACAGTGGTCAAGGGATGCAATCAGGACAAAAAAAATAAACGGGTACCTGTGTGTTTACATGAATATCTGATGCCTACATCACCTGATTACCTCAAAATGCAAATGAGAAACTTCATTTTGTCCAATAGGAAATATAGAAATGCCATACCTGTATACCACTTTGAAGTTCTATCTGGAAGCTTTATATGATAACTCCATAAAGTTAACCAATTCTAAATACAAAGGAGCTTACTCTTTCTATATGACAGTACATTTAAAAGCAAAACCCAAGAAGACATTAGGTAATGAGGAACAGAAAAGAACAAAAGAGAAATCTGTTACTTATTATAAAGCATAACTTGAGACAACTTGCCCCTGGGCTAAAAAACTCTTTTTTTAAATAGGTAAATACTTTCTTAAATAGTTTATTTTTTGATTACTATTATCCCTACAAATCTAAATGATAATGAGAAGTTAAAAATTATTCAATCCCAAAGGCATGGACTGTCTGAAAAGTCCTTGTTAAGTAGCAACTATGTCTGGACAATAGGAAAGATTCTGTAGAAGACTAAGAAAAACAAGAAGGAAATATTCCCTAATCTAACTGATACTACAGAGCAAATCAAAAGATGAAACAAAGGTGAATTAAATAAATACTAAAGGACACAAATATCAAAACTGTAGTGCTTTATCCAAGTATGTACAGAGCTAAAGGTGGGAATTAAGTCTGGTTTAAATTGTAGGTTTAAGAATATGGGAGAGAGAATACTGAATGGGCCAGAGGATTTCTGCACATTCTTGCTGAGTTTCCAAAGAATACAAGACCCTGACCACTCCTATTTGTCTATTTCCCAGGACTTTGTCTGCAGTGAGCAACTCTGAGGGGTGAAGTAACATCTCTCCCCAAAGAACAACCTTGCTTCCACTCATTGTAAAAGCCAAGTCTGTCCCAAGCTCCAGGACAGCATCATGGGTCTTTTCTACCCACCATGTGTGGGAATAGATAAAATATAAGATGTTCAGTTGAATCTGAATTTCAGATAAATAGTGACTAATGTTTCTAGTGTATGCCTGCAGCATTGCATGGGACATACGTATAATGAAGAAAAAAATTCTGTTTAACTAAAATTCAAATTTAGTTGGATGCCCTGCATTTTTTTTTTTTTTTTATCAAGGCTATCTCCATGAGGAGCATGAGAACCCACAAAACAAACAGGAAGCTCTGGTTACTGTTTTTACTTTTGTTGTTATTAATAAAATCCTTTGTCTCTGACCCATGAGTTTCATGTCTTTTCCCAGCATTCATAAAACTGAAACAGGCTAAATTACCTTGGAAGTGGGGAACAATCTCAGATTCTATAGTTCCTGAAACAGAAAGAGGAACTTTGTTTTGACATATCCATTTTAGTAGTTTATAAATAAAGAAGAGAAAGGGAAGGATCGTTCTAAACAGAGACACTGAGCTAAAATGGAACAATTTGGGAGGAATAAAAAGAAAATAAAATCCAAAGAAAATGAGGTTATACGGGGCCTTAAAATATTTGAGAAAAAAATTTCCATTAGCTCTTTTATTTCTTGAAAGCAAAGGCATTGATCATTTTTGTTCTTTTCAAGAATGTAAAGTGAACAGGCTTGACAGAATTAGTATATTCTTTCAGAGCAAAGGTCAATTCTGTTTACTGTTAAGTACAATAAAGATAATTACTCCCTCTGGTATAAAGTTCAGAAGTCTTACTGTACTCTATTGAAATTCCCTATGTTTGACAGTACTCCCCTATAATGTAAACCACTATATGTACAGGTATCATACGGCCTTCTTCATATCACCCTAGGAACTGGGTCTTGGGAAAATGATGCAAATACTGATAGCTTTTCTACTGCTACTGCTTTGAGGAATAAAGGGTCTCAGATCTCAGATTCAGAGGTTTTGTATCTTCTCCCAACCTCCATGAAACTGGGGAAGACAAAATCCATGCCACAGAAATAGTTACCTTGCAAGCAGGATAAAATACAAAACCGTTTACAGTTCTTAATATGTAGAGGGTTTTAAATTTTGATGAGTTTATGTAAGATGAGATGGCCACTAAAGGACTTCTATATGTTCTGGGGACTGAAAGGAAGACGATATTTTGACATAAGATCCATATTTTTTCCCCACCCGAAGGACTTTCCCGTATGTTGTTTCTCTGGCAGGAACATTATTAGCCTGTCTTTTTTTTCTGGCACACAAAATGAGCCTCCCACATACATGAAATTTCCAAGTTAAATATTTCTCATTCGGGAGCTGTCAGCCATTCCAAGAAACTTTCCATGAACCCTTCAAGTTCTGCTCTTTTGCCTTTAATAAGTACTACTGAAGTGCCTTGTATTTTTCACATCAAAGTTTTCATGACATTATTGTAATTTTTAATTATTTATTTATTTAATTCTGGGAGATACACACACATACCCCCAATCAGGTCTTCAAACCACAATCCACACCTAGCCTCAGCCAGCCAAAATTATGGGCACACACATGATACCCAGAATGCTCAGAGATGTTCTTGGGCATGAACCCATGACCTTTCCCTTGGGGGTCCAGTTGTGTTACCATTGAACCACCACCTGCTCCCATTCATTATAATTTTCTGTTCACATACAATTTCACCTACAAGATGCTAAGTCCTGTGAAAGCAGGTTCTGAAATTATGTTCTTAATGCTTAACACTATAATTTATTTTAAGCTTTGTAAAGGCAGGTTTTGTTCTTATGTTCTAAATGCTTAGGACAATAATCGGCATATAATAGTCTTAATAAATATTTGTTGAAAAGGGTTATAAAAGTTGCAGAATAATTCCCTTCATTGCAATATGTTTAGCTGGTTTTTCAAAGAAATTATTTTTGAGCACTAATCTATAACTATGCAATGCTATGAAAATAATAAGTGAGAAAATACAAGACCTCCAATATTTTTGCATCTCATTCCATTTACAGAAAGCTTCTTGCTATTTAGTTGGCTCAGTTTAAGACTTGAAAGATGTCCTTTCTCTTCTCCAGAATTATATCCAGGGGCAAATTTAAGTACAGGTATCCTTTCTACTAAAAATGAAATTTAAATAATTATTAGAGTATATATGAGAAGTAGAGAAGAAGTCCATTCTATGAATAAAACAATGAACTACCGTTGCTGTAGACTTCATTAAGCCTTCCTCAAATTCTGTGCAGAATCCCTAACCCCTAAAGTGACTGTATTAGAAGATGAATTCTTTAGGAGATAACTAAGGTTAAATGAGGTCACAAGTGTAGAATCATAACCTGATAGAACGGATGGCTTTATAAGAAAAGGGAAAGAGAGAGCAATCACTCTCTCTTTGCACACATTAAGGAAAGGCCATGTGAGGACACAGTGAGAAGGTGGCCATATATGTCAGGAAGGGAGCCTTCATCAAAAATCAAACCTTTTAGATACACTTATTTAAATACTAGCCTGTAGATATTACTGATCTCGGACAAAATAATGATTTTATAACACATGAAATTGGATATCATTTACATTTGAGTTTCTTAAAGTTTGATTGCAAAGTATTCAAAATTCCTGAGAAAAATTTATCTTTACTTGTAGAGTCTGAAGTTAATTATATAGGCAAAGTAGTCATTACCATATAAGCTGAATTTCTGGAAATCTCAATGTTATTCTCCACTTCCTAATATATTTATCTCTGTACTAACATAAAATACTTTAATTTACTATTAAAAAATCTATTATAAACTCTTGGGACTAGAGACGATATAATGGTTATATTGCTGGACTCCCATGAAATCGACCACAGTTTGAGTCCTGGACCTGGTGGCTTGAAACTCACACTGGATGTATGTGTGTGCATGCCCAAAATCCCAAGAAGGAAATGCAGAAGGGATTGTGGTGGGCCACCCCCCCCTCCCCGGGGGTGATTTCTCACTTTCTATCTCTCTGTCTCTCTGGTGAGTGCACACACTCTATAGCAAAACATCTCTCTTAAAAAAAAAAAAGAAAAGAGAAATAAAATGTATTATAAACTCTTTCCAGATATCTTTGAGTAAAATTGACCCAAATATGCTCTATCAAACTCTTTCAATGAGTTACTTGGAGTCCCAATATTTGTCATGTTCTTTCACACATTACACTTCCTATTTTTATTTAAAATTTGCATCCCTTTATCAGTATTATGAACTTCTATATATTCTTCAAAGGTCAGACAAGTAATTACATCCTTTGTGGAGTCTTCCTTAACTCTCTTCTGTTCCCATTTGAACAGAATTGGTATCTTCAACTTATGCATCCATATCACCTTTTTGCACACACCTCTATCGTGTTAGTAATTAGTCTCCTTTTTAATTGTAACTCTCTCCAGGGCAAGATCTGGCCCACTGATACTGGAATTTGGAATACTCCAAAACATTCTATTATGAACTGGATGTCTCAATATTTCTAAACATACATATTTTTAATCAAAAATGTTGAAATTTGTCTTCTCTTTCTCCTCCTCTTCCTTTTCTTCCTCTACTCTTTTTACTTTATTTTTTGTCTCACAGCTTTCAATTTGGCAGATTTATAAAGTTAAAAATCTCAAAATAGATCAAAGACCTAAGTATAAAACCTCAAACTATAAAACTACTGGTAGAAAACACAGAGAAAAATCTTAGAGACACTGGAGATGGCAAAATATTTTTAAATAAGACCCCCAAAGCACAAACAATAATCTCAAAAATAGATAAGTGGAATTACATCAGGTTAAAAAAGATCTGCAAGACCAAAGGAACAATAATTAGGATGAAGAGACAGCCCTCAGAATGGAAGAATATATTTGCAAACTGTGCCTCAGAAAAGTGACTGATAACCAGCATATACAGGGATCTCAAGCAGCTTACCCCCGCCCCACCACCACCACACACAAAAAAAGAAATCAATCCAATGAAAAGGTGGAAAAATGAGCTGAAAAACAATTCTCCAAGGAAGATAGATGAACAGCCAAAAAGCATATGAAAAAATGCTCAATATTCCTTATCATTAAGAAGATGCAAATCAAAACCACAATGAGATACCATTAAACCCCAGTCAGAATAGCTGAAATTACAAAAATAAAGAATGATTAGTGCTGGCAAGACTGTCGTGAAATGGAACTCTCCTGCACTATTGGTGAGGATGTAAATTAGCAGAACCATTGTGGAGAACAATATAGAGATTCCTCAAAAACCTACATATAAAACTATGATATGATCCAGTAATTTCTCTCCTGGGTCTCTACCCAAAGGACAAGAATATGCTCAGCTGGAAAAGTATTTGCACATCCATATTTATTGTAGCATTATTCACAATTGCTAAAACATGGAATCAACCCAAATGTCCAAGAATAAATAAATGGATTGAAAAAGTGTGGCACATACACACTACAGAATACTACTCAGCCATTAAAGAGAGAGAGAGAGAACCTGGTATTTGATTAAAAGTGGATGGATATGTAAGATTTAATGCTTAGTGAAGCAAGCCAGACTATGAAAGAAAGACATTATATGTCCCCACTTAATACATACCAAATGTCAGCACTCTAACAGAAACTGAAAGATTGGAAGTTATAAAAGCATGGAGAGAAGCTATAGATAGTAGAGACAATGTGAAAAGGGGATGGACAATGGAGAAGGTAGGAGGTAGGGAATCAAGGGAAACAAAAAGAAGCAAAACATTTAACAAATACAAAAATGGAAAATTATCTGTTGATAATGTACATGGTAATATCTTTGAATGAATTAAAATACAGTGTATTCATATGTGGAAATCCATTATGTATGTTGTAAACATGTACAGTAATTGAATTTTTAAAAATAAGACAATTTTTTAATTTTTGGAAAAAATGCACACAAACACTATAAAGCATTACAGTATAAGCTTCATCCAGATTGCTCAGTGTGAACCCTTTAGCATATTTGTTTTATCATTCTCTCTCCCCTCCCCTGCCCCCACTCCCTGAACTATCTGACAGTAAGTTGAAAACACAATGCCCTTTTATCCCTAAATACTTCAGTGTCTTTCCTTAAAAAAGGATAGTCTTGATAATCTTGGGGCTGGCAGGTGGCATGGTGGTTAAGGGTGCTGGACTCCCACATGGCCGACTGTGGTTTGAGTCCTGGACCTGACAGCTTAATTTTCACTTTCTCTCTCAACCTCTCTTACTCTGTCCCTCTCAGGTCAAATAAAAATAAATAATAAAGTTAAATTTTTTTAAAAAATTTTAAAAAGATAGTCTCATAGGAATCAGGAGGAAGTTTTGAAATAAAAATATCATTTTTGTACTCAAAAAATATGTATCTGATACACTGAAGAACCCATATTTAGAGATTTTAAGAACATTTAAAGGCATCCCTACTCAGTCAAAACATACAAAGGATTCACTAATATTTCAAGGTTTAAAGTTTTTTATCACTTGATATTTATTCCACAGTGCTGCTTAGTCTGAGAATCCTAAAAATATTTTAAAAATACTTACTTCAATAAGGCAGCTAGAATTCCAAAATTGTTTTGTTTTGTTTTGTTTGTTTGTTTTTGGTTTTTTTTGAGAGGTTTTTGCTGTAGGGCACGTGAGCTTGTCAGACAGACAGAGAGAGACAGAGAGACAGAAAGCGAGAAATCACCCCCCAGGGGGGTGGCCACGCCACAATCCGTTCTCTTCCATTCTCCTCTTGGGATCTTGGGCACGCACACACACAAGCCCGGCATGAGTTTTAAGCCACTGGGTCCAGGACGCGAACCGCAGTCAACTACGTGGGAGTCCAGTGACAGAGCCATTACGCTAACTGCTGGTCCCCCAAAATTGTTTTAAAAAATAAAACTGTAAAGTAATTTTTCTATACTGACTCATTTATTTGCACTAGGATACCTAATCTACTTAAGCTAAATTTGAAAGGAAAGTATTGCTCAGAGGAAATGTATGCATTTCTGAACCTCCTATGTATTGAATACATATGAATATAGAATATAATATAGCATATCTTGAGGGGTTCTCTTCAATATTATGTAATTAGCCAAACATTCTTTTAACGTTTCTTTCTTTTTGTGTTTCATAACAAAATGTTTAAAAGACAGACTTATTTATAGATATAGAAGACACTGGGATTAGTCCATGTTCTCCAGAGAAAC
This sequence comes from Tupaia tana, assembly GCA_026018925.1. Classification (NCBI taxonomy): domain Eukaryota; kingdom Metazoa; phylum Chordata; class Mammalia; order Scandentia; family Tupaiidae; genus Tupaia; species Tupaia tana. The sequence continues at coordinate 10,111,773 of JAKSZU010000017.1, read as the reverse complement.
AGAACCAATATGGGATTTTTTATTATTATAAAGAATTGACTCACATGACAGAGACAATTATAGAGGCTAAGAAGTCCTCTGATCTGTTGTAGGCAAGCTGCAGACCCAAAGAAGTGGGTGGAGCAGTTCTGAGAACCAGAGGGCTGGTGGTTAAGTCTCTGTGGAAGGCAGAACGCTGATGTCTGAGGTCAATCATTTTGACAGAGTTGTCTCCTTCCTCTACCTTCTTGTTCTATGCAGTTCTGCAGTAAATTGAATCATGTCCACCTACATTGGAGACGGCCCTCTGCTTTACTCAGCACATTGATTCAAAAGCTAATTTCACCTGAACACATACTCTTAGACACACCAAAAATAATGTTTAATCTGGGCACCATATGTCCCAGTCAAGTTGACACATAAAATTAACCATCGTAACCCTGTGAGTCTGAGTAAGACATTATAAAACCTCCTTTCAGGCTGGATGATAAATTGATTCACTCACCAACCATTTTAGCTTGCTCAAAAAGAAAGGCTATGACGAAATGAATAACTTTAATACTTCTGATTGACAAGTATAGATTTTTTTGCAAGCATTCTCTGTAAAATATTACCAAAACTAAACTTAAAGTCTGCAGTAATGTAAACTAAATATATTCCCAATTTTTATGCCCTAAAAACAAGATAAATATAATAGGAAAAAATGCTCTGTTCCAACATTCAGTTGTGAATCTTGAACATGCACTTTAAGGTCAATGGTCACAGCAAATAACAACAATGATGACAAACTCTTAAGAATGATTTAAGCCAATACAGTGAATTTATGAGTATATTAATTTCCATTATGGGGGGCGGAGGCTGGCAGATAGCATGGTGGTTGAGGCACCAGACTCCCACACAGCCTACCACTGTTCAAGTCCTGGACTTGGCGGCTTGTTTTCTTTTGCTTTCCCTCTCTCTCTCTCTGTTGCTCTGTGGTCAAATTGAAAAAAAATAATAATAATTAATAAAATTAAATTAAATAATTCTTTTAAAAATTGCATTATGTAGGCATTCAATAACTATTGTTGGAGTTAATGTCTGAAACAGTGGAAGGGTTACAAGGAACACTAAATTTGAAAAGAAGGCAAATATATTTGGCAACAAAATAACTTCAAGTGTAAAATCTGGGAGCAGCATCATCATTTTGAAAAATGAGAGGATAATGGAATGAAAGGAACAGGGATTAGGAAACAGGACTGCAGAAAAAAACAAGATGTGGATAATCATTAACATGGCCCAAATAAAAGGAAATACAGTAAGTGAAACAGAGGTGCAAAGGTGCAGAACTCGGGGAAGCTCTAAGTGGAGCTGATGTGCTTATTACTACAAAGATGGTACCAAACTGTTAATCAGACAATAAATCAATTTTTCCTGACATTGAGATGCTATGAAATAAATTAATAATTATTCACATTATAAGCACCAGCTGTTAGGTCTATAATCTACATGAATGTGCAAACACTTTCCAGACAAAACTAATTTAGTTTATCAATGTAAAATAATAATGGAACTCTGGCTAAATTCAACAATACAAAATGATGATTCTGTAAGATATGCAAATGTTGTTGAACTACAAAATAATGATTAAATGCACCAAAAATTTAAAAATCAATGGCTCTTATTTGATTTATTGATCTTTAAGAGTTACTGTTAATCTTGAAATAAAATAGTTGTGATTTTTTTTTAACTATTCAATAATATGTTTTCTTTTGTTTTGATTTTTAGGGAGATTTTTAATATAGGGTGTGTGCACTCACAGGAGAGACAGAGAGAGACAGAAAGCAAGAAATCACCCCCCAGGGGGATGCCCATGCCATGGTCTCTTCTCCCACCTTCTCTTCTCGGGATTTTGGTCACACCCAGCCTGAGTTTTAAGTCACCTACTAGAACCACAGTCGACTATATGGGAGTCTAGTGACATAACCATTACTCCCTCAAGAATATGTTTTAAAAGTGTACTTAGTAAATACATTTAAAATTTAAAAACAGAGTGTACTTGAAGAAGTTTTAGCTACTGTCTTACAACTTCCACTATGTTAAAAAGCACTGTAGATAAACTTAGTAAGGAAAAAGCAGTTCAGGTTTCCAAAAACAACATAGATACCCTTTTTATCACCCTTTTTTTAATTTTATCTTTTAATTTTTTATTTTCATTTAATTGTTGTACATCTTTGCAGGGCACAACATGAATTTTCAAAGCATGTATGTAATGTGTGACAATCAAATCAAGGATAATACGATATTCATTGTTTTCAACAAAGAATACCGTATTTGAGATATATGTTCATGTATATATGTGCACAGCATATATGCACACAGAACATATATGTACTGTACACACACGCATGACTGACAGTGTCAGTTATTTTACTCAGTCATTTTATGCCTTGTATTCTACAACCTATTTGCCCTGTCTACCTGCATTCCTGTGTCTGTTAAATTACCATAAAATAGGTTGAAAACTGACTCAGTTTCTTGACCCAATGTTACACTCCCTTGATTTTTCATTATTAGTTATAAGAATAACTTCATCTAGCATCTAATATTATTTGTGCATATATTTAAAACACAATAGCAACTATCAAAACATTAGTCTGGGGTGGCCAGCAAGTGGTGTGTTGAAGGGTGCTGGACTCCCACATGGGCAACAACGGTTCGAGTCCCAGACTTGGCTGCTTGCCTTGCCTTCTCACTTTCTCTCTCTCTCTCAGTCTGTCTCTCTCTGGTCAAATTAAAAATAATGATAATAAATAAATAAATAAGAACATTAGTCTGAAAACCAGATTAGAAAAAAACAAAACACCTTCGTCCTTCAGTAAAACTTAATATTAGTTTTTTCCATAAAACTAATGGATTAAAAGCTGAAATATTAAAATAATTAAGTACATTCTTAAAACATTACAGTTATGAGAGAGTGCATCATTAAAGGGGTCATTTAAATTCAAAGATATCTTCTAAAAACTCTTATAAAATATAAGAAACAATATAAGAAATCTTATAAAATATAAGAAAAAATTATTAAATTGATTCAAAAATGTGACTTCTCCAGAGTTAATAAATTACATGATATGTGTGAAAAAGTAATATGAATATATTTATAAGCTGAACTGTATAAAAGCAATGAACACAAAACATGATAGAATGTTTAAGGTTCTATGATCAGAAAGACATTTTAGCAGACATTTTGACTACAGTCTTAATTTATTTTAAAAATGTAAAAACTACTCTAATCATAACAGTAAGATAAGCTCACACATTTACATATATATTATTCTAAAACCAAAACGTTGCTTGCCTTTTTCTTAATTGATTTTTTAATACAGTAGGCAAAGTATATCTTATCAAATCCAAGCAATCAAAAATAGAGAAAAAATACTACAGAATCACTACTTTAATGTGATCATTTCCTTGATAAAGAAGGCAAGATATTATTGAATATCAAATTCAGAACAAAGAAATGGGTTTGGAAATATTCAAGTGTCATACCTTGTTTAAATTTCCATCAACACAGTGCAGAAATATTCCTCAGATACTCAGATTCTGAGGAATGCTTACAAGACCTCATTTCAATCCTGATGTTACACTTAGCATTCTCTCATTAAAAATCATTAAGTTTACACAATCAAAAAGTTAGAGAATTAAAAATATATTCTGTAATTTTTTTATATCTCTCAAATGATAAAAATTTTAAAGATTTCAATAGTGTTTGGATAATCTTTAAGTTAGTTGAAAGTAAAAAAAAGTACTCTACTAATTTACATTTGATAGATGATTAGAATTCTAAAAATCCTTTCCCTCAAAGGGAATACACTGAAAAAACCACAGAGAAAAGTTTCAGTATAAAGTTATTGCACACGATATGCTCTCCCAGACACCATATTGAAGGAACAAAGGCCGAGAATGGTACCTGGTCTAGAAGAATGTTTTTGTTAGATTGTGCTAGGTTGGTTGAGTTGTCAGAACAAGATAAATGGAGCTGAGCTGTACCATTAACCTGTGACATTTTTGACAGTGCAAGGCTATATGCTGTGAGAAAAGCAGACTATTTTTCCTCTGCTATCTCTCAATTTATAATAGAAAGAAAAGATAGATGAAATGTTCTAATGAAAGACAGAAACATCAGAAGAGGGCTGTCTTGAATATTAAATGCCTTTTCATTTTATGTAAAAAGATATCCCCAAATTGGAATACATTAATAAAGTGTATTATGTAAATTTAGTCTATATTTAGAAGAGATAAACATGAAAAAAAGATCTTTACTTTAATCTGTGCTTTTAAGGACAACAAAATCTCTTTCCATTCTGATGCCCTGACTTATACTCCTATCAAAAGAGATTAATTAAAAGTAAAAATAGATCAGCTTTTTTATTAATATAAATCCCATTCTATTCTTAAGTCATTATTAAGTTTAAAATATACAAGCAGATAATGGCACTTTTTTTGTTTCTTTTCAGGTTTACTAAAATTTCACATGAATTTTAACATGCTTATTGTTTTATTCTTCTGAGTTTCACACAAGCACAGGAAAAGTAAAATAATTAAGTAACAGTTATATTTTGGAAAGATGAACTAGCAAGATACAATAAAGATTAAAACCAGTTAATGTTTATAGTAACAACAGAAATCTAATTAAGTCATCGGTGTTGATATTTACTTATAATTTGGGGGAATCTAATTACCTAATGTAACTCTATGCCTTACATACATCAGTCAATCAAATTACTTTTTTATGACCCTAAGTCCTGGCTCTGAAATGCAATGTACACACAAAAACATTCAGCTTCCAAGGACAAAAATATAATACACTATTGATTCATAGAAACCAATATTTTTTATAAAGTCATAACTAATATGAACCAACAAAACATGTGCTAAAAAATTACAACATAAGGATGAAGTGAGATATAGAAACCATGTTCAATGTGCCCAAGTCTAGGAAGGAATGTGGAAATAAGATCAGCTCCTTTATGAGTAATATACTGCTAAAATTCGGGAATGATCAGAAGAAGGTAAATAATTTTTATCCTATGGTCAAAGTGTTTTTAGACAGAGCCTTAGAAATCATCAATTTAGGACTAGCAGTTGGCATAGTGGTTATGTCGCTGGACTGCCATGTAGTCGACCATGGTTCAAGTCCCAGACCTGGTGGCTTAAATTCATGCCTTGTGCCTGTGCATGTGTGCCCAAGATCCTAAGAGGAGAAAGGAGGAGAAGGGATGGTTTCTCACTTTCTGTCTGTCTCAGTCTTGCTGGCGAACACATAGGCCCTATAGCAAAACCCTCTCAAAAAAAAATTTACAATTAATCATTCAACAACAATTTATTAGATGTTTCCTCTATGTAAGTACTGTTCTAATTATATTTAAAAGGGAACAGATATATCATAGATGTATAGATAGGTAAGTAGGTACATGTATATACATACAGAGATGAATATTTCTCCCAAATATTAAAGAAATGTTATCAACAATGCTACTGTGTGTGTGTGTGTGTGTGTGTGTGTGTGTGTGTGTAGTCTTCAAAAATTTCATGGGAAAAGAAATGGCTATGTATGTGCATATATTTTTCTTTTGGGGTTAGTAAGTAAATGGTGAGAGAATGTGAAGGTCTAGGGCATTACTGCATATTACTATAGACTTCATAAACATTGTACACTCGAGCTACACTAAGTTTATAAAAACATATTAGGTTATCGGGAAAATCATGACATATTTTTCTACTTTTTTTAATGCAAAAATGCATCATGACTTTCCTGCTGACCCAATATTTTTCTTCTTCAGTAATAAATGAAACTTAACCTACAGTAACTTTTTTTATGTTATAAATGTCTTAATTCCTTAAACTTAACACTTTTGTAATAATACATAGCTTAAAATACAAACACATTGTATGACTATACAAAACTATTTTCCTTTTATCCCACTCTTGTTCTATAACCACTTTTTCTATTTTTAAGTACAATTTTTTTTAACTCTTTAGATGCTTTTGTTCAAAACTAAGACCAAAACACATATATTAGCCTAGACCTATACAAGGTCAGGATAATCAACATCACTGTCTTCCACCTCCACATCTTGTCCCACTGGAAGAGCCAGGATGAACAAAATAATAGGAGGTAAAATCGAGCATAAAAGAAAATTTTTTAATCAAGAGATACAGTAAATGAGATTTATTAAACTGGTGTAACAAGGCATGCTATTTAACAGTAAATTTACTTTTTGAAAGTAGAAAGAATATACTCTAAAATAATGAGAAAAGCTATCGTAAGTACATAAGCCAATAACATATTTATTATTATGAGCAAGTATGGTGTACTGCACATAACTTTCTGGAATATACTTTTATGGCTGGCAGTGCAATTTGTTTGTTTACACCAGCATCACTACAAACATGTGAGTAATACGTTGTACTAAGATATTACCAGGGCCATGATATAATTAGGCAGGAGAAACTGTTTTGCTCTGTTATAACTACATGGGACCATGGTCATATATAAAATCCTTTGTTGATCGAAAAGTCATTATGCAGTACATAGCTATGTAATATCGATGTGAAATCTACATTTATAAAAACCTACATCATAAACAGTGAAATACTGGCATCTTTCTGTGTAAAATTGGGAAAAGGACAAAGATGTTAGCTTCACCATTTCTACCTGATACCGTATTAGAGGTGTTAACCAGTACAATAAAGGAAGAAAAATAAATAAAAGGTACAAGACATTTAAAATAAGAAGCATAACTTGTGTTTCAGCACATATTATTTGTAAAATACATAAAGAATATACAAGACAATTTTAGAACTAATAAATTCATTCAGTAAAATTACAAGATTCTAAATCAACACACACAAATAAACCATATTTCTCCATATTATCAATAAATAATAAAATAGTTTTATTTATGGTTGGCATTAATCATGTAAATCATCCCCTCAGAACTCATGATGCATTATAGTACAACAATGTTCGCATATGTATACATAAATACATATGGCCATTCATGTGTATATGTAATCCATCAGTTCTTTAGCATTTCTACTATGTATCCAGAGCAGAACATGCTGTAACTAATAAAAAGGGAAAATATAGGGAGTATTTTTAGCTGATATTCTAATTCACTATAATTTTCACTATTATTTCTTTCACCTTATCATAGACCATGACAGACAATTACATAGATTATTTTTACAAACACCTAAAACTTACCACTTTCTACCTTTAACTGTTCAAATGAACAAAATTTTAAAAAGCTGAACACATACAAATGTCATAAGATACTATAACAAAAAAAGTAAGTTCATTTTTCTAAACAATTTACCATACTGTTTTTTTTTTCTCTCAAATATGCAATGTTTGCTAAAGGATAAAATAATGTCTATAAAGATCTTTCCCTTTATCTCCTTATTTACTAGTTCACTTTCATCAATATGTAGGCTATAAGAAACTTATAAGCATAGTCTTTTAAAGGAAATATGAGTTAATTTGTAAAATAATAACACCTGTTCTTTCTTATGGATTTATTTGGCATTTAATTTATTTGTGTTCTAAACAATAAACCATAAACTTGTTTTTCTCTCCAAATTGTTTCATTGGCAATGATGTCAAATGAAAGTGATTGGCCTATAACTTTTACTGCTCAAGATAAAGAAAGAAGATAGAAAGATAGAAAATAAACTAGTACCTACTTGTACAGTGATTTCAGAGAAATGCAAACTGCAAATAAATAAGAATAGAATGTTCTTATGTAACAGATCATTTACATTGATTCAATAAAGCTCAAAATTCATATATCTAATATTTACCATATACATTAAACGTACTTATGAAAATGTATTTATATATTTAATATCACATATTTTGTGATAGTTATATTGACATTTTTAGTCTTTAGGGAATACCATTGACACCATTTATGATAAATAGCACTTCATAAAAAAATAAAAAATAAATATATTAGCCCAGCAGTTGTGGCACAATGGTAACTCAGTGCCCAGCAATGCTGGAAACTATGTGGCCACCAAAAGTTTAGATACTAAGCTGGCCTGAAAACACACCAGGTATATGTGGAAGCATCTAGAGTCCTGAGGAGCTAAAAGACTGGGGTAAGAGATTGCAATATGACAAGATCCTGGCATCTGTACTTGCCTCTCTCAGGAGAACACATGCTCTCTATCATAAAAATAAAAACATAAAATATACTTCATGATAAATGTTCCACAGATAGCATTTATTACAAAATAAATTAAATATTTAGCTATCATATCAATTTGTCAGAATCAAAGAAATGATAAGTATTCTATGCTCACTTACAATAGCTAATGTGTCTTTCTATACAAAACAAAAGAACATACAACCAATTTCCATGAAAATCATGGTAAAATTTGAAGCTGTTCTACTGAATTTAACAAATGTTATTTTATTGAGTTCAGCTGTTGATGACGAATACAGACTCAACTTTAATTTTCTGTTTTGGAACTACCAAACTTAAAACTGAAAATGTTACACATTTCACACTAAAAAATTTTTGCCATGCAGATGTTTCTTAGTCTTAATACAAAACAGACAAATACAGATTTACTGCTAAGCAAAGCAAGCCAGACTATGAAAGACAGACTCTGTATGTCTGCATTCAGTATATACCAAATGTCTGCACTTTATGGCAGAAACTAAAAGATTTAAAGATATAATAGCGGAGGCAGCAACTGTCGATACCAGAGATAGTGGAGGAGGGGGTGAATAGTTGGGGATAGGAGGGAGGGATTAAAAAAAATTGACGCAAGAATGGAAACTTACTATGTACAGTAAGATCTTTGACTTGCTTGACATGCAATGTACTTATGCCTTGAGACTCCATATCATATGCTATTAAAAACGTACAATAATTAAAAGTAATTTTTTTAAAAAAGTAAACTATAGATTGATAACCCTGATCAACACAGATGCAAAAACCTTCAACAAAATACTAGTAAATTAAGTCCACTAACAAATTAAAAGGATTACACACCATGATCAAGTGGGTTTTATCACGGGAATTCAAGGATGGTTCAACAAATGCAAATCCATGTGTTTCATCATATCAACCAGTTAATGTTATATTTGTCTTTCACCTCATTAACAAGTTCTTTCAGTTGACTTTTGTAAGAATAGTAGCAACTATCAAAGTTGCATTAAAGTGTCTTTTCCAAATGGAACTTCATTTCAAGAATGTCTGATATTGTAAGAGAATATGAAATAACTCTGAAATGACTCTATTACAAATATAAAATTGGTAAAACACATTATTTTCAGACATATTTACTTTTCTAACAAACATTATAAACAGAAAAGTGGGCCACACAAATGGGAAATTGCCAGGAAATGAGATATAGTGAATTTACTTCAACATAGATCCTTTTTTAAAGAATTATTTACTTAATTATATTTATTAATATTATTGTTATTATTATTATTATTTAATTCACTATAGGGCATGTGTGTTCAACTTAGAGAAGCAGGGAAAGCAAGTCACCAGGTCTGGGACTCAAACTGCCTTCAGCCTTGTGGGAATCCAGCACCTTAACCACCATACCACCTGATGGCCCCCTTAAAGATATTTTAAAAGAGCTTTAAATCTTTCCAATCTCAAGTATTTTAAATTCTGAAAATCTAGACTTAATCACTATGGCAAAGTTTATGGCCTGTCAACTCATGATTTAAGAGAATAAAATTTAAAGAGGATGAAATGCTTATTTGATGTTACCTTTGATCTTTTGATTTTCGAGACTCTATAAATACTCTATGAAATATAAATATAGCTTCAGGAAAATCTTTCATTTTAATATGGGCATGCTTATACATTATTTAAAAAGAGTACCTGCCTCACATATTTGTTTTGACAATAAAATTTTTAAAAATGTTTGTAAAGTATCTCAAACACATATGGCATCCAAGATACATTGGTACTTTTCCTTTTCAAAGAAAATGAAACTCAAATTATTACAAGAATTCTTGGAGAAAAAAGAAACATTGCACCTCTCTAATGTCAGTACTTTTGACAAATGAGATACCTTTGATTAGACCTCAGGCAAAGAAATAAGCACTTTAAAAGGAGTAGGTGAACACCACAAATGGATCATTTTCTGTGGCAAACTGTCTGGACATTGTGCTGGAGGACTGTGCATTGTCTGACCCACGACTTCATTGTCCTACCTTTTAATGCCAAATTGAAAGGATAAGGAAAGTGAACATCGCATGGCTGCCATCAGTCTTGAGAATTTCTGGGTTAAATTTGACGCTCAAGAGTTGGAGAATACTGGACATAATACGATCTATTTTTCAATTAAGCAGCTCTCTCTCTTGGACAGAGTACAATAATGTACAGTACCTTCTCGCTTTAAGAGCCAACAAAGTGATCGAGCAGGGCACAATTAGCAGATCAGCAATATACCCTTGAGTATTTTGAGTATTCTACTTTTCTAAAGCCATTTTATTTTGAACTTTTGGTCAAGCCAGGTAAGTTCATTTTGCTTCCCTCCCCTCAAGCACGGATTTAAGAGATATCAAAGCTTTATGTCAGTGACAACACTAGATTTTAGATGAACTGCTGTCATCTTTTGTTCCCCACAATGTCACGTTCAAAATTAGATAAAGTGTATAAGCAAACTGCATGGCTCAGCAGTACCAGGAAAGGCACAGAAAGGGCCAGCGTGCTTCTTCCACGTGTCCTAAAGGCACAATTACGTAATTTCTCTGATAACTTTAACAACAAGCCTTTGTCAAATATTATTGAGAGTACAGTTTGGTGGTTATAAACTGTTGCCTCTTTGAACAATTCAGAGGGCATGAGAGAGAGATGGAGAACTGAGTGTGGCATATCACTTTTTTAGCTATGGTCTAAAAAATCCCACGCACCAGGAGAAGCTGTTTGTGGCAGCTGCTGAACAGAGTGGGCCGAAAGTATCTTGCTGGAAAAACAAAGGAAGCTGTGCAGTCTTCCTCGGGGTGGAGGACTCGAAGCTGGGTTTTAAAGATAAAGTTCACAAAATAATATCAAGAAGCCTTTTTATTTTGCCATCGATCTCCAACTCGGCAGCAGTTATCAGGTTCAAATGTTCCAAAATCCCTGGTTTCATGGTCACCTCTGCATGGGGCCCGTGAGTGTGGCTTGTTGAGTACATTTTATGACATAATTAATAGGCACTGTCAGAGACTCTCATTTATGATCATGGGGGGGTGGGGGCGGGGGAGGTTGGCAACCCTTTGTTACTTTCATTCCAAACTCTGAGAAACTGTCCAGATGGTATGTCCTACTCCCACACTGCGACGCAAAGACATCCTTTTCAGAACATTTAAAAATCATGTTGGCTAGTGCCATGGCTCCTATTAGTTATACTTTTACTTAATGAGTGATAGATTATTTCTATACATAGATTATTTGTATATTCCCTCTAAATCTTTACTGAGGTAAAAAATATTGCGTAAGTAGTTTAGTTTTTTTCTCCTGTATGTAACTTAGTGGAAAAGATACTGAAAAGTTTTTCCATTACATAGCAAGTCCAGTCCAGACTCTGCTACAAACAGACTTCCGGAGCCCAGAGATCGCAGTCTCTCTCTGGGTCTTGGTTGCTTCCTCCTTTTAAAGAAGCACTGGGCTGAATGAGCTGAACTCTGCAGACTGGAAGAGTCCTGTTCTGGGGTCTTCCTATGTGTAATCAATCACAAGCTTCACTGCCTGCAGTAGACCCTTGCATGACTTTCACAAATTAAATTGTGTAGTTGTGAAGATTTGTGAGAGTCCTTGAAATTCTATGACAAGTAACAATTTTTAATTTTGCTGAGGGACAAATTTTATTTGCACACGCTGCAAGGCTCTATGCAGGGAAGAAGCAGATTTATTATAAGAAAATCAAGTCCTCTACTCACCCTTTGTATCTCAATGAAGTTTTATGTTATGTCCTTATTAGCAGTCTCATTAAGGTTCCAAAGGGGCTACTTAGTTTTTGCTCTTTTAGTATACCTTTTTTCATTTCACAGAGGAAATCAATAATGTAATATATTCTATTACTTTAAAATTTTTTTCTTTTATATAAGTCTTGAATTATATATTATTAACTAAACATAGCTTTTTAATGGAAACCAGGAACATAAGGACATATGAAAAAGCCCCCATACACATCCATACTTTTGAATCATATTGGCATTTCTTAACTTCTCTACCCTAAGTACTCACTGATTCCAAAAGCTTTGGTGCTCTATCCAGGCCAAAATATGCCTACACTGTTTAAAATATATTCACCTTCATTTTCTAAATTAACAGAATAATACACATTATACGACCACTCAATAAATTATATAAATTATAGTGCAAATTACTCACAAATTAACCTAATAATTTCAAAATCATTTGTTTATTTAAAAATAAGTTTGGTGTAACCTTTCGCTGGATATGGCTGTCACTAAGTAAAGCTTCTATCTAGTCTGTGATCTGACACAGATATGCATCAAACTTTTCTAACAATCTCTCCTACTAAATTGATAGTCAGTAGGTGTCATTAGGATGGCCATTGGGCATCCCAGTGGAGAACTTCTCTTCAGATCAACATTGTTCACAGTGCTGACTCCTCCTTTGGCTTCCCCTAAATTGATAACAATGACATTTAAATATTCCTAGCCAAAGTCTGAGAACTTTATATATTCGATTTTCTATTATCAACTAAAACCTAACAACAATAAATCTGAAACTCATACTTAATAGGATTAAACCAATCATTCCGGTCAGGTGAGAGGTGATATGGAGTGGTGGTTGAGAGCCTGGGCATACTGCCAGGCTGCCGAGTTAAAATCCTGGCTCTGCCACCTAAGTTTTAAATAAACTCCAAGAGCTTCACTTCCCTGGCCTAGTGGCTGGAGAACACTCAGATGCCTGAGAATTGTGTCTGGCCTTTGATTTATTGTTATTATTAGTGCTACTAATGCCTGCAACTAGCTTTCATGCAGTGAATTAAGTAAAGGTGATATTCAATTGAGAAGGTTTGAAAACAAAGGTGTGCACTCCTAGCACCTCCTGGCCCCACGCTGGTCCTGCAGGGCCACTCTGTGGGGACAGCAGCAGCCCTTGGTCTTTGCCTGAGGCTGCTCCATTGCCCCTATGTACCAGCTCTCTCCATCTCACCCCATTTCTCATAGTCCAATAGAAGCTACAGTCTTTCCACAGACCATTTGAGGATAGCTAGGACAGACCAGCCCGAGATGGTGCGTACATCCTTATGGGGGAAGAAGGACTAAATATTTGTCTTCTAAGATGCTAGCACGGTCTCTAGGAAGATCATCACTGTGGGTTTTGGGTTTACTCTGGGCAGAGGGAAACAGGAGTGAATGGGCCAGTTCACCAGCCACAGCGAGCCATCTGCAAGTCTAGCAGACTGGAAGTGGCAGTTTGGCTTTACATAGTGCCTACTCAGAGGTCCCTGGAACACGAGGAAGGGGTTAAATATTGGACAAGAAAAGACTCTTGGACATTAATACAGGGGGAGTCCATGTTGTTTCCTAAGAGTTGATCTGAGTTTATCCAACAGTGGCACTGATCAGTCACAACTGTCAGTCTTAGAGGACAAACAGGGTCCTAAAGGTTCCCCATCAGGACACACATTAATCATTTAGTTGCTGAGGAGATCTGAAGTGGATCTAAGAAACGATTAGTGCAGCTGGGTAATTAAGGCCTTTGGGTGGGGGAGCTTGAGACAAAGGCTATTCATGGCGAATACGGACATACGGGCTAGATAAAGACCTCTCAGTGTGGGCTGGCTAAACCTCAGTCCTACCTGGACTAAACATGGACTTTCTACCTCTCCCCTATCCCTTAGGCATGTGCTTGTATTCCACTGCAACACACAAACCTCTAAGAATACAAAGCTGGTGTCTATGACTGGGCTTCAAAGTGTTCATGGGAAAACAGAATTAAAATATAAGTTTATTATGGCATGAAAAATTTGAAATCTATACGTAAGTTTTTCATAACACACATTTTCCATGAACTTTTCAAAGACTCCCTTGTTACTCTCTTTGAATATAACTTGGTACATAGGAGGTACTCAGTAGCTATTGGCTGAATGAGTGACAGCATCTGTGGAAAAAATTATTTTTCTGTCTTACTTTCCTGAGAAATTTGGACCACTTGTATCAGTGTTTGGGTTTACTTGAAAGAGATCGTAAGCCTGAGGTATACTGAACACTCTCATATCAACAGTTGAAACTGAAGACTAGTGAAGTGAGCAAGAGCTTTGAAGTCAGATACATCATAATTCAAATTCCAGTTGTGTCCCTACCATCCTTAGTAACCATGAACAAATCATTTCCACTCTTTAAGGTTGTAATACTTTCAGCCTCATTTTCTCATTATTAAATAATGTCTACCTTACAAAGCTGCTGGGACATTAGAAAAATGTGCATAAGATATATGAAACTCATACCTGAAAAAAGAAAACAGTCGTCCATTCCAGTGTTGTGTTAATATACTGCATTAGACTGTCGACATTCCCATGTTCAAGAAAGACAAGGTTTAATATTCGGGTCAATCTCCCATTATTACAGCTCACTAAATTCTGGTTTCTTTTCCACATCTAGATTACCAATTTGCTGCACACCTACAACCTAAATCTGCTTGTCTGAAGGTAATTCAGAACATCATATTTGATTTCTTTTTTCACTACAATCTAGCTGCAAGTCAAGAACTTTCCATAACTGTCGGAGAATGCACATTTTCCATTTATACCCTGCTGAACTGCCAGGCATTCTGACCATTCTTATCACTACAGAACAATAACACTTTTTGTCTTAATTATCTGTAGTATTTTTCTAGAATTCAGATAATTGTTTTACTCTATAGATATGCAGATCCAGAGTTCAGGCTAAAAGCTTCAAGCTAAGGCTATTTTGTTTCTATAATCAGATTAACATTGAATAGAAAAACATGTATTCTACAACACTCTGCTTTATAAAATATTTCTTTATCTGTAGATATTGAATTGACTTCAGTATGAAATTATCTTAACAGACTAGTTTTAAAACAATAATAAAAGATTTTTATTTTCTTTATTTTATTTTATTTTATTTTATTGAGACCTTTAGAGGCATGTAAAAGGGAATATGTTATCAGAGTTGGACGATCAGTCTCTAGCCAATGGAAGCTCAAAGTAGCAGAGGGATTAACTGGGCGTGGCCTGCAGATGTCAGGGCCACCAACTGCAGGTGGAGAAGTTATGGTAGAGTTCCAGTACATAGTTCAAAGCATACATTCAGATAGCCCTCATGAGACAGGGACCTAACCATGGTAAGCATTTGCAAACAAAAACAGTTATAACAGCCCAGTTCAATTGTGTCTCAGTGCCATTCACTCCTTCTAGAGACCCCCCCCAAAAAAAACAATGTAAACTACACATGGTGTGTGTATAAAAAGGACTGTACAAAAGGTGCAAGATGCTCCTATCATTTCTTCTAACAATAAAAATAAAGTTACAGAGCCCTTAAAAAAAAAAATCCCAATTTTTAGGGGACCAGCAGGTGGTGTAGTGGTTAAGACGCTGGACACGCCCACATAGCCAACCATAGTTGGATTCCCAGACCTGGTGGCTTGCTTCCTCACTTTCTGTATCTCTCTCTTTCTCTGTGTCTTGCTCTGGTCTAATTAAAATAAAATAAAATGAATGAATAAAATTAAATAAATAATTCTTTTTAAAAAATCCCAAATTTTAAATTCTGCATATATCAATAACTTTCTTATATACATATGATTCTTGTTAGACAAATAGAATTCCCCAATACAAATCAGACATTGTTGATATCTCTTTATTTGCAAAAAAATGTATTTCAAAAATCTAAAAATACAAAAACTTGAGGCCAGCAGCTGGCATATGATTAAGGCGCTGAATTCCCACTTGGCTGACCAAGGTTTGAGTCCTGTACCAGGTGGCTTGAAATACTGGGCATGTGTGCCTGCATGCCCATAATCTCAGGAGGAGAGTGGAGGAGAAGGATTACAGTGTGACCATTCCCCCTGCGGGATGATTTCTTGCTTTCTCTCTCTCTCTGTACCCTAAACAAAAATATGTCTCTTTAATAAAAAAAAGTATATATATACAATACATACATATATATATATATATATATATATATATATATACACACACACACATATGAAAACTCATCAGTTCCAAAATGATAGTGTTACAAATGTTCAGCATCAGAGCATTAACATGCTAAATCATTATTATGAAAATGAATATGGGATCTTCCTTATGGCCATCCCTGTAACCAAGGGATTAAAGGAAGCAGATCCTACATGGCCAACCAGTTCAAATCCTGGCCCCAGCAGCTTGAAAAACATGCTAGGTGTACGTGCCTAAGTGGCCAAAACCCTGACAAGATGGAGAAACAGTAGAGAAGTGGCTACAGCATGACTATGCTCTTATCGAGGGCTGCTTTCTCCCTCTCTCTCTCTCTCTCTCTCTCTCTCCCCCCTGGTTAGCACACAATTGACAATCTTCAGTGTAAATAGCTCCAAACTTCAATGCATGAGAAAGCTGTTAATAAATTATGTTGCTATAATTAGTATATGTCCCTAATTAAGCTATCTATAACATTTTAAATTTAATATCATCAAAGTAGAATTTAAATTGAACATAAAAACCAAAACTACACAAATGTTTAAAAAGGAAAATTTAAACATCAGAATAATACACTTTGATCAAATAAACTAACAATTTAGGCTTTATTATTTATAACACAATAAAAGCAAAGAAGACAGGTGATAGCATAATGAAACAAGGTAAGTAATTAGGAGCAAACTGATGAAGGTGCGAGTACTAAAAAGAGTGGTCTGATTCTGAAAAGTAAATAACGAAGAAATGAACAATAGGTTCACATTACTTAAAAGAATTTTCCCCATTTTTAAAAACATTGGCTGTTGCATAATGTAAAATACATTCAGTCTCTTCACTAACTCCTGGCAGATTCATAGGAAATTATTCTTACCAGATGAATGGACTCATATTTTGTGAATACTGTTATGCTAAAAATTATCTTGAGTGAAGTTTTTGGTAATGCTTATTAATATGAATTGCACTGCCTGAGATAGAATAAAAACAAGTATATAATCTTAAACAGATAAATGGATACTCTATGATAATAGTACTATCACAAAGTTGCACAAGCCTAAATGAATTTTTATCTGAGGCCTTGAGATATCACTTAGGGTAAAACTTTTATGGGGCTTCTGACAAATATTTCCATTTACACATCGTAATGAAGAAAGCAAAAGCACAGAGAAGACTTAAAATTGCTAGCATGTCCGCTACCATGTCCCACAAATACATTCCATTCAGTAACTGTTTATAACTTGTAAATGGAAAAATGAAAATTTGATGAAACTATAAACAATATCAAACATGTCCTTTTCTTTATAGAGTACACCTTTGGAATCAGCCTTTTGTGTCTCTGACCATTTAATGTGCTATTTAGGACTTTAAAAATAAAGAGGAAGTACTAGAATTGCTAGTGAGTATCTTTGCAAGGCAAAAAAGCTACAATTTGACATTTATGTGTAATCTATATTAGAATGTATGTAACAAAATAAAATACGATTTTAAATACTTCAAATTTATGTCCTCTATCTAGAAAGTATAGATTTGATTTCCCTACCTCATTCTCAGCACTGTATGTTAGAGGGAACAGTCAGAAATGAAATTAAATCTAAGCCCTAAAGGATAGCAGAAGACCATGGGAGAAATAATGTGCATATATAGAAAATAACAAAATTTAACCGTAGAAATTCTTCTATTAGTAACAACATAATAAATGGCATAGACAATAAATGAAGTTTCATAAAAGCATGAAAACTTCTTTAGAATTACTTTATTTAACTTTATTTATTTATTTATTTATTTAAATTTGACCAGAGAGGGGCAGAGTGAGTGAGTGAGAGAGAGAGAGAAGGAATGTAAGAAACCAAACCACCAGGTCCGGGACTCAAACAACAATCAGCCATGTGGGAGTCCTGTGCCCTTAACCACCATGCCACCTACTGGCCCCAAGCATGAAAACTTTTAAAGCCAGGAAAATTGTCAAAGGTAAGCTCAACCACATAACTAAGTAGATTATTTAACAACTCAGTGTCATTAAGTTTTATCATTATTATGCCATTACGTTTTTCTTAACCCTGGATAGAATAAAATAATCATTACTTGGTATGATTTACTAGGTGCTCAAAGAGGACTTTTTGCCCAAATATAATAAAATGATGCCTGATACACCTTTTGTAGGAGACAAAAATTTTTCAACAGCAAGACTTAAATTTAAATATATAAACAAAAATAGAGACCTTGCTAATAAGTTCTAAATTAGTAGTGTGATGTGGCTCCAGTTTCATGGCCTGGTGGTTAAGGCAGCTATTTCCCACATGGCTGACTGTGGAGTCCAAGTCCTAGACTTAGAGGCGTGAGAAACGTGCTGGGCGTGTGTGTGTGCATGTGTGTCCAGAATCCTCCCAAAGGAGGGAGAGATGGAAGAGGAGGGATTGCAGCATGACAATGGTTCATGGGGTGCTTTCTCCTCTCCCTGTCTCTATCTCCTTCTGGAGCGTGCATATGCCCTCTAGCCAAAAATAAAAATAATGTGATGTGTGTGTGTGTGTGTTTGTGTTTGTAATATAATATATATTAATATCAGATTCACTCCTAAATGCAGACATTAGGTATAAAGGACTCAGGTATTGTAAGTATTATAGACACTGAAGACCTAGAACCATACAGCAATACACAATGGGAAGAAAAAAAAGAAATATGGTTTAAGGATCTAATATTGTTACTTAACAACATGGCCAAAAACTAATTTGTTTTTCTTTTTTGTTATCTCTCTCTCTCTCTCTCTCTCACTCTCTCTCCTCTCTTTCTTTCTTTCTGAGAAACAGAGAAAGAAAGACACAGAAAAACAAACACCTTCAAAAGGATCTCATACCATGATCCATTCTCCCCACACCCAGCCTTCAGGCAGACAGGAACACGGACATGCGTGTGTGTGTGTACAGATAGATATGGGAACCAGACTGCAACCTTACACATGGCTTCCAGCACGGAAGAATGCTGTAATACTGCTAGGCCACTGTGGCTAAGTCAGTCTAGTTTTGGTTTCTAATCATATTCTCTCAACAAACAGTACTGGGACAAATACTGGGTTATCAAAAAAGTCATGATGTATTTTTTCTATGCAAAAAAATGCATTATAATTTTTGACAGCATAATAGCTACCAATATGAAAATTAAAAAGACCTTAAATCTCTTCTACCTCTCTCATGTTCCACAAAAATTCCACATGAAAACTTAAATAAGTAAATAAAACAATAAGAATACTAACAAAGCATCAAAAGATTTTTTTTTTTTTTTTTTTTTTTGCATTTTAGAGAAGAGTAAAAAGAAAAGCAAATATGGCTTGAAAGCCAGAAATCGTAAGAAAAATAACTGGATATGTTTGGCCTAACTGTAAAACTTCTCTCTAAGAAAACTGTAAAGAAAGGAGAAGAGACAGCAATGGTAGCATTGCAGAAAGCCACTGCCTGGAAGGCCAAGACCATTTAGGAGGCCTGGGCCCGCTCTGAAAAGCTGGGCACAGTGGTGTGCATCTACAGTCCTAGCTACTCCAGAGATTGAGGCAGAAGAATTACCAGCTTGTAGTCAGCAACAACACTACAGTGAGACAGTGACCTTCCCCAAATCAAAAGTAAAATGTCTTTCAGCTCTTCTATTGAAGGACGGACCCAAATTACAACCATGAGCCTGACCACAAGTACAAACAAGAAATGGCTCAAACC
This sequence comes from Tupaia tana, assembly GCA_026018925.1. Lineage (NCBI taxonomy): Eukaryota > Metazoa > Chordata > Mammalia > Scandentia > Tupaiidae > Tupaia > Tupaia tana. Next base: position 10,091,914 of record JAKSZU010000017.1, on the reverse strand, counting down.
AATAGCAGGAAAGATGGACGACCAAAATGGACCTACAGATAAACCATGCCTCCTTTCCACACTAAAAGTCACTGCCCTGGGTAGAAATACACATGGATATTGAAGACCCTTGGCCATCCAGTGCGCATGTGCTGGGAAGACCCCTGCTGTGCCCGCTGGGCTCTCACAATTTCCTGCCACATCCCCTGATAAACTCCCAGGCTCCCGGCCTTCAGAGAGTAGGCTGGGGTGCTCTCTCCTGCCGGCTCCCTGTGCTAGGGCGTAAGACACAGTAAAGCCATATCCGGATTTCTTCACCTCTGCTTCTGAGTTAGCTTCTATTCTCTTGGGACCAAGACCCTGTGTCCAGTGATGAAAGGGAGACCTTGTCTGAAAGAGCCAGGGATCATGGTGTGTCCCTGGGCTCATCTCAAGAAGGCAAGAGATCATGACACACCACACACACACATACACCACCCACACACAAAGACAATACCAATATCACTCGTAATAGTTGAAAAATTATAAACAACATAATGACCAAAAGGTGTTGTTTACGTAATATACACATATGTTGTACAGATTAGAATTATATGGATGTATATGTTTGATATGAAAAGCTATGCATAATATGTCATTAACTCACCAAAGAGAGTTAACAAATAGCATATTCGTTATGACTCAATTTTGCCTAAAAGTACAGTTGCAGCATAAATCTAAACCTGGCATAATATATAGAGAAATATCAATCCAGTTATCTCTGGTTGATAGAATTACAAATTATTTTTGCTATTTTATGATAAATTTTACATAGTATGTACTTCGTACTCATAATGGATTATAAAGCTATTTTCATTGCTAAAACATGGTGAACCTAGAATAGAAAGCCCACAGTGTATAAAGGCCTGAATCTTTAAATTTAGAGCAGTGAACTGATGAAGCATCAAACAAATAGTTGATAAACCAAAACATTTTCAGGTATTACCTAGTGATACAAACTTGTGATCTCGACCAGTAGGACAGACGGACAGAACCAGTGGCAAGTGGACTGAAGCAGCTACACTAAATGAAGCCCTCTAGTGGGATATAATCACGAGCATTTTTGTAGTAAAAAAAAATTAAAATCAAAGTTGTTCTCTTTTACCTTCCCAGAGGTGTGACAGTACCACTAAACCAAAGCATAAAATTTTCACTCCACTGAGTGTCTTCTATCAATTAATGTCAATTGCTTACATTACTATTTTGGCTGATTAAAGAAAATAAAATCTCAAGAGAAGAAAACACCTTTATTTTTTGTTTATCAAGGTAAAAAAATGCATAAAACCCACTACATTTTAATAATGCCTAAGGCGGCACACAAGAACCTGCAGAATTCACTCAAAACAGCTGGCAGACTTATTTATTTCCTGCTTTAGCTGTAACCGCATCCACATCACTGATCATGCTGTGGATTGCAAACTAGGTTATTTAGAAGAGCAGAAATTATGCTATTCTTCACATCAATGTAGTCTCTTAATCTCATTATATTTTAATAGATTAGCTAAAAATATATATACTTTTTAAGACTAAGTAGTGATGCAGAGCTAAAACTTCATTTAGGAAACATCCTTTTCTCTAATTAATAAGTAGTATTTATTGTTATCTCATATTTTTTTAAGAAGACTCATTTGGTGGTAATCGCAAGAGCTATACAGATAGGTATTTTAAACTATAAGATCAGCTGGCTAAAAGTAGTGGTCGCAATCATCATGTATTAAAAATCTTCAGGACTGGGGACCAGCAGTTAGCCTAATGGCTATGTCGCTGGACTCCCACGTAGTCGACCGCGATTCGAGTCCCGGACCCGGTGGCTTAAACTCACGCCGGGCGCGTGTGCGTGTGTGCCCAAGATCCCGAGAGGAGAATGGAGGAGAAGGGATTGCGGCATGGCCATCCCCCCTGGGGGGTGATTTCCTGCTTTCTGTCTCTCTGTCTCTCTCTGTCTGTCTGGCAAGCGCACGCGCCCTATAGCAAAAACCTCTCCAATAAAAAAGAAAAAAAAAAATCTTCAGGACTATGCACAGTACCTGCAAGCAAGAAGTGCCTCTGCCTAAAGCCATGCTTAGAGGCCTTGCATATCACAAACCCACAACGACAAAATTTGGTCAAAAACGCAGGGGTGTCTCAATCACTGGGGACGCAGTGTCAGTACCAGCGTGCTGTTTCACTTCATTTTGTGTTACTCTAACAAAACATCCAAGACTTGTTCGTTTATAAACCACCATGCATTTCTCACAGTTCCGGAGGCTGGGAAGCCTACGGACATGGAGCAAGCATCTAGAGAGCCTTTTTGCTGCGTTACCCCATGGCAGAAGGCAGAAGGGCAATAGAGCACCCATAGAACAGAGAAGGAATTTTTATTAGGGACCAACTCCCTAGATAACAAACTTACTCTCTCCTTAACAGAATTCACTCATTTGTGAGGGCAGAGCCCTCAAGACCTAACAATCTTGTGGAGGTCCCTACATTAAGTTTTGAACATATCAACTTTGAGGGATACATCAAACCACAGCACACACCATGACTCATACATTACAAATCTACTCATGACTAACACCACTTAGCACAGTGAAACACTTGAAATCTGTGTCCTTAAGTCCTCAAAATAAAAGGTGATTGTCATAAGTATGTGTGGTATGTGCTGCTGCCAACAGTGGACAGAGATGTGTTTCAGATGAGGGCAGGATTTTTCAGATGAATAGTACAAGTGCTTAAGAGAGAAGACAAATTTATTAACTGTAAAAGCCTTCTCAGGATGAATGCAATAGAGTCTTACATAAAAAGGCATGGCTGGGACCAGTAGTTACCGTAATGGCTATGTTGCTGAACTCCCATGTAGTCGACCACGGTTCGAGCCCCAGACCCGGTGGCTTATACTCACACTGGGCGCATGTGCGTGCATGCCCAAGATCCCAAGAAGAGAATGGAGGAGGAGGGATTGCAGCATGGCCATCCCCCCCGGGTGGTGATTTCTCGCTTTTTGTCCCTCTGGCAAGTGCACACACACTGTTGCAAAAACCTGTAAAAAAAAAAAAAAAAAAAAAAAAGGCATGGTTGTCCCAGAGCACTGAACATCTCTTTCTTGTTTCTATGTGCCACAAATTAGCATGGTCTTCACAACAGCTGCCCATCTCAAGGTGGCCGTGGAACATTTTAGAGTATTAACAACACATATTACTCTCAAATACAAATATATGTGACATAACATGGATGCGGCATGAAATGACTTCATAATATTGACAACTATATGGACAGTTAGTGTTAGTATTGTGCACAGTGTCACTTCTGCAAAAAATATTTAATAAGATTTCATTATATTTTAAGATTAAATAAAAATTTTAGCCATATATTTCTTTTTTTAGGGAGAGATTTTTTGCTATAGGGCATGTGTGCTCACTGGAGAGACAGAGAGATAGACAGCAAGAAATCACCCACCCAGAGGGGTGGCCATGCCGAAATCCCGTCCTCCACTCTCCTCTTGGGATTCTGGGCATGAACGCACACGTACCTGGCATGAGTTTTAAGCCTCTGGGTTCAGGATTCCAAACATGGTCGACTACGTGAGAGTCCAGTGATGTAACCATTCTGCCATCTGCTGGCCTCATTTTTCATTAACTTTTTAAATATTTATCAGTTACAGTTTTGGTATTTGCTCTTAAATTCTTTTTTTTCTTTTTTTTTCATGAGAGAGAGACAGAGAGACAGGTACCCCTTCAAGAGTAATCATCTCCCAGTCTCAGCCAGCCCAGTCCCAGGCACGTGTGCATGCCCAGAGTGCTCACGGAGGTCCTGGGACGTGAACCCACTACTTTCCCCAGATGGTTCTAGTTGCATTATTACTGTGGCTCCAACTAGCCCTGCCCTTTCATTTTAATAAACAATGTGAATTATTATAGAAATAAAACAATTTTACAAGCAACCATTGAAAACATAAATGAAAAATAAATTTAATATATGCTTACATTTAAAGTTTTAAAAACATAATCATATCTAGCATACGTTTGAAAGAAATTGCAGCTTATTTTATAATTCTAATTTAAATAATTACTGTAAAAGAATGCATTTATGTGGACAATCTTGATTATAACATCATAATTAGTGATTTTGCTAAAATGAGAACAAAAATATGAATTTAATGGAATAAGAGGTACAATGATTTTTAATTACAGGCACTCCTCGTTTAACGACCAGGTTTCATTCCTGTGACTAGGCTGTTAAGTGAGTTGGTTAAGCAAGGAGCTCAAAGACAGATGTTTTCGGTATGTCATGGCGCCAAAAGGTATATATATTTTCAATAGATATAGAACACCACCACGTCAGAATAATGTAATTCTAGTAATACAAAAAAGCATACATTAGATAAGCACCAGAAAGTAACAATACACACCACACACAGTAATATAAATCCCGTGGAATAATTTTTATTTATTCAAATGCTTCCATGGGTACATAACAAAGTACACATTAATAAAAAAAAAATGTAGTCTCACGTGATTTTGAACCTTTTTTAGTGAATAATAGCCAACTGCAGGAATGACACAACGACTGATAAAAGGGATTCCAGAGGCTCACGCAGACTAAGGGGAATCCTGTGCTAGAGAACTAGCCATACGTCCCAGGAGTCATTAAACAGGTAGGTGGTTAAGTGAGAGTGGCTGTGTGCAGGCATTGTTTCACAGGCAGGCAAACACTGCTAGCCAATCATCAGCTCACTCGGACAGGCAGAGGGATTAAATGCCATCATCTCGCTCTTAGGCCAACTCCACAATATAAAACCACAGCTTTCTTAATTTGGTGATTATAAAGGCATATCTGTTAAGGCAGGAAGAGAGAACACATTGGTTTAAATGTCTATTAGCTTGATGTGTAACTTTAAAATGTTTATAAGTAAGGACTACGGGCCTCTATCTGCAGTCCCTATCTATAGGTGGGCCAACAGATCTTGGTCCCAGGTGGTGATTCCCTTAGGCCCCCTCATTTCAATCTGCCTTTGCTCAAGGACCAGCCCTGATGAATCCCTAACAGGTCACTATCAAGTTTACCCACAGGTTGTAGTTTTATCATATTGTTGGATGTGAGCTCAAAGTTATTACTTCAGCTAATCCAGTTTAAATCACTTATTTTCAGGGTGGTCCAGGAATGTTGAGTTATACCTGAGACTTGTCAACTCGATGACTTTTAAGCACATTGTTACATGATGACAGAATTTCCAAACCAGCTTTTGATAAAATAGTGGAAACCCCATCTGTGAACACATCTGGGAATGCCTACTGGCTTCCGGTTTGTGTCTAACCCAGTAGAGTTCCCACAGAAACTGCCGCACGATGTGTGAGACATGTGGGCAAAGTTGCTGCTTCTTCAGAAAAGTGCACGAAATGTTGACATTCTACAGGAAGAACACATGTGATTTAGTTGTTCCCATTCTGAGACGGAGAATCCCATAATGAAGGATTATTCTTCAATGTCCACATTTTATCACCTTCACCCTCCCATTTCACAGAGATGCTTTCGAACAACTAGAATTCCCGTATTTCAAGATATCTAACAAACAGAAGATATTTAGAATAATGTGCTTTGTTTCTTGTGTCAGTATTAAATATGATATACATCTATAATCTCTAAATTTGATATTTTATTCTTTTTTATTTTGGAGAGATTTTTGCTATAGGGCATGTGTGCTCGCCAGAAAGACAGAGAGAGACGGAGAGACAGAAAGCGAGAAATCGTCCCCCAGGGGGGATGGCCACACCGCAATCCCTTCTCCTCCATTCTCCTCACAGGATTTTGGGCATGCACGCACATGCACACACACCCGGCATGAGTTTAAGCCACTGGGTCTGGGACTCGAGCCGTGGTCGACTACATGGGAGTCCAGTGACATAGCCATTACGCCAACTGCTGGTCCCTGATATTTTATTCTTAAAAAAAAAAACTGTACAATAAATTTCAGCCACTATCTTCAAGTATAGGAAGCATTAATAACTTCACAACATTAGCATTCAAAGATATTAAGTTCAATTGAAAACTTCTGAAAGATACAAGATAAAGTGGAATCATCTACGCTTGTGCCAAAATGCTATACGGTCCTTTGTACAGAGATAGGCATGGCCTCATAGGCTGCAGGAAAAGTGCCATGGACAACCGGGCCAATAATAGAAATAGAGCCCTGGATTTTCATGGCAGGGTTCCAGACTGAAAGAAAATCTAGCATTTCATAAAGCATAAACTACCAGGTGATATCTCAACAGTGGCTACATTTTCTGGATAAACAGAGATGCCGGCAGAGACTGAGTACCAGGCCTAAGAGAATACATCAATGGGACTCTATGTATTACAAGGACACCAGAAGACTAAACTGACCAGAAGACTATGAAGAGAATTGCTTTCTAAGAAATTAAATTTTCTTTAAAAAAAATTCCCAGACCAGCTATTACTACATACATACCTACATGTATAGAAACATGCATTACATTTAAATTTTATTATAACGAGGCCTATTGCAGCCATTGGGAATATTAAAAAAATATACACAAAAATTCACAGATGAATCCATGAGCTGCAGGAATAACATTTTAAAATATAGATGGTAGAGTGTTCTGTCCTTATCCTTTTCTATTTCACATGCCTTTCTCCTGCTTATATATAGGCTAAATATGCCAAGTTCTTCGGGAAAGAAAGGAACCAGTAGAAAAATAATTAATAAATAATAAAAATAAAATCCTCTAATTCCTAGTACGACAGAACATAAACACAGGCTTTTTAAGATTCTCAAAACTTTATTCAATGGTTTGGTTTTTCCATGAGAGAGTGAGTTAGAGAGAAAGAGTTGGTGGAAGAGAGAAAGGCATCCCCCCCAATAGGGTCCTCATGCCTTGACTCACCCCATTCCAACCAGCTCAGATCACGGACACGCACACACACACGCAAGCCTGGAGTGCACAGGGAGACCCTGGGATATGAACCCAGGACTCCCCACACGGGACCGGCATCACAGAGCATTCTGTTACCATTGCATCGTTGCTGCTGGGCCCTCAGCAGTTTTATGACTAGAAGTGGTTCTGAAAACAAAATGCTTTTGCTTAAATCACTTTGATGGTTCCAAGTCTTTACTTGGATGGATCTAAACCATGATGGTTCCAAGTCTTTACTTGGATGGATCTAAAGAGTGCCTGGTAGAGACTATCCCTCTATAAATATACATCCCCTAACCATTTATATAATGTATAACAAACAAAATAACCTCAGTATATCTGTGACATTTTAATTATTTGGCTTGAATTGAACATACACAGGCCCTGACTAACTGCTCCAAATCATAAAAGACAGAATTACAGCTTAACCCCAGGGTATTATCATTTCATTTACAAAAATAGACTTCCGAGCCCTACAGAACTGGAGAGGGCTTTGCTTCATAAAAAGAAGCAAAGCAGTCTTTTATAGGATGACCCTCACAAGGCAGTGTGTCCTGATACACTCTCACGCTTTATGTCAGCTCATGAAGCTTGCTGGAAAGCTTGGGAACAAATGACCTTTTTATTTTTGAAGTAGCTATTTCAGATAGAGCTTTATCTGCACAATAAGGCAAGAAAAGTGTGTTGGCCTACTACAGACACCCTACAAGTTTCAGTGCCAGTTCAGCAGTATAATAATGACTATTTTGGGCTTCTGAATGGTTTACCTAGAGTACTGGCTATGACCCCCTTTGTGTTGCATAATAAATAGTGAGTCGGGGACAGAGTGGAGTTGCTAAAGCTCAGCTGACCCAGTGGACACACATGCAAAAGAACCAGGAAAGTAAGCTGCAGCACACGAGGGCATGTTCTGTTCACTTGAGACACAACACATCCGTCACCTCAACAGCAAGTCATCACCACACGGTTCCTTTCAGCCTTTGACCAGCAACCTGGGCGTGATCTTTCAAAGATAGAGGAGCATTCGTGGATTTGTGTATTATTATTGATGGACCTATTAAATTAGGTTTTGCCTTGTAACTACTGAGCGAGTGGTCTAAGACATTCCCCTGCCAGCTGTGATAAGAATTACTGTATGCTTTCTGTATGCTTAACCACATACAAGTTCCAGAATCGGATACTGCAGTGATCCTATCAGAGGGTATTTTAAAGAGTAAACATGGCTCATGTTATTGGGGACTTCTGAAACACTTCCTAGAGTAGATGAAAAAAAGGTTAGTTCTTTTTGATTTTAATCGCCAGAGGGTGTTATCCAGAGACAGAGAGAGAGAGAAAAAGCTCCCCTTCCCAGGGCATGGTCATGCTACAATCCCTTACCTCCATTTCTTATCAGAATTTCGATACACACACACAAGTGCCTGTTGTGTTTCTCAGGCCTCTGGGGCTGGGATTTGAACTGGTTGACCATGTGACCATGTGAGAATGATGCAAAGTGCCTACCCACTGCGCTACAGTCATATTAATACTTAAATTACCGATGTGATGCATCCTATGTGCAAAATTCTTGGTGTTTTATTAAAAGAATGTATAACACGAGTTAGATAAATTTTTTATGATATATGAGTATACTCAGTATGACAGTAAGTACATATCCATAAGACATAATATGGTCATACAAGAAAACAGAAAATAATTTTTATTATCCTTAGATATGTATTCTTTATAAATAAGCACTAGTATATAGCAGTCCTTTTTTTCAAATGTTTTGCATCCTTTATCTTGATTAATCCTTACCAAATCCCTACATATATAGCTAAAATGATTACTTCCATTTCAGAAATAAGAAATCTGCACCAAGAGAGTGTTACGTAACGTCACTCAGCTCAGCGGTGGCAGAACCAGGATCTAAGCTTGAGTCTGTGTGATTAGAAAGGTTGTGTTTTTAACCACTAAACACATTGCCTTCCACAGGACAATGAATTGATGTCAGTATAATATGTACGCGTATTTCATGTATCTTCTCATTTTTACAGACGAGGAGACTCACAGAGGTTAAGTTTCTTGTAAATGCTAAAGTTCCAGAATTCTTTCTCTGCTTCTCCAGTATGTATCAAAGAATGGCCTATAAACCACCCATCTCAAGTCACCAGATGCTACTTAAAAAGTCAGACTCCTGAGCTTTAGTTCTATAGATATAGATTTGATAGATCTGGGGCAAGGCACTTTTAACAAGTTTCCCTGTGAAGTACTCCACAGTTCCAAAAGGGTTTGTGTGTGTGTGTGTGTGTGTGTGTGTGTCTGTTTTTGATGAGAAGCTTTTTATTTTTTTAACCTCAGTATCTCTTATGAGAAAAATAGAATATTCATACAATGGCATATTTTTGAAAAATGAAGTTTAGTCTCTAGAACATACAACGCAACCCTCTCCTTGATTCATGTTTAGGACAAGAATAAATACTTCCTTAAGAAATCTCATTTCAGTTTTCTGATGCTAAAGGATTAGTAAGTAATATTTAACAAATGTGGATAAAAGGATGCTCAGATATGTCTCAGCTTTTGTTTATGAGCCTCAGAGACCTAGAGTTTCATGTATATTTTCATTCTTTCATAGAAAACCCTCCTTGAGCTGTTTTTTGCCAAAATCAGAGAAAAGGCAAAGCTACTTTAGAAATACAGAACAATGAACACTTATGCAATTACTGCAGGAAGGCATCATCATAAACCTTGTGAGGTAAATTATTATTTTTGTTTTGTGTTTTTTCAGAGAGATTTTTGCTATAAGGTGCATGCACTTGCCAGAGAAACAGAGAAAGACAGAGAGACAGAAAGTAAAAATCACTCCCTAAGAATGGCCATGCCACAATCCCTTCTCCTCCATTCTCCTCTCAGGATTTTGGGCACACACATACATGCACCCAGCATGAATTTTTAAGTCACCAGGTCTGGGACTCAAACTGCAGTCAAGTATGTGGGAGTCCAGTGCCTTAACCATTACACCATCTGCTGGTCCCGTGAGGTAAATTATTATCTCTGTTTTATAGATGAGAAACCTGAACTTTAGAGATATGACCTAATTTAAGATTATAAATATAGTAAGTATTATGGCTGGGATTCAAGCTCAGGACTACATTGTATTTGAACTATGCCAGCTCCATTTCATCACCATTGCTACAACTACCACTTTCAAAATCACCATCACAACCACCTCACTGTCTCCCCACCATCACCATCACCGCCACCATCACCGTCACCGTCACCATCACCACTCCACCTCTTGCCCTCAATTCATGTTTTGAAAGTAGTCAATTTCCAGATCACACTGGGTGTGGTATAGTTGTGTGAGTACAGAAAATTAAAAACTCAAAATAAATACCCCAAAATGACTGAATCAGACTCTTCCACAGAGGTAACTAGATGTATACAATACTTTAACACACTCTCCAGGCAATTTCTACATGAATTAAAGTGAAAGGACTACTTAATATGCAATAGTGCTTCAGTTTATATGGGAATATTTCAACTATTTAAATACTTCAACAAACATTTGTAAGGCTACGAAGAATACAAATAAATGAAGAGAGTCAGTTCAATAGTATTTTAATAGACATGCAATTGCTGTTTTTGTATTTTGTGGCATTTGAAACAGCAAGACATAATGTAGTTTTCAGGCATGTATGTAGTAAGACTTCAGGGTGAAAATCAATTTGGTTTGTAAGAAATGAATGATTCCTAAAGTACTAATTTATTTCCATAATTCAGAGCAAAAGAGGCGATGCAATATAGGTTGACTTTCAGAATTTTGTATTTGCACCTGCAGGTAAGGCATGTTAATGAGAGAGCCTTACTGAGTTAAATGGTATTGCATTTTGACATGGCACAGAAAACACTCAACTAATAGATTTTTTTTAAACATTGCATTCCCTACACTTATTTGCATCATATAACTACATGCCAAGCCAAGCATAACGTGGGCATTTTGACACCGTCATACTTCATACGAGGACATTTCTAGTAAAGAAAATGTGGAAAATGATGGCAGGTGTCTACATTTCACCATCCTCTCATTACTCTCCACAGGTCCCCAGATTAGCCATTGGAAACTAATTCATTAATTACTTAATGAATTGTGCACATATGCTCAAAGATACAATGGCAAGACTGCTCACTGCAGCATTTCTTATACAAAGGGGGAAAACGTACAAACAACTTATGTGTCCCTCCACTGAAGAATGGAAAGCATCGATTTACTTATACAGCAGGATATCATCAGCAATTAAAATTAATAAGCAAAATCATATCATGTTTTGACATGATATGTCTCCGAAAAAACAGTCAAAAGAGTTAGCTGCACAAATGTAAACATATTAAATAATAACAAAAATATATAAAATAATTGAATATATAATCATACATATAAAGTATTTATAATTAGATATATAAAATCATGTCTATATAAGTGATTAAGTATATAAAGTATATATTTCATATTAATAATGAAATATGTAGCTGAGTATGTAGAAGAGCAGAGATAGTGTAATAAGAGAGTGGGAAAGGGCAGAGGGTCAAACATAAGGTAAAAAACATATATATACATATACATATGTATGAAAGTAGAAATGGAATATTATTGATGATAATATGCTTGATTAAGCCACTATGCAGTTTATTCTAGATGGGAAACCACATTTAGTATGTTGTGATGATGCTCAGGGAATGAGTGTTAAGTAATTAAAAAAAAAAAAGTTGCAGGAGAAAAAAAAATGGTAAAACTGTTCATATCAATTTTAAAAAATGCATATTTGATGACTGCAGTAAGCTATATAGCCCCAGCTGGGTACTACTTTATAATATGTTCATTCTACTCACTGGGGTTTATGCCTAAAGTCAGACTTGGGTTCATGTATAGGTATATATCAGCTGTGCTAGCTATTGGATATATTTAAACTAATTCAGTTCATTGACAAATCAATTAAATGGGGGGGGGGGGGAAGGCATAGAAAGCAACCATGGATACCAGAGACAATGTGGGAGGAGGGTGGGACACGGCAGAGGGTGAGGGATAAGGAATCAAGGATGGCAAAACAAAAAACAAAGTATACAAGACATAAGAATTGGAAAATTATTTGCTGAAAACATGTATGTTGATGTGCTTGATTGAGCCAATATGCAGTGTATTTTGGATGGAAAATTCATTTGTATGCTGTAATGATGTATAGTGAATTAATGTAAAAAATAAATAAATTTAAAGAGAAAAAAAAAAGCTTTACATAATGGGTATTCAGGGACTGGATTTAAGACTAGGGATAAGAGTGTCAGGTGAAAAGCAAGTAAGGCAGGCAAGGCGGCAGTCACGACCCAGCACAGGGAGAGAGAGACAGAGACACGTGCTGTACTGGGGGACCAACCACCTCCTCCACAGGGAACTGTCAGGAAATGAGGCTGCAAAGAGCGACAGCAGCCAGACTGTGAGTAGTCCTGACGGTCATGCTAAGGAATTTGGGCTTAACCATATTTGAGCTGAAGAGCTAGAAAAGTAATTTCATAGGAGAGTGAAATGCTCACATCTATGGTTTGGGAAGGTTTCTGTGGCTGTCAGATGGACAGGTGGTATCAGAGTTAGAGGCCTGCTGCAATAACCCAGGCAAAAGATGGTGACTCAGAACAGAAAGAATAGGATGAATTCAGGAATGGTTGTGGAGATCTAACTTACAGTGCTTACTAACCAATAGAATTGAAGGAGAAAAGGAGAAAGAACAAATTAAAGATGGCATCAAGATTTCTAATTCAAAATAGTAAGGGGAAAGTTCAGTAGATTTAATGGGGAAGCAGAGTTTGCAATATCAGCAGGCCTTTCAGGAATAGATCTTTATTTTATTTTATTTTATTTTATTTTATTTTATTTTATTTTATTTTATTTTACTTTATTTTAAGAGGTTTTTGCTGTAAGGTGTATGCACTCACCAGAAAGACAGAGAGAGACAGAGACAGAAAGTGAGAAATCACCCCCCAGGGGGGATAGCCACACTGCAATCCCTTCTCCTCCATTCTCTTCTCAGGATCTTGGGCATGCATGCACATGCGCCCGGTGTGAGTTTAAGCCATCAGGTCCAGGACTCAAACCACGGTTGACTACATGGGAGTCCTACGACATAGCCATTATGCTAACTGCTGGTCCCCAGGAACAGATCTTAATAGACCAGAAACATGGGGTCCAGCAGAGCAGGTGGTGTGATAGTTAAAGTGCTGGACTCCCACATGGCCAACAGAGGTTCAAATGCCAGACCTGGTGGCTTGAAACTCACACTGGACATGTGTGTCTTTGTGCCCACCCCAAATCCCAGAAAGAGAACAGAGGAAACAGGATTGCTACATGGCCATCCCCCACCCCACCCCCATGGTGGGTGGGGAGGAATTTTCTCACTTTCCCTCCCACTGTCACTGTCTGGTGAGCATACCCACCCTATTGCAAAAACCTTAAAAAAATAAAATAAAATAAAGAAAGCAGGTATCCAGTCTTCATAAGAAAAAAGAGATAATAAAAAAAAGTTTTGGATTAAGTGGTATAAACTGAGGATGAAGTTATGGCACAAAGAAAGCAGGAAAGGCCAGAACTCTGAATAGCAGCCACAGGCTGACACCTACACCGCGGGTAAAGGAGGAAAAGACATCACGAAGGACAGAGAGAACAGTCAGTTAGATGAAAGAAAACCAGGGACAAGTCTTGTTCCAGAAACAAAGGAAATAAAGACTTGGTTAAGTCTTTGGTAAATAAGAGTGGCTAGTCAAATACATTTTAAGGATCTTTCCAAACATTTTGATGGCTACCTAAGTCAATTTCTGGTTAGGACAATAATTCATAAACTCTGACCTAATCCACAAAAAGGGATACACACTCATATACACACAGTCTCTGGAGGTTCTATGCATGGTCATGCCCAGGATCACACAAGTTAGGGATACGTCTGATGGTGACTAGCAATGTTTCTATAGAAGAGATACACAATCTTCCAGAATCAGACATGGGAGCAGAGTTTGGAGAATAACAAGGGAACCAGAAACGTACTGATAAAATATAGCTTTGACCTGCATTGCCAGGGATCTTCTATTTTATTTTTATTGTAACTTTTCCTTTGGAAGCTTATTGCACCAAGTTTCAGCATGAAGTCATTATAATGCTAATGAGGTTATACATATTAAAAGAGTTACAGTAAAGCAACTCTACATGTGCAGTAGCCAAATTTAATATATAACAAATTGGATCTATTCCCAATGTGGAGGGCTTCTCATTATAGATAATTGCTCTGAAAAGTACATTTTTTTTATTATTGCTATATTCCTAACAACTAAAAGAGAAAAAGGTATCCTTTATAACTTTTTCTAGAAACCCTATTCAAGAAAAACAAACTTCATTACATTGTTGGTAACAATGTTTGAGGAGTAATAATGTTTCAATCTTAAGTATTCATATGAGAAAATTTTAACATTTATATACTACAATGGTATACATGTCACACCTCTGTGGTTTCTTATAGCGATAACCTCAATAAATTCCCAAATGGATAATATTGATTAATAAGTAATTATAAAATAAATCTAAATATATAATTTAAATCAAACATATTTCCCAGCAGTTCCTGAAACATTCAATAATTTTCAAATAATTATTAAAAAGGAGTCAAACGTGGTTAGCCGCGATTTAGACTTCAGTTATTTCGCTCAAGTACTAAATTTAAATAATCATTTGAATGAGCTATATAATGTAGAATTTCTTGAAGTAGGATTTTGAAACTCTTTCTTAATCTAAATAGTACAACTGGAGAAGACATGAAAGTAAAAAGATGTGCTTCAGACTACAAAGCATTCTTCTGCAACAGATGGAGCTCAAATGATGCCGTTTTCTCTTACTCTTATAAATTTATTCTTGACCTTGCCTATTATTACGTAAGGAATCACAGCCGAGAACTGCAGTTAACATAGCTATGAAACTTTCATGTCTTCCCTTGTTACAAGTGGTGTGACTTTCTGTCATTACCAAGATACCCTAGATTGAGATATGAAGGCAGATGTACTGACACATGAGATAACCATACGCTGTTTAAAGGACGCAGGAGTAGCTTCAAAGGAGGGGAGAGAAGCTTCACGACGGGTCCCATGTCATGCCATCAATTACAGACCTGTCACGCTAATGACTAAGGAAACGCAGGGAGCAGCGACGACGGGAGCATTCATCTTGTTCTTCTCCGGAAGAGGTGCACCTGTACCCCACTGCACTCTGTCTTCTCCTGACTCTGTTCTCCAGGACAGTGACTGTGATTGTGAGACTGCGGCCTATCTATCATCCTTTCTTCCTGAAAGGCACCTTGGCTGCAGTTAATGACTGTAATAAGACCAAACAATAGATACCAGCTTTTCTAAAAATGGGTTCAATTGAGACCAAAAAAAAAAAAAAAAAAAAAAAAGATTCCACTGGGAAGTCAACTAATATTTTTGTACATTTTTGTACCACCTCACATGCTTTGCTCCTCCAGTCCATATATGTATTTGCTAATATTTAGATAGAAAATATGACTAACAAGCAACAGGAGTAATCTTTTGTGTGAATTCCATAAATACTATCTCTAAGTATGGTAAGAACAAGAATACCATCTCTTACTACGGTAAGCTTTTACTCCACATACAACTTACACGCATAGGTCTTGTCTTAACCGATAACATGTGAAGTGTTTAACTATATATTACCAGTGCTTCCCAACAGTAAGGCAATAATGCCATTTAGCGATCAACCACACATCTCATTTTAAGTACTGCGCTAATTACTCTCCACAAAACAGTTGAATTTACAATATAAAACTGTAAACATAGTCACATAGAGAGAAAATAAAAAAGCAAAGTCAAATAGACATGTTGACACCATATAGTGCAACCTCAAAAAATATTCATTGAGTATCTATTGACAGTCAGCCCCGGGAGGAGTTGGCTGCACGAGGCTGACTGTCTGCTTTGTCACACATTACCTGCAGGGACACGTGGAAATTACTTAAACTCTGTGTGCTTCAGGTTCTAATCTGTAGGTGAGCACAAGACACCACCCATTCCTTAGGATGGCTGTGAGGAACACCTGGACAGTGGCCTGGCACCCAAAAAAGCCCTAAACAATATTTTTAAAAATTACTTATGCATTTCTATAAATATATTCTTAATAACATTAAAAAATAAAGTCATTCTGACAGCTATTGCCACTGCTAGAACTACTAACTGTTACTACTATCATGATTCCTCCTGCTGCTGCACACGCACCAGGCACCGAAAGGTGGTGCTTGTCACAAAAACTTAAGCAGTAGATTGGCATTTCCATTTTACATAGTAGGAAAGTGCGTTTCAAAATTATGTGTACAACTACTAATTCTGAAGTGTTTTCTTTACATCCGTATTAAGAACTCTGGGGGATATAAAAATTCATGCAACTTTTAAAAAATTCAGAACCTTACAATATAGTAAGGAGTAAAGGATACAAATTATGTCCACAAATAGCTAGTATATAAGGTAGTCGTAATACAATGGAAGTATTAAGGGAGGTATAAAGATATATAGGGTCAAAGGAAAAGAATTTTAGGGATGGAATCCTAGGAGAACATAGCTCAGTTTATCCTAAGGGGGTGAGTGCAAATTTGAAATGATTGAAGGAAAGAGAAAGGTATCTCATCAGGAAGGCAAATGGCAATAGTGTATGCAACATGGCAACACACCATAAAATTCATTTTAAATCTACTGGTTGCGGGGGTCGGGGGGGGGGGGGGGCAGCTGGAGGCAGCTTGTTACTGGGTTTTCCATGCTGATTTCTAAATCCAGGAAATCACTGCCTCTTTGAACTTCCCAAGCTACCTTTGTGTGAGCAGCAGTTTCTGACCCTGAACCTGGGTAATGATCCACATTGTGCAAAACACATACTAAAGTCCGAGAAAACTCACATGCGTGACGCTTTCCAGAAATGTATATATTAGTCATTATGTCCATTGTAAGTAACCCTGATGCAAGCTAACGAGCAGACTCAAACCACTTCCATGAGGGGGGGAGACATTCATAGCAAAATAGAATTAAAGTATGAGTTTATTTTGGTGCAACGAAAAATCTGAAATCCAAGCATAATTTCAACATAGCACATATTTTCCATCAACTTTTTGAAGACTCTCTTGTATACTAAGAAAATTCTAGGAAAAACCATCAGCACTTTCACAGTTGATGTTACAAGTGTAGTTATTAAAATCAGATTCCAATTATTATTTTGATGCTTGACATGCAAATATTCATAACCTTCTTGTTGTTGTCTGGACAGCTGTAATAACTACTCCAGGGATCGCCTTCCCAAAGCACCTGGAGGCTCCCATGCTTTCAAGAGTCTTCATTAAATGGTCAACAGTGGCTTGTAGCCTCTGACTTCAGTTAAATTTTCTACCAGGATTAAATGAAAGACTAGGAGACTTTATATTTTCTTTCTTTTTTTTTTTTCTTTTCTTTTTTTGGAGAGGTTTGTTTTTGTTTTTGCTTTTGTTTTCTTATTGGGTGCGTGTGCTTGCCAGAAAGACAGAGAGACAGAAAGTGAGAAATCACTCCCCAGGGGGGATGGTCACGCCGCAATCCCTTCTCCTCCATTCTCCTCTCAGGATCTTGGGCACACACACACAGGCGCCCAGCGTGAGTTTAAGCCACCGGGCCCGGGACTCGAACCACAGTCGACTACATGGGAGATCAGCGACGTGGCCATTATGCTAATTGCTGATCCCAATATATTTTCTTTCTTTTGATATTCACAGGGCCCCATAATTAAGTACGAAATGAGTGAAAATACAGAAACAGACATGCTTCTGTTATCCCATCCTCTATCATTACTATATAAAATATTTCTGGTCCTTTGCAGTATCATTTATATCATAAATTAATATTAAATTATGTAATTTGAATACAATTTTTCATTTTGTGTTTTAAGTTTAAATATCCTTTAAAAGATTATTTCATCATGAATTTAAGATGTCACACAGTTTATCACGAATTTACCACCCCTCAGGATCTAATATTAGCATGTATGGTTTAATATGATTCATGCATATACGATGGATCTTGATTAAATTTTTCAAAGCTAGGATGAAAATATTTCTGAAGTTTCTGCTATTTGCCATAGTCACTCGCTAGAGATCTCTCTCCCCTCAGATCTTTTCTTGTGCTCACCATTTAAGCCACGTATGGGGGGGGGGGGGGGTGATCAGCCCTGTCTCTCCAACCAGACTAGAAGTTCTCTGAGGGCAAGAGTGCCTTCCTCTTCCACATCCCTACTGTAGACAGCAAGAGGTCATTCACATAACAGAGGTTCACAAAACAGTTGGTGATCATGAAAAAAGGAAAGAAAGAAGAGCGTAAAGGGCAACAGCAGAAATCTGGGGCACACATTCTTTGCTTCCTTTAGAAGTTTTTGCCTTAGGGCACATGAATTCAGCAGAGAGAGACTTAGAAACAGAGAGAGGGAAGTGAGAAATCACCTCCCTGGGTGTGTGTGTGGGGGGAGCACTGCCACAGAGCAATCCCTTCTCCTCTATTCTCCTCTTTTTTTTTTTTTTTTTTTGAGAGGTTTTTGCTATAGGGCACGTGCACTCGCCAGACAGACAGAGACAGAGAGATAGAAAGCGAGAATTCACCCCCCAGGGGGGATGACCACGCCGCAATCCCTTCTCCTCCATTCTCCTCTCGGGATCTTGGGCACGCACGCACACGCGCCCGGCGTGGGTTTAAGCCACTGGGTCCGGGACGCGAACCGCGGTCGACACATGGGAGTCCAGCGACATAGCCATTACGCTAACTGCCGGTCCCTCCTCTATTCTCCTCTTAACATTTTTGGCACACACGCGCACATACACACTCGGCATGATTTTCAAGCCACCTGGTCCAGGACTCCAACAGTGGTTGACCATGTGCAAATCCAGTACCTTAACCACCAAACCACCTGATAGACCATAGGACACATATTCTTAACAGGGATATTGAAAATTCAAAATGTGGGACCAGCAGTTGCCGTAATGGCTATGTCATTGGATTCCCATGTAGTCGACTGCAGTTCGAGTCCCAGACACGATGGCTTAAACTCATGCCAGGCACATGTGCATGCGTGCCCAAGATCTCGAGAGGGGAATGGAGAAGGGATTGTGGTGTGGCCAGCCCCCCTGGGGGGTGATTTCCCACTTTCTGTCTCTCTGTCCTGCTCTTTCTGGCGAATGCACACGCCCTATAGCAAAAACCTCTCCAAAAAAAATATAGTTTCTTCAATAATAAAAATTTAATATTCTTATTCAGGGTTTTTGCCCTATAGCAAAAACCTCTCAAAAAAAAAAAAAAAAAAAAAAAACATTTCCCTAGATTTAACAGCATTTCTGTAGATGAGACATTTTTCACAGTTTTGAAGAGATTAACCAAAGCAAATATCTATTCATCTTCATATTTGAAATATTTTCCCAATAATTTTTATTTAATTCCTGAAATTAAAATGTTACTTGGAACAAAATTCTGAAACTAATGGTGAAAATAGATAAAGAGGAATCAGAGTACAATAAGAAAAAATTAAAAAGGGGAAATCTTTAGTTTCACCCTCAGCACTGCCATTAACCAACTATTATGACCTATGGCCAAGCCATTCAGACTCTTCTGACCTCAACTGCCCCCAGTATTTACGGATAGCATTGAAATATCTGTTCTCCAGGGATATATAAAATCTAAGATTTGATGATTTTATGAATTAATTATATTTGCAGCCCTGGAAGCACCTTCATGAAAATTCAAGACCTGCCACCTTTATGAATGCCCTGGAGCCCCACTGACCCACCCTCTCTATCAACAGGCATCTCGCTGGCCTTCTTTGCACTGGAGTGCCACATCCTCCACATTTGGATGTGCTGCCCCACACTGCCTTTAAAGTGGCACCGTCTTGAGTGTACCCAGAGTAGGAGAATCTCTCCAGCTGCAATCACAGCAACGTTTTCTTCTTTGCTCTGTGTTCTGTCTCCATGTACATCTGTTCATGTGTGAGTGTGTGTGTGTGTGTGTGTGTGCATGTGTGTGTGTGTGTGTGTGTGTGTGTGTGTGTTTTTATATACAACTAAATATGCCTTCTTGGGGCCTCTTGGCACAATAAAGGCTGAAAACTTAAAGACAATGTTTATAAGACTTTCGGGCAGCTAAGGTTCTAGATGTAGATGGATCACAATGGTTAAATGAACCCACAAGCAGCAGCAGGAATACTGGAGCGGAGGCCAGGACGTGTTGGTTGAGCTGTGCTGGCAGACTGAATCGCTGCGTGGAGTTTTCTGCAGCAGTATTCAAGGCTCCATTCAGTAGTGGTAGCCACTGAGTGGCACTTACGAAGTTAGTGATGGCGGCCCACCCACCAGCATTCCAGGTCTATGCACTCGTTTTAAGGATGGAAGAGAAATGTGGCAACAGCTGCAGCTCCTCTGCTGGACTAGCTCACACTGCTCTGCCCATTGTTTCTCCAAGTCCAGCCCAGCATTCCCTCCTTCATCTTTTTCAATATTATTATAAGCACCTTTTTTCCTTGAATAAGTTTGTTTTTGCCAAGACAGACAAAATTTTCTTTTTATCTGCATCTGAACCCTGTATGACAAACAAATATTTTAATGCTAATAAAATACAAAAAACCAGAGTTAGGGATGTGGGGGGGGGGTGGAGGGTGGAGGAATGCACTAGATTACAAGGCAATAAAACCTTCAGCCTGGTTTCAGCAACTGCCACTAGCTCATTACTGTGACCTTGCCAAGTCACTTCAACTCTGCAGCTCTCAGTGCCTCAACTATAAAATGACAGTACTGAAGGATATATTCTCTAAAGTTTCCACAGATTCTAAAATTCTATGCTTTGATAAATTAATTAACTTAAAAGCCTCAGCTACATTGCCACAAGGTTGTTAAATCCTAAGGCAAGTGGCTTGTTTCCCTTCTAATCAGAATAGACAAAACCCCACATTTTTGAATTCCAGGATGATTTCTTTCGTATCTTAGTACTCCCATTAGAGAGTAAGAATGGGCTGACAGTTCCTCATATGAACAACTTCCTGAATGAGACAGCTGTTTCAACGTAAAGCCTTAACAAATTTAGATTAGTGGCTCTCCAATTATTTACTTTTTCAAAATTATAAATGAGGTAAATTTTTTTTTTCTTTAAAGTCAATTACTGAAGCGTTTGATTCAAGATGAATATTCTCCTAAAGCAAAATTCCTAATGGACAGTCAGGCACTATCTGCTCATAAACCGTAAAATGCTCTTTGCAACTGAAGACTGTTTCCTCCTCGGTAAAAGTGTGTTAAAGGGACTCGGAAATGGTTTGATGTATTGAACAGCTGAGTGGTAGGACACGGCATTTACTGCTTTTTAATAATACTACCATTTCATAGCAGATGAGGCAGAACCAATTATACCTATTATAACAATTGAATCATGAAAAAAACAAATGACAACTACATTGTAATAGCCTGACCAGTTTTCTATAGTTTATAAAGCCAGATTTAATAGTTGTCTTTAACACTTTTAGTATGTACCTGTATTTTTCAAAGCATATGTAGTGGAGATTGCTAATTGCTTTTAATATCATGACTTATAACTGGGCCCTTTCCAGCCAGAAGTGACCATGTTTCCAGAAATACTGTCGATTGTTATCCAATTTCAAAAGTAACTCTTTGTGGCAAATTTGGGGTTACTTCCTTCAAAAGAAGCCGAATAATTCTCTCCTTTCCCTCCCTCATGGAACATAGAACGTGGATGCCTAGAATAGCCCTCTTAAGCCAGGATTTCACCACACAACCAGGCTTGCTAAGTGGTGAGCTGCCTGAAGCCCAGGATGCCTGTGACTTCACAGAGCCTCCATTGGAGTCCTGGGCTGCCTTCCTCTTTTACATGACAGAGAAGGAAATTTCTATAATTATTTTGCATCTTAGTTTATATGCATCTGAGTCTACTCTTAGTACAGACATCTTTTTCAGAGTAGGAGATTGTTTCAGTTCTCATTAAAATTGTAGGTATAGAGCCAGCCCCGCAGCCATATGAGATCCAGCACCTTGACCACCACACCACCTGCTGGCCCAACTATGTGTACTTTTAACAGGTATTTAGAATGAATTTTTGTTTGTTTTCCAACAGGGATCACTATGAAATGATGACAGTAATAATCATATACAACTAATTAGTACCTGTTCACTAACTTAAAGGTTTCTATGCCTTTCCCAACTCCAAGATCAACTTCCACTCAGCTAAAAAAGGAAAGTAACTGGGGCCATCCCATGACCAAGTGGTTAAAGCAGCTAGATTCCACATGGCCAATCTTGTGGTTTGAGTCCTGGATCCAGTGACTTGAAAAACAATCTGGGTGTGTATATGTATGTGTCCACGATCCCAAAAGCATATAGAAATTATAAAGAAAGGATTACAGGTGGCCATGCCCCTTGGGGGGTGCTTTCTCTCTGTTATCTTTCTTTCTGTCTCTCTGCAGAGTGCACACACCTTATGGGAAAAACAATAACAACTATAATCACAATTCTAATATTGGGTCATCGGAAAAGTCATGACACATTTTTGCATAGAAAAACAGGAAAAAACACATCATGACTTTTCTGACAACCGATGGGAATTTGACTTTAATGATGAAAAATGAAAAATGGCAAAGAAACAGTTTGGCTGACAGATGTATAACAGAAAATGGAAAAGTGTTAAGGGAAACCATATGAAATAGCCAATATTTACATTGTTGACCCTCAAAACTTGTCATTTTATATGATTCAACCTGAATTATAATTGAGGTCAGAGAATGTGGACTGTTTGAGGGAAAGAATAGAAGCAAAAGCATGTTACTTATTTCAGGTATGAGAACTCAGTCCTCTCAAGCACTCCCTACAAAAGGAAAATCCAACGAATACTCTCATGTCACGTATAGAGTGTCCCGTCCAAAAATCATTAATGTTGGATTATGTCAAGTTTTTTCCTCCTTGAATGATCTGTGTTTCTTCCAAAATGCTTTTGTTTTTCTTCTTTTCTGCCCCCATCTTTAAATTGAACTCAAATGTCTATTGGTGCTTGTTGTCTGCTTTTTTGCCCCATTCTCTGAAGACACTAAAAGTTAATTGGAAGCTTTCCGGAAATGACTGGGGCTTCTCGAACTAAATCTTGGACAATGTAGCTCAACCACTTCATAGCAAAATGTCGATGTCAGTACTTTAAAGTTGCTTTTGCCTTTCTTTCTCTAACACTGATCAATTCCTCAGAGAAGAGTCTTCCAAATTACTGCTGTAGGGTAAAATCCTGGATGTCAGCTTTTGGAAACAAACGGAGAGATGACCAGTTTAATAGCTATAGTGAGTATTCATTCACATACTCTCCCCGGCTCTTCTCCTTCTAATTCTGATAGTATTAAACTCAATGGTTGACAAATAATATTTTCATTTCCTTGGTGATTTTTAAATCATAATTTTTTTTTTTTTTTTTTTTTGGAGAGGTTTTCGCTATAGGGCGCGTGCGCTCGCCAGACAGACAAAGAGAGACATAGAGACAGAAAGCGAGAAATCACTCCCCAGGGGGGATGGTCATGCCGCAATCCCTTCTCCTCCATTCTCCTCTCGGGATCTTGGGCATGCATGCACACGCGCCCGGCGTGAGTTTTAAGCCTCCAAGTCCGGGACGCGAACCGCAGTCAACTACGTGGGAGTCCAGCAACTTAGCCATTATGCTAACTGCTGGTTCCCAATCATAATTTTAAATAAGAATCTTTCCTCCAATTTGATAAAGTATAAGAGGGTGAAAAATGCACTGCAGTTAATATTATAAATTGATATTTATTTTTTTCTCTAAGCTTAATCCATATGGCTAATTTTTCAAATGTAAATTTTCATTTTGTAATTACATACTTAACATTTAATATACTCTCTCATTTAAGTCAAGAATAGGGAGTAAGTGGAAATACATGCACTACAGCTGAAGAGTCTCAGCCTTTTCTCTTCTCCTGATTATGTAAAGTGAGAGGTGAGTGTAAAAAGGTACCTTTTAAATATATTAAATGTAACATCAAAAGAAAAAACTTGGTATATAGTCTAAGTTTATTTTTTTTACCAAAGTGCTTCCTTTACAGTGCCTAACTTAGTCCTTGGCATGCTGTAAATGTTCAATAAAAGAATAAAATTAACGAGTATATGAGAGAACTAAATTAGTAACATTCCAATATTCTTCAAATCCCAAATATTATGATCTAAAAGCAGTCTTTTATATAGTAAAAAACTTGTTCCAGCTAGCAATCTACTATTTCTTGGTTTCATTTGTAACCTTAATTCAAATAGTTGGATATATGGGACCAGCAGGTGGCATGGTGGTTAAGGCGGTGGACACTCCCACATGGCCGACCGGGGTTCGAGTCCTGGACCTGGTGGCTTGCTTTCTCACCTCATCTCTCTCTCACTCTCACCCTCTGTCTCTCTCTGGACAAATTAAAAATCAATGAATGAATAAATAAATAATAAAATAAATATTTATTAAAAAAAATAGTTGGATATAATGTGACCAAATATTGTTTAAAATCCAAATGATAAGGTCTTTAACAGATTTCTGAAAGTTGGTTTAGCTAAATTAAGATAATTAAGAATTGCAAAAACCTGTTTCTTTAAAGTCTACTACTTGTATCAAGTTTTTAAGTAGTTATAAAAGATAGAGGGGAATTATATGAACAAATACTAATCAATCACCTAAGTTCAACTATAGCTAGTGCACATTCAAGAAAAGAAATAGTAAAATAGTAGATTTCTAATAAAACAATTTGTTTTTTTGAAAATGATAATGATGTCAAGGTTTTTAATAAGACAATGTGAGAAGATTCCTCATGGCTCCTGGGAACTAGATATTTCACGCGGCTAGTGCGCCGCGCAGTTTTCTATTTTGTGATTTTTTTCTTAGAAAAAGAACAGTAATTATAATTTTTTAATTTTTTTGTCTTTTTTTCCTCTTTTTGTTGTTGTTTCTCCCTCTCTTTTTCATTTTCCTTTTTCTTGTCTCTCCACCCAATATCTACTGAATCTGCTGCACCAGCGATCACAACAGAACGGCAAAAAGATTCTAGAACACCTCTGTCTGCTTGCTCCTGAACATTGAGGCTTAACTTCAAGAATTTGAAAGAAACACATCATCCATCAGATGACAAGAAATCACTGCCAGATCACAAGAAATATGGGAAAACGAGAAAATACCTCTCCTCCAATGGAAAAGAGTAACTCTCCTTCATCCACAAGCAGTTCAGTGAAAGTCATGGAAATGTCTGATAAGGAATTTAGAGCATTCATAATGTAGAAGCTAACAGAGATGGAAGAAAAGAGAGATAATGAACTGCTAAAGAGAAAGGAGAAAGAAGTTGACAAGTTCCAGGAGATGAGGAAATTCTTGCAAGATCTAAAAGAGGAATTACACACTTTACAAAAGACTCAAACGGAACTGCTCGAGATGAAGTCTATAATACAAGAAGTCAAAATCTCCCTTGAAAGTATTAAAAGCAGACTAGATAATTCAGAAAATAGAATCTCAGATGTAGAAGAGAAAATGGCTGGCTTAGAAAAATCCACCACAAAGACTGAGAAAATGGCCCAAAAATTTGAGAAAGATATGCGAGAAGTACTGGATACCATCAAACGTCCAAATATCCGGATAACTGGCATTCCAGAAGGTGAAGAGACCCATAAGGGCATTGATAATCCATTCCATGCAATCCTGCAAGAAAACTTTCCAAACCTAGAGAGTCATTCGAAGATCCAGTCCCAGGAAATACAAAGGACCCCAAATAGAATCAACCCAAGAAGATCTTCTCCAAGACACATTATAGCCAGGTTGACCAAAACCGCAGACAAAGACAAGATACTGAGATTGGCAAGAGAAAAACATCAAGTTACCTACAAAGGACATCCCATCAGGCTAAGAGCAGATCTCTCATCGGAAACAATGCGAGCAAGGAGAGAATGGGAAAATATATTCAAAGTGTTAAGAGAGAAGCAATTTCAGCCAAGAATACTGTACCCGGCAAGATTATCTTTCAGGTGGGAAGAAAAGACAAGAACATTCTCAGATAAACAAAACCTGAAAGAATTTACCAGCACCAGACCAGATCTCCAAGAAGTTCTCAAGGGTGTGCTGTATCAAGAAAATTAAACACAGACACATGGAAATAAGAGTCCAAAAACTATGAAAGTGGCCAACTTAATCATAGGGACAAGTCTGGAGTTGAATATTATATCCCAGAATTTAATCAGGAAAATTGAACCAGAACAGAAGATAAAAGTATATGAGACTGATAGGTTCATGCACCTACCCATTTGAACAGAATCCTAACTTGTTTCCTGGCTTTAAGCAAAGTTCCTTGGCACTTCTTTGAGTTAAGTTAAAACTGGTTTTCTTAGTAGTAATGAGTGAACTCACCATTGAAAGTAGTTAGATTATGTAGGAAATTGTGTGATCAATGCAATGTGGGTGGGAAGGGAATGAAGGACAATTGTAGACACCGGAGGTGGTGTGAGAGGAGGGTGGGAAGGGACAGAGGGTCAGAAAGAGGGGTAGAAGTAATTCTAGGAACTAGTAATGGAAAATTTTTTGTAATGTGCATGATTGAGTCACTATGCAGTGTGTACTGGATGGGAGATTGCATTTTGTATGCTGTGATGAAGCTTAGGGAAGGAATGTAAATTGAGTTACAAAAAAAAAAAGTTTCAGGAAAAAAATATATATCTATTCAATGACTGCAGTAGGATATGTAGCCACAGCTAGGTGCTACTTTATAGGATGCGTAAAGTAAGACTTGTGTTCATGGAAATGTGTGTATCACCTGTGTTTGCTATGAGGGTATTTGGATTGATTAGGGTCTTTGGTGATACAATAAAATGTGAGAGAAAAAAATAAAAAAATAAGACAATGTGAGATCTTACTTATGTCCAACGGATATCAGATTATCTCAGAAATATAGACCACATATCTCTGATCTTTCTGAAGTCAAATAAAATTATTGCATGGATAGAAATGAAGATAGTAAGAATCCTAAAGAATAGTGAAGAAAATTAAAGATTTATTTCTATAGGATAAACTAGCACCAAATTTACCCATTTTGCAAATACTCATTAACTATTCATCATATCAGGATATCTCATCTAAAACCTTTCCTGCACTCTGGACAGAGACTCAAAAGATACATGCATATGATTTTAGAGACCAAAACCAAAAAATTAGTCTTACTAACTAATCTATTGTGTGCTATAGAAACAGAAAATAATTTTGAAGCCCGAGTGCTTGTTCCTTCAGTACTGAACACACATGCTGTCTGATGATGGCTTTTACTCTTCAACCTTTGCCCATCACAAAGAAAACAGTATAAGATTGAGAGCAATGCATGTATGTTTTAAAATAAATAATGTGAAATTCTTTTTATTCATAACAAGCTAGTTCCTATCTTTTTTCTCATCAAGAAAGCAATGAACTAATAAACATTTCTATATTTATATATAATAACCATAAATGTATTTTAGCCAAATATAAAGCAGCATGTGTCACATGTTGAAGAAAATGTTATTTAAAAACTGTCATATGGGACCAGCAGATGGTGTGGTGGTTAAATGTGCTGGACTCCCACACGGCCAACTGCAGTTCAAGTCCTGGACCTGGTGGCTTGCTTTCTCACTTTCCCTCTTTCTTTCTCTGTCTCTCTCTGAACAAACTAGAAAATAATAATAAAGTTAAATAAAATAATAATTTTAAAAATTAAATAAATAAAAACTGGCATATGTGTGAAGTGCATTTAGGAGATTTACTTCTTTTCTTTTTGCCCTCTCTCTCAAGGGTAAATATTAATTATTATTACAAGGGGGAAATGTTGAAATAATTGATAAATAATTGATGTTTGCTATCCTATATACAAAACAGCCATTATTGTAACTTTTAATGGGAGGTAAATTGATATCCTATTTATATATAAATATTAAACAGTGCATTTCCTAGAAAACTTTGGGAAGGTGTTTCTCATTTTTGCAAGAAAAAAATGTTAATAAAAATTTAGTAAAACATAAGGCACAATAACAAGATTAAATAATACCACAATTCCAACTGTAGAAATGTTTGGAACACTAGTATTCGTAATACTGAACAAAATCACCTTTAAGACTATTTAGTAAACTATTTAATTTTATTTAAGACTAAGTATTTCAAAAGAAAGTCATACTTGTTCAGTTCTCAAGAAGTTAAAAAGGCAATTCAGTTTGACAACTTTGCTATGTTAAAATATCACAAGAAGAGAAAACTCCAAAACCATGTATACCTTTCTCTTCATAATTTTATATTGCACAAAATAATACTTAAAAGAAATTTTCCATCATTTTTGCCCTATAATTGGAAATAATTTCTCTAAAATAATCACTAATATTTCAGCCTTGGAGGCAATTAAAACTAATTTTACGCTTCAAGGATATTTAAATCAATAAAGCAGTTACTGAAGCAATATCACTTTATCTAGAGCAGCACTTTTTAAATATAGTTTCCAATAATTAGGAATACAAAAGTAGCACCTTACTTTTACAAGGTGAATACTATCATCACGATTTTCCCCAGTAAATTAGAGTAATTGATTTTTTTTTACATTTACTGACAACAGCTATTCAAAGTCACTTACATATTTCAGACTCATGATAATTAAGTTTGAGCTACCATATTAGAGTCAATGATCAAGAAATTAATGTTTTTCCAGACACAAATAGACTGTTTTTTCAGACTGTAAGGCCCTCAGAAAGAAGAGGTATCCAGAAAATGTCCTATTCTAGTCCTCAGGGCAAAAATATGAATCTGTTTGGGTAAGTCAGGACTGCTGTAAGACTCCCAAGAGTAGTCAATAGGTAGACCTATCTATATAAAATGCAGGATTCCTGATGTGTAATGATTATACAAACTAATAAGAAGGATCTTCTCTAAAGTGCAACATTTCAAACCATTGTAGAAGAAAAAGTCACCTAAAATCTCTTTCCATAACAAATCTGATAAGCAGAGAGTTTAGGTGCTCAAGCTTGTTAAAGCAACCCTGGTTGAACACCAGTGACATTAGTTTACATCTGCGGCAGTGAATTTATATATATATAATCGCATTAATATTTGTTCCTTATAGCTTTACCCAGAGCTAAGAAATAAGGCACTAAGAAGGAAAAGAAAAGATCAAGGCAAATAACAAAACTTGGGACTCTGAGACTGTAAGTGAAATCATAACCTTTTCCGTAGCCATATCTCTTTCTTTTAGGATAGAATTGTTGCACATGAATGGAAACAGGCCAGTATCAACCGCCGCAAGAATGACTCCATCAACACAAATGACAGAATCCGTGACGAATGGTTACTCCACCCAGGGCCGGTTTCCAGTGAGAGGGAATACTGCAGTGAAGGCTAAGGGAAGAAGCACCTCAGACCTGAAGAGGAGTCAGCCTTGGAACTGGCTGTCACTGAGATGGGAGATAGAGTTGCAATAAACAGGTAGTCAGAACCTGGGCCCAAAGACACAGAACAGCAGCGCATTCATGAGAAACTGCGTGCTCACAGGACGCAGCTCACAGCAGTGAGTCACCTAGATGCACTCCGCAGCACAAGGTCATGGTCTTCCTGGCCCAGAGACACCAGACAAAGAATGCAGATCCTGAAGGTCAGTCAGCTCCACAGGAAACTTCGGCAAATAGATTACCTCAATTACTAGTTGAGAAAGTTGTCTCTCTCTGCACATGAACCCAATGGCAAAAAAACTTTAAAAAAAAAAAGTCTTTTAAAATTTAATTTATTTTTGCTGTAGGGTGTATGTGCTTGCAAGAGAGAGAGAAGGGAAGTGAGAACTCACCCTGCAGGGGCATGGCCATGCAGCAACCCCTTCTCCATTCTCCCCTTAGCATTTTGGGCATATGCACACATGTGCCTGGCATGATTTTCAAGCTGCTAGGTCTAGGACTCAGACTGCAATCAGCCTTGGGAGAATCCAGCACCTGCTGGTCCCCAAAATGGTTTTTTTGAAAAATAAAATGTACAAAAATTCACTTGGCAAAGAAAACAACTTAAATATGCTAATAATCATTTAACAAACAGGAAAAGTTATCAAAGAATTACCTAAAGATAATATTGGAAAAAATTTACAAAAATGTAGTGAATGCCTTAGAAAAGCCAAGCTCTTATTTACCAGTAATTCTAGGAATTTCTCCTTAGGGTATAATCAAACCTAGGAAAAAATATTAGGTATGAGATTAGCTTTATAGAGATATTCATGGTATTAAAAAAATTGAAATCCATAGGTAACTTTTTAAATATATCATGGAGTACTCATTGAATAAACTATCTGGCTATTATTTCAAGTTTTATTTTCTAAGAATATGTAAAGGGGGGGGGACAATATTTATTTATTTATTTATTTATTTGAGGTTTGTCCCATAGGGCACGTTCACTTGCCAGAGAAAGAGACAGAAACAGTGAGAAGGAAAGTGAGAACTCAAACCGCAGTGGGATGGCCACATCACAATCCCTTCTCCTCCATTCTCCTCCTGGGATCTTGAGTGTACAT
Organism: Tupaia tana; assembly: GCA_026018925.1. Lineage (NCBI taxonomy): Eukaryota > Metazoa > Chordata > Mammalia > Scandentia > Tupaiidae > Tupaia > Tupaia tana. Next base: position 10,061,350 of record JAKSZU010000017.1, on the reverse strand, counting down.
GCACAAGTGCCTGGCGTGAGTTTCAAGTCACAGGGTCCAAGACGTGAACTGCAGTTGGCCACTGGGAGTCCAGCAACATAATCACTACACCATCTGCTGGTTCCCCAAATGTTTAGTTTTTGATAAAAATATAACTATATCACAAGTATGTTAATGTGTTTTTCCCCTATGGTACAAAATTATTCTATTCTGTAATTTCCAAACAAACAATACCTACTAATTAGCTCTTCAAAATCACCTAGAATTAGGGAACCAGCAGTTAGCGTAATGGCTATGTCGCTGGACTCCCACGTAGTCGACCGCGGTTTGCGTCTCAGACCCGGTGGCTTACAACTCACGCCAGGCGCGTGTGCGTGCGTGCCCAAGATTCCGAGAGGAGAATGGAGGAGAAGGGACTGCGGCGTGACCATCCCCCCTGGGGGGTGATTTCTCGCTTTCTGTCTCTATGTCTCTCTCTGCCTGTCTGGCGAGCGCACGCGCCCTATAGCAAAAAAACCTCTCCAAAAAAAAAAAAAAAAAAAAAAAATCACCTAGAATTAAAGGCTTTTTAGATAATGAGGAATCTGATAACAAAATACTTCTTTAAATAAACTGCTTTATGATCTTTCATTTAATTTTTGTAGAATTTGCTTTTAATGTATTTATTAATTTCTGTAATATTTGAATGCAAATTTAAGTAAAATTAACTATGCTAAACTTGTTCTACTGTGCATTTTCTTTTTTTTCTTTTTTTTTTTTTTTTTACTGTAAGGGTACTTTATTTAGTCATTTTCTTCACAACTGAAACTCTGGGAATTCAAAATTAACACCCTTGCCTGGAGCTTCTTACAGATACCAGGGAAAGTTTCGACCTTGTGCTCCACGTTGTCTGCTGGGCTTTGTCCAGGTGGACCTTGGTCCTCCATGATGGCGTCGTGCACGGCGGTCAGGGTGCGGCTTCTGGGACGCTTTTGCTTATTTTTCCGACGACTTTTTCGAGTTGGCTTAAGCAGAATTCTCCTCTGAGCAATAAAGACCACGTGCTTCCCACTGAACTTCTTCTCCAGCTCACGAACGAGCTGCCCTTGGATCTTCTAGAAAGACTTCAGTTGAAGGACAGGTACAAAGATTATGACAGCTTTCCGACCACCACCAACTTCAGTTTCCTGGGCCGCCGTGATGTTCAGCTCCCTGAGCTGCGCCTTCAGGTCCGAGTTCATCTCCAGCTCCAGCAGGGCCTGGGAGATGCCCGACTCGAACTCGTCCGGCTTCTCGCCGTTGGGCTTCACGGTCTTGGCGCTCGAGCTGAACATGCCTGCCCCTCGGTGAGCGCCGGGTGAGGAAGCTCTACTGTGCATTTTCTAAGATGTATTTAAATTTTTGTGTAATACTTAAATTAACTTGTTTTTTTGCTATAGAGTGCATGTCCCCAGTGGAGACGCAGAGAGAGAAAGTGAGAAATTGCCTCCAGCAGGGGAGCTGGCGATGCCGTAATCCCTTTTTCTCCAGTTTCCTTTTGGAATTTTGGGCATGCACACACATGCTAGTTGGGAGTTTCAAGTCACTGGGTCTAGGGCTCGAACTGTAGTCAGCCATGTGGGAGTCCAGTGCCACACCCACTATGCCACCTGCTGACCCCTAAATAAAGGATTTTATAAAGTTAAATTCCTTGAAGTTTCTTCCATCTGACTTTCTTTACATTCTCACATAATAATTGTCTAGTTTAAATTTCTGCATATTAATGTGAATCTTTTTCTAAATCTCAAAAACTTATTTTTAGTCAGAAGACTTATTCAACAAGAGAATGTGAATGAAACCATAAAACTTACTGCTACTTTAAAAGAAATATATATTTAAATATAATTTTCACTGAGATCTAACTAGAAAAAACTTTATTTATAGGTAAAGATTAGTGATTTACGAAAAGAATACCTGAAGATGATCTATTTTGTTCATCTATTCAATAAATATTTTTGATATACTATAGACCGTACAGTTGAAGCCCAAATAACATAAAATGAAATAATCTTTGCCCTTGGAGCTCTACATGTAATATTGGGAGTTCTTGATTAGAATCATAAGTGAGCTTTTGTAAATTAATAAACATTCTAAAATTGCATGCAGTTATGAGCATACATGCATTTTTGCTCTTAGCTTTCATTAGATCTTCCAAAGGATCAGTAAACATTAAACAAAAAGAAATGTCAAAGCAAGGAGGAACAAAGGAGAAAATCAGATTAGCTAGTATTTGAAATAAAATGGACAAAAGAAGGATATATTCTAATAGCAGCTCTGACAATCCCTCAAAAAAATAAAAATAAAAAAGAGGAGAAAACTAATTCTGCCTATGATAATAAGAGAGAATTCACCAACAAATGAAAATGGCAAGCAGACATTGCAAATGTGTGTGTGCAATTTAAGAGAGCTCTAGTTATTTACAAATATCACTGTAAAGACCACTAGCTTTGGACAGTTGGGGATACACTGTGGGCAGGAAACACTGAAAACGTTTAACTATTTGGGTGGCAGAGAGCTTCCACATTCAAGTACTTTCCAAGGTGAATCCAATTTCAATGTTAAATCGTCATAAATTTCTTGGACCATCTTTTTTTTGTAAAAAATAATAAAGTTTGGAAGGCAAATAGACTCAAAGGAACATCAACTTAAACTTTTTAGTCATGAAGGACATGTCAAAATATATCAGTTATAATAAAGGGATCCAGGAATGTATCAGCTTATTGTCTTAAAAGTAATTTTTCTTGGGGCTGGCAGGTGGCATGATGGTTAAGGGCTTTGGACTCCCACACAGCTGACTGTAGTACTGTGGTTTGAGTCCCAGACCTGGTGACTTGCTTTCTCATTTTCTCTCTCTTTCTCTCCATCTCTGGTCCAATTAAAAAAATTAAAAAAAAAAAAACAAAGTAATTCTTTTTTTTTTTTTTTTTTGGAGAGAGGTTTTTGCTATAGGGCGCATGCATTTGCCAGAAAGAGAGATAGAAAGTGAGAAATCACACACACCCCCCCCCCCCCCGCCCCGGGGAGGATGGCCACACTGCAATCCCTTCTCCTCCATTCTCCTCTTGGGATCTGGGGCACACATGCACATGCGCCCGGCGTGAGTTTAAGCCACCGGGTCTGGAACTGGAACCCCAGTCGGCTACATAGGAGTCCAGTGACATAGCCATTACACCAACTGCTGGTCCCAAAATAATTCTTTTAAAAGAGTAGTTTTTCAGACATGCTGGGAGAAAGGAAGATGTCCCACTCCTAACTGGGCCTCCTGCATACAAAACCCACGTGAACAGCCCTTCTTCAAGAGACAGTCTGCTCCATGACTCCTGAGATCTAGACATGCTGGGAGAAAGGAAGATGTCCCACTCCTAACTGGGCCTCTTGCATACAAAACCCACGTGGTAGGAAAACCCCTTTCATATCTCCTGTCTCTGAATCAATCTTTGTCTCTCTCTACCTCTCACTCTCTCTCTCTCTCTCTCTCTCTCTCTCTCTGTCGGTCTTTTTTTAAATTTTTGCTTTTTAGAATTTTTTAAGGTGAGGCGTCTTACACGGCCCTTTGGCCCCCTCCCTCCTAGGCCTTTATTTTGTTAATAATCCCCTCTGCTCCTCCCAGAATAGCCCTTCTTCAAGAGACAGTCTGCTCCATGGCTCCTGAGATCTAGACATGCTGGGAGAAAGGAAGATGTCCCACTCCTAACTGGGCCTCCAGCATACAAAACCCACGTGGTAGGAAAACCCCTTTTCATATCTCCTGTCTCTGAATCAATCTTTGTCTCTCTCTACCTCTCACTCTCTCTCTCTCTCTCTCTCTCTCTCTCTCTCTCTGTCTTTTTTTAAATTTTTGCTTTTTAGAATTTTTTAAGGTGAGGCGTCTTACAGGGCCCTTTGGCCCCTCCCTCCTAGGCCTTTATTTTGTTAATAATCCCCTCTGCTCCTCCCAGAACAGCCCTTCTTCAAGAGACAGTCTGCTCCATGGCTCCTGAGATCTAGACATTTCGTGCGGCACCCTAGCGCGCCGCGCGTTTTTCTAATTTTTGATTTTTATTGAAATTTTTTTAATATTAATTTTTCTTTTATAGATTTATTCCAAAGCTTTTCTCTTCTTTTTCTCTGTTTCTTGTCTGTTTTTTTTTGTTGTTGTTGGTATTGTTTCCCTCTCTCTGCTTCCTTTTCCGCACACTTCTCAACCCTCATATTAAACTTCAAAAGTTTGGAAAGAAACCGACCATCCACCAGATGACTAGAAATCGCTGCAGGACCACAAGAAATATGGAGAAGCAGGAAAATGCCTCTCCTCCAATTGAAATGGATAGCTCCTCTTCATCCACACACAGTTCAAGGGAATTCATGGAAATGTCTGATAAACAATTCAGATCATTCATAATGGCAAAGCTAACAGAGATCGAAGAGAAGAGAGACAAGGAACTGCTGAAGGGGAAGGAGAAAGGAGTTGAAGAGTTCTAGGAGGTGAGGAAATACATGCAAGATCTAAAAGAGGAGTTTCACACTTTACAAAAGAATCAGATGGAGCTGTTAGAGATGAAGGCTTTAATACAAGAAGTCAAAATCTCCCTTGAAAGTATTAAAAGCAGACTAGATCATTCAGAAAATGGAGTCTCTAATGTAGAAGAGAAAATGGCTGGCCTAGAAAGGTCCACCATAAAGACTGAGAAAATGGCCCAAAACTTTGAGAATAATATGCAAAAAGTACCAGATACAATTAAACGTCCAGGGGCGGTAGGCGGGGGCTCCGCTCCGCGTGCCGGCGCACGGGGGTGGGGTGGCGGGGCGCGGGGGCTCCACTCCACGTGCTGGGGCACAGGGTCAGGGCGCTGGGGGCTCCGCTCCATGTGCCCTGTCTGGAGGTCCGGCCCAAACTGGGGCTCTGCCCTGCGTGCCGTGGCCGGGGCTCTGTCCCGCGTGCCGTGGCCGGGGTCTGCCACGCGTGCCGTGGCCGGGGCTCTGTCCTGCGTGCCGTGGCTGGGGTCTGCCCCGCTTGCCTTGGCCGGGGTCTGCCCCGCGTGCCTTGGCCGGGGCTCTGCTCCGCGTGCCCTATCCGGGAGGTCCGGCCCCGACCGGGGCTCTGCCCCGCGTGCCATGGCCAGGGCTCTGTCCCGCGTGCCGTGGCTGTGGGTCTGCCCCGCGTGCCGTGGCCGGGGTCTGCCCCGCGTGCCGTGGCTGGGGTCTGTCCCGTGTGCCATGGCCGGGGCTTTGCTCCGTGTGCCCTATCCGGAGGTCTGGCCCGACCGGGGCTCTGCCCCGAGTGACGTGGCCGGGGCTCTGACCCCGCGTGCCATGGCCGGGGTCTGCCCTGCGTGCCTTGGCCGGGGTCTGCCCCCGTGTGGCATGCCCTATCCGGAGGTCCGGCCCGACCGGGGCTCTGCCCCACGTGCCGTGGCTGGGGCTCTGACCCCGCGTGCCGTGGCCAGGGTCTGCCCCGTGTGCGGTGGCCCGGGGTCTGCCCCGCGTGCCGTGGCCCGGGGTCTGCCCCGTGTGCCTTGGCCAGGGGTCTGCCCCGTGTGCCTTGGCCGGAATCTGCCCCGCGTGCCATGGCCGGGGTCTGCCCCGTGTGCCGTGGCCGGGGCTCTGCTCCGTGTGCCCTATCCGGAGGTCCGGCCCGACCGGGGCTCTGCCCCGCGTGCCGTGGCCGGGGCCTGCCCCGCGTGCCCGTGGCCGGGGTCTGCCCCGCATGCCTTGGCCGGGGTCTTCCCCGCGTGCCGTGGCCGGGGTCTGCCCCGCATGCCGTGGCCGGAGCTCTGTCCCTGCGTCCCGTGGCCGGGGTCTGCCCCCGCGTGCCGTGGCCGGGGTCTGCCCCGCGTGCCGTGGCCGGGGTCTGCCCTGCGTGCCTTGGCCGGGGTCTGCCCCGAGTGACGTGGCCGGGGCTCTGACACCGCGTGCCATGGCCGGGGTCTGCCCTGCGTGCCTTGGCCGGGGTCTGCCCCGCGTGGCATGGCCGGGGCTCTGCTCCGCATGCCCTATCCGGAGGTCCGGCCCGACCGGGGCTCTGCCCCGCGTGCCGTGGCTGGGGCTCTGACCCCCGCGTGCCGTGGCCGGGGTCTGCCCCGTGTGCGGTGGCCGGGGTCTGCCCCGCGTGTCGTGGCCGGGGTCTGCCCCGTGTGCCTTGGCCGGAATCTGCCCCGCGTGCCGTGGCCGGGGTCTGCCCTGTGTGCCGTGGCCGGGGCTCTGCTCCGTGTGCCCTATCCGGAGGTCCGGCCCGACCGGGGCTCTGCCCCGCGTGCCGTGGCCGGGGCCTGCCCCGCGTGCCGTGGCCGGGGTCTGCCCCGCGTGCCGTGGCCGGGGTCTGCCCCGCGTGCCTTGGCCGGGATCTTCCCCGCGTGCCGTGGCCGGGGTCTGCCCCGTGTGCCGTGGCCGGGGACTCTGCTCCATGTGCCCTATCCGGAGGTCCGGCCCGACCGGGGCTCTGCCTCGCGTGCCTGGGCCGGGGCTCTGACCCCGCATGCCGTGGCCGGGGTCTGCCCCGCGTGCCGTGGCCGGGGTCTGCCCCCGCGTGCCGTGGCCGGGGTCTGCCCCGCGTGCCTTGGCCGGGTCTGTCCCGCGTGCCGTGGCCGGGGGTCTGCCCCGCGTGCCTTGGCCGGGGTCTGCCCTGCGTGCCGTGGCCGGGGCTCTGCTCCGCGTGCCCTATCCGGAGGTCCGGCCCGACCGGGGCTCTGCCCCACGTACCGTGGCCGGGGCTCTGCCCCGTGTGCCGTGGCCGGGTCTGCCCCCGCGTGCCGTGGCCGGGGTCTGCCCCCCGCGTGCCGTGGCCGGGGTCTGCCCCGCGTGCCCTGGCCGGGGCTCTGCTCCGTGTGCCCTATCCGGAGGTCCGGCCCGACCGGGGCTCTGCCCCACATGCCGTGGCCGGGGGTCTGCCCCGCTTGCCGTGGCCGGGGTCTGCCCCGCATGCCGCATCAGCTGATGGCCGTCTCTGCTTTCCTGAGCCGCGTTCCTGAAACTGTGTTTCATGGAGATTCACCTACATTTGCGGGGCTGCACGAGACCCACCCTTGGGTCCAGCCCTGAGTGCAGTCTACGTTCCCTATTGTTGGGAACTTTATGATCTGATAATTGGAAAAAAAAAAATCATGTTTATCATAAAAAATAATTAGAATAATAATAATAATGATTGGGGGAAACATAGGAAAGATATTGAATGTTGAAGCGGGGAGATTAATGTCTCTGTACTGACTGACATGCATAAAAATATTTTCAATTAAAAGATTCAAATGGTGTGGAGAAGACAAAAACAAAACTTACAGTTTTAATTATGTATAGAAAAGTTACCTTGCATTGTAAAATGTATTAGTATAAAATATCAGGCAATATCTTAATAAATATCATTATTAAATTTCTAAGTGTTTTTTCTTGACATGACAATTTTCCATAATAAATTACTATGGTAAAGCATAAATATAATAGCACATTTGTAAAATATTGTTTAAAAAAAAAAAGCAAGAACATCTTTAAATGCTATTGATACACAGACTAGAGAAATATCCTTTAAGAAAAACACATTGCAAAATGAAAAATACTATAGACTTGCTGGCATTTATTATTTTTAGATACCATGAAAATCTGTTGTTAAGAGGAGGAAAAAGTGGTCATCTTAAGATTTAATATTATTTAATATGATCAGACTATGAACAACAAAAATACCTTACTAAGACTAGTAGCTTAATCATCAATACTTGTTTCAAACGCCTTCCTCACTGTGCCCACCAACCCAAAATAAATAACATCATAACCTTTGCCTGATCCCAACCAAGTCCTGTTTGCAAGACTTGCCTTAAATCACCCAGCCCAGATTCTAAAACCTTATAAACCTACTCCTTTGACCTCACCTTATTTTACTTTACTAAAACTCTTTAGCAGATTGTCCCTTTCTAAAGTAGGTCTAATAAAGTTAGTTTTGCTTAATCACAAGGAATTAGTGGCCATCTTTGGAGGAATCAACAACCAACAAATAAAATCATCTTCAGTTTTTCATTTTCTTTTATCTTTCTATTTCCCAATAGTATATTATAAAGCTGTCTTTGACAGATGCTAAAAAATTATTTAGAGTCTGACATTTTAAATAAATAGAAAAACATTCATTCAATAAAAATAGATTGTTATTAACTAACCCTAACAAGAACATTCATTTTAATTTGCACTCAGAATTAACCCTTAAGAATTAACTGTTATAAGTCCATATAAATATTTCATTTTAAATAGTAGGGTTGGAATGAGGGCCCTATTTGATCCTAACTCTTTTTTTTTTTTTTAGAGAGATTTTTGCTGTAGGCACGTGTGCTCACTAGAGAGACAGAGCAAGAAAGAGAGACAGAAAGCAAGAAATCATCTCCCAGAAGGGATGGCTACCCTGCAATCCCATCTCCTCCATTCTCCTCTGGGGATTTTGGGCACGCACACACATGAGTCTAGCGTAAGTGTCAAGCTACCAGGTCTGGGATTCAAACTACATGAGAGTCCAGTGATGTAACCATTACACCATCCACTAGTCCCTAACTCTTAAAGGAGGGAATAAAAAGGTCCACTATGAACACAACCTCTAATACCTCGCAGGTTTACTTCTTATCATCAGAAAACCCACAGCTTAAAAGAGACATTCATTTGGTATGTATCTAAACCACAGCATCCATGTTTACTAAAAATAAAATATAAATACTTGATTTTATTAAATCTTATTAAATCCATAGGGCTTTTTCTTCAGTCCTCTAAAAACTCACAATTTCAATAAACACTAGAGTTCAGGATACATACACACAAGTAAACTTTAAAAGTTTCAGGAATGTAATTAAATTAAATCTATAAATGCTGAAGAGGATATAATTTATATATAATATTAAATTAAATATGCTGTATTCTTTTTTTAAGTGGCAGTATATGTCTTCATGACTGTATTTCTTAGCAAAAAGACTTTGATTAATCAATAATAGGAATAGAATATACGGAAAGGACTTAAATGTGTACATTTTCAGTACTTCATGGAAAGCGTTCTATTCTTCTGTCATTTATAAGAGAGAAATATCATTGACAAACCTCATATGTTGCTGGACCAGGAGTAATCTCTCTGGAATCTTCAAACCGCTTTGATGTTCTAACAAATACAGGTATAGGGCAAGATTTCCTTAAAACAGGATTGTATGCAGCAGGTCCTAAGAGAAAACAAATGCAAAGATTATAATGAAATGTGTTTAAAATCATTTATTTTGGTCATATAAATATTAAGTTTATGCTTTTAATGTATAAAATTAAAAACAAAAAAATCTTGTACCCAGTCGTTTGGAATGCTTAAAATCAATCAGTTCAGAGCTTTAAAATGTGATAAGTATAAAATGGTGACATATGTTTACCTAATAAGTACATTCAGAATAGCAGTAATTTCCAAAAAAGAGAGAAAAAAATAGTACTCTCTCAAGATATATATAGATTATGAGAAAAGATACGTAACTTTCAAGTCCTAAATATTCATTCATATGTTCAATGAGGAGGCAAAGCTTTAGCTGCATTTGGAAATATAAGTGGTATTTAAACAGAAAATTGGTCTTAACAGTATTCTGGGCACTAAGCATTATAGAAACCAACATAGGAAGATGGAATTCACATGGAACAATTGGACATAGTAAACAAATTGTTTGAATAGAACAGAGCTTAATCCTAAATAAGGATATTGTGCTTAAGCCAAAGGGTTTCAAAACTGAATTCTACAATGCCCCCCAAATTATGGAAGTGACCAGAAGTTATCTTTTAGGTAAAGCCCAAGTAGAACAGTTTTTAATTATTTTTATTTGAAACAGCTCTGGAGTTAATGTTTTATTTGTTTGGGTCTCAAGTAAGAATTAGCCAAATTCTTCTAGAAAAATAATTTTTTGAGAACCATTTAAATAGGTTGCTCTTGGAAGTTTTAGATCAAAGGAGATTCATAAAGAGACTGGTAGTTTAAGAGGCAAACTCTGGCAGTACTTTACAGTCCAGGATGACTTGAAGAGGGTCTGTTTGAGGCACACTGAAGAGGATTTATAAACATTGATAAGGGAAAGGAAAAACAACTCAGGACATTTTTTGAGAGATGCAAAAACATTTAATATATACATTTACATAAAAATGGGGGGCAGCAGGTGGCATCCTCTGGACTCCCACATAGCTGCCTGTGGTTCAAGTCCTGGACCCAGAGCCTTGAAAATCATACCAGGTGTCTGTGCATGCATGCCCAAAATCCCAAGAGGAAAATAGAGAAGAAGAGATCGCCTCATGGCCATCCTGCCTTAGAGAGTGCTTTCTCACTTTCCCTCTCTCTGTCTCTCTTCCACAAATGCATGTGCCTATAGCAAAAACCTAAAAATAAATAAATAAATAAATAAAATAAGAAAAGATAAAAATGAATAGTGGCTGTGAAAAATGTAACAATGTGAGCAAAATAAGAAAACACAGTTAGAAGATACTATTGAGAAGGAACATCCTGAGTTTGGTTGTTTGAGAAATTGGCAGGTACCGAAATGGAAATGTCTAGGAGGCTAAAGATGGACTGAAGTTCAATGGGAACTCTGACCTGGAGAAAAGTAATGGCATTACTCACTTGGAGACAGTGACTGAGATTTTTCTAAGTGAAAGAGTAAAGAAAGGGAAAACTTAAATAACTGAAAACCAAAACTTTCGGGGCTACATATAGAAAGGAAGATGTGAGGTCAAAGGAGGAGATAGTATAGTGAATAGATTCTGGCTAGTTCAACTTCACAGAGAGAAAACAGGAAGAAGTTATTTTTTGCTCCATTCAAATTTTAACTAACACTTGAGTGTTTTTCACATGCCAAACTTCGTGTCAGAAGGGGGAAAGACTTCGCAGGAAGATCACCCACTGCTGAATGGGTAGAATGTAGCTTTAGAAGAATGGTAAAAACATTACGGAGACACTGTGTGGGGAGCGAAAAAAACACTTTGGGCGTAGAATATTGACAATGAACATACAGTGATATAGTAGAATATATACAAAAATTAATAGAATATAAAATTAATGTCTGAATCTCTCTAACAAATATGCCATTTAAAATCATCCTGGTGATACCTTGAAATCTAAAATATCAGAATTCATAAGTTCAACTGAAGTATCTTTAATATCTTATTAATATAAGACATTTCAAAATTTAAGATAAAAGATGACATCTTGGTTCTAGCCAATCATTCTAATATCAAATCAACTAATGGTATAGGTATCCAAAGTTATAAAGAGTTTGTGGGGAAATTAATGTGTTTGATCTACCAAGTGACAAGCAAAGTGTTCTAGCAAATGCAATCTTGTTGTAATACAACAATAAACACAACTTTGGAATAACAGCATTTATATTTACAGTACAGAGGAATAACACACATAGTATCTTTACAAGATTTTAGTACACAAACTAAACTATAAATGGGAAAATGTATGAGTTACTGCAGTAACCAGAAAAGAACACAAACTATCGTCAGGAGTTGGGTGCACAATTCCATAGTCAGTTAATTAAAGATTGCACTTAAACCATAAAGATTTTAAAAAGTTAATGCAACAGGTAAGGCTATTATCCAAGCACCATTGTAAAGGTAAGTTTTATTTTCAATTATGAAGAAATACAATCTCTCTCCTCTGCTTACCATCATGCTACAGCAACTATAAATATTTACATTCATGGTTATAGCTCATTAAAGAAAAGAAATTATTCAAATATAGCTGTAGTGGATTTCTTTTTATTGCAATTCCATTGAGCATTACGTGAAGCAAAACTTCTCTTAATATGAATCTTGCTACATCTTAGCACTTAGCCTGCTTTATGCTACAGAGTAATAAACAGGGGAGGGGTATTGTACTTAATCTTAAAATATATTTTCAATTACCTATACTACTCCTTATATGATACAGGTCAAAGACTTATACTGCTTCACCAGCTCTGATTCACAGCTGGATTATGCAGGAACTATCTTCTTTTTATATACCAAAATGCCACATTTTAATCACAGGTCACGGAAGAAGAAAACTTCTCATTCCAAACCAAACACCTATGAAAAGTCTGCCTGACTCATGACTAGCATATAATGGGAAATCCGAGAGTAGGTGATTCTTATAATTACGTATTTTCCGACCCTGTGCCAACTCAGTCTCTATGAAATGTCAACCAATGCTACAGGGCAAAAATGGAGGAAAACAGGAACAATGAGTAATTGAAAACCCATGCTTCTGGCCCTTCAAGATGACAATTTTGGTACATTAGAGTGGAATCAGAAATAACTATTTTTATAAATAAGCTTCAAAAATCTTAGATATGTCTTGATAATGAGCAAAAATTTATAAATCATGTAACCATTCTTGCTGATGAATACTAAGTCCTTTTTTTTTTTCATGTGAAGGTGACAGAAACCTACTGAAAAGTAAATGTCCCATATGTGAGCATATCTTTAAGAATTAAAAAGCATTTAGGAAATTGTTCATTGAAACAGCATGGGTTTAAAATGTCATTTAGAGCGCTTATATTCTTATGGAACACATTCTCTCAAGCTGATTTTATTCTTCAGCTTTACAAATGAAGTAATAGCAAAGACAAAAGATTAGTTCACGAAGTTTCACTGCCAATGTCAGAACCACATTCAAGTTTAGTGCCCTTCTACTGCTCCTAAGACTCGATTTGATTAAATGGCACTTCAGATTATCACCACAGAACTACACAGTCTATTAAACTGAGGCTATAGGTAATGAAGGGGGGGGGAAAGTCCCAATAGTGCACACATTTTAACCAAAATTTCCCTACATATTTTTACCATCACATTAATTTCTCTGTCCAAAACCAAAATCGGTATTACACTGTATAAGAAATGAGATCTTAAATACTTAAGAATGAAATTTTAAAGTTATTGTATTTCAGAATTATTACCAACACAGCCCCTGAGAAATGGACTACTATAATGCACATGAAACTAAGTAGACTGAAAAACACATCTACTGGAGTCTACCTGAACCACGCACCTGTTAAAACATGTGTTCCTGGCATTGATTAAGCAATATAATGCTGTCACTGTTGTGACATACAAACACGAAATCACATGGATTTGTCTTGACTGAAATATCCTTTCAGACAGCAACGTCTGTTTATCTATGTACTTCTAAGTACATAGTTATCAAAATGTGTATCCATAAGCCCTGTCAAACGAAGTCTTTGAACTGCTGCTATAAAAAAAGATACTCACACTCCCTGATAACAAAAGTACATTGTACATGGTAAGTAAATCGAAATGACTTGCACCGGTCTCCTAAACACAAGCATTACATAGTTTCTGTATGAATTATAGGGACCAACTGGAAGGAAGGTTAATCATCTTTTCCCTAAAACCATTTTGAGTAGGCAGTATACAATTATGTAATATATGACTAATTTTTAATTAATGAGTGAAGTTATCAAATAAGCAATAAAATATGAATTTGTACTTGAGGTAAATAAAATGCTTCACAATTGGCCTGAAATATTAGCAGCAAATTTTCCTCTCCTAATTTAATTTTTATTTCATAGCCCACTGTTCACATTTAAATGTTTAAAAGCAGAATGCCAAAACAAAGTATCTGAGCTAAAAAGTAGAAAATTTAATGTATAGTCAATGTTCTTGCAGTTAACCATCATCATTATTTCAACACAACAATTAGGACTAACGGAGAAAGGCATTCCGTCTCAAAACCAGCATTTATTGCTGGGACTAATACGTGTAAAAATCAGGAATGCTGCATGTTTTTGTAAAATATGTAAAATCATAGATCAAGTTATGTAGAGTTCTTTAAGTAGAAATAATATTTGAATATAATTGACATACGGTTAATCCAACTAAATTCTTTAAGCAAGCTTCAGTAAATTATCTATGATTTAAAGCAGATATACTCTAGGAAAATGACTAATTTTACTATTTAAATTGTGATTTTCTGCCATTTTCTCCTGTTGCCAAAATTTGTAAGTCTCTGAAGTTTGTTTAGATTTGTATTTGCTCCTGACATCTTTACTGGAATAGGTCTGCTAGACTCAAAAAGTTCAGAGTTGCCTACGAGAGAGGCCTACATAATTTATTTAGTGATAAGCCAATTTAACAGAAGTTCATGTTTCATTTACAACTTTAATGAACACATTCAGCATCCTAAAACAAATAGATGTCATAGATTAAAGGAATGACAGAATGACTTCCATGCTTTGATGTCAAATGTTTTGTTTACATTCATCAGAGATTAAACAAGAATTATTAGGTTAACCTTTGACTATCTAAGGAAGCTTTCTGTTCCTGTTTGTGTTTAGTAAACCTGAATCTATGTATAGATTTAAATCTAAGTAAGATCTTTTTTTCTTCACCCAGCAGTTTCTGTGTTCACTGTGGTCTTGCGATCGTATAATGTATTCTCTAACCTTCTTCTTGGACCTTCAGTAATAGTAGGAAGGAGACTACTACAAAAATTCAGGAGGATACTCCCCTTTTTGGGCTTCTCATTAACTACACTAGTTAAATTTTAACCATGACTGGTAACAGTGGGATTTTTCATATTAGCGATTTTTACTTCCAAACAGTTAAGAGTTTCCTCATCTGGTATCTACCTACAACCCACAGGGCCAAGTCACCACCCTTCATAGCTTTGCATGTGTTACTCCACTGGCCTCCGGCTGGATTTATTTTATGGCTTTAAATATTAGACTAAAGAGCATCATATATTTTAAATACTCTTTCTCAAAGTGCAGGTCATGGACAGCGGGCATCAGAATCATCTAGTGTTAAAATGCAGATTCGCTGGACTCATGACAAAGTAGTAAATCATATTCTCTAAAAATGAAACCAAGAAAACACAATTTCAACAAATCCCATTGCTTTAGACCTCTCAACAACAATAATTTAGTATGTAGCTATTCTCAAATCCATGTAAACATTAAATCATTTTTTTCCTCAAGTAATCTCAAGAACTAGTGATCCAGAGAGTAAACCTTCTGAAATTTTGCATGAGACTGTAATTCCCTACAGCCTGTCTGAACGTCTCCTTTCTCTGTGCCTGCCTACAGCACAGCCTCAGTAAGTGCTTACTGAGCCCAACTGAACTGAACCCAGGAAGAGTCCATCTGGGAGTTTCCCGGAATCTACTGCTGTAGCTTTAAACAACTTAGCTATTCTCTTTTCATTTTGTTTTCTTCTTGGTAATTGTCCATAAAAAGAAATAAATGTCTCTGAGGTCATGTTTCTATTTATTCATTCATTCATTTATTTTTAAGGTTTTTGATATAGACTGTGTGCATTTGCTAGGGGGAGAGAGAGAGCAAGAAGGAAAGTGAGAAATCACCCCACAGGTGGCATGGCCACGCTGCAAACCCTCCTCCATTCTCCACTTGGGAATTTGGGCACACACGCACATGCATTCAGCATGATTTTCAAGCAATCAGGTCTAGGATCCAAACTGCAGTCAGGCATGTGGGAGTCCAGCACCTTAACCACTATGCCACCTCCTGGCCCACACATTTCTATTGACAATGTAAAAATAGTATTTAAATGATCCCGTAAGTGTTTGTAAATATATTTAGAACAACTCTTGTCTAAGAGGAAAGAGATGAGCACTAGATTGGCATTACTAGGTATGAAGTAAACTTGCTTTTTGATGTTTATCTTTTAACACAAAATGAATTCTGTCCTGGTTGTGTCATATGATTTCGATCTTAGGCCAAAGTTGCAAAACTTATTTCATGATCACAGAAGATGCAATTCTTTCAAGTGTATTTTCATCTCTGTTTTATTATTTTACATAGTAAATCTTAAACCTACATTCAAATACAAGCTTTCTATATCTTAGCCATGTGACCTGGATAAATTCTCTAACTTCTCTAAAATTTTAGTTTCCTCTTTTATTTTTTTAAAGAATTATTTTATTTAAATTTCTTTATTCATTTAAATTTGACCAGAGAGAGAGCAAGAAAGAGAGAGAAAGTGAGAAAGCAAGCTACCAGGCCTGGGACTCGACCCATGGTGGGCTATGTGGGAGTCCAGCACCCTTAAGCACCATGCCACCTGCCAGCCCCGAGTTTCCTCTTTTATAAAAGAGGGATAAAACAGCCCAGGGAAGTTAAGGAACTTTCACGAAGTTACACAACAAATAAAAATCAAACCATTTGTCTTTAGTGTTCTGGAACCTATCTAAGAGGAAATAGGGAGGGAGTTATTTAAATTTCAAGGAAAACTGAGTTAAATGGCAGAACTGTGGCATGGGAGATGGTTTTATCAGTTATTTTCAATCCTTCACGCTTCCTTCTTTATTTTTTTTTTCAAGAGAGATTTTTGCTATAGAGGATGTGTGCTTGCCAGAGAGGCAGAGACAAAGAGACAGACAGAAAGCAAGAAATCACCCCCCAGAGGGGATGGCCATGCTGCAATCCCTTCTCATTCTTCTCTCGGGATCTTGGGCACGCATGCACATGCACCTGGCATGAGCTTTTTAAGCCACCCAGTCCAGGACTCGAACAGTGGTTGACTCCGTGGAAGACTAGCAAGGTAAGCATTAAGTCAGCTGCTAGTCCTTCATGCTGCCTTCTTTTTTTTTTTTTTTGGAGAGGTTTTTGCTATAGGGCACGTGCTCTCTCCAGACAGAGAGAAACAGAGAGACAGAAAGTGAGAAATCACACCCCGGGGGGGATGGCCACGCCACAATCCCTTCTCCTCCATTCTCCTTTTGGGGTCTTGGGCACGCACGCACACGCGCCCAGCGTGAGTTTAAGCCACCGGGTCCGGGACTCAAACTGCGGTCGACTACGTGGGAGTCCAGCGACATAGCCATTATGCTAACTGCTGGTCCCATCATGCTGCCTTCTTAATCTCCATTTGCTATTTCAAACATCTCCACAACAAGAAATTTGCCAAACAAATATTACATTAATTAAATGAGAACATTATGCTTTTACCTGAACATGACATTTCCCTAAGAGGTTAATCAGGTCTAGGACTTGGAGTAAATTGAAGTCTATTTAAATTTAGAGATTTTAATCTTGGATTATTAACTCATTAGCATAGCAAATTTGGATGATTTTTGTTTGTTTGTTTTATACCTATATTTTAGAAGTTGTAAGTATAAGCACATTTGAGAAACACAAATGTCACCATTCTGAAAATCAAGTTGTCTTCAAGCCTCCATTCTGCCATATTGCTGGTTGTCAAGGTTGCCACACTGCTACTTTCTAAGCAGGTTATAAACAGCAATATATAAAAGAAGTCTAGGATTAAGTGCTTTTCTCCTGGAATCATAATAGACTTCTAGCCCATCTTTTGGTGAAGGCTGCCTCTCTGTGGCAGAATGCAATGTGTCAGATTCTCTGAAGGACGATTTTTTCTCTAATTTTTTATAAACTGGGAAAAAAGATTGAATATTCAGAAGCATGCAGATTTAACTACCATAAACCACTTCTTTCACAATCATATTTTTCAATTCGTGTTTATAAAGGTCATTAAACCCCAAGGAACAGGCTTATTCACTGAAGCAAATGTGTATAACAAGAGATGAAAACAGTATTTCTGCAAGCAACAAAAATGAAGTCAAATAGAATTGCTCACATAGAATGTTTACCGTCTTTTTTGAAAGCTGGAGTGATTATTTACTTTACACTGAGTGACCTCTGCTGGTCAGAAAGACACACAGTGATAGACAGTAGACCTACCAGAAAGCAGCTGCTAGCTTAATTTCCTCGAAGAATTACTCATATTTCTATATACTGTGTGTCGTAAGATGACACCTGCTATTCACTTAAAGGACCACAGTACAGAAACATTATTTTTATATATGAAACATATTTCAAATATCAAAAGTCCAAAGGCAAATATTAAATTAATATCTTTTTTAAAAATGAGGTTATTTCTCTACTAATGATCATTGTTAGCTGAAATGAAAATAGGCTCAAAGGTCTCTTTATTGTAACACTAACTTAGGAAATATACTCTATAATAAAATATTGCTTAATTTTTATATTTTTAACCATATTAAAACTGAACAATTTGAACTTGTACACTTTTAACACAAAGGAAAAAGCATCTCACTAGCATAAGCATATGTCTTCTTATATATCAAAAATAAAGGACTTCAGTGATATAGTCACAGAAATTACATTTACTTTCTCTAAAACAGAACATGATACCTTATCAAAAACAGTAAAAGCTAATTAGAAGATACCCAGAGGGTCATAGTAAACACTTTAATAACCAATATCAAGATTTTTTTTAATTAACCATATATATACCAAAAAGCATTACGAAGAAAACCGTGCAGAATCTTTTTTTATGATTGCAATAGAGGTCAAACCTTTGGCATGAAGGATACCAATCAGAAGACTAAAGAAGGTTGCCTGCAAAATTTTTTGATCAAGAAAATTGTTATAAATGCTGATTGCTAATTATTACAATATCCGCTTTCTTCCTTTTTTTTTTTTTTTTCTTTTTAACAATGTCCAGGGGGAAAAAAGAAACATATTCGGTCTCTGCTTCAGCAAATACTGAAATCTATTTATATGCAAATAAGCTATCCATTATTAGTTTCAGAGGAGACTTGTGCATAAAGGGAGAAATAAATTATCACTAGAAGCCATTAATGAAATCTATTTCAAAACATAACATTTTACAAGAGCCCTCACTCATGTAATATTTGTTTAAGCCTCGAGGGGAAGTGGTGAGTTCTACACTTAGATGAAACCTGATAACTACATTATTTCCCATGCCAATTTGTTTTATAAAATGCATTTATCCTTTCCTTAGAAAGGACCTGATCATTGTAATTCCAGAGAGCCCTTGTAGAGAACTTCATCATTGAATTAAAAAAAAAAAAGTGTGAAAAATGTGCTTGTCATGTAATTCTCAAACTTTTTTGGGGGAAAGTGGGTAACGTTTGCTCTGTTAGAGTAACTGTTATTCTTTGAGGTTTAAAACATTAACATTATATAAATAATTAAGACGAAATCTGACTTTCTCCAGGATAAGGTGATGCTGCAGGCCACATGAGATCTAGGTCGGTAATCTGTGCCCAACTGAACATGAGGACATATGCCTCTGATCCTCGCTGGGTCCAGACCAGATGAAGGACTGTGGTACGAAGACCCTGCCAAGAGTATTTCTCTCTTTCTGTCTCTGGAAATAAAGATTGTAAACATCTTAGAGAAAAGGTATTCAACTTTTCCCCATTTGGCATAATGTTAGCTGTGGGTCTACATATGACCGAATTTGTTGAGAGGTCATGAAGGGATGTTGAATTTTGTCAAATGCTTTCTTGCATCTATTAAAATGATCATATAGTTTTGTTTTGTTCTGTTTTTTACTTTTCTGTGAATGTGATATACTGTGATATAATATATGTAAAAGATGAATCCTACTGGTTCATACTAAATGATTTTTAAAGAGATTTTTGCTCTAGGGCATGTGCTCCCCAGAGAGATAGAGACAGAGAGACAGAAAGCAAGAAATCAGCCCCACAGGGGGGATGGCCATGCCACAATCCCTTCTCTATTCTCCTCTCAGGATCTTGGGCACACACGTACACATGCCTGGCATGAGTTTTAAGCCGCCAGGTCCAGGACTTGAACCAAATGGACTCCATGGGAGTTCAGTGAGGTAACCATTATGCCATCTGCTAATCCCAGTAAGTGATTTTTTTAATGTGTCATTGAATTCAGTTTTGTTGAGATTTTTGCTTCTATGTTCACCAGGAATACTAGCCTGCCCTGTCATTTTCTTTTCATGAGTTGATGGGTTGTATTCTTGTCTGTTTGAGTATCGGTGTAATGCTGGCCTTGGAGAACTAGTTTGGAAGTGCTCACTCTTCAACGTTCTGGAATAATTTGATGAGAACTAAAATTATATAGTTCTTTAAATGTTTGTTAGAATCCAGCAGTGAAGTTACTCGGTCCTGGGCTTTTCTTTGAATGGGAGACTTTTTATTACTGATTCAATTTCCTCACTTGTTATTGGTCTGTTCAGAGTTTTCTATTTCTTTATAATTCAATATTGTTAAGTTTATGTGTCTAGGAATCTATCCATTTCTTCTAGGTTATACAATTTGTTGGCATGGAATTCTTCCTAGTAGTCTCTTGTGATCTTTTGTATTTCTGTGGTAGCAGCTGCAATGTCTCCTTTTTCATCAATGATTTAATTTTAGTCTTTTTTTCCTTAGTCTAGCTTTATGTTTGTTCATTTTGTTCATCTTTTTAAAAAATAAACCCTTCATTTAGTTGATTTGTTGTTATTTTTCTAGTTTATATTTGACTTAATTTCTGCTCTAAGCTTTATTATTTTTTTCCTTGTGCTAATTCTGGATTTAGTTTCTTCTTATTCTTCTAATTTCTTAAGGTTTTCATCTGGCATATGACAAGAACTAGCAGTATGAAAGACAAAGATGAAAATACAATCTATAAAAAAAGAACAATCAGAGTACAACAGTGTGCTCTAAGAGCATGTAACTGTTGGTATAGAAAATTTAATGAGAAGAGAAAAACAACTTGCAAAAAATCTTACAGAATTTAGAGCAAAACAAAAACTAGAAAGATAAAATGATAGAAAGATAAACTTCAATTCATGTAGGCTCAAAATCCATCTTTCCGGAAAGAAAAAATAAAAAATGCTCAAAGGAAATTATTAGATAGATGGCCATAAGAAAACAGAATTCTTCAAATGTGAAAAGTACACTGAAAAATACAATAGGCCTCAATACAAGTATTAAAAGATACTCAGCCATAGACATGTTACTGGGAAATTGTAGAATATCAAGGATAAAAAAAAAATTCTAGGAGCTGGAAGTGATGTGCAATAAACACTTTGAAGCTGACCCCAGTGAGAGGGTTCCAGGTTTACATCATGGAGACCTCCCTGAGAATGCCAGGCACATATAGGCTCATGATCCAGGGCTGGCTGAGGGCAGAAGTGGATCACAGCATCAGAACACTGTTAGAAGAGATGTCTCTGTCTCTGTCTCTCTTATGAAAGAGATAAGTAAATATCTTTAAAAGAATTATTGAATTTTATTTATTGTTGTTGTTGTTGTTGTTATTATTATTATTATTATTATTATTATTATTATTAAGATACTACAGGGCCCATGCTCTCACCAGAGAGAGAGAAAAAGTAAGAAAGCACACTGCCAGGTCCAAGACTCAAAACTTGGTTGTCCATGTGGTACTCCAGCACTTTAACCACCATGCCACCTGCTGGTCCCAGTAAATAAACATTTTTTAAAAGAAAATTCTAAATGTTTCCACAGAACGAAAGACAAGTTACAAAGAAAAAAAAATTTTTTTTAATTCCACCTGACCTTATTTGCATCAGCAAAGCTGGATTCTAAATGACAACTGGGCAAAATAAAAACTAAATATAGAAGCAGAATGAAATGTAAAGTCCTGCAACCAATCTCAATAAAATAAAAGCCCAAGATAACATCAGGCCTAGAGGTAAACCAACTAAAACGGATCAATGGAGCTGTAAGAAAGAGGTTTCCATGTGTTAAAAAAAGAAAAAAAAAAAAAAAAAAAAAAAAACAAAAAAAAAAAACAAGGAGTGACTGAAACTTTGGATAAGATAATAACAACTCGGGAAAAAAGCAGATAATTTATATGACTGTACGACTTACTTATAAGAGGCAGAATAGTCAAATTCATAGAGACAAAAGGTTATGGTGGTTGTGAAGGGCCAGAAACAGTAGTTCAGTGGTTAGGTTTCCAACTCTGTAAGATGAGAAGAGTTTTCTGGATAGGTGGTGGTGATGACGGCACACAAAGTGAATGTACTTAATGTCTAAACTGTATTCTAAAGTTGTTAAGATGGTAAATATTATCTTGTGTGTAATTTACCACCCTTTTTTTTTAAAGTAAAGTTTCAGGTGTGACAAAATTTAAGCAACTACTGGAATGGAAAAAAAAGTGCAAATTATTTTTATGCCAAGAATATTCTACTTTGAGAAAGCCAAAGATCATGGCTTTGGAACTACAAAAAGAAAATTAGTCCTTGCATTCTACTTACTTCACCACTAAGTAATTTTAAAAGTTTGAATATCTAAGGAACAGGCAAAAGTCTATCACTTTTTTCTAGGTGCTTCTATACAATTCAATTTGGTACTTTGTGAGTGTATCACATAGATATAGTATAATCATATGTATATACACACATACAATATACTCCATCCTGGGTCGCCTCCTCTCACAGATTACTTTCACTCAATCTTTTGTGATTTTTCATGAGCTTAATAAGCAAGAAGCATGAACAACCCATACATTGAAAAGAAAATCATAGTCAAGTATTGTTCTTATCTCTGTGACTTCTGTTTCTAAAACCACAGTATTTACGAAAGACTGGTTCCAGGATCTCCACAAATACCAAAATCCACATATGCACAAGTCTCTTACATGAAATAGTGCAGTGTTTGTGTATAACCTGTGTACAACATCCTGTATACTTCAAATCATTTCTAGTGTTTACAGTAAGACCTTATACAATGTAAATGCTATGTAAATAGTTGTTATTACCATAGTATATTGTTTATGGAATAATGACAAGGAAAAAAACCCTAGACATGTTCAGTACAAATGCAACTTTTTTAAAGAATATTTTTGAACAGAGGCTACCTGAATTTGCAAACTCAAAGTCCATGGATATGCAAGGCTGACTGCAAAGATAGAGACAATTTTGAAAAGAAAGGAATTAGATATGCTTCATACTAAAATATCTGAGGCTTCTTTTTTTTTTTTTTTTTTATATTTTTGCTATTGGACATGTGTGCTCACTGGAGACAGACAGAGAGCGAGGGAAAGTCAGAAATCACCCACAAGGGGCAGGATGGCCCACCATAATCCCTTCTCCTCCACTCTCCTCCCAGAATTTGGGGATGCATGCACATGTGCCTAGCATGTTTTTCAAGCTGCAAGGTCTGGGACTCAAACCAGAGTTGGCCATGTGGGATCCAGTGCCTTAACCACCACACCACCTTTTGGCCCAGTATCTGAGACTTTAAATATATTAGAAATTCACAAAGCCATCCGAATGGGTAAATTATTTAAAAAGTAAATATATAATTATTTAGTTTATTTTCAATAGTGATATATCATATAAAAGGTAAATTTTGCAAATAAATATATTAGGAATATACTGTTTATAGATACAAATATTTAAATATTAATAATGTGATTATTTCATGATTCTGTATTAGTTTTGTACTTACCTTTTAAAAATATTTATGTCTCTTAGTACAACTCTTGAAAAAATTAAAATAAATTGTCTTTTCCATAAGTGTGATTATCTATACCAAATATTCCAATATAAGTTCTGTTGTATCTCAGTGAAAAGGTAATATGTTTGCTATATGAATAGGTGGAAGATAGATTAAGATAACATTGAATCATCACACAAAATTGAAGCTCTAGCTTTTCTAAGCACTAAAGAAATATTCCCCATATTTATTCTGCAGAATAAAAGTTTTCAAAGAATGCTAATTTATATTATACAAAAAGAAGTATTATTTGGCCAAATAAAACTGTGGAAAGTCATATTAAATAGTGTAAGCAAATGTTTTTATTTCAGGTAGTATCAGACCCTGTGATATGCTAATTAACACATGAAAAACTATTCGGTCATCAGGAAAGCCATGACATTATTTTCTATGTTTTTTCTATGCAAAAATGCATCTTGACTTTACCAATGACACAATAATACAGTTTGTGCATTTCTTTTTCTTTCTTTCTTTCTTTTTTCTTTTATTTAGTTTTGCTACAGGGCATGTGTGCTCACCAGAGAGAGACAGAGACAGATCAAAAGTGAGAAATCATCACTATAGAGGGGATGGTCATAATGCAATCCCTTCTCCTCCAGTTTCCTCTCAAGATTTTGAGCTTTCATGCACATGTGCCAGGTGTAATTTTCAAGCCACCAGGTCTGAGACTCAACCGTGCAAACGGCTGGGCATGTAGGATCTAGCACACCACCTGCTGGCCCCAGTTTGTGCATTTCTAACACACGTTTGATCGTGGGCTCCTTTTTCATAATCTTCTCTTAGAACATAGTTTGGAAAGTTTTGATTTCCAAGATAACCATATATGGTGTCCCCAATTTCCTGTGGCATTTTCAATGTACTAATTCTAAAACTAAATATATATATATATATATATATATATATATATATATATATGTAAGATTTCTGCTATAAGGCACGTGGGCTTGCCAGAGAGACAGAAAGAAAGAAACACTCCCCAGGGGAATGGCCAAATCACAATCCCTTCTCCTCTCAGGATTTTGGGCATGCAGGCATATGTGCCCAGCCTGAGTTTTAGTCACCAGGTCAGAGACTCAAACCAACATTGACTATGTGGGAATCCAGTGATGTAACCATTATGCTATCTGCTGGTCCCTAAAACTGAAATTTAAATATTAGCTGTGATGCTGGTTAAAAAGGGCAAAAGGGGGCTGGACGGTGATACAGCAGTAATGCAGCACTCTGTAAGGCTAACCCACATGGAAACGCTCTAGGTTCGCCTCTAAAGACCTCATGGACGCGCTGGGCACTCATGTGCCCAGGATCTAGGGCTGGATGGGGTGAAGAAAATCACAGCGTGGGGACCCTGTTAGGGTGCCTCTCCCTTATGAAGAAAAAAACATTTTCTGAAGCACAAATGAAGACAGAAACAGAGTTACAATAAAGGCATTTTTTCCACTGTTATTAAAATATTTAGAAGTAAATTATAGTTAAATAGTTCACATCAAAAAACCATTTATATCATCTTTGGTTTTGAATGTTACGGAACCGTGCTCTCTTAGTTTGCATAATTGGTCATCTTTAGCAAATGCATATTATTATCTACTGAGACAATAGTTTCATCAGTTCAGCATATAATATCTTCAGACGACCATAAAGTATGAAGCAAAAAAATTCCATCAATAGTGAATGGGACGGTCTGTAATTGGCCACAGCTGCAAGAAACATACTCATTTATATTCTCTTCAACCTCTCATCCCGCTAATCAAAAATGTTTAAATCGCAGCAGCATAGTGGCTGTGATAAGTCTGAAACTTGTACAACAGAATTATGCAATAAATGCAAATGTGAGCCATCGAACAAATGAGATGCTTTTGAAGTAAAAATTTCACTTGTTTGTAAATTATTGGTAGAAATCCTGCCAGTTCAATGATGACATTTTTGCTTTTATTAATATCTTTTAAACTTCATATGGGGAAAATAAAAAAAGTCAAAAGGTCAACTAAGTGAAAATTGTTTGCTTCTAGAAAAAGCAAAATCTTTATGCAGAAGTATTTTTAAAATTGTTACTATCTTGACAATTTAGTCACTTCTCCTCTTGTATGGTCAAAATCATTTATTTATGATCCTCATAAACGGAAAAATTTAAGACCTAATCTTGGTGAAAGCCTTATTTAGCCCAAAAAGAGAGCCACTTTCAAATACGAGCACACTTAGAACGGCTGACAGAGGAGAAATGTCACATAACAGAGAGCTTAGCTGAAGTTACACTGCCTAACAAACCGCTCAGCAGCTCCTGCAGAAAGGCTGCATCAATGTCAGCCATAGAAAATATCATCCAAAACACAAGCAAGCAAAAGAAAAAACAACTGACTGCTAGAAATATTTCTGGAGAACTTTCTATCACAGAAACCCGTGTGTGTGTGTGTGTGTGTGTGTGTGTGTGTGTGTGTGTCAGAGATATAGTAAGACAGAGGAAAATGGGAGACAGAAAAAGGGCTTTCTGTGCCACAGATGACAAAGCTCTGAGTATATCCCCCCTCACATTCACATTTATTCTCTCTCTCTCTCTCTTCCCCCTTCCATTGTCTTCCTTGGATTCAAATACGGAAACAGAAAATACTGAATAATTTTGAATCTTAAAATCCTAATCCCATTTTAAGGATTTGTGCCTTTGGCTAAATTCAGTAAACAAAACACCTGTTATCAAGATCTAGCAACTTTGACAGATACTGGCAAACTTTAAGAAGAATATATGACTTTTGCTATTTTGCAAACAAAGTAGGAGAATGGCATATCATTTGTATCATATAATTTCTTTCATTTTGGTGAAGCTACCTGCATGGGTGATTTAGCTAGAACTTCAGTATTAGATTATTTCAACCATTACCAATAGAGAAATGTATTAGAAACTAAGATTAAATATGCCTGCAAAATAATGTGTGTCTTCAGTCTCTGATTTTGGGAGAAGGAATTCTTTTCCCTCCTTATACAATAAGGAACTTGAAACACTGGATAAGTGAGGTGAACTGAAATAGAACAAGTTTGCAGATGGAAGATTTAAAACCAGGCTGCCTTGAACATCATAAATTCTCCTATGGAGCATGGCAAAAAAGGAATTTAGCTAAAGGCCACAGGATAAAGGCTAAAGAAACCAGACAAGAAAGATAAAATTCATCATGTGCCTAGAAGCACAGCCTTCATAAAGCCAACTCATGTTAAAGTATCTATTTTGATACTCCTATATATGAGATAATTTTCTTGATTTCTTTCAAATTGATTTTTGTGGGTGTATAGAATAGCTACTGATTTTTGTTTATTGGTTTTTGTATCCTGCAACTTTACTGAAATACTTTATTAGTTTTAACAGATTTTAGTGGGTTCTTTGGAGTTCTGTTTATATAAGATAAAGCCATCTTCAAAGACAATCATTCTTCTTTCTTGTGCAGTGGATGGCTTTTATTTCCTTATTTCCTTATTTATTTATTTATTTATTTATTTATTTTTCTTGTCTGATTGCTCTGACTAGAACTTGCAGTACCATGTTAAACACAAGTGGCAAGAGTGGGCATCCTTGCTTGTTCCTGAAACTAGAGGAAAAGCTTTCAACTTTTTACCATTGACTCTGTTAGCTGTAGGCTTGTGACATATGGCTTTATTGTGTTGATGTACATTCCTCCTATACCTAACTTGTTGAAAATTTTTGTCATGAAAAGATGTAATTTCTTCAAATATTTTGCCCGTATCTATTAAGATCATATGACTTTTGCCCTTCAGTCTGTTAATGTGGCATTGTCACTTTAACCAATTTACGTATCTTGAACCCCACTTAATCATGGTATATGATCTTATCAAAGTGATGTTAAATTTGGTTTTATATCATTGAAGAATTTTGCAACCATATTTGACAGAAATGTTGACCTATGATTTTCTTTTCCTGTAGTATCCTTGATTGACTTCACCTTCAGGATAATTCTGGTCTCATATAATACCTAGGAATAGGGACTAGCAGTTGGTGTAATGGCTATGTCACTGGACTCCAATGTAGTAGATCTAAGTCCCAGACCCAGTGGCTTAAACTCATGCAACTCACATCAGGCGCATGTGTGCTAGATTTCAAGAGGAGAATAGAGAAGAAGGGATTGTGGCATGGCCATCACCCTTGGGAGGGGTGATTTCTCACTTTCTGTCTCTCCATCTCTCTCTTTCTGGTGAGTGCATGTACCCTATAGCAAAAAATCTCTCCAAAAAAAAAAGGAATAAATTTAACCAAGGAGATGAAAAATCTGTACATTGAGAACTATTTAACATTGATGGAAAAACTGGAATATTCCATGGCCATGGATATAAAAATTAATATTGCTAAAATATCATAATTCTACCCAAAATTACATACAGATTCAGTGTAATCCTTATACACATTCCAATGGCATTCTTTGTGTGTGTAGAAACTATAAAATTCACATGGAACTACAAAAGACTTTGAATGGTCAAAAAAATTCTGAAGAAAAAAACAAACATAGAGGAACCAGCAGTTAGCGAAATGGCTATGTCGCTGGACTCCCATGTGGTTGACTGTGGTTCGCATCCCGGACCCAGTGGCTTTAAACTCATGCCGGGCGCATGTGCGTGAATGCGTGCCCAAGATCCCGAAAGGAGAATGGAGGAGAAGGGATTGCGGCGTGGTCATCCCCCCTGGGGGGTGATTTCTCGCTTTCTGTCTCTCTCTGTCTGTCTGGCGAGCACACGCGCCCTATAGCGAAAAACCTCTCCAAATAAAAAACATGGAGATATCATACTCCCAAATTTCAAATATATTACAAAGATATGATAATCAAAACAGTATGTTATTGGCATAAAAAAGACACAATGACCAATGGAACAGAATAGAGAGTCCAGAAATAAACCCAAGGATATATGGTCAACTACTTCTTTTTTTTTTTTTGGAGGGGTTTTCGGTCAACTACTTTTTGATGAGGGTACCAAGAAAGTACAGTTAGGAAAAGACAGTCTCTTCAATAAATAATACTGGAAAAACTGAATATCTACATGTAAAAGAATTAAATTTGATCCCTATCTTACACCACACACAAAAATCAATTCAAAATGTATTAAAGACCTAATTATAAAACCTGAAACTATTAAACTCCTTTAAGAAAACACAGTGGAATCTCCTAGACGTTAGCCTTGATAATGACTTTTTGAATTGGACACGAAAAGAACAGGCAACAAAACCAAAAACAAACAAGTGAGACTACATGAAACTTGAAAATGCTTCTGCATTGCAACAAAAAAGGTCAATGAAACAAAAAGAAAGTCTATGGCTTGGGAGAAAATCTTTACAAACCATGTATGTATATGGAGTTAATAAGCAAAATAAACAATGGATACATGCAACAGTGAAACAAAACAAAAAAAAACTCATTTTAAAAATCGTCAAAGTACCTTAAAAGACATTTCTTAAAAGAAGACATACAAATATCCAATAGGTATATGAAAAGTGCTCAATATCACTGATCATCAGGAAAATCCGATCATTAAAATGTATATCTTAAAAATTTAGGTCATCCTTTCCTTCTCTTTCAAAGATCATTGAGTAAAACTAAATATAAAATTGTACAAAAAAGTGTTCTTAATTACTCCAATAAGTTAGTTCACATCAGTAAAAAGTAATTATGGTATATTTTATTTTATTTTAAGTAAAGCTATAAAATTCTGTTAATTTCTGTATAAGATATATTTTTTAGAAATTAAAGATTTTTTTAATCTTCATTTCCTCCCTATTTTATTGGTTGCATGAAAACATTTCATATATTAATTCACAAGGCCTTTAAACTATGCTACCATTATAAAATATCGCAGCTTACTATACTTCATTAAAATAAATATTCTTACCATGAAAGATCTTTAGCAAATTAATACTATCATAAATAAAATGACAGAAAAGTTGTTATCTTAATATTTATGGGAGAACATGCTGTTTTCTATTAGGCTTCAGTAAGACCTTGGGTGAATAAAATACCCTATACTGATTTATTTAGAACTATAATGTTCAATGAAATTAGGTTAAAAACCAGTTACAAAACTTGTAAAGCTCATACCACGTGTACATATGACTTTATCTTTACAAAACTTTTCTCTGCTTCAGTTAAAAACCAGCTAAAGTGTAACAAAATAAACGTTCCCAAATTTCATTGCATTTCAATACTAGGTTGAAAACCAGAGAGTTAATTTAACATCTGGATTTCTACTCTATACACAAAATAAGAGAACTTGATGGTCATTTGAAGAATTTATCTTTTGGGCTTAAGTACCTGATCTTTTTTCTCCGAAAGTTCTTAAATATTCCAATAGCTGATTTCTGTGTAACGTTATACCCTTTATTTCAGGTTAGTTTTCGCTACACATATGGGTTCTTTGATAGTAATAGATTAAGTATGTCTTATTAAAAATTATGAAACAGATGAGACCAGCAGTTAGCGTAATGGCTATGTCGCTGGACTCCCATGTAGTCGACCGTGGTTCGAGTCCCAGACCCGGTGGCTTAAACACACTCTGGGTCCATGTGCATGCGTGCCCAAAATCCCGAGAGGAGAATGGAGGAGACGGGATTGCGGCATGGCCATGTCCCCTGGGGGGATGATTTCTCGCTTTCTATCTCTCTGTCTCTGTCTTTCTGGCGAGCACACGCACCCTATAGCAAAAACCTCTACAAAAAAAAAATTATGAAACAGACATATTAATGAAAATGATTGTATCATTACCCTATTGCTAAGTCTTCATTAGATTCTGTTACCTTGTACACACATAAAGCCATATCAATTTGTACTTTTAACTTACTAAATTAAAGGACACCATAAAGCTATATGTAACTTTGCTGAAGTTTAGTCCTTTATAAACACACATTAAATTCTGCCCATTCCTGTATTTGTTCATTGTTATGTGAAGATGTTTAGAGCAGTTATCACAAAGCAAAAAGCCTAAAGCCATAGCTCTCTGTGGCTGACAGATCAGAAAGATGGACACACCTACATGCTTGATTCTTCCTTGCTAAATTGCTTGAACGTGAAGGATAAATCTATGAAACATTAAACTATGTCTCATCGGGTCAGTTTGTAATGTCATGTTTAAGGCAGCTGATCTCACATGGCTGAACACAAGAATCAATCCCTCAGCCTTGTGCAGCTTGAGAATCACACTGTGTGTGTGTGTGTGTGTGTGTGTGTGTGTGTGTGTGTGTGTGTGTCCAAAACCCTAAAAGGAAGGAAAGGGAGAGCAGGGATTCTCTCCTCTCCTTGCATATACCTATTGGAAAAATTTAAATATTTCTGTGTCTCATAGTTTTAATGTGGATATTATGACTTTGTCATTGTTCAAATAATTTAGTAAAAAGGAAATCTTATTAAAGTGCACTGTGGCTGCCAAAAATTAGAACTGTAAATTGGAAAGAACAGAAAGTTTGGTGAATTAAAAGAAGACTGAATTACTTAGAGACTTGTAACACTAACTCAAAGCTTTCCTCACAAGACTAATTTCACTTCTGATTTGCAAAAATTTCTGATTATAAAAGTCATAGAGGAAAGGGGGAAGAGATAGAATTCTCCTTATTGAATAGATGAGGCATCTACAAGCTTTTTCTGTAAAGGCACAGATAGCAAATATCTTGAGTTTTGCAGGCCATGTGGTCTCTGTTGCAGCTACTCCGCTCTTATACTACAGCACAAAGGTGGTCAGAGACCATTTCTAAGTGAATGAACATGACTGTATTCCAATACAACTTTTATTTGTGGACATTAAGATGTAAATTTCATACAATTTGACACAAAATATGACTCTTATTTTGATTTCTTTTAAACATCTACTATAGGAAAACCATCCTAAGTTCCTGGGTTGTATAAAAGTTGCCAGATTTAGCTTGCCAACCCCCACAGTGAAAGAAAACAGTCTAGTAGCCTGAACTGTTTCTGCCTACTTCCCCACAATCATTTAAAGAAATCTAATTCCATTTACCCCAGGACTTTGGAGAAATCTGTTTTGGTTACCTACTCAGTTCTCTAAGGAATTTTCTTAAATAAAGCAACTTTTCCCAATCATTCACTAGCGGATTCATTACAGGGGACTTCAGAGTAATGTATGTGCCAAATATTATCTATGGGCAGAATAAATAAAATGATTCAAACAGTTACATGGAGAAAGAATGTCAAGGATCCTTCACTCTCCTCACCACTAACAATTTTATCTTGCTTTATTCAAACCTAAAAATTTGGGAGGGTCAAGCTGTGAAAAAGTGGTGGCAAGCACCTTTACACTTTATATAATTACTTTTATACTTCTTATAGAGTATAAGTTCCCCCTACTTGTTCTTATTCAATATCACTATATAATTGGCTAGTATTCACCAATTTATTCTGTATCTTTTGCTAAGTAATCATCTTAGGAAAAATATCTATGGCAAATGTGTAACAGCAGAATAATAAGAATTTTCCAATTTAAATTAAAAAACAGCTCAGTCTAAATAAAAGTTATTAACAAAATAGAATAATTTATTAGGTCGTCGGGAAAGTCATGACATATTGTTCTATGTTTTTCTATACAGAAATGCATCATGACTTTCCTGATGACCCAATTAATAAATATAATGTATCATTTTATCAATGCCCAGGGAGGCCTAAGTAAAAACACTTTTGGACAGTGCCAAGTCAAAACTCGTCTTATGTATAATTGTATACAATTACTAACAGTGCCCCCAGTGCCCCCATGTTGTTCTGAAAAGTATTAATGTGGAAAATAACTTGCATGATAGCCATAACTTGAGGAAGCATATGAGCCTATTTTGCAGCCTATATCTGATCATCCTGTTTTCTAAAGCTCTTAGAAAAGGTAAAATTGTGATGTTTTCTCTTTCTGTAATAAAATGTGGGGCAGGGTGGGGGGGGGGGGGAATAGATAGGAACCATGGATACCAGAGACAGTGTGGGAGGAGGGTGAGAGATGGCAGAGGGTGAGAGATAGGGAATCAAGGATGGGGGAAAAAAGTAAAATATACAGGAAACAAGAAATGGAAAATTATTTGTTGACAATAACACGTATGTTAATGTGCTTGACTGAGCCAATATACAGTGTATTCTGGATGGAAAATTTTATTTTGTAAGCTATAATGATGTATAGTAAATGAATGTAAATAAATAAATTTAAATTTAAAAAAAAAGAAAAAAAGAAATAAAACCTTATTTACCTGTGACATTTTTTATTGTGGAATTGAACTCATGCTCAGTAGGGTTTATTTCTGAGACTCTTGCGAGGCCCAGGTTGAGGTCACTTCCCTTGCAGAGAGTTTTGTCTCTGTCAAGCACCCTACGGATAGGACCACCATGAAACTAGATGTTACTGTCTCAGCTCTAAGTTTTCCAAGATCATGAAACTAGTATAATTGCTCACAAATTCTTGATTTCTTTTCTCAGAAATGTTATTTGAGTAGTACAGATTTAATGACAATGATTTCTAAGGAAAAAACTATTTTTTGAGAGAGAGATTTTTGCTATAGGGTGTATGCACTCACTGGAGAGACAGAGAGAGACAGAGAGACAGCAAGAAATCACCCAGCATGAGTTTCAAGCCACTAGGTCCAGGTCTTGAAACATAGCCAACTACGTGGGAATTCATCAACATAACCATTATGCCATCTGCTGGTCCCCCCAATTCTTTTTTTTTTTAATCCAGACCAAAGTAGAATATTTGTTTACAGTTTTTCTTTATTGGCATATTAGATTTTTTTTTTTTTTCTGTCACTGGTAGAAAGCCCTTAGAAAATCCTGACTTTCTGGGCCAGCAGGTGGTGTGATGGTTAAAGCAGTCCCACATGGTCAACATGGTTCAAATCCTTGACCTAGTAGCTTGCTTTTTCTCTTTCCCTTCCTCTCTCTCAGTGTCTCTGTCTGGTCAAATTAAAAACTATAAATAACAGAGGCTAGTATTGGCATGGCGATTAAGGGTGCTGGACTCCCACATGGCCAACCACGGTTCAAGTCCTAGACCCGGCATCTTCTTTCTCACTTTCTCACTTTCTCTCTGTCCCTCTCTGGTCAAATTAAAATAAATAAATAAATATTTTTTTTTAATTCTTAAAAAAATAATAATAAACGGAATTTAACATAAATAAATAATTCTTCAAAAAAAAATATCCTGACTTCTTATGTAGTTATTCATTTCTACTCACCAACCCCTAACCTATAGCCTCTCCCACATATGGTTATCAAAACCCAAGTCTCCTACCTTTCCCAAGACAGTCAAAGCATTAACACAGCTCAGCCCTCAAGGTGAAGCCTCTCAAAGCTCTTGGTTTCTTTTTCTTTTGTTTCTTTTTTCAGGTTTTTGCCATGAGGTTGATGTGCTTTTGAGAGAGACAGCTCTTGGTTTCTGAAAAGCTCAGCTCTATACTTCAAAAGAAGGTTTGTATATTTATCTGGCATTTTTTATAGTGTGGGAATTTTCAAATGATCTACTCTACTATCTTTATAGAAGCAAAATGGAATGGAATGTGGAAAGGAAAAGAGTGAAATTAGCAAAGGACAAGCTGAAGAGGTAAGAAGAAAATCCAAAGAGCAAATGTAGTTGATGCTAAGGGATTTTTCAAGAGAGATGGGATCATCCACTTGATACAGCAATAACAAGATAAGAAAGATAAATTATGAAAAAAGATAATTAGCTTTATATAAATGACTACTAGAAACTTAAAGTAATTTCAGGGTATTTGAGGTGGTGACACCTGAAAAATACAAACCTTGCCTATCTGAAGAAATCAGCTGAAAATTAAATGACACTGGGGTAGGGAACACAATTTATGTAATTATTGAAGAGATTAAAGAACATAATTCATGTAAATCCTATGCAGTGATTTGTTGACACTTGCTGTTGTTTTCATCACTCCCTTCCCTTCCTCCATGAGAAAATAATACAAACATGAAGATGCTACAAAGTAAGAACTTTAGAAAATGCAATTCTCTGACATAAACTACTATGTAGGTTCACAGCTTCTCACTGTCATGGCACGTGATTCCCATGAAATTTGTGCATCTATGCAATGTCACTGGGAAAGGACAGCTGGGACTTTTTGTCTCATTTCTCTGGACTTTACTCTGTTTACCTTTCCCTTGGCTGATTTTAATCTATATCCTTTTGTTGTAATTACCATTTCTTGTGAGTATAACAGCTTTTCAGAGCCCTGGAAGTGCATTTAGCAAATAATCAACCCTCAGAGTGCCTTGAGGTTCCCCAACAAAGCTTTAAAATAGTTTCAGATGTTTCCTAAAGCTATAGTGACTTATTTTCCAAATTGATACACTTTTCAGAGTAAAATGAGGCACTACTAATAGTTACACATGCTATAAGAGATAGAATATGGGTCAAATTGAGCACATTCCTTCTAAGAAATTTCTATCATAAGTGAAAATGGAAACAAAAGAATTTGGTAGGTAATGAGGTATGTTAAAGGGAGAGGCAAAACTTTGTAGCAGGTAGTGTGAAGAGTATTCATTGAATTAAATAGGTAATATAACTGGATTGCCAAACAGCAGTCAAGAAATAACTATATTTATAAACATCAATTTGGAGTGAGTCAGATACGTTCAAGAAATGGAAATTTCTCCAGAGGTTCTCTTCAGTAAAAGAACTGAAGGGGAAAAAAGTAGATAGTGAAGAGGATTTCTAATTCTGACCTAATTAAGAATTAGGACTTCCAATTACTGCCTATTACTTTCAGATCTCTTCCTAAGAGTACATATTGCCAAAACTCCTACTTTGGGTCCTAACACATCTTGCCACTAATGCAAATTATTAGAAGCTCAAGTTCTAATCCAGAACCAAAACCCTTTTATTATTTTTTCTAATTAAAAAATAGTATATGTTCATCATATTTAGAAAGTATAAAACTATTAACATAAGGAAGAAATTACCTCTTATACAAAACCCTTGTGATTTTGCTGCATTTACTTCCATCCCTTTTAAGTGACTGACACTCATTTTTATACATACACTTGAAAGTTTT
The DNA here is from genome assembly GCA_026018925.1 of Tupaia tana. Classification (NCBI taxonomy): domain Eukaryota; kingdom Metazoa; phylum Chordata; class Mammalia; order Scandentia; family Tupaiidae; genus Tupaia; species Tupaia tana. Next base: position 10,026,083 of record JAKSZU010000017.1, on the reverse strand, counting down.
ATTTAATGAAATAACACTACAGAAATTTCTGGATACTTTTTCTTCAATTAATATTTTACTATAAATATATTATTATCAGCAGATACCAAACATGGTTTAAAAGTGTGTCCTTTAAATGACTTTATTATATTCCATCATAATAAAACATTCAATACCTTAATTTTACAGATGAGAAATCTGAAGCTTAGAGAGATTAAGTGACTTCCCCAAATCACAGAGCTAGTCATGTTAGATTTAGGAACAGAATAATTTCTCCAGACTTCTTATTTAACATTGTCTGAATTCATTTTAATCTACCTTTAACTGTGCTGCTCATTTAACTGCCTTAAAATATTGAATGCATCACATCACTTCTGCTTTAGAACACTGGCTCCCAACTCTATAGAGGAAAATTTCTAAACTCTTCACCTGAGTGTTCAAAATATTTTAAAAATTACCCTTACATGTCCTTATCTATGTCCTTATCCCACACTACCTTACATTAATAATTTACTCATTCTTAGCCTGTACCGTTAACCCTGCATGATAGCATGTTAATTACAGAACCCAAGGTTTATGTATCTTGTTTTCTGTACCAAAATTAAATTTTCTCTTCTTTCGTATCCAAATACTAAAATCCTTCAAGGCTTGTTCAGATCCTATATACTTCTTTTTCAACCACTATAACCCATCCCAATTTCTTAGCTCTTTGAATTCTTAAGGTCTCTTTGCATGTAAATAACAGTATCTTCCCATCAGATATGAACTACCTCAATCATTCATTGGCATGTCAATCTTCCCTGCAATGCAAAGAAAAACATTAAACTATACTGAGTGGAGTTACTTCAAATTCAAAAATGCAAACCTCATCTGTTTTCTTAGTTTTTACTGTGGTAAAACATGCATAACATAATATTAATATTTTTAACTGTTTTCAAGTGCACAATTTAGGGGCATTAAATTAATCCATAATAATGTGTCACCATCACCACTATCTCTACCCAAAATGTTTTCATTATCACCAACAAAAGCCATATGCCTATTAAATAATTCCCTTTATCCTCAGATCCTGAAAAAGTCTGTTCTTCTGCATTTCTCTATAGGTAATTCATATACACAGAATTGTACAATACCTACCTTTTCATGCCTAGCTGACTTCACTAAGCATAATGTTTTCGAGGTCCCTTCATGTTGTAGCATATTTCAACATTCCGTTCCATTGTATAGCTAAATAATATTACATTGTATTATATTCAGATTGGGTTTATCTACTCATCTATTGATAAACACTTGGATTGTTTCCACCTTTTGGCTATGAATACTGGTATACAAATATCTGTTCTGGTTCCTGTTTTTAATTCTACTAGATATATAAATAGGAGTGGAATTTCTGAGACATACAGTAGTTCTATATTGAACTATATGAGAAACCCCCAGACTGTTTCCCACAGCAGCCCTCTATTTTACTTTCCCCGTGAGGAATGTACAGGGTTCCAATTGCTCCACATCACCACCAACTTATTTTTAATTTCTTAGATATGGGTGTGAGGTAACATCTTATTTTGGTTTCGACTTACATTTCCCTAATAACTAATAATGGTCAAGAATCTTAACATGTGTATATTGACTATTTGTATATCTACTTTGGATGAATATCTATTTAAGCCCATGTTATTTCATTGGTTTTTTGTTTGTTTGCTCATTTTGTTTTGTTTTTTGGTGATGAGTTGTATATTCTAAATACAATTTTTTTTTTCTTTTTTAGTTTTTGCTATGTGGCATGTACATTCACCAGAAACAAGGCGGCGGGTGAGGAGTGAATGCACTTCCCAGGGGGGAATGGCCATACTGCAATCACTTTGCCTCCATTCATCTCTTGAGATTTTGGGCATGGAGGCACACATGCACAGCATGTTGTCTTCCAAGCCGCTGGGTCCAGAACTCAAACTGCACAGTCGGCTATGTGGGATCCAGCCATCTTAACCACCATACCACTAGTTGACTTCTGACTCCTCATTACTAATTTTTTTAATCAGATCTATGATTTATAAGTATTTTATTCTATTTAGTAAGTTGTTGTTTTGCTTTATTAATGGTATCCTTTGACACACAATTTTTTTTTAGGTCATAGGGCTCTTGTGTGCACCAGAGAAAGAGGCAAAGAGGGAGAGAGAGAGAGCACCCTCACTGAGGCCTAGTCATGCCACAATCCTTCTTCTTCCATCTCTCTATCCCTATAGGATCTTGGGCACACATGCACACGTGCTCAATGTGATTTTCAAGCCACATAAAACTGGCCCTCTGCATAATAACCATCATGCCGTGGGGCTGGCCCAAAACTCTATGTTTTTTTTAGAGAATTATTTATTTAATTTAATTTATTATTATTATTATTATTTTCAATTTGCTATAGGACACATGTGTGTGAGAGAGAGAGAGAAAAGTGAGAAGCAAGCTGCCAGGTCTGAGACTTGAACCGCGTCAGCCATATAGGAGTCCAGTGCCTTCTCCACCATGCCACCTGCAGGCCCCAAAATTTTGCAATTTTAATGCAGTTCATTATCTCTTTTTTTGTTGTCAGTTTGTTGTCACGTTCATGGAACTGTCACCAATCAAATGTCTTGAATATTTTCCCTAATGATTTCTTCTAAGATTTGATATGTTTGGCTCTTAAGTTTATGTCTTCAATCCACTGGAACTAATTTTTGTATGTAACAGTCCAATTTCATTCTTTTGCATGTGGATTTTCAGTTTGCTGAAAAGACTCTTTTCCTTCATTGAACGGTCTTGGTACTCTTGCTGAAAATCAATTGATCATTACATTTTAAGGTTTATTTACAGGCTCTGTATTCTAGTCCATTGATCTATATGTCTGTCCATATGCCAGTACCATAAGTATTTTAATTACTATAGTTTTGTTAGAAGTTTTGAAGTTAAGAAATATAGTTCTCTAACTTCCTTTTTTTTTCAAAATAATTTTGTTTTTTACTTATTTCCTCACTAATTTAAAAATTGACTTTTTCATTTCTGTGAAAAAAAGCAATGGAACTCTGATAGAAATTGTTTTGAGTCTGCAGATCACTTTGGGGTAGTACTGACATCTTAACAACGTTCAGTCTTCCTATACATGAACACAGATGAAAGCTTAAAGTTTTTTCAGGTCTTTTCTGACCTGTCATTCTCTCATAGCCTCATAGTGTCATCCCTCATAGCCTTTTAAATCCCCTGTATATCAGATTATTTTTGAATGTCAAACAAACAACAGTCGCTACCCTTTTAAATCTCCTGGAAGCCGCTTTAGACAATGGGGATTAAAACAATTGTGGCTTATCTCTGTTCACCAAAATTATCAGAAACTGCAATCTACAATCAGATCGGAGAGCCCCAATATTTGGAGGACATAGCTCTTTTTTCTCTGTCTGCTTTAGCAACCTGAGCCAAAAACATGAGTTGTCATCTCTACAGCTACCTGCCATGTGTCTAGGGGTGAAGAATGGAGAGCTACTACCTCACTAAAGGCTGAAATCGAATGACGTTAACAACTACTTGCCAGCCAAGCTTTCTTCTAGACACGTGTTCAAAGTTTAGACTCCAAAGTTCCAAACCAGACATTTCTCTTTCTGCAGTATAATTGCCTTCTAGGTGAAGCAACAGCTTCCTGGTGCTTCCTACTCTACCATTTTCCCTGACTTCACTTCTCATTAGATGGATTCTTATATTGATATATATATATATATATATATATATATATATATATATATATATATATAACTCCCACTTCTATGAACTCTCAATGCTTCTGGTCCAGAATACTATATTTGTGTGACTATACAATTTCCCACTCTCCTACATGACTATTTCATAACTTACTTTTCAATTACTTTATAAATTGTCACTCAAAAAAAAAAAAACACAAATAAAAGTTAAATCAAGGGTTCTGTTTATCTTTGAACTTCAAAAACATCTTTTTGTTTGTGACAAGTTTTGAGGAAAAAAACACTTTTTCACTTCTATTTACTTTCAATTATCTAATAAATACTGAACAATCAAGCATCTTTTTCTAATTTTTCAGATATAAAATATTTTTAGAGGTTTTTTTTTTGTTTTGTTTTGTTTTTTGCCATAGGGCGTGTGCACTTGCCAGAAAGACAGAGAGACAGAAAGCGAGAAATCACCCCCCAGGGGGGAAGGTCACACCACAATCGTTTCTCCTCCATTATCCTCTCAGGATCTTGGGCACACATGCACATGCACCTGGCGTGAGTTTAAGCCACCAAGTCCGGGACTTGAACCGTGGTCAACTACATGGGAGATCAGCGACATAGCCATTACACTAATTGCTGGACCCAGATATAAAATATTTTAATATCTAGTAGTTAAGGGTAAACCATGTATAATAGTAATTAAAGCATTCCCCCACACAATAAATGAGAGCTCTTCCAGAAGTTCATGGAGGGACCAGCAGTTGGACTAATGGCTATGTCACTGGACTCCTATGTAGTCAACCATGGTTCGAGTCCTGGACCTGGTGGCTTAAGCTCACATCAGGTGCGTGTGTGTGCGTGCCCAAGATCCCGAGAGGAGAATGGAGAAGAAGAGATTGTGGCATGGCCATCCCCCCTGGGGGTTGATTTCTCGCTTTCCGTCTCTCTGTCTCTGTCTGTCTTTCTGGCAAGTGCACACGCCCTATAGCAAAAACCTATCCAAAAAAAAAAGGAGTTCATGGAAAGTGGGCCAGCCAGTGGAGTGGTGGTTAAGGTGACTGGATCTCACATGGCTTACTCTGCAGTTCAAGTCCAGACCTAGTGACCTGAACAACACACTGGGCACATGTGCGTGCAGGTCCAAAGTCACAAGAAAATAAAGGAGAAGGAATTGTGGTGTGTTTACCCTTCCCCTGCCAGGAGTTGGGGGGGGTGGAATTCTCACATACCTCACCCCCAGCAAGGACACACAGCACATACACACTATAACAAACTACAAAAAAAAAAAAAAGTGGAAAGTTCGTATTATTTTTAAAAAAAAACTATGTATAAACTTCAAAACCTTCTTTTTCACCAAAGTAAATTTGTATTTTAATTCTGTTTTCCATGAACTTCTTATAATTTCCTTGTATATTTATAACTTCAAGCAGTTTAATATACAATATCTTGAAAAACATTCTGCCTGAATTACTGATTCATAGAAAGCAACCTAATAGTCCAAAGAGGGAAAATTGTGCTCATATCCCATGTTCTAATATTCCTTCAAAATTATAAAGATTTGTAAATATCTTTTCTGCAGTTTAGTTATCTTTATTTACACTGACATTTGCCTTTTCCACAGACATCCTGCACTTTACCCCTAGTAGTATAAATATCCCATGTCCTCAAGAAAAAAACAAAGATCTATTTTCTATTGCCTTCATTTCTCTTTGACGCTATTTGACATATTTCTAAATATTTGGCTTTTAAGAATAGATGGTCAAATGTGTGCCTATCTAAATTTAACTAATAGCTTCTTTAAAAGATCAGCTAATCCCTTATCTCAATTTGTATTTACTGGGCTCTGTGAATGTGCTATAAACTGATCAAAAGCTCTAAGTTTATTTTCTCAAAAAATGATACTCTGTAAAAATGTTTAAAATTCGTTGTGTTTCCAGGGATTCCTATTTTTATGCCATGTTTTTTAGTTTTTTTTTTTGTTTTTTTTTTTGGAGAGGTTTTTTTTGCTATAGGGCGCGTGCGCTCGCCAGACAGACAGAGAGAGACAGAGAGATAGAAAGCAGGAAATCACCCCCCAGGGGGGATGGCCACGCCGCAATCCCTTCTCCTCCATTCTCCTCTCTGGATCTTGGGCACGCACACACACGCGCCCGGCGTGAGTTTAAGCCGCCGGGTCCGGGACGCGAACCGCGGTCGACTACGTGGGAGTCCAGCGACATAGCCATTACGCTAACTGCTGGTCCCGGTTTTGAAAGTTGATGTTAAAAAGTTCTTGCCCAGCTGCTGTGACATGCTGCTAAGATAATGTGCTTTATTGGCAGGACCACAGCAGGAGACCTGGGGTTGATCCCTGGTCCAATCTAAAGACCAAGTGCAGTGGTCTGTGCCTACAATCCCAGCGACCAGCAGGTTGAGGGAGGAGGATCAAGAGCTTGGCACTGACTCGTGAGACCCTGTCTTAAAAAAAGAACCAGGCATGATACTATGTGCCCGGAACCCCAGCTAGGAGACTGAGGCAGAAGAATCACAACACTGAGATCCTACCTAAAAAGAAAAATAAAACAGAAAGGTCTTTGGATAAAGGTGTTAAGAAAGAGTCTGATAAGGGGACCAATAGATGGCATAGCAGTTACGTCGCTAGCCTCTCACACGGCCGACCGTGGTTTGAGTTCTGACCCCAGTGGCTTCAAACTCGTGCCAGGCACATGTACATGTGTGCCTGAGATCTTAGGAAGAGAATGGAGGACAAGGGAAAAGAAAAGGGAAATCACCTCACTTTTTGTCTCTCCGGCAAGCACACGTACCCTATAGCAAAAATCTCTGCGAGAGAGAGAGAGACAGAGCAGCCGAAGCAAGATGGGTCAAAGTCAGAGTGGTAGTCATGATCCCAGAGGTGGCAAGAAGGAAGACAAGGACAAGAAAAAGAAGTATGAACCTCCTGTCCCAACTACAGTGGGAAAAAAGAAGAAAACTAAGAGACCAGATCCTGCCAGCAAACTGCCACTGGTGACACCTCACACACAGTGCTGATTAAAATTATTGAAATTAGAGAGAATTAAAGACTAACTTCTCATGGAAGAAGAATTCATTAGAAATCAGGAACAGATGAAAACTTTAGAAGAAAAACAAGAGGTGGAAAGATCAAAGGAAGATGATTGGAGGGGGACCCCGATGTTGGTAAGAACCTTGGAAGAGTCATTGATGACAATCATGCCATCATGTCTACATCTGTGGGCTCAAAACACTGTCAGCATTCTTTTCCTTGTAGACGAGGATCTGTTAGAACGGGCTGCTCAGTCCTACTCAACCACAAAGTGCGTGGAGTGATAGGGGTGCTGATGGATGACACAGATCCCTTGGTCACAGTGATGAAGGAGGAAAAGGCTCTGCAGGAGACCAATGACGATATTGGGGGGGTTGGACAACCAAATCAGATTAAGAAATCTGTAGAGCTTCTTCTCACCCACCCTAAATATTACAAAGAGATGGGTATAAAGCCCTCTGAGGGGGTCATTCTGTATGGTCCACCTGGCACAGAAAAACCTTGTTAGCCAAAACAGTTGCTAACCAAATTTCAGCCACTTTCTTGAGAGTTGTGAGTTCTGAACTTATTCAGAAATACCCAGATGATGGGCCCCAACTTGTACAGGAACTATTTCGAGTTGTTGAAGAACATGCACCATCCATCCTATTTATTGATGATTTCATACCATTGGGACAAAAAGATGTGACCCAAATTCTGATGGTGAAAAAGAAATTCAGCGAACATTGTTGCAACTGTTGAACCAGTTGGATAGATTTGATTCAAGGGGAGATGTGAAAGTTATTATGGCCACAAACCAAATAAGAGTCTTTGGATTCAATGCTTATCAGACCAGGCTGCATTGACAGGAAGACTGTTTCCCCTGCCCAGTGAAAAGACCAAGAAGCGCACCTTCTAGATCCATACAAGCAGGATGATGCTGGCCAATGTAACCCTGGACGACCTGATCATGGCTAAGGATGACCTCTCTGATGCCAACATCACGGCAATTTGTACAGAAGCTGTCTGATGGCCTTGAGAGAATGCAGAATGAAAGTAACAAATGAAGACTTCAAAAAATCTAAAGAAAATGTTCTTTATAAAAACACGAGGTGGCACCCCTGAATGGCTCTATTTCTAGTGAACCAAGTCACCTTCAGGAAAGTGGTTGGCAGGTTTCCGGACTCTGGTGAGGAACCAGGTTGGGCAGGTGCCCAGACGAACCCATGTTCTGATTGATTTTACTACAAACCTCCCGTGTGTCTTCTGGAGTGTGACCTAAGGATGCCCACTGGGCAGCCTTCATCTGCTGGTCAGTGTGCAGCGCTCTGCTTCCCAATCACGCACACACACAAAAGAGTATAGAACTACATGACTAATGAAAAGCTGGCACCATGACATGAATTAGCCCTTCAGATCTATGGCTTCTGGTTCCTGCTGGACCAACCAATAGGCCAAAGTGTCTTTCTGATAGTTTCTAATGAGATTCCTTTTCTGTATCTTTCCTCTACCTTCTCTTTTCTCTCTTAGCTTCCTCTTATTTTTCTCCCACCTGTTGCTTTCTCTCTCCCACAAAAATTATTTCAAATCCTCCCACTTGTTGAAAGACATGAATGAATAACTTGAGGACATATTCTGCATTGGCATACTGTGATAATTTATTATTAAGAAATCACTAGATAGCCAAAATTATTAAAAATGCAAAAGAGGGGACCAGCGGTTGGCATAATGGTATGTCGCTGGACTCCCATGTAGTCAACTGCAATTTGAGTCCCTGACCTAGTGGCTTGAACTCATGCCAGGCACTGTTTGTGTGTGCCCAAGATCCTGAGAGGAGAATGAAGGAGAAGGGATTGCGGCCTGCCGTGGCCATCCCCCCCGGGGGGGGGGGGTGATTTCTCGCTTTCTGTCTCTCTGTGTCTTTCTGGCAAGTACACGTGCCCTATAACAAAAACCTCTCCGAAAGAAAAGAAAATGCTGTGTGACCAAGCCCACTGGAAGTGTTTTTTAAAAAAAATGCAAAAAAAAAAAAAAAAAAAGATTATCTTTCTTCATAGATTCTCTCAATTCCTTATACTTTCAGGAAAGCATTTTGCCTCATTCCTCAAGGAAAAATTAGCGTCTCTTAGGAAGAAACTTTTCAACTTCTAGTTCCTTCCTCTCATTCCAAGAAGTGTAGGAGCATTTCCACTATTTACATTTTCTTTCTTTTAATTAAAGGGAAGAAAACTGATTGCAGATCATCAGAAAAAATGTTTAAAATATTTCAGAAAACTGTATCTGGTTAAATTTCTGTATGCTCTGCACGTTGCCTCCCTCTTTGATTACTCTGTCCTCTTTGGGGAGATGTACCTTTCTCTGCTTTCAGCAACTGGCAAGAAAATAATTAAGGCAACAAGTTACTACGGAAGATTCTACCCCAAACCAATCCTTTGTAAGAGCCACTATAAGAAAGCAACATTCCATTTTGCAGCCTTACACCTTTCCTCCAACTAGTAAAAACACAGGTCAAAGACAGCAGAAAATAAGAATTCAGATATTTTCTTTATGTAAGGTGACTACAATCACATGTAGTGTCCATGAAGCTGAAAATTTGGTCCAGTGCTTCTTATGTATAATCCAAGTTCTCATTAGCTCATCCTTTCATCTTTTCTTCATAACCAAAAACTCTTTGTGAACTCCTCCCACCTTTCCCCCAAATGAAGTTAATTTGGTCATGAGCAGCTCTTCTCCTAAGCTTTTCTCATGTCATTATTGAGAACACCAGGATGAAGTTCCATGGTTGTAGGTGAAATGTTCTGTTCAATCAGTTGAATCTCAAGTTCAATACAGGCTTCATTCAGGTTTGTGGCCATAAGAAAGTAAACACTTTGTAAAGTAAGTCCTTGAAATATTCTTTGTCACTCAATGACATCCAGAATTCAATGAAGTAACACTTCCTATTTTTACTCCTAAACTTGATATATATCCTTAACACAAAACAATAGATCTCCTTCTGATTAATATTAATAATACCTCACATACAAACAGACTAAAACTTCCACTAGCTAAAGAAAAATCATATCCAAACAAATGTATTCATGTATTTTTAATGGTCAGTTCATTCACCAGTTTCCATATACTGTGGGATTTTCTTGTACATATTTAATATGGTTGAAGATAGAAGTCAATAGCTTGGATACGTTGCAAGGTTCATATTTGTGCCTCTATCATTGGTCCTATACTAGCTCCAATTTACAATAAAAACCTAAGAACGGGACACTTAATTTCTTTTTTTTTTAGGATGGATAGGTCAGGTTTTTATTTGAAGCCGTGATCATACATGAGAAAATGGTGGGGAAGCCATAGGCCAAGTGTCCCTCTTATTTCTCTGATACTTAGTCACCTTCAATGAGGAAAATATCTACCTTATGAAATTATTGGAAAATGTTCCTAATTGAGATAAATAGTAAAATATTAAATAATTTAAATAATTATTAGAGTTATAATTTTCATAATTGAAAAGTTTCAGTCTAAGTTCTAGGGATTCTGAATCACTGGCCTTCTGTCTTTTGATGAGAATAAAATAATGTATTAAGAAGCAGTGACAGATATTTTAGGAAAGAATACTTTTTACTTATCAAAGCATCTTAGAAGGTCATTTGTGGGGAGACCAGCAGATGGTATAACTGTTACGTTGCTGGACTCCCACATAATCAACTACAGTTTAAGTCCCAGACCCCACCAGTTAAAACTCATACTGCGCACGTGTGTGTGTACGTCAAAGATCCCGAGAGGAGAACAGAAGAGAAGGGACTGTGGTCTGACCATCCTCCTCCCCCGGCAGAGCGGGGGTGATTTCTTGCTTTCTCTCTCTCTGTCTTTCTCTGTCTCTTTGGAGAGCACATGGCCCTATAGCAAAAATTTCTCTTAAAAAAAAAAGGTGGGACCAGCAGTTAGTGTAATGGCTATGTCGCTGGACTCCCATGTAGTCGACTGCGGTTCGCATCCAAACCCGGTGGCTTAAACTCACGCCGGGCGCGTGTGCGTGCATGCCCAAGATCCCGAGAGGAGAATGGAGGAGAAGAGATTGAGGTGTGGCCATCGCCCCTGGGGGGTGATCTCTCGCTTTCTGTCTCTCTGTCTCTCTCTGTCTGTCTGGCGAGCGCATGCACCCTATAGCAAAAAAACCTCTTCAAAAAAAAAGTCATTTGTGAAAATAGAGAGACCCTACAGGGTGACAGGCAAGGAAAGTGGGGGGGGGGGGGGGGGGGGGGGGGGAAACTCATGTGGACCTTAATTCAATATGATTCATGTTCATATAATAAAAGATGACATAAAGGAGAATGCCATGTGATGGCATGGATACCCAGAAGGAAGACAGCCATGTGGGAAAGGAGTAGAGACTGGAGTGATGCAGCTACAGACCAAGGAATGCCAAGGGTAAGCGGAAGATACCAGAAACTGGATGAGGCAAAGAGATATTTTTTCTCTGTAGATTTTAGAGGAAGCCTGGCCCTATAAACTCCAATACTGTGTACTTTTTGCCTTTGGAACTGTGAAACAATTTCTGTTGATGTAAGCTACTAATTTGTGGTATTTTGTTATAGCAGACCTAAAATACTAATACACCATGCAACAGAATATATTCACAAGTTGGGAGGATTAGGACATGGATATCTTTGGGAGACATTATCCTACCTAGCATTGTCAGTGGGAAAGTAATAAAAATTGAAGATATTTGCCCTCTAATTGAGAAAGAACACGATAAATCTTTTTTTTTTTTTTTTTTTTTGGAGAGGTTTTCGCTATAGGGCGCGTGCGCTCGCCAGACAGACAGAGAGAGACATAGAGACAGAAAGCGAGAAATCATCCCCCGGGGGGGGGGGGGTGGTTACGCCGCAATCCCTTCTCCTCCATTCTCCTCTTGGGATCTTGGGCATGCACGCACACGCGCCCAGCGTGAGTTTTAAGCCACCGGGTCCAGGACACGAACCGCGGTCAACTATGTGGGAGTCCAGCGACATAGCCATTACGCTAACTGCTGGTTCCCGATAAATCTCTTTTTGAAGTAATGAAAATGATGGTCATTTTTTCTTCTAACTTACAGAGTGTTCGTGGGCTTTTATCTTTCTGGAATTTTCATTAGGTATTCTAGACAACTTAGGAAAAATTTCAATGATGCACCTTTTTATTTTCTAAAGAATTATTTATTTAATTTTATTTATTATATATACACAATATATTCAGATATATATTATATATTTATATATAATATAGGTATATAGATATGTAATATATATTTATATGTACTATATATTTAGATATATCTTTTTTTATTTTTTTAATTTGACCAGAGAAAAATAGAGAAAGTGAAAGTGAGAAAGCAAGCCACCGGGTCCAGGACTCAAACCCTGGTCAGCTATGTAGGAGACCAGCATCCTAATCACCATGCCACCAGCCAGCCCCAATCACTGCTCTTCTACTACCTTTTTTTTTTTTTTTTCCTAATTTTACTGTAAAGTGGATTAAGTGCTTACACAATACACATAACTATTTTAAATTCAGATTAGGCAAATACACAATTTAAATAGCAAATGCACAGCCAAGGTATAGCCTAGTCACTCTGACAGAGCCTTAGAATACAGGGGAAAAAATCATGCCAGCTCAATCTCCTTGAGTTTGAAGAAAGGGGAGGTGGAGTTCCTACTTCAGTTTTTGCAGGTTTAAAAGACATTTAAATTTGTATTCAATGTAACTAATGCCTAACAAGATTTTTAAAGGTGGTAGGATCTTTTTCATCTCTCCTATTTTAAAGAAATATTTATTTCCAAAGATATTTTAACCCCACAGAAGCAAAATGATGCATTCTCCATTTTTTTCATTCTGTCAGATTTATCTTTCCCCTTCTTAATAGAGTAGGATTAACACATTTATCTTTTGAGATAAAGCCCATTCTAGGCTGTTCCCTAGTGACCAATCTTTACGGGAACATTAGACTGAGACCTGTTCTGCACATACAACTATAATCACAGCTGATAACAGAAGGAACAGGAGAACGTGAACGTGGGTAACTAAAAGAAGGGGACCTTTTTGGCCTTAATAGAGAGCATTCCTCTATGAAAAGGAGTCCCATTTGTCTTGTAGATATGTATACCATTTTAAAATTATGCACGCTTACTTCAATTATGAAGAGCATGTAGCCAAAATGCCTCTGTAAAAAAAAAAAAAAAAAGTAGATAGAAAATTTTATTTTACAACAGCAATGGAAAGAATATCAAAGCCATTGCCTCTCTTCTATTCAAAAACTAGTTTATATAAGACTAAATACATATACTAACTATTCCAAACTGAGAAGAAAAATGCCTCATGACAAAAATAAGAACACGTGGGGAACCAGCAGTTAGCGTAATGGCTATGTCGCTGGACTCCCACGTAGTCGACCGCGGTTCGCGTCCCGGACCCGGTGGCTTAAAACTCACACCGGGCACGTGTGCGTGCGTGCCCAAGATCCCGAGAGGAAAATGGAGGAGAAGGGATTGCGGCGTGACCATCCCCCCCTGGGGGGTGATTTCTCGCTTTCTGTCTCTATGTCTCTCTCTGTCTATCTGGCGAGCGCACACGCCCTATAGACCTCTCCAAAAAAAATAAAAAATAAGAACACGTCATTTGAGAATTCAATTCCTTATGTAATATTTTCATTTCCTTACCTATCATTATCAGATTATGAAAAGATATTTCTTAAATCATATCGCTTAGAAAAGATAGTGAATTCTAGCTTTTGCATAAATGTTAATATCTTTTTTCTCTGATAGTCAAAGCTTCCTGATTAAATCTTTCTAATGTTCTCTCTAATTTTGACCTCCAGGATGTAATAATCTGTATTATATTTTTGGACATAAATTCTAACACTAGAAAATCATAAGAAACTTCCATCTACTCCAAGTATAAAAACAAAGACAAGCATATAATTATCTCTACAGTGTACTATTGGTTAGTCATGTAGCATGGAAGTGGGTAAGTGGTAAATTTAAACATACTGCCTTAACCTTCTTATACCTTGAATTTTAGAAAATAGAGACTAATCATTTTACATAGAAAGCTAAAATATTTTAGAACAGAGATGATTTAAATACAACACAAAGAATTTTAAATTGAAGTATGTGAATATAATTAAACATCAATTTACTCAGTATATTTCTATTATTTAGTTTATTGGACTTCAGCCACAAGCCTTATGAGAGATGGCACATAACTGAAGACAAATATGGAGCCTGAAAGGAGCCTGACCAGATGTCCCAGTTTGGCTGGGAAAGTCTTATTTTATGCCTGTTGTCTGGGAATTACTAACAGAGCCCCTTTCATTCTTAAAGGCCTTTCGAATAAGGATACCTCATCCAAAAGAATTTTAAAAAGGAGGTTAAGCCTCAATTGACTTTTGCCTCCAAAAGAAAAAAATAGGTTGGAGTTAAAATTTAATTTTTTTTAAATTACCTAGGAAAGATAGGTGCAATATTTATATCTAGTGATTTGTCGACGGCACATCACCACTTACAGAAATATCTAGTGATTTGTCGACAGCACATCACCACTTGAAGAGCCTACCACTCTGATTGGCTCCCATGCTAAGCTGGCTTTCCTGTCTCAACTTGATATATTTGGATAATTGAAAATGGTAGGAAAGGCTTAAAAATAAGAGAAACAGAAATCCAAATGGGGATGTATCTGTTATGTTGTTGTAAAAGTTATGACATATTTTTCTATGTTTTTCTATGTAAAAATGCATCATGACCTTTCCAAGAACCCAAAATATTCTCAGTAATATCAATTTAACAAAATCTAGCATACTGGTTTGGAGGCATTATAGCCCAGGAAAATGAGGCAACTTGATATTTAGATTACGAAGACATTACTTTGATCTAGGAGGAAATGTAAAGAATGAGAGGACAGTCATTTATTTTTTTACCAAGTACCACCCTGGGTTACTGAGTGTACAATGGCAACAAAGAGTTACAATCCTTGCTTCACAGAATTCAGAGTTTAGTACTTGGAGGAAGACAAAATTGCAATAACTCTAAATAGTTGGTTGGAAGAACAGACAGAATAAATGGCCCTTGATATTTGCATTATCTACAACAAAGCAAAATGAAACTCAAAGTTTCACTAAAACTTTAGCAATGGAAGCATGTTTAACATTGCCAGTGAGCATAATATGGTAAAAGAATGAGTATTGACTATTACTATTTTAAGATATGTAAAATATCATGAATGTTTTCAATTTTTAGAATTTTTTTATTTAAGTAAAAATAAGAATTAAGGATTCTTATTTTATATATGTAAACAAACATACATAAACACAAATGTGTATATAATTCATACACATACATATCTATATGATTGTGCATATATATATAAATATATATATTTATATATATATAATTAGTAACTTTGTTCTATTTAGACTTACAAAGCAGTTACTAATATTACTATCCCATTACACAGATTAAAAAAAATGAGTAACAATTAGTGGGCAATAACTTGCCCATGGTTACATGAGTAATAAGTAGCACAGCTGAAATTCAATTCTGGGAATGTGTTTCCAAAGTCTGCACTCTCAGCCAATTCATTATGCTGCTTCTTCATTGTTTATTCATTCAATCCCCTTAACCTTATTTTTCACTCTCATTAATCTTAATTATGTTACTATTAAATTTTCTTTAACCCCACTGACTGAGAAAAGGCCATTCTCTAAACAAAATATTAAAGGAGGTGACTGAATTAAAGAGAGGAGTAAGGACAGCAGATCCTCCATTTGGGGAGATCTGTCAAGGGGTCAGTGAAAGTGGCATTTAACTCATTACTGAAATTATAGGTAGAATTTCAACAGGAAATGTGAAGAGAGGATATTTCCTACATTGAAGAAGAACATTTTTAAAAAGAATTAAACCCATTAATACCTGCTCCTTTAACAAAATTAAATAGATCTATCAAACATAGAAGAACAATCTCTGGAAGATCAATTAAAATTTAAAAAGTGTCCTTGACCATTATTTTTTTTTCAGTATAGTGAGATTTGGAGAAGCAACTCTGTAAAACTAAAAGAGCTCTGCAGTGCATGCCAAAAATTCTAGAATTTTGTGCTGCTTCTTCTGTTCACTAATTTTAGGAGAAATAGACAATAATGTTAATAGCTACTCCCTACCGCACAAGTTTGTTTTAAGACTTAAAGGAGACGGAACCAGCAGATGGCATATGGCTATGTCACTGGACTCCCACATCATCCACAGCAGTTCGAGTCCTGGACCCATCAGCTTAAACTCACGCCAGTCACGTGTGCGCGTGCCCAAAATCCCAAGAGGAGAATGGAGGAGAAGGGATTACGGCATGGCCATCCTCCCTGAGGATGATTTCTCACTTTCTGTCTTTCTGTCTCTCTTTATCTCTCTGGTGAGCACATGCACCCTATAGCAAAAATCTCTCTTAAAAAAAAAAAATCAAAGGAGATTTTTTGAAAGTGCTCTAAAGACCATTATGTTCTATACAAATAAAGGATTAGGTCATGATGATTAATTGCTGTAATTATGCATGAACTCAGTAAGTAAAGGTTAGAGGATGGTCACAATGCATCACACTGGGCAAATGATCCAAAAATAACTACACAGAAATGCAATGACAGATGTTCCCATTTAGCTCGTTGCAGGAGAGAATAACATTGGGCCTTTAGTTTATCACTTTCAGCCAATTGATAACAACAGTTTTTACAGGTTTGCCAATTTTTTTTCCCTGTCAATTTTTACCTTAAATTAGGTCAAACTAAAAAGTCCTATTCATACCCTACTTTAAAAACAGAACCAAAGAGGTGATTTAATCATGCTTCCTACACAGTATAAGATCAAATAAAAAAAGAATTCCAGTTCCTATCAAGGATCTTCCCATATGGATCTGTGCTACATGTAAAGCAATGTAGTTTCCTACCCAGCATAAGATTTTCCAAACCATGTTGCTCTACCTGTGATATTATCAGCGTCAGAGAACCAGAGAAAGGACTGTACAACCAAGGAAAAGCTTTCAATTTCTTCCTACTTTCTATATATAAAAGCAATTCTTCCATTGGTTTTATAATCAAGTGTAAAATGCATTATTTAACAGGGTCAGCAGGTGGCGTGGTGGTTAAGAGTGTTGGACTCCCACATAGCTGACCGAGGTCCAAGTCCAGGACCTGGGGGCTTGCTTTCTCACTTTCCCTCTCTCTTTCTCACTCTGTACCTCTCTGGTCAAATAATAAATAAATAAATAAAGTTAAATAAATAATGTTAAATAAAATAATTCTTAAAAAAGTATCATTTAACATCTATCTTTTTTGAATAAAAGGATAGAATCAGTTAACTTCTCTACTGTTTTGTTATTTTAGAGTAATACTTTGGGTTCAGTTATTTGTGTTAGGATAAAGATTACCTCTCATCAATTGTTCAGTTCATAGTGATTTAACCATTTTCTTTTATTTCTCATGTCTCTGATACTCAATCCAAGATATCAAATTATTAACTATCAATTTCTGCTTTTAGAAGCTATCAAAGATCAAGAACATAAGTTCTATCTATGACCTATTCCTTATATGTAGAATTAAATTTTAAATTGCATAAAATTAGGTCTAACATGATAGAATAGCCCAATAATTTTGGTAATTTTTTATGTGTCAGAAATCCCATTTTTACAAAATACTGTCTGCTTCTTCTGAATTAAGCTTTATTGATTCACTTTTAAATTGCCCCTGCCAATTATGAATGATAATAGCATTTCATAACTAGAGATTTAAATAATGAGGTACCAGTAGATGGCATCATGGTTACATTGCTGAACTCCCGTGTAGTTGACAGTGCTTTGAGTCCTGGACCCAGCAGCTTGCAGCTTGAAACTCACTTAGGCGCATATGCATGCATGCCCTAAATCCTGAGAGGAGAATGGAGAAGGGATTATAGTGTGGCCACCCCCCCCCAGGGGATGATTTCTCACTTTCTCTCTATCTCTCTGGTGAGCGCACACACCCTAAGGCAAAAGTCTCTCAAAAAAAAAAAAAAAAAAGAGAGAGATTTAAATATGATATTTATCTTGCTATAGTAATATTATGATACTAAATACAGGGGAAAAAATCAATAAAGGAATTAAGATACCAACATACATTGCCAATAAATTTTTATTCATCATTTCTGAATTTTTTTTTTTGTTCCAAATGAAACACCTATGAATGGTAGCCATATAAAAAGGTAGAAAAAGGGGCAGGCAGGTGGCGTGGTAGTTGAGGTGTTGTACTCATACACACCAACTGCAATTCAAGTCCCAGACCTGGTGGCTTGCTTTCTCACTTTCCCTTTTACTCTCTCTGTCTCTCTCTGATCAAATGAAAAAAAAAATCATAATAAATAAAGTAATTATTTTTAAAAAGGTTAAAGAAAAGTAATTCTATATTAAATCAGTAGGAACATAACAGATCCTTCATTCTGAAATCTCTTACCTTATTCAATTATTCATTTTCTCTACCATTATTGTGATATTATAAAGAAAAAACATGAAAAATTTACATAGAAAATAATATTTTCTAGTTCAAACAATTTTGGACTTATCTAATCAATTGGCAATAATTAAAGAGATAGTAATATATACAAGGAATTGTTAAACTATGAATGAATCTTCATGAGTTGTTGACATACTTATTTAGCCATATTTCCTTAGAGTAAAAAATATTTCCCATTATATTGTTTATATCTATATCCATATCTATGATAATCTACTGAAATAAAGAATACATGTATCTTTCCCTGGATATTTGAAAACAGGAGACGAAGGTTATTAGGCTAAATATTAAGAAATCTAGAGTATAGCCTTGCCTCTGTCTCTCATAAATCACATGATGGTTTGTATACTCCTGACCCCTTGTACCCTCACATTCCTGATCTGTAAGCAGAGATTGAACCAGATGATAAAATCCTGTCTACCTTGAGGATTCTACAGCTCCATGAAATATAATTTAAAGATGTGTCCAAAGCCTTTATTCTGCTTAAATAAAATCCTCAATAGTCATCTCTCTTTTTCTTTCACTTTGATCAAAGATGACTACAAGTGATAAAAGCAATTTGTTCAATTCTTCATCATGACAAGGCATTTCATCAACTCTAACCTAGATACCTATCAAATACAATTTCAGATTTAACAGCTCATCAGTCATATTTTTAATCACTATGAAGTGCTTATGAATGAAATTTTTTAAGTTTTTATATTTAATTTTCCTCTGAAAGAATAAGAGACACAGATAGGTAAATAGATAGAGAGGCAGACAGACACAGGCATGCCCAACAGAGTCCTTTCGCCACAATCGCCCCGCAGTCTCAGCCGGCCGGGATCGCAGGAGGTGCGAGCTCCCGGCACGCTCAAGAAGGTCATGGGACACAAACCCAGGACCTTTCCATGCCGCTCCAGCGGCGCTGGGCTGCACCACTGCCTGGCCCCCGAACTTGTATTATTGTTCATTCCATTCTCTCTTCTTACAGCTTTAATCCCAATAACATGCATGGTCTTAGCAAGAGAGTACTAAAACATATGACTAATTTTACAAAAATTTTGAAAAAATACATTTAAGGTATATTTGAAGATGATTTTTCCAATATGAGTGATTAACTTTTTCCCCCAGATTTATATAGCCCAGAAAATAATTGAGATAGTTCAATGACAGTATTTACAATATTAATCTTAAATGCCAAAGTGGGACACACGAGATAGAGAAATTGTGTTCTTTCTTATGTCATTTTATGCAATCGGTCACAGTAACTACTAAGACGTAAGTAACATTATTACAGAGAATAATATGCTATTTTTCCAAATTATAGAGAGTACTGCTAAACAACAAAGGGAGAAGAAATGATGAGGAGTCTTATGTGAATTACATTTATAAGTTCTGACAAAATTTATTCTAATTTAATCTTTCTGTATTTCTTCAAAAGGAAAACCATCTATAAAAATGTTTTTTAAAGAGCTCTGCCTGAGATGCTTTTGTGGTTTCTGATCAAAGATAAAAGAAAATGTTTTGCTTGTGAAAAAAATAGGCACTACAAAGTTGTCATGATTTGCTATAACTTTCCCAGATAACAATAAAATATAACTTTAAAATATGAGTAGCATAATTTGATCAGTCTTTAAAGAAGATTATGACTATGCTAAAAATTATATATTAGTTTTCTAGCAAGAGATATTTTTTAACCAATGGAAATTAAATGAGGAGCTGGCAGGTGGCATGGTGGTTAAAGGCGCTGGATTCCCACATGACTGACCATGGTTCGAGTCTTGGACATGGTGGCTTTCTTTCTTTCTCTCTCTCTCTCTCTCTCTCCCCCTCCCTCCCTCCCTCCCTCCTTCCCCAACCCCCCTCAAAATTAAAAATAAATAAATAAAGCTAAGTAAAAAATAATTTAAAAAAGAAATCAAATGAAAGTGAAGTTTAGCCAATATTTAAAAATTGTTCATCTAGAAGTACATAGTTACCTAGACAGAAACTATTGTACAAGGCAATAATAATTCCAAGCTATTGGTTTATTACAGTATAAAGATGTAATACATCAGAGTGTCATGTATTAACTCTATTTCTATGAGAGAGTTTCCTGTTAATATGCACTACCACAGATTACTCTTACCATGAAGGGAATGATTTTTAAGTCATTGACTTTAATTTTCCCAAGCATTTTTATTTCAAGTTATACTACAACTTATATTAATATAATTTTACATAGGTCTGTGTTCATACAAGTTAAAAAGTTGATGAATTAAATCATCAATCTCTTTAAAAATTTGTGTTCAAAGGCTATAATGGTTATGACAACTACAGAAAGATAAATATGAAGAAGAAAATGGGAGAAGGGTAGGAGCAAAATACATGTATAGGGGTCAAAAATAAATAAAGAAATAAATAAAACAATAACTGACACTTGAAAGAGCCAGGCCAGGTGGTCCCAGCTACTCAGAAGACTGAGGCAAAAGGATCATGACACAGTCAGACCTTGTCTTTGACAAACAAGGAAAAGAACAGAAAAAGATGAGAGTGAAGATTTTTGCTAAATTCGGAATCTGAGGAGAAAGCACTCAGTGTTTTACCATTAAGTATGACGAAATCCCTGGTTTTCCAGAGATGCCCTTTTTCATATTGAAAAAGACTATTCTTATCCATAGTTTCCTTAAAATTTTTAACATAAATAAGGGTCGAATTTTCTCAAATACTCTTTTTAGTACTTATTGAGATTATCTTTTTTTTTCTTTTTATTTTGTTAGATGGTGATATTCCACTGACTTTTTCTTCAAATGTTAAAACAACCTTACATTATAGAGATCTGTGACTTAATGAAGGTATATTATCCTCTTTATTTTGGCTAAATTTAATTTGATAGTATTTTAAAGATTTTGTATCTGTGTGCACGAGGGATATTAATTTGTAGTGTTGTTTCCCTTCATTGCCAGAGGGTGCATGTGCTTGTCGGGGCAGGGCAAATTAGGGGAGATCCACTTTTAGTTCCTGATATTACATAGTTTTTTGTTAATTCGACTTAAAGTACTTATTGTTATTATGATTGGGTTTTCTTGTATATATTCTTTACTTTTTAAAGACTTAGTTATTTAATTTATTATTATTATTATTATCATAATTTGTTATAGGGCATGTACATTCACCAGAGAGAGAAAAAGAGAAAGAGACAGAGAGAGAGAAGGAAAGTGAGAAAGCAAGCAGCAGGTCTGGGTCTCGAACTGTGGTCAGCCACATGGGAGTACAGTGCCTTAACCACCATGCCACCTACTGGCCCCAACTTTCTGGTATATATTCTTGATTTGAGTATGTCTTCTTTGTCTTGGTAAGTCTACCTTACTATTTTTTTAAATAGTTATTTTCTTGTTTTATTATTCATTGTCCATTTTTTATTCCATTGGGCTTCAAACCTTTATTCTTTTCTAATAGAACATTAAAAACTACTGATCTGCAATAGGATATATAAGAAAAGTTACTGATTTTTAAATTAAGATAGACTTGCATTTGACACAAAATGGGCAAGTCTTGAAGGTACAATGCTAAGTGAAATAAGTCAGACTATTAAAGAGAAATATTAAACATCCTGCTTAACATATATTGCATGTCCACAGTCTATGGCAGTCACTGAAGGTCTCAAAAGCAAAGAAATAGAGAATAGTAGCAGATACCAGAAAACTGCATGGGGAGAAACATTGTTTTTAACATTCTTTTACATAAGAATGTAAGTGAATAAAAGGAAAAGGTTATGGAATATAAGCATTCCATACTACAGCAAAATTAAAAATATGAACAATTCTGCACATACTTCCGAAGGAAAAATAAAAAAAGAAGAACTATCACCAAATGCACAACATCATCTAATACTCCATGTTGAAGATGAGTATCTTTATATTCTTGAGTTGATTAGGACATAGGACACACTGTCTCCATAATCTGAAAAATCATACTGTACCCAACAAAGATGTGCATGAAATGCATGTAAAGGAGAAATCATAATTTAAAAAGAGGTAGACCTGGATTCCAATCTACTACCAGTTTCTACCTTCTTCATCAATAACATGGAGGAAATGGTAACGGCTTCAGGGTAATTGAGGGAATTAAAAGAAATAAAAGAGGTATGACTAGTTTCTTAATTGTTTTGATTATGAGATTCAAATTAAATCTGTCAAATCTGAAATTAATCATTTTTATCAGTTAGTGTAACTCTTATATTAAATTATAATGAAAGAGATAGCAGAATTCATAGAGCGTTCACAGTATACAAGTGTTTCATTAGCTAAAGCGTAAAATTTTCTAAAATTTTCATAAAATTTCATACAATTTTCTAAAGAGCTTGATGATCTTGGCTTGTTTTTCTGCCTGTGTCTCAAAAGGCCAAAACAAAAGTGTTACGCGGATACATTCCTTTCTGGAAACTCTAGAGGAAACTGCTTCAAGAAGCATTCAGATTTTGGCCAGAGTTGAGTTTCGTGAAGACACGGAAGCCCTCATTTCCTGGCTTGCTGGTGGCCAGTGGCCATCCTCAGCTCCTAGAGGCTGCCCTCCTTGCTCCGCTCCTGGGCCTCCTCATCTTTGAAACTGGCGACAGTAGGCCAAATCTCTCTCATGGTTTGAATCTCCCCTCAGTCTCCCTCTTCTGCATTATCTCTGACTCTTCTAACTTCTTATTCAGATTTTAAGGACTCATGTGATTAGATCTGGCACACCTAATAATGCAGGGTAATCTCCCTATTTTAAGGACAGCTGATTAGCAACTTCCAATTCCATCTGTCAATTCTCTCTGCCATGTAATGTTAACATAATCACAGGTTTCAGAGATGGAAGCATGAACACCTGGGGGTGGTAGGAGAAGCATTATTCTATCTAGAAAAATGATAACTAACAGCAATTAATCATTCATAATTTTCTCGACGTACCAGTTACTCAAATTCTACCAAATTTTTGCTTGCCAACTAATCCTGGAACTAGAGTGAAAGCACTATGAGAAAGCAAAGCAGACCTTTGAAGATGTGTTTTCATTATTTCTTACTGACATAGGTTCACTTCAATTTGTATTTAATAAAACTGCGGTTGAGGTATGAGAACTCTTCTGAAAAGGTGCAATGAGATGGAAAACTGTCTTTCTGAACTTTTTCTCACACTAAAAAAAAAAAAATCATCATATAGTTCAAAAAGATAGGAACTGTTACAATCTCTGAGAGCATGTACCCTGCAATGAATTTAATTTAATCTTTAGAAAATAACTTGACTGGAAAACACAGTTCAGGAGGCCATACTGAACAATGAATTTCATTTATAGCAAAATAAAATGGCTAAGAGTACAACTGTAATCTCTACTTCATACACTGCATTGATGCTACGATTTTATGTAACACCATTTTTCTGCTTAGCACTGAATGCGATTTTGAAGTTGTCAAAGTCAAAAATACAAATAATCTCTGTCAAACAGTTTATATCATATTAAAGCTTCAAACTCATAGTTTTCCTTCCAAAATTTTTGCAAATATAGCAATCTTATTTTTTCCATTGTATTTCATTTCAATTAACAAAGATCAGATAAACCTCAGTACCTGCAATAGTATGGATCATAGCGCACAAATTATAAAGTTGAATAAAAGAACTCAGATACAAAGCAGTACACATCATATTAGTCTATATGTGTGTATATATATATATATATACATATATATCCTAAAAAAAGGCCAAAATAAAGCAAAGGTGACAGAAGCCAGAATAGTGGTTATTTTGGAGCTGTGGTAGTGACTAAAAGAGAAAGGGGAAGAGAGGAGCTTGTAACATTCTGCTTCTCCATTTTAATAATGGTTATATGATGGTTCGCTTAATGAAATGCACCGAGGTATACACTAATAATTCATGTACTTTTCTACACATTTTTAATATAATAATTTTTTACTTTAAAAAATATGGTTGGGGTTTGTCAATTAAAATTATAATTTACAGCAATATAAAATTTAATCTTTGCTTTTATTTCTTGTAACACAATTATAATTAAAAAAATCACAAAAAAAGGTATGATTCCCAAAATGCTGTAGTTTTTAAAAAGATGAATACATTAAACCTATATTACTATCATTTAATTTTATGTGTGAAAACAAGGGTTTTAAAATATATTTTCAGAGCTCTCTCCATGGGTCAACAGTAAGGCACTTCTCTAGAGAAGCCGAATCCCACGTGGCGACCACAGTTTGAATCCCCGATCAGCCCCAACTCTCAGGCAAGTGTCTGAAGTGCCCACGATCTGATGGGTTGGAGGTCAGGAAAGAGGGGATCACGGTGTGAGCAGACCCATGGAAAGTACTCCTCTCTCTCTCTATCTCACTCTCACATATATGCTCTATCATAAATAAAAAATAAATAAAAGTTTTAAAATATACTTTTAATATATTAACATTTCTCAGAATTTCATACTTCCTCTAAATGCAAATTTCTTTAGTGAAGGATAAACTGCCTACATAATTGCATATTCAGACAATGAAATCTTCTAACAACATAGGATGATGTTTTAAGTTACAGAGAACTGTAATGTATTCAGGTAACCAGTGCTGACTCTACAAAGAATGCTACTAAAATCAATTTTTATCACTTGAAATCTATTGCAATTAGAGAGCAATGCCAAGTCACTGACACACTAATGGGTTTCAAAATATTTCAAAAAGAATAAGGAAATTGCAAAGTGTTTTAATTGAAATGCAGCTCCAATAAGTGTAACAAATTGGATGATGTGAGCTTTCTGTAAAGCTACCATATAAAACTATCATACCATAAAGTGTCGAGGTTTAACAAATCTGCAGCTTTGTCCAGCCACACTTTATATTACACTTATCTTACACTGGACTATTTAAAAGCCTTCACTATATCTTCTAATGTACAAGGGGTTCTTTTTCTGTGTTCCAAGTATTTGGTTTTTAATTTCATTTTAGAACAATAGTACAGCATTTCCAAAGAGGATCTGCTCTACAAAATTAGCTATGTCTTGCTTGAAAAGAATATTATGTCAAACTGAAACATATTTTACACGTATTCAACTACGACAGTACACTATATAAAAATGATTAAACTTAAATTAGAAACCAGGTTTTCTAATTCTTGAAGTGTTAAATTAACGGTGGCAAAAATCATCATTTCTGACCACAGTCATTGTCATAATTAAACATAAAATCATGGAACCACTTCAAGAATGTAACAGTCCCATCGCCTCTCAGCCTTTTGGCTAAGATCAAATGAAAAATATCACAATCCTATTTTTTTTAATTTTATTTATTTACTGCCATAGGACACATGTATTCACGGGAGAGAGACAGAGACAGACAGAGAAAAGAAATGTGAGAAGTCACCCCCCTCCCCCAGGGTGGGATGGTCACACCACAATCCCTTCTCCATTCTACCTTCAGCATTGTGGGTACACACACACATGCACCCAGCGTGATTTTCAATCCACTGGCTCTGGGATTCGAACTGCAGTCTGCCATGTGGGAGTCCAGCACCTTAACCACCATGCCACCTGCTGACCTTTCAATGCTATTTCCTTATCCTCCCCCCCCCCATTTCCTTAACCATGCCTTCTCTTCTCTTAGGTAACATTTTATTCTTTGATTCTTCTAACTTCTGTGATTGTATTTCCTGGGTTTAGAAGGAACACTCCCTTCATCCCAAACATATACATTTCAGCACCTGGTTATCATTTGACTGGCTCATAAAAATCTATCCTCCTCTTCCCTTCCTTCCCTTCTCACCTTCACTTGTTTCCTTCCTACACCCTTCCCTCAACTCTAAGACAAATAACACATTATTCACAACAAAAAACCTTTTATTTTAGAGTGGTATTTCAAAGACTAGCACAGCTTTGATTCATTTTAGCCAGCAATGCAGAAGCTAGGGTGAATATGCAAACCAGACACTAATCTTGGGTGGTGGTGTAGACAGTGGCATGGCTGGGTGCTGTTCAGAATTAAATAATTTACACACACACAAAAAAAAAACCCTCATGTTAAAACCTTAAAAAAGGAAAAAAAATAAAAGGTTTTTTTCTTCTTCTTTTCCCCATAGCATGTACTGGAGGAGGCGTGAGGGGCTCGTCTCCCATCCTTGTTCTACTTTTCCTCCAGCAGGCCCTTTTTCTCCGGCGGGCCTCCATCCACCCTCAGTTGGCAACAGTCCTTACTGGCTTGCTTCATCTTTCCCTGTCTTACACCTTTATTTCCTCAATGTGCCCAATAAGGACTAAAAAGCATTTCAAGCTTTAATAAAAGATTGGCCTAGCCAAAAGGAATTAAATATAAAAATCAAAACACTTTAACTCTATTTCAAATAGGCCCAAGCCTTAGTCAGAGGTTCTCAGATCCTCACGTCACTGGAAAGTCTCGCTAGAACAGACCGCCAGACCCCCACCTCCAGAGTGCCCACATCAGTATATCAGGGCAGGGTCTGATCATCTGCACGGCTGATAGGTTTCGAAGGTGATGCTGATACTGCTGCTTCAAGTACCCCGCTCTGGGAGGCGATGTTTTAGTTCAAGGGAAAGAGCACACCATGAATGAAACTGCAGGAATGGCTCCCTTTCCTGCATACCTGTTTCTAGTTTTGTAGATGAGGCCTATCCTCTGGCCCAGATCTCTCTGTGAGGGTACATTCTTCAAATCTTTGCAAGATACACCAATATCATTTAAGAAAGGCTTTGAAAGGTGTAGTTTTGCCTCAGGTTCATTTCTCCACATCGAAGTTACAAGGCATACAGCTCTCAGCCTGCGACTGGCCCTTAGCAGAGACTGAATGCTGAACCATGCGCCGTCACGTTACCATGAGATCCAAACCGCCCGTCATGAATGGATGCTATCTGACACACCAACCACAAAGTTGGGCAAGCGCAGCATACTCCATCATTAAGTGGAATTTATATACATGATCAGGTGCGAGTAGGCCCTGAAGGCGTAAGTAACTACATAACAAGTGGCCCCAATGCCCCTGGTTTGCACCCTGCTACACTGTCTTCTCTCTCTCAGCCTGTTATCTACGGTCTCTGGGGAGTTCTCTATACTGAGCTGTCAAACATCAGAACAGTCAAGCTTGTTTAACAAATGACATTCAGGCACACCAAAAAGTAAGGAACATCTCTAAAGAACAATGCTAAAGAAATCCTCCCAGCAGGCAGAAAGAAAAGATTGCACCTGGCTATTTATTCATTTTGCTTAGAAGGAAAAATGGCCAGATATGTGATTATATATCGATTCATGGACTGTGGGCTATGGTATGGCTGCATGGTCAGGGACTTGAAATAAACATGATTAGGAAATTGATGACAAGGAAATTCAGGTAAGAAGTATAGGAACAGAGGTCACTGAATGTGCAAAAAGTGACTATATTTGTGTCCCGCATGAATGTTCACCAAAGAGTCATCTCAGCAGAGAAGGATTTTCGTAACCTAGTGGATTGAATCGCCTGCTGTGTAAATACCAGGCTGATGCCTTCCCCAGCCATCTAAAGGATTCATGAACAACGTGGCCATGGGGGCAAATATTCCGCGAGGGCTAAGCAACATGAACTTCTGGTCACCGAGGCCAATCCGGGTATGGCCACAGCTGAATGCCCAGTCTGTCCACAGCAGAGACCAGCACTGAGTCCCCACCATGGGACCATTCCCCACGGTGAACAGCTAGATACCTCGTCGGAGACTGATCACGCTGGATCTCCTCCATCATGGAAGGGGCCTGTTCTTAGAGGCTTGCTCAGGATAGAAATCACCTTCCCTACATGCAACACTTTTGTCAAAACTATCATAAATAAACGTACAGAATGCCTTATCCATCATCATGACCTTCCACATGTAACTGCTTCTAATTGAGGAACTCGATGGACAGGAAAGGGTGGCAATGGGCTCATTCACGTGAAACTCTCTTTTACCATCTTCCCCGCTGTCCTGAAGCAGCGCATTTGGAAGAATGGTTGAATGGCCTTTTGAAATCTCTTTTATAGAGCCAGTAAGCTGGCAATACATTGCGTCTAGGGCAAGATTCTTCAGAAAACTGCACACACTGAATCAGTGTCAAGTACCTAGTGCTATTTCTCCCATAGCCAGGATTCAGGTCCAGGAATTAAGGGGTAGAATGGCACTACTATTAGCCCTGGTGGCTCACTAGCAAAATTTGTGTTTACTGGTATAGGAAGCCACATGCACCAAAATGGCTGACATGACCTTCATACAAGGACCTTCAAGTATCCTTGCTCCGGGAGTAGACAATTCACCCTGAGACTTCCTCATTCAGGCAGGTCCTCAGTCAGGTCCGCGACAATTCCCACCCCCTTTTTACCTCGCCTCCTGGCTTTACCCTTTAATGCAGCAACCAATCGGTGGTTGTAGAATTGCATCCCTCATCGTACGACCAATCAGCTTCCTACCCTATGTATATAAGAATGTTCTCTGGCCCTCAATAAACGAGCTACTGCATACCATCTTGAGCTGTGACACTGTGTTGCTCCCGTGCTGTGACGCTGCGTCGGTTCCAGACCTCCGCTCTCTCACTCAGGCACCCTGCTCGATTGTCCCGTGGGCCAGGACATTCTGGCACCTAGACAGGGACCTGAGTTCAAGAAGCAGCGACAGGTTCCCGAAGATTCCGAAGAGGAATAAGAAGGCCCCAGAGAGGAGCAAGTCAGAAGTCCGCGGCATAACTTCAGGGGACGCAGAAGACGACATCCTGGTGAGTACTTACTCACGATAGATATCCGGGTTATAGCATAGACTATAATGGGGCAAGAGCTCAGCCAGCACGAATTGTTTGTTCAGGGGTTAAAGGAAGCCCTTAAGACTAGAGGAGTGAAAGTGAAAGGTAAACAACTGCTCACCTTTTTTGATTTCCTGTAGGAGGCTTGTCCATGGTTTCCTCAAGAAGGAACCATTGACGAAAAAAAGGTGGAAAAGGGTAGGTGACGCCCTTAAAGATTACTACTCCACCTTTGGCCCAGAAAATGTTCCCGTAACCACATTTTCCTATTGGAATCTAGTAAATGAAATCCTTAGTACCCACCCTAAGGACCCAAAAATTTCTGCCATTGTTACCGAAGGGGAACAGATTATGTAAAATGAGCTACCAAAAGAAAAGAGTGTTCTTCCCTCAGATATCCTTGAGCCTAATAAGACCCAAACCATAGACCTCATATCTTTAGATAGTGACAAAGATGTCACACAGGACAGTGAAAAGCCTAAAAACCCTAGAAATCAAAAAGATAATAACTATGCCCCAAAAACTTCACACAAACCAGAGAAAAAACTATACCCCTGCCTCTCCAAATTCAAAAATTATCCTGATGAGGAACAAACTAGCTCCGAGGAAGAAGTTCTGGAAACAGAAGCACCTAAAACCAATAATCTTGCTTGGTCACCTGTTAAAAAGCGGCCACCACCTTATAACTCTTCTGCGCCGCCCCTTGGCAATCCAGAACAAGAACTCATTAACAAAATTGAGTGTTTAAAAAAACAAGTCCAATTAGAAAAGGAACGTCGCCAACTGATTTCGCAATTAGAACAACTAAGAACTCCCACAAATACAGCCCCAAAGACAGCCCAAGTTACACCAAAAATAATTTATGAGACCTTTCCGGTCACAGAAATTACTGACAACCAAGACCATGTTTGGAGGAGACATAGTACTTCGATTTTAAGTTAATTAAAGAACTCAAAACAGCTATTACCCAATATGGTTCACTTGCCCCCTATACGCTTACCTTACTGGAAACCATTACTGAAGGATGGCTTACGCCATCAGATTGGCAAACCTTAACAAGAGCTGTGCTCTCTGGAGGGGATTAGGAGGAAGGCCAGAACTAGAGATGCTTTATTGCCCAGGTACAAGCAGCCAGGGGTACTGCTGTACCTAAGAATCAGAACCGTAGAGACGCTTTAAGTGCCTAGATATTAGCAATCTGGGGTGGTGCTGTACCTAAGAATTAAAACCATAAAATAATTCAAGTACCTAGGTGCAGGCAGTCAGAGTATTGCTACACCTAAGAATCAAAACCATACAGAATTAATTAGTGCCTAGGTGTGAGCAATCATGGGTAATGCTACACCTAAGAATAGGATTTTGTACATAGACATCCTAAAACGTACTTTAAAACAAAAAGGTATTCAGGTCAGTAAAAGTCAGCTCACATCATTTTGAACACTGAAGTCCTTCTGACCAGGAGAAATTAGAAGAGGCTGCCGCTGATTATCACAACAGTTGGGCGCTGCAGGAGTTTAAAACTTTTAATTCAAAGAAAAGAAAACAGGCTTCTAAACCTGTGGGGTTTAAGGGAGCAGTCAAAAAGGCTTTAAAAGATACCTATGTCAATGTTTGCTTATATCCTTTTGAGGAGGGGGAGCCAGAGTGGGAGGCTGTTTCTCATAAACTGCTTAAAAAAATTAAACAGGCTGTAAAAGATTTTGGTCCTACTTCTTCATATGCTATTACATTGGTAGAAGGTTTAACAGCTCAGTGAATGACATCATATAATTAGACTCAAATAACTAAAGCGTGTTTTCCAGGTGGGGACTTTTAACTGTGGAAAATAAAATTTAAAAAAATTGACAAAAAATGAAATAAACCTCAAAACAGGCCACTAAAAAGCCTGCATACAAAGGGAAAAAACAGATCCCCAAACAAACTCCCATAACATTAGATATAATTATGAAAATAGGCTCCTTTATCACAGTGGCTTCCCAAATGATTATCCCCTGCCAGCATTTAACAACCATATCATCTTAGGCTTTGCCGGCATAGAAAAAACTCCCGAAATATCAAAAATATTTGTATTCTAAAAACTCTAAAGGTATAAAAAATTCCTATCGTTTTCTACCATCCTTAAAGTATATAATTAAAAATTTCAAAAAAGGAGATTATTGGGACCAGCAGTTAGCGTAATGGCTATGTCGCTGAACTCCCACGTAGTCGACCGTGGTTCGAGTCCCGGACCTGGCGGCTTAAACTCACGCCGGGTGCGTGTGCGTGCGTGCCCAAGATCCCAAGAGGAGAATGGAGGAGAAGGGATTGCGGCGTGGCCATCCCCCCTGGGGGGTGATTTCCTGCTTTCTATCTCTCTGTCTCTCTCTGTCTGTCTGGCGAGCGCACACGCCCTATAGCAAAAACCTCTCAAAAAAAATTAAAAAAAAAAAGGAAAAAAAAAAAGGAGATTATTCAAAAGGTATCAATGTCAAAATAACCCCAGAGAATGGCATGCCACAATCCTTTCTCTTTCATTCTCTTCAGGGATCTTGGGCACACACGCACATGCAACCAGCGTGAGTTTCAAGTCATGGGGTCAGAGACTCAAAGGGTGTAGGCCACGTGAGTTAGCAACGTAACAACTCTGCCATCTGCTGGCCCCTTGACCTTAATTTTTATCATACTTCAATTGTAGGCATAGCTATATCTTTAATTATTCATTACATAATATACCACCTTCTTATTTTTTGCCACCTTAACTTTATGAACCTATACTTCAGCCTTGCTTTGCTTACCAGTGAGTCCTTCCCTATCTTTTTAAAAAAAAAAAAAAAAAAACTTAATCTGCTTTCACTGTCTCCTTTTTCTGCTTAGAATTTGTTCTGGTTACTGATGACCATATGAAGCAATAGTCAGAGAGCAGCACTGTGGGAAACACAGCCCTCTGTGAAGGTGACCTGGGCAGGAGAGGTTTCGAGTTCCCACCTGGAGATCTCCCTGAGTACACGCAGCACAGACTTCCCTAAGATCTGGGACTGGCTGAAGCTGGGGTGCACCCTGGCATCAAAACCCTATTGGGGCTGCCCATCTCTGTCTTACTGTCTCTCTCTCTCTCCCACTTCCTCTGGCTCTCTTGCTCATGGAATAAATAAACTTTAAAAACAAAAACAAAAAAAACTATCCCCAAAACTAGTGGCTTAAAGCAACAATAATCATTCACTTGTTCATAAAGCTGCACACTGCGACTCAGTGGGAAGGGCTCAGCTCAGCTCTACATGGCATCGGCTGCAGTAGCTTGACTGAAGGCTGGAGGATCCACTTCCGAAATACGATAGCTCACTCACATGGCTAGCAAGTTCATGCTGGCTTTGGCTGAGAACTCAGCCAAGACTGAGGATTGGGACCCTCAGTTCTTCCCTGCATGGGCCTCTCCACAGCTGCTTAGCTTCTGCAGAGCATGGTGGCTAAGTTCAAACGTGGACATTGTAAGCAAATCATCCAGAAGTACAAGAAATTCACACAGCAACTCTTTTGCCTTACTCTACTGGTTGAGGCAGTGCCTGCCATAGGCCTACCCAGGGAACTGGAAGCATATTCTACCACAGATGCAAACAGTGTCAGCCTTGCACTGCGTGAAGATCACATAGGATCTTGGCAAAATACAATCTATCACAGTCCAAACTCTGGCCACGTATTTCA
The DNA here is from genome assembly GCA_026018925.1 of Tupaia tana. Taxonomy (NCBI): domain Eukaryota; kingdom Metazoa; phylum Chordata; class Mammalia; order Scandentia; family Tupaiidae; genus Tupaia; species Tupaia tana. The sequence continues at coordinate 9,993,419 of JAKSZU010000017.1, read as the reverse complement.
CAGTTCTCCCATGTGCAAAGTACAAACAATTCCATTCTGAAGAGTCCCAAGTTTCAACTCACTATAGTATTAACTCAAAGTCCAGGATTTTGTCAGCTAATTCTGGTTCAGAAGTGGATGAACTGCCCTAATGTGGTTCTTCCAGTACAACTCTGCACACAATTGCTCTTGACCTAAGGACCTGAAACGAAGAGACAAACCATCTGCCCCACAGGCACCCAAAAACCTAATGTTAGACAGGCAAACTGTAAATGCTACAAACACTACATTTAAAGGAAGAAACACAGGAGAGACAGGTTCATAGGAATTTAAATCCAGCTGGACAACATGTTGCCAGTCCATAGATCAGGGTTCAGTCCTACTTCCTGGGAGTTGTTCAATGAGTTTTATTACTCTATCCTGTGGGTTCCAGTTCTGCCTCTGAATCACCCTTCCTTCTCCATAAAGAGTAGCCCATATTTACAGTTAATAAGTTCTCTTTTGTTTTGTTTCTGTTTTTGTTTTTTAAGAGAGATTTTTGCTATAGTACACATGTACTCGCCAGAGAGCCAGAGAGAAATCACTCCCTATGGGGGATGGCCACACCACAGTCCCTTTCCTCCATTCTCCTCTTGGGATCTTGGGTATGCATACACACATGCCCAGTGTGTTTTATGTTGCCAGATCCAGGACTCGAACCATAGTCGACTATGTGGGAGTCCAGCGACATAACCATTACACCATCAGCTGGTCCCCAGAAGTTTTTTTTAACTAACTTTCCTGCCTGTAAAAATTTAGGAGTCTAAAGACCTCTTTTCATTTTATATACTGCCTGTCCCTCTTAGATGAAGCTAATACAATTATCCGCTCCCCTTTCTTATGTACATGTGCACAAACAAAGGAGAGAGACACAGCGTTCCTCTATCGGGCCTGGTCATGCTGCAACCCTTTTCCTTCCATTTCTCCATCTCTCCCATCAGGACCCCGGGCACACACACATGCACACCTGGCATGCTTGGGGCCAGGGTTTACCATTGCACTATGGGGCCATCTCTAATAAAATTATTTTAAAAACTGGGAGCTTTTGCTTCATTAGTTTATAAATCACTTCATTAGACAATGCCATATCCACAAGATTTTGAGATGAGCTTCTTCTATATATTATCTGTATATGTAAAATACATACATGTTCAGTTATGCTTTACATTTTACCACCCATCTCAACTAATAAACAGTCCTTCTTTAAGACCAATCACTCTACTTTAGAGTTTGATTCTGTTATCCTTATGTTTAAAATATCCCTCTTCCATCTACCTTTGCATATTCAGTCTTCACAAATAGTCTTTCCCACAGTCTTCAAAGATCCCCTGGTTCTCAAAAAGTGAATTATTTCATTCTAAATAAAAAAACTAGTCATCAGTAATCTGTATATTACATCTAGGATAACTTCATCTATTATATATGCTTGTTAACAATATGACCGTTATCAAATTAGGTTTAAATAAGGAGAATATACTTGAAATAAGTATACATACACAGTGCTCAAAGGAATAAAAATAATTTGAGATTAAAAATGAATGAAATTAGCTATTATCTGATAAATTTTCTATGATTTTGAATAAATTTAATAGAATCAAAAAGTCCTTAAAATTGATCTGATTGATTTTTGCCTGTACTCAGAATTATCTTGTATTTTAACAGCTCAGAAACATTTTGGGAAACTACAAAAAAAAAATAAAAAACCACTTTTATTGCAATAGGTTAACGGCATTCAACAAGAGGAATGAACTGCATTTTGATAAACTTTACAGTGATTCTGAGGCTAGAATATTACAAATCACTGAAAAAATAGAGTAAATAATTAGTTTTCACACTACAGTGATTTTTATATCAAATGTATTATTTATGTTTATTGAAAAAGTGAACAGAACTACCTTCATGGGATATGTTCAATTAACTTCTAAGATAAATTATTACATTTGTTTCCTAAAATAATTTCCTGTGGGAATGTGATACAGAATTCATAATGTCGTCTTCATCAGAAATGATTTATACTTTTGGTTGAAGTAAGTCTCAGTACCCGAATAGGTTCAGCTTACAAACATAGTCTTATATGCTATGTATATGCTATATATGAACCCAATATATGCTATTTCTAAAATTTTCATAGGACTCGATTTGGTCGATGTATCAAAATAAAGCCTCATTTTTCTTTCTATATATAGGTCATTTTAAACTTTTCATTACTATTATTCTTTGATAAATTTTATTCTTTGATGAATTTTATTCTTTAATGAATTAATTTCATTAATTTTCTTCGGGTAATCCAAAAGGTAGAATTTAGGGGTCAAATGGTATGCATATATGCAACATCTGCCAACCTGCCTCTGAAAAACACTGATATCAATTTAAATTTCCACCACGATGTGTGATAGTCCCAATTTTCCACAACCTCAACAATATTTTCATCCATTTTCTTCTTAAATTTGCTAAGCACTACCTCCCTCCAAGGCCACAAAACAGGTCAATACAAGAGACAAAGTAATGTTTAAATACTTTCCCACTTAACAATTTCACTTTACCTGAGTTGGATCAATTACAAAATCATTTACATATCCATAAATTAAAACTTGGTGCAATAAGAGGAAATTGCTTTATAATGTGATATACCTCATTTAATAATTTCTTCATTAACTAATTCTAATGTGTTTTATTGGTTACACAACATTTAATGGTATATAGTATAATGGTTGCAAATATACTATTTTCCTCTTTAATTTAGACTAAATTAAATGAAATGAGTTTTATCCTTAAATATATGCAGAGAAAAGACTGCATAAGTGAAACAAAATCTCTTTATTTGTTAATCAAAGTTCTAAAGTTATTTAAAAGAAACACATGACTATAAACTATTGAATGAATGAACAAATGTCCTATACAAGGAGATTTCAGAAAGTTCACAGAAAATGGAATTATGGGGCTAGCAGATGGATTAGTGGTTAAGGCGCTGGACCCCCACATGGCCGACCGCAGTTTGAGCTCAGACCTGGTGGCTTGCTTTCTCACTTTCCTTTTCTCTCTCTCTGGTCACATTAAAAACATAATAGTAGCAAATAAAATTAAATAAATAATTCTTTTTAAAAAGAAAATAGAATTAAAGTACATGTTCATATTGATGCAAAAAATCTGAAACCTATCCAGTTTTTTGAATAATATGTATTTTCCATGAATATTTTGGAGTACCTTTGTACATCTGTGAATTCTATAGTTTGAAAATTATTCACATATTTATAAAACTTTGTTCTTAACACTTTTACTTGCAAATATAAGATAGTCAATAATCAATTTTAATTGCCAATTATTCTATTCTAAGTAGAATGATACAAACACTTTCTTTAAGGTCTATGAGACAAAGCATCCCATCCCTCTTAGTAGTAATGTTATGACTCAAGTAACAAATACACATATCATGCTCTATAAATTAAGTCAGATGATCATACTGTTTCACTTATGTGTACAGGTATATATCCACATAATATAATAATATGAAATAATTGTATCTGATATATAAAAAATCTTACTCCAACCCCAAAATGTCTGTTCCATTGGCATGAAAGTAAAACAAAATTACCGTATTTAAGTGACAAATAACAGAGTAAGGAAATACTTTTTTATTTTTACAATATGATATGGAGGGACATCATTCATGAGATAAACTCTGACACAAAGTATATAACAAATATAACTAGCACCACTGTATCTTTAGATAATGTGACAATTTTTTAAATAAAAACATGCTAGTCCTTATAAGCAAAAGTTAGTTGCTATTCAAAATTATAAACAAGAATGACCATTTCCTTTTTAGAAAAGAAAACCACATTAGTATGTATATATTGAAAATAACCAAGAATTCTTTGTCATATTGATCAATACAAAAATTGACCTAAGCCAAAATCAATTAAAAATGAGGAATCTCTTTAGAGAGTTAATAACATCACACTTGAATATCTTTTCCTTGATTGAATCAATGTAACATAGTTAGGACAAATATAAGTTAATCTTTAATCACCAAAGTGAAGCACGGATATTAATTGAATTGACCCTATACACTTATTAAACCTATGTTGGAGCCATATTTTAACAGCACATCTTAAGATAGCTGATCGAATTTTTTTAAGTGAGCAATTCTATCATTACTACAATATTTGCTCATGTCAGAACAAATCACATTTTATACATCAAGGTATTATACAATAGCTTCAGAAATCCATATGGCATTTTCTAATGTGTTGATTATAAAGGCATGGGGGATTTCTGCTATTCCTTTGAAGAATAGGCCACTTTAAGATGCAGAGTAGCAAACTTGAATTCCTGGTATTAACCATGTGATAAACTCTCTTCATTTAGCAAGCTGGCTATTCTGCAGTTGCCTAGTGACTCTGACAGTCACTATTACTTTGACTTCCAAATAATAATTATCTTTGTACTAAATATATTCCCCTTAGCTCCAAAATTCTTTTAGAAGCTAATGTTGGTTCAACATTAAGAAGAAATGTTTCATATTATAATAAAATTTTATACTTCTAAAAAGCTTCAGACGTTCTGAAAATGACTTTGAAATATAATCTTATTAATATTTTGTATTCTCATGAGAATCAAGTAATTGGCAAATATTTCTTGATTTTGGAAAATAGAAACTAATGAAACAATTAGCAAATGTACTTGCCCTGGGCTAAATATTGAAGCAATGGAAAGTCATAGTGGCAATACTGACACTTAACTGAAACACTTACTATGCATTCCATGTACAAGAATGTTTATGCAGAGGACAGTAAAGACAGGAAGAACAACCAAAAAAATTTCAGGAAATACAAAGTTCAACATAGTCTGACAGGGATACTTGTTATTTGATTAATTGTGCTTGGTGATGGTGATGGAACTAGAACTTCCAAGAACAAATTTCCCTACACAGTTTCTGGGTGACTAATATTGAGTGTGATCAGGGACACACTAAAGGACTTTGACTTCTTCTTTATAACAAAGCTAAACCTGACAAAAATCACAACTGTGCAATAATATAAGAGAAGAAAAAGAAAATAGGTAGAGTTAAATTTCAACCTAAATGGATCTTTAAACCTGTCAACTTGCCTGTTTCTAAAGGACAATAAAAAACAAAGTTTGATTCTAAAGGACAATAAAAAAAAACTAAAATTCAGTCTTGGTGGTGCATGCTGCTACAATGCTGTGGCTCCCCAGCCTGGACCATGTGGGAGGCACAGGTTCCATGCCCAGTCCAACTTAAAAGCCACACTTAGTGGCACAACTATGGTCCGAGCTACTCCAGAGCTGAGGCAGAGGATTGGGAATTATTTTCATTTTCTCAAGAAAGCAATAATAGAGGCCAATGGGTGACATGGTGAAAACTCTGTATTCTCACATGGTTGACTAGTTTGAGTCCCAGACCTGGCAGTTTACTTTCTCACTTTTCCTCTCTCTCTCCCTCTCTCTCTCTGACCAAATAGAATATATAATAATAAATAAAATAACATATATAATTATTTTTTAAAAGCAACAACATAGAAAGGTAAGCATTCATTTGTATAGAATTCCCGAAATGAATTTGATTTCTAATATTGGAATTGGCTCAGCTATTATATAGTAATAGCTTTCTTGGCCTAAAAATGAATATAATAATGTTCCCTGATTATGAAGATTAATCAGTTAGTGTGTTATTTTACACAGAAAAACTAGATAGATAATAGGAACGATATTTTTCAATAATATTTTACAAAAGTAATACCACTAAACAACTAAACAGTTGTAATGAATCTTTATAAGAACATGAAAGAAAAAATGAAACAGGGTAAAGAAACATTTTTATTCCAAGCTTTTATCTCTTATTTTCCCCCCCTGTTGGAGGCACATGTGTTTCTCAGAGAGAGAAAGAAGGCATGGTCATCAGGCCATTCCTTCTCCCTTTCTCTGACTCTTCAGAATCTGGGACACGCAAGCATACACACCTGATACATTTTTCAAGCTGCTGGGTCTAGGACTCGAATCACACAGTCAGTCATATGGGATTCAGCCACCTTAACCACCAGGCTACAGGATACCCTACAATTTTCTAGGTTAATATGGAAAACTTAGAATTTTTTTTTTCCCCACAGCTTTAAAAGACCAATCTAGACTTACCTGGCCCATCATCAGTCACTTTTTCCAGGTACCGAGGAGCTGCACTAAGAAAAGAGGCATGTTTTCTTTTAGCCACTAAACTACGAGGTGGCATGTACTTATGTTTAACTTGGGACATCTCATATGATTTTTGAACATCGTAGCTGCCTGGTGCTGGAATAACCTGTAAAACATTTTAATGGATGAGCATAAATATGTCTTCTATAGAAAATATCCAAGATATCAGATATAAATTCATAGTAAGCAATGTTCTAAGTAGAAAAATAAAAACTTTAAAAATTAATTATTGAAGATAGAAACTATAAAGAGGATCCATAAATCTATGCCCTCCTAACGAAAATACAAATTCACTTGTCAATTAAATTAAAATAAACAGAATTATGAAATATAGGGCCATATTATTTTCTGTTTTTTTATTTTTTCATCACCAGAGGGTGTGTGTACTCACCAGAGACAGAGGAAAAAGACAGAGAAAGAGAAAGGAAGAAAGCAGTTCCCAGCGGGGCATGGTCATGCCACAATCCCGTCTTAATTTCTCCATTCTGTTGGGATTTGGGGCATGCACTTATACATGCCCAACATATTTTTCAAGCCACTGGGCAGGATTCAAACCTCGGTCAGCCATGTGGAATCCAGGTACCTTATCACTAGGCTATGGGGCCAGCCTTAGAGGACCATATTCTTTCAAAAAATAGCCCTACTGCTATAGATTAAACTCTTATATTCACACTTAATAATTAAAATCAAATTTCGCACAGGAATGAGCAATGATTATTTGTTTTCATGAGCAACAAAACTATTCCTGCTTTACTGTTCTATGTGAGCATACTTTTTCTACAACATAAGGCAGCTTATTTCATTTGTAATAGATTCCAATTAAGTTAAAAGACTTCCCCTTTCATCATTTATGGCTCTTTCCATGATCAGCAGTTATGTTAACATTTCTAATCAACATAAGCCAACATGGATACTAATGACTACAATAATAATTCTAAACTAAATTAAATATAAATGCCATCTATTTGTTATACCATTAGTGCCTAAAACCTTTAGTGAAATTAAAACATTTTAAAATTCATTTTCTTCATTTTAAATTATTTTAAAATAACATATTTATTTTAAATATGTTCATCTACACTATGTATAAAACCCAAACTTTCAAGTCTTTTTGTTTGTTTTTTGGCCATGGGGTGCATGTGCGTGCCAGAGAGAGAAAGTGAGAACTCCCTCCTCATCCCCCTGCCAGGAGAGACAGCCACACCACAATCCCTTCTCCTCCATTATCCTCTCAGGATTTTTGAACTCACATATGCCTGGCATATTTTTTATGCCACTAGTCCAGGATTTGAACCATGGAGTTGAACACGTGGGACCCCAGCACCTTAATTACCACGCCATCTGTTGGCCCCAAAACTTTTCAATTTTAATAATTTTCTGAGAGGCAGGAGAGAATGGTATGGACTCCAGTGCTAAACTTCCCAGGTTTCAAATATCTCTGCTTATGAGCGACGTGTCCTAAGGCAAGCACTGAAACTCTGTGAGCCAGTTTCCTCATCTGAGAAGTGCTCAAAGTGACAGTATTTATATCATAGGGATATTATGGGGAGTAAGTGAGTTAAAACAAGTAAAACATATACTTAGATTAGTACCAGATTCTATAGACGTGTGAAGCTAATCTTACTATTTGAGAAAAGCAAATTCCAGTGCAAAGAATGAGACTGCATAATCAGGGTTTCAGCTAAGGAGGAAATTTTTTTACTTAACTGCATTTATTTTATTTATTTATTTTTAACTTGACCAAAAAGGGACAGAGTGAGAGAGAGAGAGAGGAAAGTGAGAAAGAAAGCCACCAGTTCTGGGATTCGAACCGCAGTATGCCATGTGAGAAAGCACCTTAATCACCACGCCACCTGCTGGCCCCAATGAGGGAATATTTTAAAGTTTCAAATAAGTCAAACAAATCTGGATTTGGAGAAATGCTTTTGAAGTCCCTTTAGAAGCCATACTTTTCAACATACCTTCTCTTGTCCCTTATTATCAATATGAGAGCTCTCGAGCACATGGCAACATTGGCTTCTGCTTCCAAAGAATCACTAAATATGGTAAGAGTACTGAGCATGACTGGGGTAGGAGATGCTCACATGAAACCCCACATTTCTGGTTGCATGCAGTGTCTAACACTAAGAGTCACAATGGGTAAGTCAACAAAGAGCTGCCAGCAGCTATGTTCTCCTGCCTGCTCAGGAGTATATATCACGAAGGGTAGGCTGAAGATGCGTGACAGTGGCAGTTTTCCATGACATGCATATCCCTTGAAGCTGTCTCTGAGGAACGTGGAAGCAAAGTGGGAAGAAAAAGTACAAAGAAACCATGAGTACACTACCCATACCCAGTAAAGCCTGTAAAGACCTTGACGGTGCCTACCATACATTTCAATTCTCTTATCAGGAGCTATCATTGTTCCCGCTTTTCTTAACACCCGGCCTGGAGTCACCACCGAACCCTTGGGCCGTCCAGTGCCTAGACTAGTGGTGACCGATGGGCAGAGCTACTGCCACACATGGACCACGCCTTAAAGCAAAGCAAAGAGACCACATCCTTGATCAAGTTACTTTAACAACAAACAGTGTGTTCTACTGAGGGAAGTTCCTCAAACTAGTTAGCTTAAATTTCAATAGATTCATTAGCTCTCCTATCAGCTGAATATATCCTTCTTCCCCTCGTTCATGGCCACCCCCTTCTATAGCATATTTATGCTCCTCTGAGAACGTATTCGCTGCTTGTCTCCTTTATTGATGTCCCTGACCTCTTCTTACGCATGTTCAATTCTCATTTTATCTGACCAAGAGATTAATATTTCAAGTAAATACCCTAGGCTAATGACTAGTAAGACAAATCTGAAACTCTTGCTAGTAGCAATAACTTAAACAATATCTATATATAGTAGCCTAAATAAATTGGATGCCATGTCAAGGAAAAAAATAGTTCGTGTAGGTAAGATAATCATCTCTCTGTTGGCAATCAGTCATACATCACAGAAAACTTTAAAAAGGCACGTAAATGGTGGATTTAGCAGACATTTCTTATGTATTTTTCTCCCCTCATCCCTAGTATTTGAATCCTATTCCGTGTTTGGGAACTCCACATTATGTAGGAGAATCTGAATCATTAACACAAAAGCTAAACATGTCAATTCTCATTTTCCTGTTCTCATTTTTCAGTTAGGACATGTATCTAGATTATAGGCTAAAATGCCAGCCTTTGAATTGGCAGCCAGTTATTCGAAGAAACACAAAACATGAAAAATTTCATTCCAGTACTGGCAGCCATGACCCGTTCCCAGAAACAACTGTGGGAGAACAAAATAAAAGAGGCAATTAGAAACTCAGGGAAAAAGTCTGATGAAATAAAAGATACATCAATGAAAACTAAAGGTGAGTCTAAAATACCCTGATTTCCCTCTTCTCGAAAACCAGGCTCCTACATAAAAATGGCTAAAGAATCACAGAACTGTGCTCAATGCATGTAAAAATCCTTAGACTGGTGTGTGACTCACGGGAGTACTAGAGTTTGCATTCACTGCTATCACTGTCATCATTAGCATATTACCCTTAACTAAGAATGGGACTTCATGGAACCTCAGTGTTATCTCTTCCTTAGCTGAAGAGAGATGGCAATTGGATTTTTTTTTTAAGTTTTTGCCATAGGACACATCTGCTTGCCAGAGAGACAGAAAGAGACACAGTAATAGGAAAAGTAAGACGTCACCCTCCAGAGGGATGGCCACACTGCAATCTCTTCTTCCTCCATTCTAATGGGATTCTGGGCACTCATACACACACACCCAGCATGAGTCTCAAGCTGCCAGGTCTGGGACTCAAACCACAGTTAGTCATGTGGGTGACTGCTGGCCTCAGCAATTGGATATTTAAAAGGAAGCCTCTAGTACTTTAAGCCTCAAACAAAACAAAACAAAAACAAAAAGTATTAGGTTATTAAGAATCACATGAAGATAGTGTCCAAGGCAATTAAAAAATTTAAAAAGGGGGCTGGCAATTGGCATGGTAGTTAAGGGCGCTGGACTCCCACATGGTCAACCGTGGCTTGAGGCCTGGACCTGGCAGCTTTCTCTCTCTCTCTCTCTCCCTCTCTCTCTCTCTCTCTCTCTCTCTCACACACACACACACACACACACACACACACACACACACACATACACTCTGTCCCTCTCTGGTAAAATTTTAAAAATAAATAACAATAAAATAATTATTTTTAAAAAAAATTTTTTTAATTGCACTGGTTGCAAGCAACTTAAAAGGACGGTAAGTCAGCCTATCTATATTTTAGGAAAAAATCACATTATATACTTTGTGATTTTATCCAACGCTGCTAAGTCCAAGTCCCTGTAAGATTCCCCAGGTGTGGCAATCCTGCATTACTAGCCCACTTACAAACCAAGCCTGACTGACCTGTAGCCCCAGAAACTGCCTCCCAGTTTTATCAAAATTTAGGATTTTTTCCAATTCTATGCAATGCCCCTGCCATTTTGACCCATGATATTTCATACACCTTCTGACCTTAAACATGCAAAACTACATGTACACTCTGATCTTTCACAACTTTGATCACCAAACACCAAATACGAAATCCCTCAGTCCAAGCAAAGAAGAGCACATTTGATCTCTGATTTAATTCCCATGCTGTAACACACTATAAGTAAAGACTGAATTTGAGTTTTAGTATCAGAATTAAGTTTGCCTTTACTATGCTATTGCAAACAATCTGGAAATGTCTTTCTCTAACATTCATGTTTAAATGATAGATTCACTGAATATAGAATTTGTGTTTGACATTGAGTTCCCTCAGCATGTTGATACATTATTTCACTAGTTACTAGTCTCCACTGTTTCTGTTAAATCCCCAGTTAAGCCAGCTAATCATACTGTTTACGTTGTGTGAAATAAGTTGTCTTTTTCTCATTGCTTCCAGAATATTCTCTGTCTCTGACTTTCGCCAGTTTCACTATGCTGTGTCTAAGTGCATCTGCACTTGTCTTTATATGTATCCTACTTCAAGTTCTTTGAGCTTCTTCGACCCAGAGATGAATTTTTTTCATTAAATTTTAAAAGGTTTCAGGGATTATGACTTCAAATATTTTTTTCTTCCCCTTTCTTTCTCATGTCTCCCTCTTGGAGTCCTATTACACATATGTTGGAATACTTGACATTGCCCCACAAGTCTCAGAAACTACTCATTTCCTTCCATCTTTTTTTCTCTGTTTTTCAGATTCGATATCTATTGACCTATCTTATAGCTCACTGATTGTCTCTGCCACTTCAAATCGACTTTGTGCAGTGGTAAATTTTTATTTACATCACTGTATGTCATAACTTTATAATTCTTTTTCGAAAGTGAGTTAGCTTGCTCACTTTCAGTTACACATTAAGATTCTTTATTGGTTCACACCATCAGCATTTTTCTTTAATTATTTAAAAATAAGTTCCATTAGGGACCAGCAGATGGCATAATGGTTGTGTCGCTGCACTCCCACATGGCCTACTGTGGTTCAAGTCCTGGACCCAGTGGCTTGAAACTCACACAGGCAAATGTGCACACATGCCCAAAATTTCGAGAGAAGAATGGGGGAGAAGGGATTGCAACAAGGTCATCCCTCCTGGGGGCAGGGGGTGACTTCTCGCTTTTTATGTCTCGCTGGCGAGCACACACACCTTATAGCAAAAATCTCTCTAAAAAAATTTTCAAATAAGTTCCATTAATTCTTTGAAAAAAGTTGTAACAGCTCCTTTGAAGTCTTTTTTTCCCCTGAGTAAAGGTCATGATTACCTGCTGTTTGTGTATTTAGTAAGTTTTGGTTGGAAACCAGATATTTTAGACAATATAGCAACTCTGTATGTTTTTTTTAAAAGGTTGTTATCTATTCCACCTAAGCTTTCAAATTTCAAATTTATTAAGGAAATGAATTGTTTGCATATTGCTTCCAGGATCTATAGAGTGTCCTTCTTTTCATTATAGATATTTGTTATTGATGCTGTTTCTCACTTCTACAAGATATGTAACACAACAAGGTGACCTTAAAGCTAGAATAGATCTACCTAAACAGATTAATTAGTTTTATCTTTACTTCTAAATTTTCCCTTTCTTTTAGTAGTGATAAAAACATTTGCTTTACAAATATGTAGTTATGCATGTAAATTTAAATTATTATATTATTCTGGTTAATTTAAGTTTTTGAAAATATTGAGTGGACCGTGACTTGTTTATTTCTAAACTGACTTTTTGTCTTAACATATTTTATCTAGAACCAAAATAGCTGCTCCTGAACTAATACCAATGAATAAGTATTGGTAAACCGTTGTTACCTCCGCATTAATTTTCAAAAATGGTAAAATTTTCAAATGGTAGCTTTTAAAAAATCAGAGAATTGTGAAAGCAAGAGAATTTTATGCACTAAGTAACAGAAAGAGAATTCCTATGTAAATTAAAATTACAAACTGTTTTCTTTCCTAACGACATTTGACAAATTTGGGTAATAGCTGGAGATGGTTTATCATCAATTATTCTGAAGGAGAGAGGAATGAGTGGAATTTTGAGTCACATAATCTATCATGAAATAATAAAAGCTAGAGAGCCCAACTTATCGTTGATTTTTTTTTTTTTTTTTTTTTTTTTTTTTTTTTTTTTTTTTTTTTTTTTTTTTTTTTACTATAGAGTATGTGGTCTGAACAGGCATGAGGTCTAGGCTAGAAAAACTGAAAGCTTTGTGGCATAGAGCTGCCCAGAAGCCACACTGAAGTACAGGCTCCTCCCTCACTAGGTTACCATATTTTGGATTTGAATGGGGGCCAGGAAGTGAAAGAATAAAGTTGAATATATTCAAAAGGTAGAATTTACAGAGAGGAGAAGAAACAGACCTCCAGGCTTTCAACCAAAAACCCAGAAAGGCCACGTGAAGGCACAAGCAGAGCCAGAAAGGCAGAATGGAATCTCGTCTGTGCTCAGACAAACCCTCACCGGAAGGGAGACTGCAACCATACACAACCGGTCTAGTAGCAATGGCGCCATGACAAATCCATTCAAGACACTAAGGTGCAGTTCTAGGATATTAACCCAGAATATTTCTTCATCTCTCAAGTTATGAAATAAATGTTCTTTCACTTCTATTTCTAGTGGGGTGTGTGTGTGTGTGTGTGTGTGTGTATCATATATTAAAAATCACTCACTATGATTTGAGCTAAAATTAATTATGACTTGGGGTAACTTGCAATTTTTCTTGCTATTATTTCACAGCTAGGTATAGTCTAGTCTAAAAAATTATTTTAAAATATATAGTTATAAAAGTTGTTTAGAATTTCTCTTAAAATGAAGCTTATCTTATCAGTGACATGCCTTAAGACTTCAAACTTTCAATCAAAACTTTCAATCAAAATCTTTAACTAAATAGATATGGTGAAAAATGTATAGGTCATAAATGTACTGAGGTTTGCCTGAATCTGCAGAAAACTTTGATTAAAGCAATTTACCAATATGCTATCCAAGTTGCTTAATTTTGGCTTTACAGAGAAGAAAGACATTTTAGATGATAATCAAATTATCTTGGTTTTGAATATTGCAAATTATAATTACCAACATGTCCTTACCATTTTTCAGCATCCATAATATTCATCATTATAAACATTTGCCTCTGGAAATACATGACTTTAAAAAGAATGTCTTCTTTTAGAAGGAATTTAAATTATATTTAAATATAGATATGAAATTATAATGTTAATTGCGATAAGCAAGAGCAGAAAATACTGATTTTATTTTCCATACTCTTTTGGCACACATACATGCATCCTTTATGCTAATGTGTTTTATGAAAAGAACTAGTATTGTCAGCTATCCCACAATATTCCAAGGCTCAGGAAAGAATAGACAAAATCATGTAGGTAATAAAACCATCGACCTCACCTATTTTCTGCAGCATAACATTATTATACAAGTCACATTTGAATCACAAATTTCTTGTTGTTTGCTGGATATTTCCACTTCATTATCCTCAGATAACAGCCTTAAAGTAAAACATATTATCTTAGACCCTTACCCCCAACTATGCAAACATCTGTCCTTCGCACCTACTTACTGTAATACCTTATTTAGCCAGGCCTGAAAATACAGAGCTGGCTTGTACTTTTTTCACCTTTCTCCCCCATACCTAAAAATTGCCATTATATCCATTGTAACTTCGCTCACCATACATCTTTCTTTCCTTTACTACCAAAAAGATGCTGGTATGGGCTCTAAAATACTTAAGAAACTTAACAAACATACTACCTACCTATTTTATCGTCAGGTTTTCTAGTCCCAAACCAACTGCCACTAGTAGCCAAGTTAGTATTGTGCTAAAATGTCATCTAAACCAGTCATAAATTGTCAATGTTTCCTAGTGCCCAGGGAAAAAAATGTTCAGAAAACTCTCCTTTGCATTCAAAGCCTTTTCTTCCATTTGCAGAATGGAAGAAACTTTACGACTGTAAAACCCAGTTAGCTGTAACTCTATGAAGCATTCTTGATCACCCTAGCTAGAAGTGATGTTCCAAGCTTTGAATTCTTCTATCGCCTATTGTTAGTATAAACACATAAGCATAAATAGTATATTAAAAAAATATGCCATAGTAACTTGGACATTTATCAATATTATGTTCTTCATCAATATAAGGACAAGGAGGTAAAATTATTTGATAAGAAGAAAAACAAGTTTCCCTCAGAGGAGATTCTAAGTTTGCAGATTAATTTGTCTCTTATTTTCTCTCAAATTAGCACAAACGGGAATCTACACAGTTAGGGACTCCAAAATATCATTAGAAACCTAGGCCCCTTCCTGTTTCCTGCAGTACTGTATTTAGACTATGACCCTCATCCTTATAGTCTCAAGGCGTTGACCATAAATCCTGTCATAACATTCCCATTGCAGAAATGAGGAAGAGAAAGAGAAACAATTGTATCTAATAGCTAAAATAGCCTTCTCTGAGGAACTTTCCTGAACATTCAATCTAGTAACTCTTCACATTGGTTGAAACTGAGTCAACTAAACTCCCAGTAAGCATAGAGAAACCTGGAAAACAGCAGTTGTTTCACCTGGGTACAACTACTGTTTTCTAAATAAAATTGTGTTCTATTAGCAAGGAATAAAGAGAAAATGAATATGGATAGGCAATAATCTTCTTTTAGACATTTGAACTGTAAAAAAGACATTTGAGTTATAAAACAGTAATTTACTTCAGATACTATCCAGAATGTTGGACTGTTTCTATGAAAAGCTTTGTGAAGGCCAGAAGAAGCGGCGATTGTAGTGTTCATTCTTTGAGCTCTCTTCCTACCTCCCTCTTCACCCTGACTCCCTGAGACCCAACTTCTCGTCCACTGGGCCTCATGAACACCTCAAGACCATTCCCTACCTCATGGAATTAACTCTTGGCCAGGGCTGTTCTGGAGGTAGGAACCCCTCTACCACATCTGTACCCCAATATCAGAGGCACTAAATTAATGTACCAGCTCTGGTGACTCTGCTAATCCATAACCTTATCGTCCTCAAGCAATGTTCGTAGGATCTGCCTGTGCAGATCTTATAGGTGGATGTGTGTACGCTTTGATCTGACCGTATGTAATCATTCTCCACCTGGCCATCAGCAGAGCATCCTATCCTAGGGAGTAAATGCACATCTTCCTCTGCTGGAGCTCTGGGTATGTTCTTTGGAACTGATAAACATTACAGTCAAGAGTCCTCTCAGATTTGGGGCTCTTCCCTGCAAGTTGTAACACAACACTTGGTGATGCTGAACCCACACCAAAAGGTCTCAGGTTCGCATCTAGAGTTCTCTCTGCACATGTTGGGTACACCCATGCATGCTCATGATCCAGGCTGGCTACAGCTCGGGATAGATCGTGGCATAAAGACCCCATTGAGAACCTGTCTCTCTCTCCCTCTCTTTCTCTTTGTCTCATAGAATAAACAAACTTAAAAAAAAAAAAAAAAGCTTTTTAACTTATGGATTGTTGGCTTTATTCTGTAATTAATGCTCATCTTTCATATCTCAAATCTTCCTTGCCTCTATTACTCTGGTTGGGTCTCCTACAATATACTCACAGAATGCACAGCTCTTAACTTTGTGAACTGTTACCTTGGAATTAAAGAAGCCTTTATTTGTTTGATATCATGAATATAAGCTCCTTAAGTGTTCAGAAAGCCTGTTTTGCTCATCACTATATTTTCAGTGATGGAAAGTGTCTTTCCACACAGTAAGTGATCACTAAATACTTTTTTTTTTAATAAGAGGTTTTTGCTATAAGGTGTGTGCGCTCACTGGAAAGACAGAGAGAGACAGAAAATGAGAAATCATCCCCTGGGGGGATGGCCATGACACAAGGCCTTCTCCATTCTCCTCTCGGGACTTTGGCCATGTACACTCATGTGCCAGCACTGAGTTTTAAGCCACTGGATCCAGGACTCGAACTATAGGCAACAAGTAGGAGCCCAGCGACATAACCATCATGCCATCTGCTAATCCTAATCACTAAATATGTTTTAATCAGTGAGTGAATATATGAGTGAATTAATGTATTATTAATAAATAGCATCTGTCTACCTCAAAGCCTTTTCTCCCACATTTGGCCTTCTTGCTTAATTCCCCTGTAACAGCAAGGCACACACTACGCCTTGAAAGGATTTCCAACCCACATAATTCTTAAATTTGCCTCCTAGATAGGCAGTTCTAGACTAAATGTGTGTTGTGTAATGACTGTTCAAGTATTGCTTTCCCTAAAGATGTTCCTGTTTCTAATAAATAAAGATACAAATTATCATCTCAGCAACAATGCGGAAGTATTAATACGTCCATTCACACTTGGATCAAGGACTAGCTTTCACAAAATCATTACAGTGTGTCTCCAGGTAGTTAAATTTGATTAATATTTGATGTGAGGTGCATTTCTTTCTCTTTGCTATCAAAAAAGTAGACTTTTGCTTTTGATGCTTGGATTTTCAAGACCACTTTGACATTGGTTTTATGCAAAAATGTGCATCTCAGCAGATTAAAGTAAAACATGTGAACAGAAATGACCTATATAACCTTTCTGTTCCTGCAAATGCTAATGCTCCTGACACAGAGGAGAAGCAGAGATTATCACCAATTATAATCGCTCTAATTGCATGATATCGTTTCTTCGGAGTTTTACTTTCACTCCAAAAGTTAATTATTTTGTAACATTTCTAAGAAATAAAGTGATTCATTAAAAAAAGAAAAAAGACATAATTGTTCCCAGAATCTGTTGGGTAGACTTGGATAAAGTACTTAAAATCTTTTTAATAAACTTAGAAAGGTAAATTTTGAACATGAGCTTTAAGGGATGTGTGAATTTAAATAGCAGAGAGAAGAATCATTCACTGACCCGGGAGAAATGTCTACAAGTAAGATTTTAATCAATTTGTTATGTTCAAACTTTTTCAAAGCAAATGAACCCTATCGTCATCTACTTAAGTGCAGTGTGTTGAGAATTACCCTTGTATAAAAAGAGGGACTGAAATACCATTTATAGTCAGAATTGCTGGGTTATAACCCACAGCCCTATTATCAACCTTAAGAAAGCCCTCAGAAATGTCACCCTCTCACTTACCCCCGCCCCCACCATGATGTACTGCTGAAGGTCACTGCATAGCAGGAATTTCTCTAAATTTTTCCTCCTATGAGAATGTTGGTGAGATGAGTCATAGTACTCTTTAAATTGAGTATTTGGAAGCTCTACCATAGTAAGGATCAGAGCGGGCAGAATGGGTTCAAATCCAGAAATCTCCCTGAGGTGCATGTGTGCCCACAATCCGCGACTGGCTGAGGCCGAGGGTGAGTCACAGTGTCAAGGCCCTGGTGGGGGTGCTGTCTCTCCCTTTCTCTCTCTTTCATGGAAAAATAAAGGAATAAACTTTTTAGAAATTTCATTATAAAAAGTACATATTTTTAAAAGTTCTTTACCAGGAAATTTGTAAATCTCCATTTCTTTGGGGTTGGTTTCTGAACACTGTCCCAAGGTTCTTGCTTTTTTTCGTAGTCTTTTCTCGAGCTTTATTAAGTTTTTTGTAATTTTGGTTTGGGTTTTTTTTTGTTTGTTTGTTTGCTTTTTGGTAGTGTCAACTTTTTAGTTGATACCTCATGATAACACAAGTCTTACGTTGATGTCTGTGCCTTTGAAGATGTGAACAGCACTACCTGTCTTTATGGACTGATGTCAGCAGAGAAAAGACCTTCTGCTGGGTCTGAAGACTGCTGGAACTGATGCTGGTATTGCACTCATGCAGGGCTGGAGCAGTGCCATGTGACTACGACTGGGTATGCAGTTGGGTCTGCAGTTGACAGGCCTATTACTGGGAGCGTAGACAAGTGTGGTTCCTGCCAGATCCCCAGATGACAAGACTATCTCTAGAACTACAGTCAATCAGTGCTGGAGCCAGGTCACAGCTGCCTCCAGGGCCATGACACATCAGCAGGTAGCAGGTCGATTACCAGGGACCTGGACAAGTATGGCTCCACCAGGTTCTTGAGCAGGTGCCTGCTGAAAGCCATCATCTCTGGGGAGACAGGACTGCGAGAGCAGGGCTGGAGTGGATCGGGGGCTGTCATTAAGCAACATGTGACTCTAATGAAAACTGAAATATTATTATATCTTTAAAACTATTGGACAGTCACAGACAACTATAGAGCCTTCCGCAATGTATACCGTGTCTTAAAAGTTTAAATTTTGGGCCAGCAGGTGGTATGGTGGAGAAGGCATTGGATCTCACATGGTCATCTGTGCAGTTAGACTCCTGTCGTTTGAAAACTTGTGGCATTCATTCACACATGCCCACTGTGTTTCTCAAGGCACTGGGTCTGGGACTCAAATCACAGGGTCGGCCAAGCTACCTTAACCACCATTGAAATTCAGAGTGTTAGCCACAAAGGCAACCCACTCTGAATTTCAATATACCACACTTTTCTATCTGTCTTAAGCACTGTATGAATTTTTATTTTTGTTATTAGCTTTTAGGATTTACATTTTTATTTGGCATATCCCTATGAAATAGACATTGGAAAAATTCTTAGCACCTTCTACCTTCTTTCTGAGGCAGGTGAGAAACAAAGCAAAACAAACCTGCGAAGTATTAATCTAAAAATTATCCAGCATCAGGATGAAAACAGTTAAAAAGTAATGATTTGGGTTTTCCTACTCCTTCATCCTTCTCTCACTCCTTCATTAGGGTCAATTAAGTGCTAGCTGATAGAGAATACAGAGTTATAAATCTCTACTTTCCTCCTTGTCATTTTTTTCTGCTACAAAACATTTTCCTACTGCCATTTTTCTGAACATGGTCCCAAGGTTCTTGTTTTTCTTTGTAGTCTTTTCTGGAATTTGAGGGGTTTTTTGAAGCCCTCAATACTCTGTACCACAAAAATAATATATGCTCATTGAAGAAAGTTAGAAAATTACTGTAAAGAAAAGGGATTTGTATTGGCCTATGAGCTCCTTTTCCAAATAATAAACAAAATTAAGATGCACTTAAGCCAATGATTCTAAGTAGAGCAATAAAATCAAAATACAGAAGGAAGAGGAACATAGATTAAAGAGAAAAGCCCCACAGGCTGTGTGCTAGGGTCAGCCTGGGAGGCTGGAAATAGAGGGTCTGCAAAGCTCATGGACTCAGTCCCATCTGGTTGGAAGCCATTATTTATCATCAAAGTTTGTGATAACACATGTAACAAAAAAAAGATGTATTTTACACCAATGTGCATATAGTATGAGCATATTTTCAACTTTAATTTCTAAGGAAACAGTTCAACAATATATATGCAAAACTTTTTCCTTTATTTTCCTTTAATTCCTTTAAATTCCTTTAATGCTTTCCTTAATGAAAAATTCATTGCCATTAGAGGCTTAGTGGATAAAAATATGATCAGAATAATGTATATTTGAAATCTTCCTGAATATTTAATAAATATCATTTCTCTCTCTCTCTTTTGGAGAAATTTTTGCTACCAGGTGCATGCACTCACCGGACAGACAGAGAGAGAGAAAGTGAGAAATCACCCCTTGGGGGATGGCCACAATCCAATCTCTTCTCTCAGGATTTTGGGCATGCACACACACATGTACCTGGGATGAGTTTCAAGCTACTGGGTCTGGGATTCAAACTGCGGTAAGCCATGTGGGAGTCCAGTGCCCTAACCAGTATACCACCTGCTGGCCTCAATAAATATCAATTTAAATTTAAAATATTCTAAATAAAAATAAAATCCTCGGGACAAACAGATGGCATAGTGGTTACATAGCTGGACTCCCATGTAGTTGAACACAGTTCAAGTCCTGGACCAGGTGACTTAAAAACATGCCAGACACATGTGCGTGTGTGCCCAAAATCCTGAGAAAGGAATGAAGGTGAAGGGATTGCAGTGTGGTCATCCCCACTAGGGGCTGATATCTCACTATCTGTCTATCTGTTCTCCTCTGTCTCTCTGGTGAGCATGCATGTCCTATAGCAAAAAATAAACTCTCCCCCCCCAAAAAATGAATGAAATAATATAAAATCCCATTGAGGTGAGAAAATAATTATTTTTCACTACTTATTCCATTATACAACAACAACAAAAAACACAGATGCATTCTTTTCTTAAATTAATATTATATTCCAAAACACAAATCATATCTTTTGAAATTCCTGGTCATTCTATCATCATATTTCAATATTAAAAATAAAGAATGGGGACCAGCAGATGGCCTAATGGTTACACTTCTGGCCACATAGTCGTCCATGGTCTGAGTCCTAGACCCAGCGGCTTAAAACTCACACTGGGCCCATGTTTGTGTGTGTCCAAAGTCCCAAGAGGAGAATGGAGGAGAAGAGATTGCTATGTGGCCATCCCCCCATGGGTTAACTTCTCACTTTCTGTCTCTCTGTCTCTGTCTTTCCAGCAAGTGCATGTGCCCTATAGCAAAAATCTTTCTTTAAAAACAAAAGAATGACTTTTTTAAATCTTTGAGAATAAGTCTTATTCCAAATATTATTTGATTAAAACTAATATATTTACAAACAATAAGTTAGATTTGGCTATCAAGTTTCCAGAATATTTATAAAGGCTTCATTTTGGCAAATCAAGTGATCTCTTTTTTTTTTTTCCAAAATGAAAGTGCTTGACTTTTAGTACTCTTAGTATCACATAGGACCAGCAGATAGCATAATGATTACATTGCTGGCTCCCATGTAGTCGATCACATTTCAAGTCTTGGATCTAGTGGCTTAAAATTCATGCTGGGCACATGTGCATGCGTGCCCAAAATCCCAAGAGAAGAATGGAGGAGAAAGGATTGTGGTGTGGCCATCCTCCCTGTGGGGTGATTTCTCAGTTTCTGTCTCTCTGTATCTATCTTTTTGCAAATGCATGCTCCCTATAGCAAAAATCTCTCTGAGAGAGTAAGGAGCATGCATTTTGATATAACTTATGATTACAAGTTCCTGCTCATCTAAAATAATTTTATTTTCTCCTGTATTTCATATATAAAAGAACTGCATAAATTATATCATGATTTTTTTAAGAGAGATTTTTGCTATACTGTGTGTGTGATTACCAGAGAGACGGAGACAAACAGAGAAATAGAAAGCAAGAAATCACCCCCCAGGCAAGATGGCCATGCCACAATCCCTTCTCCTCTTGGGATTTTGGGCACACAAACATATGTACCCCATGAGGTTTACGCTGCTGGATCTGGGACTCAAACCGTGGTCGACTATGTGGATTCCAGTGACATAACCATTACACTATCTGCTGGTACCCTCATGAATATTTTTTGATGCTTAGGAACATCATTAAATGATGATGCAGTCACTGATTAAAGTGATATCACCATTTGAACCAGATGAGTGCTGAGAGTGCAAAAAGTTTAATGAAATGCAAATACTGAGAAGTAAATGCCTTTATTAACTTAATTGATTTGAAAATTTAAACCAAGAATAATTTTTCATATTTAATAAAACATAAAATAGAAGGCCAGCAGGTGGCATGGTGATTAAGGTGCCAGACTCCCATAGGACTGACTGCAGTTTGAGTCTGGTGGCTTCCCTTCTCACTTTCTCTTTGTCTTTTTCTTTGTCTCTCTCTGATCAAACTAAAAAATAATAATATTAAATAAAGTAATTCTAAAAAAATAGAGAATAAAACATATTTATAAAATCTAGGGTAGGGAACATAATGTATGAATTGCTAAGTTTTTAGCAGCCTGTAAGTAGTATTTAAAAATGTCGTACTATTTGACTAGAGCTATGGTTTGATTAGAGCCTTTCTGCATTTTCAGTGACACTGTACATCAACTCCAATTTGTATTGTCTAGGCCTTAATGGTGTACATTAAAAATGATAAGTATGAAAGCATTATTTAATTTGCCTTCAAATAACCAAATTTCCAGAGATCTTAGATAAAGTTATATTGTTTGGCTTAAAAGCTCTTTAGAGTGTAATATGTTTTGTAATGTTAAGTTAAATTTTTTTTTCTTGGAAAAAGGGAAAGGCAAAGTAGTTGTTTTTATTAACTTTTGGAAGGCAGGCAGGAGGAATGAAGGAGGAATGGGGATACTAAGAGTATTTTAGACCCATACATATAATCTATAATATTTTCCCAGAATGTTTTCCCTGTTTGAAGATCAACCATCAGGCCAGACCCACGTGTAGCGTTTAAGGGTACTGGATCCCACATAGCGAACGATTGTCCCAATCGCAGCTCTAGTAGTTTGAAAAATTCACTGAGCACATGTGCATGCCTGGCCCAAATTATGACAAGATAGAGAAGTAGAGGAGAAGGGATTGGGGTGTAACTATACACCATTGGAGGGTAAATTCTCTTTCACACTCTCTCTCTTTCTCTGATGAATCCATTCACCCTCTGGGAATTAAAACGAAAAAAGAACTGTGACATACTGTACATCACAATTTAATGACTAGACTGGAGTCTCATATCCAGATTCCAGGGGTTAGGATGATTCACTAACATGAGAGACAAAGTCTCATCTTTGTGAGTCATTTTTGAAATTCTGCCAACCACAACTATAAATCAAATTTCATTATGTCATAAAGATTGTTTACAAGATGAGAACAATCACCATCTATTAATAGTTCATATAGTTCAAGCCCTAGAGTTAAAGGGATTAATATTGAATAACTGAACCAAACCATATCTTAAGGCTGCCACTTAATAATGGATGTATTAATGTCTCAATAGTATTGCATTTTAGATTTCTTTTTTATTATTTTTAATATTTTTATTTGCCAGAGGGCATATGCACTCACCAGAGAGACAGAGAAAGATAGAGGAGGAAGAAGGGGGAGAAAGCACTCCCAGACGAGAAGTGGTCAGGCTGCAATCCCTCACCATTTCTCCATCCTGTTAGGATTCTAGGCATACATAGACATTCCTGGTGTGGTATTCAGGCTGCCAGGGATACTAGGATTTGAATTGCAGTCAGCTACATCAGATCTGTCTCTTTTAACCACTAGGCTACAGGGTTGGCACTCATTTTATGAGTATTCACTGAAAACACTCATTTTTTTATTTTATTTTATTTTATTTTATTTATTCATTAATTTATTTTAATTTGACTTGAGAGAGAGAAAGAGGTTGGGGACTTAAACCATGGTCAGCCATGTGAGGGTGTTCCACGCATTAACCACAACGCCACCTGCTGGTCCCCAAAATCTCTTTTCATATAAAGATTGAATTGCTGCCATTCTTACAGTTACAGAATGAAAATATGTGAAAGTATAAAAATATTATTGTTGTCCATCAGTAGCTGTGAAAAGATATAGAGTCCTAAAATCCTGCTTTCCATTTTTTCCTTAGATCCAGTGGTGGTAGGTCCAGGCTCTTGGAAATTAATTACAGAATCCACAAAATTACTATTACATTAAATTCAGAAGACCACATGCATAATCCTGCTTTGATTCTGACATTATTTCCTCCAAGCAGCAAATGAAATAGGAGTCTTTTATTTCTTTGATCGGTTTTTGCTACTTTTTAAGTTATATTCTTGTGATAATAATAATATAAACTTACTAATGAAAATAATTCATCCTTGCATATTATTCCTCCCCTCTAGGTTTAAATGTCCTTAATGAAGTATACTGTTCAATAGTTCTTTCAGTAGGGTCTGCTGAGGTAAATTCTTTATTTTGTGTTCCAGGCACACTGAAGATACTGCCCACTGTATTCTGATTTGTTTTGGGTACTGAAAACTGTGCGGTCGAGCTAATTATCCTTTGATGTGTGTGATCTAGACTATAGATTGGCTTGTTAACATTTTATTCAACTTCCTTCTGCTCTGCCTTGCTGTATTTCAGAAACTCTAACGCTGAAATCTGTATGTCCCAAAAATATGCATATCCAGTGATCCAAATATGATTTGTTTTTGCTATTTAAATGCATCTAGCTAAGCCTGAACTGGGAACTGAGTTATTTGAAAGGAGAGGCAGGGCGTGACAAAGTCTGCTCGGGAGAAGAGATTAGCGGCCGTGTGACTCAACTGGACAGTTGCAGCAAGGTGGAATGACTTGAGCCTATGGCTTCCTAATTAAGCAGCAGTAAACTGGGTTGAGGGCCAGCAGTTACAGTGGCAACCTCCCATGCAGACAGGTACACTGCTGACTGTGCAGGACCAACAAGCTGTCCCTACAGTCGCTCCGTTCCGAGATGTAGCTTCAGAGGTATTCCTGTAAGTGCAGCCTAGAATCTGGTTATTGGTCCATTTTACATTGATACAAGCCCTAATACATGGCAATAAAACTATTTCTGTTTAAACTTTCTATGGTGCATTATTTTCTCTTCAACTATTTGAAAATCTTTTATCTTCAACTGTTTTTTAAAGATAATTTTCTTTTCCTTCAGGATTCGGGTGTTGCACTGTGATGCATCTAGTTGTGTGTTTTGTTTTGTTTTATTTTGTTTTGTTTTGTTTTTTTAATCCTCAGAGCTTCATTCAGCTTCCTGAACCTGCAAATTTACATTGTCACTTGTACTGAGAAAATGTCAGCCATAGCTTTTCTCTCAATTAACTTCTTGTGGAGTTTTTACTATATAGATACATTCCTGAAATTTCTCATCTTTTCTGCTAATGTCTCTATTACATTTGCCAACTGGTCAACTCTTTAGTATAGTTTGAAAGCTTTTTTAAGATTTATCTTTTGGTACTCTTAATTCTCTCTTTAGCTACTTATGTTACCAGTTTTAACTATAATTCTGCTTCGTGGAACAAGTCTTTTTACGGTGTTGACCAAATCAGAATTTATTCTTATCACTTAACATGACATCTCAAAGTTGGCAAACCAGGGCTGACACAGCAGCTCCATAAAAACTTCAAAGTCCAAGACCCTCCTGTTTACTCATGAACACACTTCACTTGATTACTCAGCCAAATGGATACATTTCACTTGATTACTTCTCTTTGCAAACAAGAAGACAATTACAAAAAGGAAAAGAATCATCAATAGCTCTTTTACCAGATCAGTAGCACATGATTATCCATAGCTATGAGGATGCGGAGAAATGAGATGTCTGAGGTTTTTTTAAGAATTATTTATTTTTGTGAATCATTATTATTATTTGTATTAGTATTTTAATTTGACCAGAGAGAGAGAGAGGGAATGTGAAAAAGCAAGCTACCAGGTTCAGGACTCAAACCATGATTGGCCATGTGGGAGTCTAGCACCTCTACCACCATGCCACCTGCCAGCCCCAGAGGTGTGTTTTTAAAGATCAAATTGCCAAGCCAAACAAATGAGAAGTTTTATCAAAAATAAAAAAGGAAATGTGGATATTGGGGAAACCAACTGGAAGTGCCTGCCACACATCCATTGAACTTTCTTTTAAAAAATTCTTATTTTAATTTCCATGTATTTATATTCTCAAGTTCTACTTGATTTATTTTCAATCTGCCTGATCTTTTTCTCAGTGTGTTTTACCTTATATTTTAGTTCCTTCATTTATGCATTTAGCCATTTAAAAATATCTATATATTTTTTATCTGATTCTTCTGTCACTAAAGTTTATAGTACCTATTCTATTTGAGTCACAATTATGGTGAGTCATTCCCGTTATTGTAATTGTGGCTTGTGAGTGTGTGGAAATTTTGGACATCCGGGCTTGAGGTAATCTCCTTTCAGGAAAATTTCATATTTTTCTCACAGGAAAAATTTTTATATTGATTTTTTTAGCACAGGGATTTCCAGACACTGGTAGTAGTATAAATTAATTTACAAACCTGTGTGGCACATAGGTCCATAGTTAGAATTCTCAGAGGAGTTATTTATTTTTTCAAATCTTAGACCTAAGACGCCAGGAAAAAGGTTTCATATCAAATTTCTGTGTTGGCCAGTAAATTTTTCTGATCCACTCTTTTGTACAAATACATTCCTTTAAATTTTCTGGCATTGTGCTGTCATTTATAACTCCCCATCTCAAGCAGCTCCAACGCCACATCCTTTTTCCTACATGGCTGTTAGACTATATATATCTGAGACTTTGAAAACAACTCTCCTATTCTCTTCAAACACTGGGATATACACAATGTCAAGCCATGTATTTACCAAACCAGTTTTGTTGCCTTATTTTTTATGACCCCTGATAAATACCTTCACTTTCTTACAAAAACATTGTTAAGATGTGTGTTAGAATTTACTAGCATTTCAAAGCTTTTGTAGTAAGGGGATTTTTAAGTATTATAATCTGACATTTTGCTAGACCAGAAGTTATTTTATATACTTTTCAATGTTAACTAGTTTTATGGTTTATTTATATTGACCATGGGGTTATTTTGAAAACTATGCCTATGATGAGCAGATCTTATGACAAGGAACCAAGGTCATTTGAAAGGCTCATAAATTATTCTGTTCAATTGTTTGTTAATGAGTTCAACTATCCGAAGTGTTACAAAGTCCCCCAAACTCTCCGTTTGTAAACAGAACACCTTAAAACTATTTTCAAAAGTGTAGTAAGTAGTAAATTAGGATAGACTGATAAATATAATATTAAATTAGTTTATTTTAAAACCAAAATTAGGGACCAGCAGATGGTGTAATAGCTATGTCGCTGGACTCCCATGTAGTCAACCATGGTTCAAGTTCCAGACCCTGGGGCTTAAACTCACGCCAGGTGTGTGTGTGTGTGTGCCCAAGATCCTAAGAGGAAAATGGAGGAGAAGGAATTGCGGCATGGCCATCCCCCCGGGGGGGGGGGGGTGATTTATCACTTTCTGTCTCTCTGTGTCTCTCAGTATTTCTTGGGAGTGCACGCGCCCTGTAACAAAAATAAATAAATAAAAATAAGAATAAAAAAACAACTCTCCCCCTCCAAAAAAAAAAATTAGCTTAGTATGGTCTTATTTATTCATTTAATTTTTTTTTAAAGGAGTAAGAGGGGCTAAGTTACTAGTTTTAGATCTTAACTAGACTAAGAGTTGTGCAGAGACCAAGTAGACTAATTATTTAATGACCCAAGAAGACAAATATTTTGATGCATTTTACACAGATACTTTTAAAGCATTTAAACACTTCTAAAACATGTAGATATTTTCTTAAATATTTGTTTAGTCTGGGGGTTGAACACAGTATGAAAGATAAAAGAAAGAGACAACCCTTGATTAGCAAGGTATACTCTTTCTCCTGTAGAATGATATAGCTGTGGCTCTAAACTTGCGTTAACTCCACTCTGTAGACAAACTCCTGTCGATAAACAGACCCCGCTACTTTAGAAAGCAGTTCTGTCTACATCTTCTATTACTCAGACATAAACTTCAGTAGTACTTTCCTGCTCTTCAACATGGAGAAACTAATGAAGTGCACTCAATAATTTCCTGAGAAGACTTCAGATAAATATGTTTTACTTTCTTTTCATATCTAATCATGGTTTAAGGCCTCCACTGCTTATCTCCATGCCATAGGCCATCTTTTCCACCAATAATGCGACTTGGCTTTACATCACTGCTTGGCAGAATCAAAACAAGAACGCAGGTCTTTCACTTGCACTTCAGGGCTCCAAAACAGCATCTTGCTCAATCATTTAACCCTACAGGTATTTCTTTCAACCAGCATACAATGATTTCTCCTCACTGCAATAATTTACACCATTCATCATAATAATCTGGGGAGTTCTATAAGCTCTTCCACCACATCCTCACTTAAAATAATTTCATACCCTTGAAGATTAAAATGACTTCCCTCCCAGAGAACTTAATATGTATGTTCTTGATTAAATGTCCAATCTAAATGGATATATAAGTCAAGAGGAATGAACAAGAAAAAAAATAAACTCTTTCCTACTCCTTTTCAAAAAAAGTGAGGTTCAAATGCATTGAAAAAAATTTAAAAAGGAATGTGTTCAAGTTAAAGTATTTTTATTTATTTGAGATATATTTAATCACAAAATAAATACATCGGATCAGTCTACATCTCTACATCTAAAAGAAAAGAAGAGAAAAGAATAATCACACACTCGCTAATGAACACTCTTTCTAGCATGATGTGCATGCAAACAAACATGTTGATTCTAAAAGAATAAGTTCACATCAAAATTTTATAAGAATTATTGAAAAAGTAAGAAAATCAACCAAGAGGAAAAATATGAGAGAAACACAAAATGGAAGAATCAGGGAAAAAAAGTGGTTTGGAATGAAAGACAGGCAAAAATCCAACGTGTGCACAGAGTTCCTGAAGATTAAAGAAAACAATAAAACAAACTTATTACTATCCTTATTTATTTTTTTAAAAATATGTATTTATTTATTTAATTCCATTTGTAACTATTATTACTTTTTAATTTGACCAGATAGAGACAGAGAGAGAGAGAGAGGAAGGGAAAACAAGAAAGCAAACCACCAGATCTGGGACTAGAACCATGGTTGGTCATGTGGGAATCCAACACCTTCAACCACCACACCATCTGCCTGCCCTTCATTATTTAATTTTGATGATCAAATTAACCCAAATTTAGCCAGGGCCCAGGAGGGGGAATTCCAATAATTTTTTAGTATGTGTTAATTTTTAACTCAGCAAGATATTCCTCCCCCTGGCCTGCATGCAGCGATTTTCCCAAGGGTCTCTGGGAACAGCTTCTAGAAACCAAAGTATAAGCATGAGGTATGCTCATTGCTACCAGGGCCCTTTTAGCAGACAAAACTAGAAAAAAAAATCTGCACATACCTACACAAAAGGTCTCCAAAATGTTCATGGAAAATATACATTATTTAAAAAATGCATGGATTTCATAATTTTTGGCACTAAAATAATCCTGTATTTTAATTCCATTTTTCCACAGACTTTTTGAAGTCTACTTGTACATACCTGTACAGCTAAATCTACAGCCATATTTGTTTACATGAAAATTATGATACTTTCAGTTCCAGTTTAATTGCACAGTGTTAATCTGGTGTTTCTTTTTCCATACTTATAATGCCCTCCTTTAACAGTGAGCAAGTCTCCATTATTTTTATATTTTTATTCATGTATTTATTTCTAGATCAACAGAATGTAGTTTTTAAATTGGTAATCTACACTACTGTGAACACCACACCTACTAAATAAAATTAGGTGTTTGTTTGCAGTTCTTCCTGCTTACTGAAAACACTGTTCAAAATTACTTAGATTACTACTATTTATTTTTAGTGGGCAGGGGGAGAAGTTTTTGCTATAAGGCACATGTGCTCGCCAGAAAGACAGAGAGAGCCAGAGAGACAAAAAGACAGAAATCACCCTCCAGGGTGGATGGCCACGCCACAATCCCTTCTCCTCCATTCTCCTCTCGGGATCTTGGGCACACACGCACACGCGCTTGGTGTGAGTTTAAGCCACCGGGTCCGGGACTTGAACTGCGGTCAACCACATGGGAGTCCAGCAACATAGCCATTACTCCAACTGCTGGTCCCTACTATTAATATTTTTTAAGTCATACAAAAATTACAAAAACAAAAAAGCACTATTTCTCTTGTATGTGCCTTTTCTTTTAGGAGGAATGTTATACTTACCATTCCAAAAAAAAATCATACTGTATAGAAGGAACAACACATTGTGCCTTTTCTTTCATTTCAAACTACTCAAAAGTATCCTGCTACCAATATTTTTATGTCCTTATATCAAATTTATTTTCCCAGAGACAGAAACTAAAATAAAATCATTCTAGTCTAGCAGCCCTTATTGTGTTTGAATTGGAGACATTTTCATCTCTTGTAAAGTTAACATTCCAGTTAGTAAGTTAACACACTAATTTTCTTACACACCTTGAGCCTTTGATTCTAGAACTGCCTTGGGCTCTACTAAGTTCTCAGTGCCTTTGAAAGTTTCTATTATATTACCCGAGCATGCCAAAAAAAAAAAAAAAAGTGTTTAAAAATGCAGAAGTATTTTTCTGCATTATTTTTCTCTAATTGCATAATTATAATAGCATAATGAGTAAGCAGAAATGGAGATAATAAAAGATAAACTTAGGCAAACTCCTTTACAGTAAAGAGTTTTATAGCTGAAACAAAATAGTAAAAGCAGCTATCAAAAGTAAACTCCATTCTCCCATCAATCAAAATAAAGAGATAATTTTAAAACTTGAGACATCTGAAAAGAATGTCAGTTATCTAACACTCCACTGGAAACACTTTGTAGAATCCATTACTCCCTGGGGTTGCCCATTCATGGCCATAATTATCTTAATGACTTATTTTGGTTATTGCCAAATTGTTCTCTCTATTTGTATGACATATGTTGATTTTCTTTATTTCCCTAAGTAATTTTTGTAGTGTCGTTCATGTGTAACGGACATGCGGTAAACGGCACACATTTAAAGCATACACGTTGATGTTTTCACATGTCCCATACATGAAACAGTCACCAAACTCAAGATAATACACATTTTTTCTCATTCCTTCTAAAATTTTCTCTAGTAGGTGAATTCACATTAACTACTGGACTTTTCAAAATGTCAAATTGTCTTCCGAAGTAGTTGTACACAGTTATCTAGTTATGTGCTCATTTGTATTGCAACTACATTGATCTTCTCATATAATTTTCTCTAAAAGAAGAAGACCTCCAAAATTCTGGTCTAAGAAAAAAAATCTTAGCCTAATGAGTTTTAAAGAAAAATAATAATAATAAGGAAAAATGTTGAGAACCTTCCATGACATTAAATTATAGATGGATGGGGCCAGCCAGTAGCTCAGCAATCATGTAACACTCTGCAGAGCTGGGCCCACATGGGACAATCCCAGGATCATGTCCCGAGGTGTCCCTGTACACATACCAGGTGTGCAGATGCATGCCTGTGATCAAGGATGGTTAAGGCTGGGGTGAGTGGATTGTGGATTGAAGTCCCTGCTGGGGGTGGCTGTTTCTCTCTCTCTCTGTCTCTTACTCCTTCTCTCGTTCTCAGAAAAGATCTTTTAAAACATCTTTTAAAAATAGGTAGAATGTACATATAAGTAGAAAAAGGAATCATTCTAAGTAATATTTTTAAAATGTGTTCCACAGGATTTTTTTTTTTAATATCATTTCCACTTTTGGATGTAGTTCTTCCAGAAGACAGAACATGGTTATCTTTGTATCCCCAATGCTATCTCAGTGATTAGAACATAGCAAGGTCACAAAAGTCATTTGTTTTATTTTATTTTATTTAAAAACTATGAGTTTAGATGAGTCAATATAGGAGATAAATAGAAATTAATATAGGAGATAAATAAAAGATATAGAACTTAAAAAGCAAATGTTTTATGCCATGATTAGGCTCAAATATGTAATTCTTACTGCTATTTCTCAGCATTAAGTCTTCAGATCAACATTGTTTTGTCTTTCTTTTATTTCATAGGTTGGTAAATATAAAACAAGATGCTTTGAAGTATTTAAGGCATGGCATATTAGAAAGTGTTAACTGGGAAAAAAATTAAAAACACTTTGAGAAACAACCCTATACATAAGATAAAGTGAGAAATTGCATAGGAATGAAAGGGAAAAGTTAACGTCATTAAAAATTAGCTGGTACACAGTTCATCTCTTTCACCATGGCAAGCCATCAAAATAATTATGATTCCGAGAATGCAATTTAATCTCAAGCGAATGCTAAAAAGTCTGTCTTGCAATTAGCACATTAGTGGGACTTGCCTAATTAAATCAATTGAATACCAGTAGAAGAAACCCCCTAAGTGTGCACTCTGAGACTCATACGGAGAAACAGATGTAATCGTGTATTTACAATGCACATTAGGAAACTGCTGGCAAATGTTTGATATGTGATTTTTTTTTTACATATATCTAACAAATCAAAGGTCTGGGAAAGGTCTTAAACCCTAGTAGAAAGGCTCAAATGTGCAAATTCAGATTTTAAAAACTACTGCACTAATGCTCCTTTTATAATTTGGCAGTAATGTCTTAAAAGCATATTTCTAGAATTAGATATGGAACCATAAAAGTGGGTAAATTAATTTTCTAAATATAAATGCCATATTAGAAGGTAATTAGAAAGTCCTCAGAGATATTTATCATTAAATTATATGCTGCTTCCTTTGTTTTCTAGTGTTTAGGGAACAGTTTTACATTTCTTTGAACATCTTTTCCATACTAGTCATTTAACATTAAAGCTATTCCACTCAATGCATATTTTAAAATTTTTTTATAAAAAGTTTTTGTAAGTTTTCTAAGGAAAAAGAAATAATAGAATGTACAAAAATCTCATTTTTCTTTTTATTCCCTTTTATTATTGTTTAAATATTTCATAAAACTTTACATCCCGCATAGATTATAATGTTGAATATATTTGTTTTCAACAGAGATTCCTGTGTTCTCTTAGCCTGGAAATAAGCAAGAGAGAACAGAATAATTTTGGACTAGCACACAAAACAATTTTAAAATATGCATAGAATGTTACATAAAATATCTTTGCATTTTCCCCAAATTTATTTGTAATTGACAAATAATAATTGTATACATTTTGGAGTATACAATGTGATTTTTTGTTGCTGTCTTTTTTTCATTTTTTTAATTGCCAGAGGACATGTGTACTCTCACCAGGGAGAGAGACTGAGAGAGACAGAGATAGAAATCCCTCCATGACAGGGCATAGTCATGCCACAATCCCCCCTCCTCCATGTCTCCATCCCAGCAGTACCTTGGACACATGCATACATACCTGATGTGTCCCCCAAGCCACCAGGTCCAGAATTCGAATTTCAGCTGACCACAGGGGATCTGGCTCCCCATGCACCACGTTCAGCCACTGTGCTGTGGGCCCAGCTTTACCACGTGATGTTTTGATCTACATGTGCATTATAGAAAGATCAAGGTAGTTCATGTATCCACTGCCTCACCAGCTGGCTTCTGTTGTTGTGAGGAGGATTTCACAAGACTTTCTTAGACCCTCAGGCTAGATCTGTAATATGCGGTTAAGGGCCATGTAGAGGAAGCCAGATCTGACTGCGGTTCAAATCTGAACACTGGTGGTTTGAAAAACACACCAGGCACATGTGTGCAAGGCCCAAGATCCTGCTGGGGGGGAAGAATGGAGGAAGAAGGACTACAGTGTGATCAGGCACCAATGGGAGGGGTATGCTTCCTTTCTCTATTTCTCTGTCTCTGGAATAAAAAGGTTTATTCTTCTAGCAACTTTGAAATGAAATATACCTTACTATTAACTGCATGTGGTCAACATGCAATACAACAGATTACTAAATTGTATTCCTCCAGACTAATCACAATTTTGGACCCTTTAATCAAATCTTCCCTTTCCCCATTTCTCTCCTACTCCTAGCCTCTGGTAACCAACCACTTTTCTACTCTCTGTTTCTATGAGATTGACTATAAAGTAGTCAACTCAATAACAAAAACAAAACAAATTACTAGATTAAAAAATGGGCAAAAAATGTGAACATTTCTCAAAAGAAGAGATGTGACTGGCCAACAGATATATGAAAAAGTAGTAAACATTTCTAATCATCCAGTAAATGCAAATTAAAACAATCAGACATTATTTCATGCCTGATAGAATAACTATTATCAAATAATTAAAAATAGCAAGTGTTGGCAAGGATGTAGAGGAAGATGAACCCTTGTACACTGTTGGTGGGAAATGTAAAGTAGTACAGCTGTTCTGGAAAACAATAGGGAGATTCTTCAAAAATTGAAAACTGAATTACCATATGATCCAACAATCCCATTTCTGAACATACATACAAAGGAATTAAAATCAGTATGTCACAGAGCTATCTGCCCTCCCATGTTCATTTCAGTACTATTCACAATAGCCAAGATACGGAAGCAACCCAACTGCACATCAACGGATGAATGGATAAAGTACACACAATAGAATAGTGCATTGCCTTTAGAAAAGTGGAAACTCTGCATTCACAACATGGATGGAACTGAAAGGCACTATGTTAAGGGAAATTAGCCAGAAAGACAAATAATGTAGGTTATCACTTATATGTGGAACCTAAAAAGACTTTCACATTATATAGTAATGTTATTGGGTTCATTAAGAACCTCTTTTTCTATATATATGTATACCTAAAAAAAAAAAAAAAAAAGTCAAAGAGCAAATAGAAAAGATGGAGGTAGTCTGTCCAAACAAATAAATAGTACAGAATAAAAGACTGTCTTCTCATATCAACAAAATGGCAATACTTATTTCATTTGGAAGCAGCACAGTATAAAAAATTAAGCTTTGAGAAGAGAATCAGAATTCCTAATTTCTAGTTCAGGCTTTGTTACAATATAACTGGAACACTAAAGAAGCCCTAGGTCAAAAATAACCTTCATGAGGGACCAGCAGTGGCGTAATGGCTTATATTGCTGCTGGACTCCCATGTAGTCAACTGAGGTTTGAGTACCAGACCCGGTGGCTTAAACTCACGTCGGGCACATGTGTATGCATGCCCAAGATCCTGAGAAGAGAATGGTGGAGAAGGGACTGTAGCGTGGCCATCCTCCTGGGGGTGATTTCTCACTTTCTGTCTCCCTGTCTCTCTCTGTCTTTCTGGCGAGCGCACATGCCCATAGCAAAAACCTCTCAAAAAAGAAAAAAATAACCTTTGTGATAAAAACATAAAGTTTCTTTTAAAAATCCAAATTACTCACTTTCTGCTAAAGTACAGTATTTTTCCTTCCTGAATGGTTTTGCATTTTTTGCCTACTGGGAAGTCGAGTTTTCAGGAAGAACGGGGTAAGTTCAAGTGTAGGAACAGGGTGAGCACACAACCAGCTGGGGAATAAATGTGGTATACCCCATTAAGATCTCCAGCACCAGTTCAGATGTACCCTAGACATGTCAGGTATCTCTGCCATAGAACCCGTGTGCTCTCCTGAGAGAGACAGATAGAGAGACAGTGAGAAATCACCCCCTTACCGCCCAGAGAGGATGGCTACATTGCAGTCCGTTCTCCATTCTCCTCCTGGGATTTGGGACACACATGCACACATACTCAGCATAATTCTCAAGCTGCCAGGTTTGGGACTTGAACCTCATTCAGCTATGTGGGAATCCAGAAACTTAACCACCACACCACCTGCTGGCCCCACAGTGGCTTTTTTTTTAAAAAAATGCTGCTTCCTCAAACTGTTTTCCTATCAGGATTATTCTTACTATTATTATTCTTAATAAGGAAAAGGTCTATTTACCAGTTATTAGGGGAACAGAAAGAAAGGTCAAACTGAAAGGAGAACAGATGGACTCAATCACAAAGAGGGCCCAGGAGATAAAGGAAGGGCATCTACACCTAAAGAAAGCAGGCGTCAGATGGGTCAGAGGATGGTGCAGCAGTGAAATGTGTGCACCTCTGAGGCTAATCCACCTCAGAGGTACAAGTTCCCCATCCAGAGACCTCCCTGAGAAGGCCTGGATCCAGGGCTGGCTAAGACTGAGGGTAGATTATGATGTTGGGACCCTGTTGGGGATATTTTTTCTCTCTATCTCTCTCTTCTCTCTCTCTCTCTCTCTCTCTGTCACACTCGTGGCATAAATAAGTAAATAAACTTAAAAAAAAAAAATAAGTAAAGAGGCATCAGCAAATGGCATCATGGTTAAGGCACTGGATTCCCACATGCTCAACAGCAATTTGAGTCCCACACCCAGCAACCTGAAAATCTTCTGAGCATGTGAGTGTGTGCCCAAAATCCTAACAGGAGAATGGAGGATCAGCAACTGTGGTCTGGCCATCCCCTCTGGAACATGATTTCTTACTTTCTCTCTCTCTGTATCTCTCTCTGATGAGTGCAAGTGTCCTATGGCTAAAACCTAAAAATAATAATAATAATAAGTAAAGAAAAAATAGGATCTCCTGGATCTGTTCAAATCTGTAAGAGAGAGTAAAGTGAGTGGGATAATGTCTGAGAAGAGGCAAAACACAAAACTTTTTTTCTCTGACAGAGGTCATCTAAGCCAACCCTCTCCTTTTGCAAGAAATCCCTTTGCAATATTTTCCATACATCACTTAATCTTTTCGCCCCTTAATTTTTTCATTTATAAAAGATAAGTATGTTACTTTAAAAGTTCCCTAAGGTCCTTTCTATCTCTAAAATACTGTTATTTTAATAGTCAGTCTTCTCTAAAATCCTTATTAATATGACTTTGCAAAAGCATTTTCTATACTTTTGGGTAATATTCTTGAAATAGGTAACCAAACTCATAAATGAGAAAGCAAGAAAATACCCCAGGGTTTAAAACATTCCTATAGTCATAAATAAAATGACTTAAGAGACTTTTTGGAAAATGACAAGGAAAATAATATTCTGGCTCATTTAGCATGAGAAAATGACATTCAGGAATAAAGTGTATGGCTTAAAAGAATGGTTTTATCAGAGAAGATTCAAACTAAAATACTTCCTTCTTGAGTGCACTTTATAACTTACGTCCTGAAAACTCCTCAATTTTTTATACTTCTTCTATTACTCTGGATTCAGCCATCACCATCTAACACAAAGATTATGGAAACAGTTTCCTAAAAATACCTTAATGTCCAAATCTCTTTAATGTTGCTAATGTTAAAACCAACATTCAACAGCTATGCAGAATGTAAATAGAAAGCTAGAATTAGTGTCATCCCCACCCTACAAGAAAAAGCCAAATAATCTATATGACTTGAACTTTCCTTATACTCTTCAGAGATCTGAGTTTACAGGGCAACAAATTAGTCAGAAATTTAAAGAAAGACAAGTGCCACCAAGAAAAGATATGTCACGAGCACTCATTTATCTGCTGCAGAGCATGCAAAAATGGGGAGTACCATACAAGCTTGTGTAAAAGTAGTGTAATGCATTTCTAAGGTTGAGTATAGACTGGTGTAAGAGTATGGAATTCCTGGGACCCACAGACACAGGGGAGTTTCCGTTACACTATAGACAGTGCTTACAAGCAATATTCGGGGACAGGAAAGGAAACTGGAGAAGGCATTTCTCATAGTGCAGCCCAGGGTCAGGGAAATAACTGCCACTGTAAAATAAGCAAAGGCTACACCCAGATTATCCTCACGTGAACAAGAGCCTTAAGCTGAAAGAAGGGCTGTACCCTGTTGTTACCAGGGCACAGATGAAGCTCTCTATGGCTGGGGAAATAAAACAAAACTTTACTCTGGGGGAGACAAAGGAAATCACAGGAATGTTACAGAAGCTCAAATGACCTTGAAAGACCCAGCACACACATAGCCATCTGCATCTGCCTAAAACAGTGGTGGACCTAGGGCAAAAGAGAACACCCTCCCAGCCCTGCGCACCACTAGCAAGACTTAAATAATAAGTAAGGTGAGGTATAGCCTAAAACTGAGGGTACAACAACAATAGCAAAGAAAATCACCCTAAAGAGAAGATAACAATGGAAGAACATGAAGCCAGTAATGTACTAAGATAAATTCTAGCAAAACCAAGACTCCAAACCAACTCAATTTCTGAACAAGACTCACACAACCCTCCACGCTAAACCTCATCATAAGAAAAAGTATGCCAACTTAGGCATAAATATCATTTATTTTATTCTCTACCCTATTATACACCATATCTAGCATTTAACCCAAATTTAAAACACATGAATAAGTGAATAATTTATTAAAATTATACATTTAAAATAAATGTTTTAAAACTATTAAAACTCACACACACCACACCTACATACATACATATACTATAACAAGAGAAAGCAATCAGCAGAACCAGACACAGACAAGACCCAGATGTATAAACTTTCAGATAGGGAATTTAAAATAACCTGACTAATGAGAAAGGCTTAATGTAATGTGAAGAACACAAATGAGAAATTTCAGCAGAGAGACAAAATCATAACAATTAAAAGAGAAGTATTAAAAATGAAAAACAGAAACAGATATAAAAATACTTTTTAGCAATTCATCATTAGATTCAAGAGAGCCAGAAATGATCAGTGAATTAAAAATAGATTAATAGAAGTTAGTTCAAGTAAATTACAAGAGAAGACAAAACGGGTTTAAACACACACACACACACACAGAATCCAAGAGCTATACAACAATGGCCAGTGGTCTAATATTCACATACTAAAATCCTCTTAGGAGGCGAGAAAAGAGAGAGAAGGAGAAAAAGGCAAAAGAATGAATGAAGAGATAGTGACTGAGAATTTTCAAACTATAATGATCAAAAAGTCTCACAAAATATCAAGCAAGAGAAAACATAGCTTAACATGTACTTATTTCATTGCAATGGTTTGCACTGTTCCCTTTTGTCTGCTACTATGCTGCTGACAAAAATACTTGACACTGAGTGAAGTTTTATAAAGAATGGAGGTTTATTTGATTCATGATTCTGATGACTGGATAGGTCCAATGCATGGGGGTTGCATCAGGTTGGCTATTTCATAACATGACTGACAGAAGGAGACAGGATGGTAGATGTGTGCAGAAAAAGAGAGAGACCTGAGGGCAGCAATCTTCCTTTATAACAAACTCTCATCAGAACTATCACCTCACAAAAGCTAGAAATTCCTTTGTCTCATGAGACAACATTAATCCATTTGTGAGGGTTCTACCTTCATGATCTAATCATCACCCACTAGACATCTCTAAAGGTCTCTACCTCCCAACACAACTACACTAAGGACCAAATTCGAAAACATGAATCTTTGGGGAACAAACCATTATCCAACCATAATACTATTTTTCTTACTTTTCTAACAAATTAAAGTTAATAGCTGTTAGATTATTTTAATAAGTTCTAGACCTGGAATCTAGGGTACTGATATAAAAACTCAGTATTGACATTTCTCCTGATAATTTTCTTTCCTAAATTCTTTTAGTTCTTTTGTGTTTCCTGTTTTATTTGTTTTGTTATTAACACAGGGTCTCATTATGTCACAATACACCTGCTATGTTGCCCAGGCCAGCCTCTAGCTCACAATCCTTCCGCCTCACCCTTCGCAAGTCATTTAGATCACAGATGCACATCACCATGCCCATCCATTAAGTGGACAGGGAATGTCACCTGGGCCTCCC
Organism: Tupaia tana; assembly: GCA_026018925.1. Classification (NCBI taxonomy): domain Eukaryota; kingdom Metazoa; phylum Chordata; class Mammalia; order Scandentia; family Tupaiidae; genus Tupaia; species Tupaia tana. Next base: position 9,953,711 of record JAKSZU010000017.1, on the reverse strand, counting down.
ATGCAGTCTCAGTCTACAGAGCACAGAATCTCAGCAGTATGCACCACTATGGCTGGGCCACCTTCCAAAGTTTTTCTGATAAAATCTTCTTTCCTTGTGATCAGTGAAATAAATTTTGTTCATGTACAGCAGGGAAAAAAAAAAGTGACCTTAAATAATGTAGTAAATTAATGGCTCGTATTACTGAAAAACCTAAAGCAAAAGTTTTTGATCCTTCTTGCACATCTGGAGAGGTTTTTTTTTAAAAAAGTGCTCTGGCCTAGAGCCCAATGCTCCTCCCAGAAATGATAATGTAGTAGTCTTGGATATTTTATATATAATTGGGTTGTCAGAAAAGTCATGACGTGTTTTTCTATGCAAAACTGCATGGTGACTTTTCCTTACCCAATCCTTTTATAGGTTCCCAGATAACTTATAAATGTGAACATATAGTTACATATCACTGCTTTATAAGAAGGAGGATGAGTTTCGGGCAGAACTTCAATTCCATTTCTTTCTAATTTTCTAAGCTCAGTTCTCTTCCATGTTTCATCTCTTATAAGCAGGCTTTACACATGACAGTATGCTGGTTACAGCCTTATATCCATATGTTAATACAATTCAGAAGATAAAGTTTCTTTTTCTTCAGACATCAACACAATCCTACTTACTTTCTGGACCAACTTAGCTACTATTCCCATCTGAACCAATTACTGTGGAGAGAGAAATAGAATTATGCTAATCATTATAAGTAGCTCAGATCAAGTAACATAAAACTATAAAATTTTTTGTCTGGAACTAATGAAACCTATAACATGCTAACTGAAAAGAAGTGTCAACTATCCTATAAGGATTCCTATACAACTTGGATACATAGAATACACATGGAAAAAAGAATTTAAAAATCACTAGTAAATAAGTGTCAGAAGCAGGGCCAGCAGGTGGTGTGGTGGTTAAGGGTGCTGGACTCCCACATGGCCAACTGCGGTTTGAGTCCTGGACCTGGTGGCTGGCTTTCTCATTTATCTCTCTCTGGTCAAATTAAAGTAAATACAAACAAATAAATAAAAAGTTAAATTAAAAATAATTCTTTAAAAAAAGTGTCAGAAGTAAAAGACAGATAAACGTAGATGTTTGAATTGCAAAAAAAAAATTAAATAACCAAGTAGAAATAATATAAAATCAAAATATCTGAACAATATAGCTATAAAATCAATGCCTTTTTTTTTTCTTGCCATAGGGTACATGTGCTTACAAAAGATAGGAAAAGAGAAAGGGAAATGAGAAATTACTTTCCCAAGGGGAAGACCAACTCACAATTCCTTCTCCTCCAGTCTCCTCTTAGGATTCTGGCATGCATGCATTCATGCGTAGCTGCTGGGAATGTGCACACCAGTGCCTTAAACTCCATGCCATGTGGGAACCAGTGCCTTAACCTCCATGCCTCCTGTTAGCCTAGTCATTACTCTTAAGTTACATGTAGTTGTTGGATATAAATAGAGCTATTGCTATATATTTATTCCTATGTGAAGATTATTTTTGAGAGTTGAATTACAGGACATCCTTAATAACATATCTATATCAAAGAAAAGATCCCTGAATTTCATGGTAATTAAATAATGATAGTCAAAAATACCTTATAACATAAAATATTGTGATGCGGTCTTGATTAAAAAACAAATAGTAAAAAACACCCCTAGTTTTTACTACTATCACAATGAAAGAAAAATTCACTAAAACATTCAGTTGTTACTGCTAGATGACAGAACTGCATAAACTTCTTCTGTTCCTTTTCTTCTATCTCCAAAAATGTTTTTAATGATTATATATTACTCTTACAAAAAAGAGTTTAATAAATTGATAAGTTGTCTCAATTACAGAATCGATGGAAATAAGGAAAATAAAAACTTCCAAATTCCTTCATTTCATTCTAAAACTTGAACTTCTAGATTTTTCTTGTCCAGTAATTGAATGTATAACTATGAAATCTGTGTGAATGATCTTGTGTAACTGTCAAAAGTACGGGATTCCAGAGATTACAATACCTTCAAGTACCAATACCTGAAATGTTTCTATATGAAGAAACACTTCACAGAACCCTAGGTAATCATCATTTAGCCCTTGCTTAAAATAATCCCCATGAGAAGGCATTTAGTTTTTCATGAGCCTGCCTACTCTGTAATTTAAAATCTTTAATTATTAGATTGCAAACTACTTAAGTGCAATAATGGCATCATATACTTAGAATCAAAATGCAAATAAATGGAAATTTAAAAGTTCTGGGGAAATGTGAGACAAGAGAGAAATAGTAAGCAAAGCTTGTATCTTTTTATAACTGAATTACCTTTTACACATGTAAAAATTCAACTGTTAGAGAAAAATTAATTTTTTTTAAGTTTTTGCCATAGGGTGCATGTGCTCATCTAAGAGAGACAGAGAGATGGAAAATGAGAAATCACCCCCCCAGGGGGGGATGGCCATGCCACAATCCCTTCTCCTTTATTCTCCTCTCAGGACTTCAAACATGCACGCACACACACACACACACACACACACACAGCGTGTTTCTTCAAGCTCCAAAGTCTGAGATTCAAACAGTGGAACTGGACATGTGGAATCCAGTGCCTTAACCACCGTGCCACCTGCTGGCTGCAAAAAGAATTATTTTTAAAGGACAGATGCAAGAGATGAAAATAACTTTCATCAAACTTTCTCATAATGTTTTGATTTTGCAAAAACATGCAAAAATTAAAAGGAAAAAAATCTATATTTCAAGTTTGAGATTTTAACACAATTGTCCTTGTAACATATAGAACAAACAAACAAAACCTATGTAAGAATATGGAAGACTTGAATAACAGAATTAACAAATTTAGGATGATTGGCATATCAATGCACTGCACTCCAAAACTACAGAATCCTAACCAATTTCGAGTATATATGGAACACTTGTCAAAATAGACCATATGACAATGTATAAGATAAGTATCAGAAATTTCAAAGGATTTAAACCATATAGATTATATCTTTTATCAAAGTGACTTTAAGCTGAAAATCCAGGAAAAAAAATCAATGAAAAGTAAATCATAAATATTTGGAAACTAAGCAACAAAATTCTAAAGACCCTTTAGGACAAAGAACAAATTCTTTGAAAATTATGAAGTGTTTAAATGTAAATAACAAGGAAAATATGAGGTACTAATGTGTATAGAATGCGACTAATATGGGGCTTAGAGAGAAATTTGTGGAGAAGAACAACAGGAACATCAGCAAAATGAGGATGAATAGATTCCTGTAGTCACTTCCTCCATGGAAGCACTGCATGTGACATCTGTTCACAGGCAAGAGTACCTTTGCAGTAGTCTGGGAGTCCTGTGGAAGTTTGAGCACTCCACTAAATCACAAAAGAACAAATACTTAAAAAGGGTAAGAAAAACAGTTTCATTAGATTCATACCACCCCTCCCCAAGGCAGTATAGCTCAGTGCCACAAGAAACCTATTAAGCCCATCATGTCTTCCAAGGGGAGAGAGGTGTGATAAATGAATACTCTGCTCACTCAGTTGTTGGGACACTGCCCAAAATATCAACTTCCTCTTCACCCATCCAGAATACTGAATTAATCGGCATTGTTAAGTGGTTGGGAGATGCAAGGAGTACAAAGGGAGGACACGAAACCTACTATGCTCCTCATACTCTGTCAGAAAGCACACCCACAGGGTGTGGGATGCCTCATCTAAGAGCCTTGCCCTCCTGAACTATACAAGGGCACTCCAAACACTCCTCCCAGTCCCCAAATGGCACAAAAGTATTCCAAACACTCCAATTCCAGCCTCGCACCCACCCCTTCTCCAGGATGGCTCTCTCAGCACACTACCAGGGACAGCAAATGGAAGCATTTCATGCAGATCATCGAAAAGCCTGAGCAATTCAGGACACAGCTCTAGAGTAAACAGCGTGAGGCTCTCAGCACTTGGCCTGGTTTGCCGGATTGAGAGAAGGCATACAGTTGTTAAGATTGCTACCCTAAAAGGGATCAAGAGGTATGGAGCAGAAGCATCTATTGGAAAGGTCTGAGAAAGCCTCAGAATTCCTAGCCAGCTGTTTGGTGAAGAAGATTCTCTTCTAAAGACAGTCAGTAAAGACTGGAGAATGTGGCTGTGTTTTGCAAAAACCAACACAAGACAAAGAAAAAAAAAAAAAAAAACACCAAAAAATTCAAGGAAATATGACACAAGCAAAGGAAAACAATAATCTTATAGTAACCCACCCCAAACAGATCTATCAATTGCCTGATAAAGGGCCTAGTCATCAAGAGGATACATTTGTTAAAATAATTGGGTTTGGAAAAGTCATGACATATTTTTCTTTGGTTTTCTATACAAAAGTGTGTCAAAAGTGTGTCATGAATTTTCTGACAAAGCAATATATGCACCAAATGTTGAGCACCTAAATATATAAAGCAAATATTATCTGAAGGGAGAAATAGGTGGTGGTAAGATAATAGTAAGGAACTTATTAAATACTCCACTTTCAACAATAGATAGACCATCCAGAGTATAAATGAGAAACATTGAACTCGAACTATGCTTTAGACCAAATGGGCTTCAGCACACATAACACAGAACATTCCATCCAAAAGCAGCAGAATACATATTCTTTTCAAGTGTATGTGGAACATTCCCTAGAATAGATCATGTGTTATACCACCAAACATGTCTTGGCAAATTCAAGAAGATTCAAATCATTTCAATGATCTTTTTCAGCTACAATATCATAAAACTAGAAATCAATAATAAGAGAACAACTGGACAATTCACAACTCTGTGGACATTAAATAACACACTATGGAACAACCAAAGGCTCAAAAAAGGAATAAAAAAGGAAATTTTTAAAATATCTTGAGGGCAGAATAGAGCACAGCAGTAAAACTCTGCAGGCTGACCCACATGGGAAGTTTTGAGTTTGCATCTAGAGACTTCCCTGAGTATGCCACATGGGCCCATGATCCTGGGATGGCTAGGGCATCAAGGCATCAAGACCCTAGTGGGAGCACTCTTTCTCTCTCTCTTAAGAAACAGATAAACTTTTTTCATAATTATTTATTTAATTGTATTTATTTATTCTTTTTTTTTTTTAATTTGCCCAGAGAGAGAGACAGAAAGTGAGAAAACAAACCACCAAGTCTGGGATTCAAACTGTGGTTGGCCATGTGGGAGTGTCTAGTACCTTAACCACCATGCCACCTGCTGGTCCCTAGATAAACTTTTTTAAAAAGCTCTTTTAGGAAGATTAATTCCTACTGGTATCTATCTTGCAAGAATACTGACAACACACAGATATAATGGTACTAAAGTAAGAGAATTTATAAATTTAAGCTTCAAAAAGAATTTAAGATAGTCATGACAGAGACAGGAACAGGAAACACAAGAGAATAAAAGTTAGCTCTTCTGGGAAGTTAATAAATAATTCCATTTTTCTATCATTAATGTATTAACTTTAAGAACCAGCTCAAAGTTTACTTCCTTCAAAAACTTTCTCTGCCTTAATTCATCACTCATGCTGTATTTTACAATATTGTATGCTATTGTCTGGAATTAGAGGAAATGAAGAAATTGCAAGAACTGATTAGTTTTTTAATATCAGGCACAATCAATGGATTTCAAATTTAAAACCTTTCTAGTTCATACATATACTCCAAAACATTCTGCACAACCTCATGCTAAATTTGAAATTTAAATGTGAATATTTTAAATGTAATAAGTGAATTTAAATGAGGAAGTTGAAGATAAAATTTAACATTTACAATAATGTAATTTTTAGGTTACTTCCTGATTTTGAGTGTTTACTTTAATCAAAAATAACACAAAATTATAATTGCAAATACAGAAAATATTCAAGCTCAAGTCAAAAACTGTACTTTCAGAACAAAGTGTTACGAATAAAATTTCCAAAGTATATAATGGGTACGAAATATAGACCTACACTTGCAAGATAATCAAACTTCGAAATAATTTATCTGAACTGCAGATATACAATGCTTGAAACTAACAAGCAAAATTTTTCCTCTATAGAGTTGTTTTCAAAGTATATTGATCTGAGGACAAGTTCTTAACACAATTTAGACTGATATCCATCACATATTCCTAGAAAGTCCATTCAAGTTAAACACAACTGATTTGGGAATTCTGTAAAGTCCAACTGGGAACACTGTAATACCAGCCCATTACCACTATAGAAAAGACTCAGTTTGTACTGTACTCTATAAGTTTTGGTATATGGTACTTGCTTTAAGAGATTTCCTAAATTTTGGAACCAGCAGTTAGCATAATGGTTATGTCGCCGGACTCCCATGTAGTCAACAGTGGTTCAAGTCCCGGACTCAGTGGCTTAAACTCACGCCAGGCTTTGTGCGTGTGTGCCCAAGATACCGAGAGGAAAAGGGAGGAGAAGGGATTGTGGCATGGCCATCCCCCCTGAGGGGTGATTTCTTGCTTTCTGTCTCTATGTCTCTCTCTGTCTTTCTGGCGAGCACACGCACCCTATAGGAAAAACCTCTCCAAAAATTAAAAAAAAAGAGAGATTTCCTAATTTCTTCATTGAGGTCATGCAGGAGCATGTTACTTAATTACCATGTACATCTTTCACAGTTCTATTCCTGATTTCTAGTTTTATCCCATAGTGGTCAAAAAAAAAAAAAGACTTTTCTTTTTTTTTTTTTCTTTTTTTTTTTTTTTTTTTTTTTTTTGGAGAGGTTTCTTTTTTGCTATAGGACACGTGCGCTCGCCAGACAGACAGAGAGAGACAGAGAGATAGAAAGCGAGAAATCACCCCCCAGGGGGGATGGCCATGCCGCAATCCCTTCTCCTCCATTCTCCTCTCGGGATCTTGGGCACGCACACACACATGCCTGGCGTGAGTTTAAGCCACCGGGTCCGGGACTCGAACCACGGTCGACTACGTGGGAGTCCAGCGACATAGCCATTACGCTAACTGCTGGTCCCCCAAAAAAAGACTTTTGATTTCTATCTTTTGTTTTTAGGTTTGTTTTGTAATCCAATGCACGGTCTGTCCTGGAGAATGAGCCATGTGCAAATGAGAAGAATGTGTGTTCTGCAGCCACTGGATGAAATGTTCTGCAAACGTCAGTTAGGTTCATTTGGTCTATGGTGCAATTAAACTCCAATGTTTCTTTGCTGATTTCCTCTATGAATAATCTGCCCAGTGCTGAGAGTGGGCTGATAAAATTCTCAACTATTACTGTATTAGGGTTGATCACCCATTTTTCAGTCTAGTAAGATTTATTTTATGTATTTGAGTTCTCTAATATTGTATGCATATTTATTTACAGTTGCTATATTTTCTTGCTGAATGGAATTACTAGAAGAAAACACAGGGAAAATGTTTCAGGATATTGACTGGGGCAAAGATTTTTTTTTTTTTAATTTTTTTTTGAGAGGTTTTTGCTATAGGGCGCGTGCACTTGCCAGACAGACAGAGACAGAGAGATAGAAAGCGAGAAATCATCCCCCAGGGGGGATGGCCATGCCGCAATCCCATCTCCTCCATTCTCCTCTCGGGATCTTGGGCATGTATGCACACGTGCCCGGCGTGAGTTTAAGCCACCAGGTCCAGGACTCGAACTGCAGTTAACTACGTGGAAGTCTAGCAACACAGTCATTATGCTAACTGCTGGTCCCGGGGCAAAGATTTTTAAAGTAAGACCTCAAAAGTGTGGACAACAGGGGATCAGCAGTTAGCGTAATGGCTATGTCACTGGACTCCCATGTAGTCAACCGTGGTTCGAGTCCCAGACCCAGTGGCTTAAATCACACTGGGTGCGTGTGTGTGCATGCCCAAGATCCCGAGAGAAGAATGGAGGAGAAGGGATTGCGGCGTGGCCATCCCCCCTGGGGGGTGATTTCTCGCTTTCTGTCTCTCTGTCTCTCTCTGTCTGGTGAGCACACGCACCCTATAGCAAAAATCTCTTAAAAAAAAATGTGGACAACAAAAGCAAAAATAGACAAGTAAGATTATGTCAAACTAAAAAGCTGCTGCACAGCAAGATATTCTATCCTGGGCCAGCAGTTGGTGTGGAGATTAAGGCAGTCGGATCCCACATGCCCAACTTTATGGTTCAAGTCCTGGAAGTTTAAGAAATACATCCGGATTATGTGTAAGCATACCCAAAATCCTGAGAGGAAAACAGAGAAAAAGGGGTTGTGGTATGGCCACACAACCCCCACTCCCCACCCAGGGTTTCTCACTTTCCCTCCTTCTCTGTCATAGCAAAATAAATGTTGCATTGGGCTCATGTCCATAGAATTCACTAGGTCTAACATACCTTCACCAGTTAGAAGCACCTGGCCTAAAAGAACAGACCTCCTGATGACTCAATTATGAGGCCTATTGAAAGACAAGCTCTTGGGGGGACAGTGTTCTAAGTTACAAATTTAATTTATGCTTTGAATCAGACACAAATCCATGGTGTTGTCTTTCTCATATCTAGAATTCTTAAGACCAAAAGCCAAAGAGTAGAAGTTCAAGTAGTGCTTCTCATTATTTCATCACTCGATAACACATTCACAAATTTTTTGGCTCTCATCTCCACAACTTTAGAGCCCTACCTATTTAGAAATCTTGATATTCAAGGGAAGTATGGCTTCCACAACTTTATTTCTACAGAATTGAAAGATGAGACTACCAACTTGTATGTTGGGCTGTGGATGTCACTGAACCAAAGTAGAGGTTACTCTATTAACTGCAATGATTTATCACAATTAACAAGTGGAAGTTGGGTTGATGGCTACACATTGGGGTATGGGAGAACTCTGTCAGTAGATTCTCTGAAGTTTCTCTTAATACTTTTATCTCAATATTAAAATGAGTGGAAATAGACTTCAGCTTTAAAAAGTAAGGCCACTAAGAACTTATATCCTTCAAAAGTAAAGGTTTGGGTCATCTCATGAGATAATAAACCCTGCAAAATTTAACCCTGGCTAAGGGCAAAAGAAACATAGACAAGGCTGTAGAAGAGAGAATTTGGGAATATTGTGTATAACCTTGGACTAGTTTAAGACACTATGTATATAACTTCTGTGTGTGTGTGTGTGTGTGTGTGTGTGCTGACTATTGGGTCCTTGGGAAAGTCATGAAGATTTTTGCATAGAAAAATATATTATGACTTTCCTGACGATCTAATACTTACACCTGTTATATCCTCTTAATAAACTGACCTGTTTAATATCATAAAATGTTATATTGGTCAAGGTTCTCCAGAGAAGCTAAGCTGACAGGATAGACATGTATGTAGAGAAAGGGATTCGTTACAGGGATGATCTCACAGTCACCAGGCAAGTCCCACAATAAGCTGTCTGTAAGCTGGAGGAACAGAACAGCTGAAGCAGGAGAGCTGGTGCAGTTTTAGTCCAAGGTCTGAAGGGGCCCTCGGCAGACACAGGCCTGAGCACCCTCAGGTGGCTGCTGGTGTGAGTCCAGAGTCCAAAGTTTGAAGAACTTAGAGTCTGGCTGGCTGGAAAGGTACAGGGACCAGGAGCCGGCAAGAACAAATGCAGCCAAAAAGCGGTGGAGGAGCAAGGGCAGAGCAGGCAAATGTGTAAAAGCAGAACACACAGCACGGCTCTGAAAGGAAGCAAGGAGAGAGAAAGGGAGAAGGAGAGGAAACAGAACCCCACTTCCTCTGTCCCTCCCACACTCCTCGCCCCTTGGATAGTGCCTGCCCCCACTGAAGGCAAGTCTTCTCTTAGCCCACTGACTTAGCCAACCTTGTCTGGTAGTACTCTCAGACTCACTTAAAAATAGTGTTTCACCTGCCTTCAGACTTTCTTCAGTCCAGTCAAGCACATAATCAAAATTAACCATCACAAATGCAAATATTATTAGAGCAAATATTAATAGATCTACAAGGAGAAATAGGCAACTATACAATAACAGTTTGTGAGGTTGCTAGACGTATTAATTAGCTTGATTTAATCATTTCACAGTGAATACATATATTGAAATATCATGTTGTACATTGAATGAATATTTACAATTTTTATTTATCAATTGTTCTTCAATGACATTGTGGGGAAAGAAGGAAATGAAAAAGGAAACCTAGTAAAGTACAATTTGGAGCCAGCTGCATTGGCACAGAGGTAACTCGATGCTCTGTGAAGCTGAGGCCAAACAAGTGGGCCCCAGATTCACATCCTGAGTCTCCCTGGGCACGTAGGGCACATGTGCGCCTCTGACACTGGCTGGCTGGCTGAGGATCTAAGAAGATGCCATCAGGGATGCCTGCATTTTTCTCTCTCTGTCTTGCTTTCCTCTCTCATGGAAGAAATCAATAAACTTCCAAAATGTATAATTTAGTATTTAAATAACAATTACACTTTTAAGTTTAAAATTTAGTTTTTAGATTAACAGTATTTAAATTATCTATATTTCCCCAGAAGTGAAGAAAGTTACTGTTGAAAACTGGTGTCTCTTCATTATTTATTCATTTATTTATTTTTTAATGGTGAAAAAGTGTGTATTTAGAATTAGCCAGCTGGACTCAGTTGAGATGATCCCAATTTTTCCCTTTTTGGAGAGGTTTTTTTGTTACAGAGCGCGTACGCTCACCTGAAAGACAGAGAGAGACAGAGAGACTGAAAGCGAGAAATCACACCCCAAGGGGGATGGCCATACCACAATCACTTCTCCTCTAGTCTTCTCTCAGGATCTTGGGCACGCACACACACGTGCCTGGTGAGTTTAAGCCACTGGGTCCGGGACTCGAACCGCAGTTGACTACGTGGGAGTTCAGCTACACAGCCATTACGCCAACTGCTGGGCCTGATGATCCCAATTTTGTTGGCAACATTCAAAGCATCAAAAATCAGGAGCCAGTCACGTGGTCCAGCAGGCCTGATTAGGTGTTGACCTTGGCCCCATCAGTATCACAGAGCTTCTTCACAGCCTGTTTGACCTGGTGCTGTTGGCCCACAGTGGACATGAGTGTGTTGTTTTCTTCTGTCCTCTTCATGGCAGATTCGGGGGGGGGGGGGGGGGGGGCCTTGATGATGGTGCAGTGGTCAAGCTTGCTTCTCCTGTGGGCGCTCTTCTGAGGACATTTGGGCTACCTGCAGAGCCACAGAATCTTGGGCCTCCAGAAAGTGGGTGATGTGCAGATCTTTTTTTTTTATTTTTAGTGGCTGTGGATGTCTTTCAGCCTTGCCTTCTTGGCTTTCAAAACTTTTGCTTTGGCTTCAGCTTTGGGAGGGGCAGGAGCTTCCTTCTTCACTTTTGGTGCAAACTTGGCAAAAAAGGTGTCTCTTCATTTTAAAAAGAGTGAGGACACTTTTTTTGTACAAAAGATGGTTGTATCTCATTAGACAGCAACAAAGTTGTTGTAGACAGGTGTAGAAATAGGCATGTGTATGATAAGCAGCCAAAGGGATGAAATGTACTAGATTTTAAACTACCAAACCTAGGAATCTGCAAACATTTCTTCTTGCGACATGGGTCCGCATTGTGACCTGCCAACAGAAAGTGCCAGAGTACACATGCAAAGCTAGGAAGAAGCGACAGTAAATACCCCCTTTTCCACCTGCTTCTTCATTCCCAAAGCAGCAGTTTCTCCCCATCATTACAATTTTTCTGAATCGATCTGCAATATTTTCAACATGTTCTGCTTCATTTATTCTTTCCTATGTCACTCTCTACTTCATAACATGACTATTTCTCATTATTTCTCTTCTTTATACTCTTTCTCACATCTATGGCCTTTTTATTCCCCTCTTCTATCGATGGCATCTTTTCTGCCAATGTTATTTTAACTATGTGAGTCTGTTAGTTTTCCACCTTTATTCCCTGTGCATTTAGGGAATACTAATACTGGCAATACTAATACTGTTACTTAGAGACAACATTTAAAACATATATAATATAAAAATGCCTTTTCCCCTTGACATGTTGTAATAATACAGTGGAACTTTTGTGTGGCCCTAAGCACTCTCAGGAGAAGGGTCATTAGTACATACTTTGTATTTAATGATGACCAGATGCTCAAAATGCAATGTTCTAAATGGGTCATGGATGACCTTGCTAAACATGTCAGTGACATTAGATCTCTGTATATGAGCCCAGCATTATATATGATAACTTTCTTCATCAGTGGAAGTAATTTTAAAAAGAGATATGATTCCTAAATGTTTAAATATCCTGAAACAAGATTTATTCTTTATAATATGTTCTTAAGTAAGATAATTAGACATCTGAAGTCAGTTTCTAAATGTCATGCTTTGTTAGTCATGAATTTGTTATCAAGAAGTTTTAATGGTATTAATATTATCTTATACCAAGTATAGGGATGGCAGATACAATCATGTTGACACCAAGGATCTTAAATGATGGAGTTAAAGGTCTTCACTAATGGTCTCTAGATGACTTTTAACATATTATCCCTCATTTACCTCCCACATATTTACATAACAATGACTGGTTGATGCACAATGTAGGAATCAGGTTGGGGCAGATGCCATATGTAAAACATGAATCTTGTGGCTGTTTGTTTTAAATTCATATGGCACCTTCAAAATCGGAGCGGATTTCATTCTCAAGACACGAAAGTGCAAATTTTTTATCAACCAGTAAAGACAAAATACTTTCTTCATGAATCAATGACTTTCCATTGAGATTTAGGTAGGACAAATAAAAGTACTAACACCTCACTTTTAGACCACTAATCTAGAACTGCAGAAATGCATTTGCTTCACTTTCTATCTGCACACTGACCTGTGGTAGTGCCCCATCAGGAACCAGGCTGCTAGAATCTGGTTTATTGCAGTGTATCTTGCTCAGCAGTTACTTTCACTCCTCCATCTCTGCCTTGATGAAGATGGTCACTAGCAGCACTTATTCTTGCTGTTTGCTTATCAAACCCATTTTCTGAACTAATGAAGTTGGACAATTAAATGAAAAATGTATAGGGTTTAAAATGTAATGGAAGTGCAGGAAGTATGTAAGTGCACTGTGACCAATTCACTCTTCAGCGTGTCAGAAATCATTTACCTAAAATCCTTTACTTGCACTGATGGACTTGCAGTAAGCAATTTGCTATTATATGTTGTCCTCTACCAATGGTTGGGTGTGCAATAAGACACCAACTAACTTATTGGCCAACTAAGCAAACTCTAAAAATGACACAAAAATATAACAATATTCTATAAATATTCCAGCAAGAAATTACAAGAAGAAAAAGAGGTAAAAGAATATAGTCTTCTTATTTCTAATACATTTTTAATATTTTCTAGATCACAATGATCTATGTTCCAGGACAAGGGGTCGTTATTTTGAGTTCCTGAAACATCATTACCAGCTAACCTGTAGCCCTTCTTCAAAGATCTGAATTCTTTTTTTTTGGAGAGGTTTTCACTATAGGGCGCGTGCTCTCGCCAGACAGAGAGAGACATAGAGACAGAAAGCAAGAAATCACCCCCCGGGGGGATGATCATGCCGCCATCCCTTCTCCTCCATTCTCCTCTCGGGATCTTGGGCACACACGCACACGCGCCCGGCGTGAGTTTTAAGCCACCGGGTCCAGGACGTGAACCGCAGTTGATTACGTGGGAGTCCAGCGACATAGCCATTATGCTAACTGCTGGTTCCCATCCAAAGATCTGAATTCTGAATCCCAGTTCCATAATATTTCTCGACATGTTCAAGTTTTAATAATTCTAAGTATTCCTTTTGTTCCCCCTGACCTAGGGATGGTGGCATTTCCTGTGTTACTACCTCCGTAATTCCTTAGTGCCTTTTCAGTTCTCTAATATTCACAATTCCTTGTATTACTTTATCTCAAAATAAGTAGCACATTTCTGTTTTCTGACTAGATCCTGACTGATATAAACTCCCTCTACCTAAATATAGCATTATAGCAGTTCTATCTACAGTAGCCTCTCATACGAAGAAGTATTGTTCAAGATGCAGAATATTCTATTTCTGCTAAACAAAAGCAGTGGCATTTATAAAGTTTTATCCCTCGTAATAATGTCAGAGATCTTTACATCCATATAGTTTTAATTTTAAATCACAAAAAATCATTTATAATATTATTGTATTTATTTGAATTGAGCCTAATTCTTCCATCCATAAGAGAATACCATAGAAATACCCTTAAAAGAGGAGCTTCTACTGCTGAACTGCAGTTTTAATTCTGACTTTGCCTTTTAAACTCTGTGCCCCAGTTTTTTCCATTTAAAAAAATATATATTTATTTAATTGCATTCATGCACATATGCAAGAAAGGAAGGAACTCTCAACAGGGTCTTCCTACACTGCTGCAATCTCTCCCGCTAGTCAGGACCTTGAGTGTCCATGCCTTGCATGTTTTAGGTCAACTTGAGATCCGAACCTGTGGTCAGCCAAGTGGCTTCCAGCACTGCAGATTAGGACTCTCTAGTCTAAGCCACCATGGCTGAGCCAGTTTCTTACCTTTCAAAGGAAACACTACTATAATGCTCAGATAAGTTAATATTTGTTTGGAACGGAATGTGCAGGGCATACAATAAGCATTATATACTTGCTTTTATTTTTATAAAGAAAATTAATTTCATAATGTCTGTGACAGACAGCTGTTTGTGATTTTTAGTAATTCATCTCATTAAATGAAGGTGAACTGTAACATATTCTCAAGGTGATTCACCTAGCACACATTCAAAACCAAAAGCTTCAACACAGGCAGTCTTCCTTTTAATTCTCTGTGGGTAGGAAGGTAGACTTATTTACATTTCACTCTTAACCTACATAGGTTGACCACTGGAGATTTAGTGTATTACTGGATCTTCTTTGAGACTACCCACTATGAGAGAGTCTTAGACTTTATTTCATTTCCAGGAGGCCTCTAAGCTATAAAACTTAAAACTCCAGCTCATCTCATTGAGCAAATAAATGCCCTTAGGGTAAAATTTAACTTCATTGCTCCACTTGCAAATCTTCTGGATTCTAATTTAGCCATTAGCCCGTGTATTTCAAACTTTCTTTCTGCTCTTGGAAGCATTCATGAATATGTTTTGTTTCTATTTTATCTATAATTTTTATTATCTTCAGAGAATGGGTCAGTCAGACACCAGTACATCATAATGCCATTCCAAATGTATATTAAAGTATTTGAGAACTATTTTTACTTTTATTTTTAAATAATATTTTTACCTCATAAACAAAAGTCAAATCATATACAAGAGACATGGAAGCCAGCAGAGGGCATAGTGGTAAAAGTGCTAGACTCCCACATGGTCAACTTCAGTTCGAGTCCCTGACCTAACGGCCAGATACTCATACAGGGTGCCTGTGTGGGCATGCTCAAAATCCCAAGAGGAGAATGGAGGAGAAGGGACTGTGGTATGGCCATCTCCCCTGGGGAGTGATTTCTTGTTTTCTGTCTCTCTGGTGAGTGCCTGCACCCTATAGCAAAAACCTCTCCAAAAGAAAACAAAATCATATACAAGAGTCTAAAATAGACAGCAAAGTTTTCTTTGATCTTTTCCTGGTTCCATTTTGAAATAATTCCTAAGAGTAATTGGTCTTTAAGGAATTTTTTTTCCCCTGTGAAATGTTCTATCATTGTTCTTGTGTTTATTCATTTTTGGTACTTGCCATCACAAGTTTAATATAAGGACTAATACTGATTTTGACCTCTGAGAACCCTGCACTATGAAATAAGAAACTTAACACATACACTGCATCCCAACTTCTTGATATTATTATTATTGTTAAGATTTTTAATATTTACATTGTTTTATATTATAATCAAGTTCAATGTTATTTGTAGAGGTCAATTTAAAATCAACAAATTTTAAAAGAAGATTTAGATTATTAATAGGCCCAATGGAAGCAAGTAGTGTAGCCAAATACAAACAGAATTAAATAAAATTCTATGTTACCAAACCTTTGTCTCTTAAAGAATAAGCATGAGCTAAAATGCCTTCATTAATTTGTCACTTTTCTCTGCTTCATCCAGGACATGGCCAGTTTTTATTCTTCTCTGTTTATACTACCTTTCTCTTGTTTGCCTAATCTTATTTTTGTGGAGGTAATTTTATATATGGGAATATAGAGATACCAAGCATCTTAGCTCTTCCATGTCAGAAAATTTATTTTCTTGAATCATTTAACTGAATTTTGGGTAGAGAGATTTCTATATCCAAAATTATTTCCTCTGCAAATTAAGAGAAAACTTCAGTCCATCCCTGAGCTCTGAAATCCTGCTAAAGCTGTGAAGCAAGAATCTGGTGTCAGTAACACTTCTCCTGTCCTTGTAGGTGACCCAGTTTCTTTTCTCTATGGAAATTTCAAGGGCATTTTTTTTTATTTATTGTCTTCAAAAACTCAAAATAGTGTGAAAGGAAATGGGGGGGGGTTGTTTTGTTTTCTTTTCTTTATGAGGGATTTTTGCTATATGGTGCACACACATGCTAGAAAGACAGAGAGACAAAAACCAAGAAATCATCCCCCAGAGGGGATGGCCATGCCACAATCCCTTCTTATCCATTCTCCTCTAGGGATTTTGGGCACACATGCACATGCACATGCATGAGTTTTAAGTCACCAGGTTTGGGACTCAAACCATGGTCAAATATGTGGGAGTCCAGCAATTTAACCTTTATACCATCTGCTGGTCCCAGGAAATAGGTCTTTTTAAATTCATCCTCTTTGGCATTTTATTGAGCTTCTCAAATTAAATACTTGTGCTTCTACTCAAGTTAGAATAACTTCCTGATTTTTTTTTACATCAAATAAATACACCAAGTTATTTTCTCAGTATTATGTATCTAAAATGCTTAACAGATAGATATTTGGCTTGCATATAGCCCCCACTGGTCATATATTCAAACTTTTTATCGTTTTATATTAAACTAATACTCATGATATGACTTTTTTTAAAAAAAATATTTCACTGGGATCCTGCAAAAGGAAGGGAGGTGTACATGTAGGCTCAGTCTTTCATATGAAACCAGAAGTCAAGGGTTTTCCTTTCTTTTTTTATTTTAATGTGAAAGTATAACTTGGAAAATTAAACAATTTTGTCCTCCTCAAGATTACAGCATATTCACACATATATAATATATCTAGGAGGTAAATTTTCTAATAATTTTATTTGAAATGAAAATTATGTTTGACAGATTGTTTCCGTTTTTTAGATCAACAATTTAGATTTTTCATTATATATAATATATATTCTATTATATTATTATATATGTACATATATATATGTATATATACACACACATATATATAATATACCTACCTATGTAAAGGAATTATCATTTGCAGGAGGGATTCAAAAACAAAGGTTTCCTACATGACTAAACTGTTTTGCATTTTGGGTAACCGACTCCTACCCAATATTTTAATTCCAAGCGTTTTGTGCCAAACACACACACACACACACACACACACACACACACACAGTGTTTCCAAAGCCAATGAAAGACAAAGTTAAAAGGAAAAAAAATGTATTAGGTAAAAGCAATTGGTGGAGAAACTCATCTTACTTTAGAACAGATCTATCTGTGCCATCTTTTTTCACTACAAACGTCGAGTGTAAGACATACAACAGCATTCCTACAGGTGCCTCCAAAGTGTAGATTTCCATTTTGTCCTAGTAGCTCTAATATTATGATAAAAATAACTATGAAACCATTCTAGATATCCCTAAGTGTAAAAGTTTTATATTAGTAATAAGTTACTATGATATATTATACTTCACAATGGATCCTGAAGTGTATACAATGATTTACTTGAAAAACATAACCCAATCCTAAAATTCTTCCAGATGAAAAATGATCTATTAAAACAGCACACATACTTAACAATTACTGAGAACTACTATATTTCAAGAATACTGTCAGATAATTTTAAACTGTGTTTTGAATATGTAACTACCAAAAAATCTCATAGAACTTGAGACTACTTCTGCCCCATCTTAGATTCAGGCTATTTAGGCACTGGAAAAAAAGTAAGCCCATTCTTGAATGGCTCTCACCAAATTAATTAATCTAATTCCTATGATATTCTAGATATTCACAGTTATGTTAACTAGCATTGTATTACTTTACTTAAATTAGTTATTCCTAATATTTTACCAGTTATTTCACAATTGGAAACATTAAAAAACTACTCAGCATTATCTCACTAACAGAATTTTTTTTCAGCAAGTAATGCTCTACTTTGTTTGATTAGTTACATTTTAGACCCTTATTGATGATTCTGTTCTAGTAACTTATTATTAATAGTATCTTATAAAGTTGGTCCACTTTCTCTTAAAATTAATTTAACAGCATCTTGTATACGCCAAGCTACATCGTGACATTTGTCTTAGTCTACTTGGTTTGCTGTAGCAAAATATCATAAACTGGATAGCTTATTTTAAAAAAATTCATTTCTCACAGTTACAGAAGCTGGAAAGCTCAAGATCAAGGTCAAGCGGATTCAGTGACTGGTGAAGTCTTCCTTCCTCGCGAGTGGCACTTTTTCTCTGTGTCCTCCCGGAAAGGGTATAACAGCTCCCGTTGGGCCCATTTTATAAAAGCACTGATCCCATTTATAAGGGCTCTGTCCTCAAGACCCAGTTACCTTCCGAAAGTCCCACCTCCTAACAGTGGCATTTGGGGTTAGAATTACAACATAGGCATTTGGAGGGGACATGAACATTCAAACCATAACAACACTATTAATAACTTTTTAACTGTAAATTTTGCTTTCATCTTTTTGTAAAGTTAATCTGAATAAAAGAGTAGACTATTCATTTGAAAACTGAATATGCTTTACTCCTTTTCAATTTGCTTAATATTAGCTATTTATGAAAAGTGAAAATTTAGAATATTCGTATCAACACAATTTAAAATGTAAGTTAACAGGAGTAAAAAGAAAAAAATCACTAAGGAATCTTAAGTTTCAGTATGCATTCAAACTGAAAGGAGAAAAATTCAAACTATGATAAACTGAGTTGAGCATAAAGTAAACCTTCTATTTCATATAAAGCACAATGAGTTCAGCTTTCATCCATGTCCTAACAGTGATTGCTCTCTGACCTTACTAGAGCTGTTCCACATAATATTTTGTCCTAGAGCAATGTTGGACTTCTGCTTTGCTTCAAAAATTTTGTTAAACTTAAAAATATGGTAGTATCAGACTAGCCAAAGGTGATATAGCAGATACCAAGCACCTCTCTCGGGTCCTAATATAATGTTCATGTTAAAAAGTCTCCTCTGTGATTCACAGATTACGGATAGGTGTGATTATGGGCGTCTACTTACCGCATCTGGTACTTTACTAGCTCTTTCTGTTCTTGACAAGAAAGCAGCGTATCGGTTAGTCAAGTTAGGTAATTCATCAGAAATTCCATGGACCTGTGAATTACAAGGCATGTTGAAAGAAGGAGTTATAAAGGGTAAATATAATTTATTTTTATCAGTAACAGTGGCAGTATAAGTAATAAGTGTGCAATGAAGTTCATCAATATTGCTCTGTAATTAATTACAGACATATATTCTTTAAAAGTCCATTTTAATAGGATATATAAGTAAAAACCTTTAAGTCAATCAGACATTAAATTGAAAAAGAGTCAATCATATGAACTGCTAGTTAAGCACAACAGATCTGCATACATTATTTAAATATATTAAGGGTAATTAATTAGCTATACTCTAAAGTCATTATTGGATATTAATTCTTATTCTATTTTATAACCAGCATGTTTTGACTCAGTAATATAAATATACAAGGTATCCAGCCATTTACATCATGTATTTGTTAATATTTATTATTAACAAGTGGAAAATATATTAACAGTAACTATTTCACTTAATAATGTGGAAATTCTTGTTTAAAACATTTTCTGAGAAAATAATCCACACTTTCTACATTTCATAATTCCGTATATGTATTAAAGATGTAAATTAAGGGACCAGCAGTTAGCATAATGGCTATGCCGCTGGACTCCCATGTAGTCAACCGCGGTTCGAGTCCCGGACCTGGTGGCTTAAACTCATGCCGGGCGCGTGTGTGTGCGTGCCCAAGATTCCGAGAGGAGAACAGAGGAGAAGGGATTGCTGCATGGCCATCCCCCCTGGGGGGTGATTTCTCGCTTTCTGTCTCTCTGTCTCTCTCTGTCTGTCTGGCAAGCGCATGCGCGCTATAGCAAAAACCTCTCCAAAAAAAAGAAAAAAAAAGATGTAAATTAAGAGACTAGGAAAGGCAGGTAATCTAAAAATTTAATCAGCAATTAATTAATCCTTATGATATTATATTCTTTCTGATTTACTATACAATTTAGTCATTTGTATTCATTTAATAATTTAAACTATATAAACAGCAGCAACAGTCTTTGTATCTACAAGAGGGATGAGGATTTATTGGGTTGTTGGAAAAGTTCCAAGATGTATTTTTTGTTTTTCTAAGAAAAGCATTATGACAACCCAGTATTTTCTCATTTTTATACATCTTTACATTTTTATATATTTTTTAACTTTACATTTTTATACATTTTTATATTTTACAACAACTTAATATTTTCTCATTTTTACACATTTCATTATTTTTACTTCGGAATTTGATATTTACATTTAATATTTCAGAACTTGACACATACTGGAAAAATAGATACATCTGTCTACATTTTTTGGGTAACATTAATTTACTAAAGTATACATCCCCATACATAGGACTAGAAATTTTGACAAAGAAATTCTAAAACATTTCACAATTTTTACTATTCAGGGGGTAAACAGTTACCAAGCTTGAAAAAAATTACCAAAAAATAAATTATACATTGGATGACTTAGGTTATAGTGGGAATGAGTAGTTCGCAGTAAACCACATTTCTACCCTGAATAATTGAAATAAATCCAGATAAAATAATAACAAAAATCTTATTGTTAAAGACCTCAGAGACCTGTGGCATAGGCCCAGGGCTAAGATTCTGAGGACAGTTAAGAATCTCTGGGAGGTGAGCTATCAGACTGCAGGTGCTTTTTTCTGGTGGGCATTTGC
Organism: Tupaia tana; assembly: GCA_026018925.1. NCBI lineage: Eukaryota > Metazoa > Chordata > Mammalia > Scandentia > Tupaiidae > Tupaia > Tupaia tana. Next base: position 9,932,697 of record JAKSZU010000017.1, on the reverse strand, counting down.
TGATAACAGGCAACAGATTAAGATCCAAGTTTAGGGGGCAAGCAGGTGGCTGGTGATTAGCACACTAGACCCATGTAGCCAATTGTTGTTCGAGTCCCAGACCTGGTAGCTTGCTTTCTCACTTTTCTTCTCTCTCTCTCTCTGATGAGCACACATGCCCTATAGCAAATTTTTAAAATAATAATAATAATAAAATTAAATAATACTTTAAAAGAAAAGATATGAGTATAGACCTGTTAAATGATGCTGTTAAGGAACTGAGAAAAAGACATTAACTAGTAACATGAAAACAACTAAATAGAAAACTCACTGATAAAAGTAAGTACACAATCAAATACAGAATATTACAATACTATAATAGTTGTGTGTAAATTACTTATGTCTTTATTGGTGAGTAAAAAACAAAACTGTTAAAAACAATAATAATAAATGTAGTTATGCAAATGGCCAACAGATATGTGGAAAATTCTGAGCTCTAATCACCAGGGAAATGCAAATTAAAATCACTACAAGAACTCACTTTACATCTGTTACAACGCTGCTATCCAAAAGACAAAAGATAAGTGCTTATGAGGATGGGAAAATGTGAATCTCTGTACACTGTTGGTGAGAATGCAAATGAGTACAGCCATTATGGAAATCAGTATGGAGGTTCCTCAAAAAATTAAAAATAGAACTGCCATATGATCCAGCAATCCCACTTCTGGGTATATATCCAAAGGATATGAAATCATTATGTAAAACTAAGGTATCTGCACTCCTATATTTATTGTAGCATTATACACAATAGCTAAGCTATAGAATCAACCCTAAGAGTTAGGGGATCAGCAGGTGGTGTGGTGGTTAAAGATGCTGGACTTCCACATGGCTGACCACAGTTCGAGTCCTAAACCTGGCAGCTTGCTTTCTCACTTTCCCTCTCTCTTTCCCTCTCTCTTTCTCTCTCTCTTTCTCTCTCTTTCTCTCTCTCTCTCTTTCTCTCCCTCTCTCCGTCTCTCTCTGATTAAAACTAGAAAATAATAATAATAAATAAAGTTAAATTAAAAATTATTCTAAAACAAAAAGTCTGTCAATGAATGAATGGGTAAAGAAACTGTAGTAAATACACATAATCAAATACTATACCACCATAAAAAAAATAAAAATAAATAAATAAAGTCCTGTCACTCATGTCAACATGGCTGACTTACCATGGACAGCATTATGTCAGTGAAATAAACCAGTCATAGAAAGAAAAATACTGCAAAATTGTACTCATATTGGAATCTAAAAAAGTTGCTCTCCTACATGTAGAAAGTAGAATAATGTTCACCGGGGCTCAGGCAAGTAGGGGAAGCAGACTGGAGAAATGTTTGTCAAAGGATACAAAATTTCAGGTAGATAGGAGAAATAAATCGTTAAGATCCACCATATGAATGGTGACTATGGCTAATAATAATTGGTTTTATTCTTGAAAAATGCTATGAATGGATGTGAGGTGTTCTCACCACAAAAACAGCGAATGTAAGTAAAGTAAAGGGACCTGGAGATGGCATAACGGTTATGTCACTGGACTTCCACGTAGTCAACCACTGTTCAAGTCCTGGACCCAGCAGCTTAAAACACGCCGGGCACATGTGTGTGCGTATCCAAAATCCCAAAAGGAGAAGGGATTGTGGCATGGCCATTCCCCTGGGGGGTGACTTCTCACTTTCTGTCTCTCTGTGTCTCTCTGGCAAGGACCTTACAGCAAAAATTGCTCTCAAAAAAAAAAAAAGTACAAGTTAATTAGCTAAATTTAGCATTCCACAATGTATATATACTTCAAAAGATTATGTTGTACAAGGTAAACACATACAGTTTTATCTGTCAATATTTTTTTTCTTTTTCTTTTTTAGAGAAGTTTTTGCTAGAGGTTGCATGTGCTCACCAGAAAGACAGAAAGAAACAGAAAGCGAGAAATCACCCCCCAGGGAAATGGCCATGCTGCAATCCCTTCTCCCCCATTCTCCTCTCGAGATCTCAGGCACACATGTGCATATGCCTGGCATCAGTTTAAGCCTCTGGGTCTGCGGTTCAAACCGTGGTCGACTACATAAAGAGTCCAGCGACATAACCATTATGCCATCTACTGGTCCCATCTGTCAATATTTTGTAAAATTTAATAAAAAATAAAAAGTAGGCATAAAAACTTAGAGCTCAAGGGACCAGCAGTTAGTGTAATGGCTATGTCGCTGGACTCCCACATAGTCAACCGTGGTTCGAGTCCCGGACCCAGTGGCTTAAACTCACGCCAGGCGCTTGTGCATGCGTGCCCAAGATCCCGAGAGGAGAATGGAGAAGAAGGGATTGCAGCGTGACCATCCCCTCTGGGGGGTGATTTCTCGCTTTCTGTCTCTCTGTCTCTCTCTGTCTGTCTGGCGAGCGTACGCGCCCTCTAGCAAAAACCTCTCAAAAAAAAAAAAAAAAAAAATTAGAGCTCAAAAGCTGCTAGAGGGAACCAGCAGTTAGCATAATGGCTATGTCGCTGGACTCCCACGTAGTCGACCGCGGTTCGCGTCTCGGACCCGGTGGCTTACAACTCACGCCGGGCGCGTGTGCGTGCGTGCCCAAGATCCCGAGAGGAGAATGGAGGAGAAGGGATTGCGGCGTGACCATCCCCCCTGGGGGGTGATTTCTCGCTTTCTGTCTCTATGTCTCTCTCTCTGTCTGGCGAGCGCACGCGCCCTATAGCAAAAAACCTCTCCAAAAAAAAAAAAAAAGCTGCTAGAAAGAGTGGTCTCTTATTTAAATCTACTTATTTAATGCTCTTGCCAGAGGACTACTGAAGAAAATGAAGCAACCAAAGGTAAACTATGTCCTAGCAAAAATGTATTCAGCATAATTCATGAGTGAATTAAGGTGATTTCCTCCATATCATCCAAATGCTCCCCACCCCACCCCTACCCCAACCTCCACTTTGCAGAAGGAAGTGTGAAAACTCTATAAAAGAAAATAACATCATTTAGAATCTCTGCAATGCCTCATACACAATATCTGGCATTATATTAAAATTGATGAGGCTTGCCAAAAGATAGAGTGAATGATCAAAAATCAAGAGAAAACAAGTAACAAACTGCTAGGTGATCTAGATATTGGAGTTACCAAACAAGGACTTTAAAATAACTACAATTGATGTTTTCAATTAAACAAAGGGAAAATATTAAAAGAAAGCAAATAGTTGAAAACCTGGAGACTTTCTCATGAGAATTAACTATTTTAAGAAAGAATCAAACATGCATTCTAGAATTTAAAAATAGAATATCTGAAATTAAGAACACAATAGATGGATTTAATAATAGGTAAAAGATTTTTTTAAAACGCATTAGTGAATTGCAAGATAACTTAGTATAAAGCATCTAGATTGAAGCATAAAAAGGAAAAAAGGAGACATAACACAGGAGCAGAGGAGTTACAGGAGATGTTGGAGTAGGGGGAATAAGTCTAATTCGTAAATTTATTAGAGTCCCAGAAAGACAGCACTAAGAATATGAAAAAAGAAATACATGAAGTGATCACAGCCAAGAATTCTTTAAAACCGATAAAAACATCAAACCAGAGATTCAAAGGTTCTGTAAATCTCAAACAAATGGATGCCGCATTGATGCTGAAGACACTTCAAAGACAAAAACCACAGACGAAGGAAAAGAGACGCTAAACCTGATAACTTACTTGCCAATGGAAATAACAGAAAGCCCAAGGAGAGAGAAATCATTAAAGTGCTGAAAGTGAATACCAACCTGAAAAACAATACTCAAAAGAAATAATTCAAAAATGGCAAAATGAAAAGATTTTCAGACAAACAAAAACTACAATAATTTATCGGCAGCAGTCCTGGACCCAAAGAAACACTAAAGGAAGCATTTCAAGCAGAAGAAAAATAATTTCATATGGAAACATGGGAATGCAGAAAGAAATGAAACACAGCAGAAGGGTAAATATGTGGGTCCATTGAATAAATATTGATGGCACAAGACAATAATAGTCCAAGAGTTTAAAATGTGTAGATATAAAATATATGACAGCAATTAAACAAACATAGGAGATAGTAAAATGGAGTTGAAATGTTCTAAATTAACATGATTGAGGAAGAAGCAAAAGTAACCCTTTTCCTAAGACTTTAGTAAGTGAAAATTACATATCATAATTTGATGACAAACAAAAGTACAGTAAAAATAAACTAAAAATGTAATAGAAATAGATGAAATGCAGTAAAACAAGATATTTGATCAATTCAAAAAAGAAAGTGAGATAGGGAACCAGCAGTTAGCGTAATGGCTATGTCGCTGGACTCCCACGTAGTCAACTGCGGTTCGCGTCCCGGACCCAGTGGCTTAAAACTCATGCCGGGCGCGTGTGCATGCGTGCCCAAGATCCCAAGAGGAGAATGGAGGAGAAGGGATTGCGGCGTGACCATCCCCCCTGGGGGGTGATTTCTCGCTTTCTGTCTCTATGTCTCTCTCTCTGTCTGTCTGGTGAGCGCACGCGCTCTATAGCAAAAACCTCTCAAAAAAAAAAAAAAAAAAAAGAAAGTGAGATTAAAAAAAATGGTAAAACAAGTAGAATATACAAAACAGTATGGTATGTACACACACAGAAATAAATAATCAAATGAAAAATAAATTAATTAATACTACAGTGAAATACAAAGTGTATCAGACTGGATTTTTTTAAACTCAGACCTGTTTTGGGTCTTTCACTCTTGATTTTAGAGTTTGTATTTAAAATTTTCTATAAACTACCGAAGTTAGAATTATATGATAGTATTTAGTTGTCAATAAGAACAGCAAAATCAATAGTTCTTACTATGTGCCAGAAACTATTCAAAGTATTCTACATGTATTGATTCACTTAGTATTAAAAATACACTCTGAGGTATGTTCTTTTATGATCTCCATTTTACTAAAGCACAAAGTATTTAAATAATATGCACAAGGTCAGTGGCAGAGCAATAAGATAGATTATAGCACCCTGACTCCATAGACCATTCTTGTGGTTACTGTGCTATACTGTCTCACTACCAATATTAGAAAATAAGCTATTTTGTTTGAGGTGTTTGCCTTAGGGCATGTGCACTAGCCAGAGAGTAAGACACACTGAGAGGAAAAGTGAGAAATCACCCTCCAGGGGGAATAGCCACGCTGCAATTTCTCTTCATTCTCCTCTCAGGATCTTGGGTGCACACACCTGCCCAGTGTGACTTTGAAGCCACCAGGTCCAGGACTCAAAACGGCAGTTGTCCATGTGGAGTCCAGCAACATAACCGCTACACTAGATGCTAGCCCCAAAAATAAGACTATTTTTAATAAGGTGTTTTTTTGTACCTTGTAATGTGTGTGTGTGTGTGTGTGTGTGTGTGTTTAGAGACTTTTTTGCTGTAGGGCATGTGCATTCACCAGAGACACAGAGAGAGAGAGAGAAAGAGAGAGAGAGAGAGAGAGAGAGAGAGAAATCACCTCCTCGGTGGTATGGCCACACTGCAATTCCTTCTCCTCCATTCTCCTCTCAGTATTTTGTGCATGAGTTTCACGCTGCCAGGTCTGGGACTCGAACCGCAGTCAACCATGTGGGAGTCCAGCACCTTTTCCACTACACCACCTGCTGGCCCCTGTACCTTATAATTTTGATAATTATTTTAATCTAAATGTCAGTTAAAAATAATAAACTGGTCATATATTTCAAGCAAAATGCAACAGGAACATACTAAAGATCACTATCATTTATGTTGTGTTTAAAATACATTTTTATCCGCACTTAAAAATGGTTAAAATGGACCAGTCAGTGATGTGGAGGCTAAGGTAATGTGATCCCACATGACTGGCTACATAGTTCAAGTCCCAAACCCAGAAGCTTCAGAAGCATGTTGGGTGCATGTGCCTATGTGCCCCAAATCTCAAAACGGAGACAGAAATGGAGAAGAAACTGTGGCATGACCATGACCCATGGGAGGATGCCTTCTCATTTTCTCCCCCTCTCTCTGTCTCTCTCCAGTGAGTGTGTGGGCTCTCTGATAAATTACAAAAGAAAAGAAGAAAGAAAGGAAAGAATTTTTTAAAAATTTAACAGTTAAGATGATAAATTTAATATCATGTGTATATATATTATGGAGAATATATAATATTTTAACACAATTTTAAAAATATACAGACACACACACAGTAGGGTCCTCAAAAATTCATGGAAAATACATATTCAAAAAAAAATACATGTGGATTTCAAAATGTTTTTAAACCAAAATAAACTTATTCTTTAATTCCATTTTTGAAATCCCCTCATCTCAGACTGGATGACAGTTAAAAATACATAGCAAGGGGCCAGCAGGTTGTGTAGAGGTTGAGGCACTGGACTTCATAGCCAACAGCAGTTGAAGTCCTGGCCCCGAAGGCTGGAAAATCATGCTGGGCATATGAGCATACATGCCCAAGATCTTGAGTCCTGAGAGAAAAATGGAGGAGAAGGGATTGTGGTGCAGCCATGCCTCCTTGGGGGTGATTTCTCACTTTCCCTCTCTGTCTCTCTGGCACACATGACCTATGGCCAAAAAAAAAAAAAAAAAAAAAAAAAAAAAAATTCTTTTTGATGACAAAAAGCTCAAAATAAAAGTCTAGGAATATAGAAAATTCAGCAATCTTAAAAAAAAAAAAAAAGAGACTAGCAGTTAGCGTAATGGCTATGTTGCTGAACTCCCATGTAGTCGACTGCAGTTCGAGTGCTGATCCCAGTGGCTTAAATTCACACCAGGCAGGCACGTGTGCGTGCGTGCCCAGAGAATGGAGGAGAAGGGACTGCGGCCTGGACATCCCCCCCGGGGGGGGGGGGAGGGTGATTTCTCGCTTTCTGTCTCTATGTCTCTCTCTTTCTGGCGAGGGCACATGCCCTATAGCAAAAACCTCTCAAAAAAAAAAGAAATGAAGATGTCCATAGCATACATAAGCATGTTAAACTTATTCTTACTTTAGCATCTCAGTAATAAACTGATGAACTTAACAAACAAACAAACAAAAATCAACAGAATAAGAGCAGCTTTGATGAGGCTGTTACATGCACTGTTGTGGTCTGTAGGAGCAAAAACTTCATAAACAAAACATGTCTATGAGTTAATTATTTATGGGTGTTAAGGACTATGATGAATCTGACATTCTACACTACTTAGAAATGACCAAGTTGGGACCAGCAGTTGGCGTATTGGCTATGTCGCTTTACTCCCATGTAGTGGACCATGGTTTCAGTTCCGGACCTGCGAGCTTAAACTCATGCTGGGCACGTGTGCGTGTATGCCCAAGATCCTGAGAGGAGAATGGAGGAGAAGGAATTGCGGCGTGGCCATCCCCCCTGGGGAGTGATTTATCACTTTCTGTCTCTCTGTCTCTCTCTGTCTTTCTGGTAAGCACATGCGCCCTATAGCAACAACCTCTCAAAAAAAAACAAAAAGAAAAAAGAAAAAAAGAAAAAAGAAATGACCAAGTTAACCTGCCACATGAATCTGTCCAGTGTCCAGGACCACAGGGCATCACAAGCACCATGAGCATCAGCATGCCCACAACAGTCCCCCTTGCCCACTGGTCCTAATATGGACAAGGCAGACAGGAACAATGGGTACCTGCACACACAGTTTTGTTCTGGGAGAAGAGCTGTGGGCTTAGGGAATCTGAATCTTTTATAATGGGCAGCAAGCATACTTTCTGCTTAAGAGAAGACACTGTATCTCCTCTTGTACAGAAAGGTTGCTCACTATACCATAGTTTCCTTTTATCTGCCCCAAGACCCTCAGAGGATGCCTGACACTACACATAGTACCAAACCCTATAAATATTACGATTTTCTGACCTGATAACTCAGTAACCAACAGGTGGGTAGTGTATTTAGCTGGATAAGCTGCACAGTACAGTCACATCCTGGGCAGGACGGCCTGAGATTTCATCATGCTACTCAGAACACACAGTTCAAAACTTCTGAATTGCTTATTTCTAGAATTGTCTATGTAATATTTTTGTACTGCAGTTCACAATAGGTAAATGACAATATAAAAGCAAAACTGCAGATAAGAGAGGGCTACTGTATAACCAATCCTTCTTAAAAAGGAGGTCTTGGGCAAAGATGTGCAGAAACAGAGAAACAGAAAATAAATGCTTACATAGAAAACAAATGTTTACATGAAAAACCAATTTCTGAAAGATGTTTCAATAAAAATTAGAAACCTAAGAAAAAGGTCTGAAAATATAAAAAAAAAATCAGCCACATAGATTTAAATAAATTTTCCTGTATAATAAAAAAATTTACGTATCAGTAATTCAGGAAATCAAAGTGGTCACATAGAAATTCCAACATTAAATTGTTAGGCACAATTTTTTTTTTCTGTTTTCATTGTTGTTGCTATTGATCTCATCTCATAGAATGTATCTTGGAACTGTACTAAATCAAAATCTAGTTATTATTCCCACCAAATTGAAATCTGAAACTCTATATTTTTTTACCTTTTGGTCTTGATATATCTTATGGCACACAGAACCCTTTTCCATACTAGAAAACGTTCCGTTTCAACACGAGATGTCTAGTTTATTCTTACTAAGACTTCACTGTTCGGTATTACACAACCTGTTTTTTCCAGATGTTCTTTAGGTGACGTGTTAAGGCACCTACCACCCTTCACCATTCTGACTATCCATTCCAGAACACAGTCCTATGTATGTTTCAATGCTTATCTTTTTGAAATTGTTGCCATTTGTATTCTATTTAACATGCTTACTCTTCCGTCTAATTTCTTTAACACGTGTGATACGGTTATAACTCTTTAATGTCTTTGATTATTAATTCTACTATCATTTGTAATGTTAGGAGAACTCTAAAGGCTTGGTATTATGATGTTAACATATTACCTGATAGTCGGCAGGTCCAGGACCAGGAGTAGCACAAGCTTCCTTCTGAACCCAGAATGAACTCCGAGGAGCCGAAGAACCAAATGCACTTTTCTTTGGTTTCTTCAACCAAGTCTTTCCAACACTGGCAATTATAGTATTGTTTGAGACATTGTAAAACCCAGGACCTAAAATTATAAAGAATATCATATGTAAAAATAAACATGTTTTTGTTTCTTTTGCACTAAGTAATTTAAAATTGAGTACATTTTTTAGAAAGAATCCTCATATAGTGTTTGCAGGAATGAAATATGGCGTAACTCCTTTGAAAACGCTTTGTCAGATTTTTACAAAAGTTAAAAATGGACCAGCAGGTGGTACAGTAGTTAAGATGGCTGGATTCCACATAACTCAAACATGGTTTGAGTCCCAGACCCAGCAGCTTGAAAAACATGCTAGCACATGTGCCCAAAATCTTGACAAGAGTAAGAAATGGAGGAGTAGAGATGGTGACATGATCATAGGGAGTGCTTACTCACTTTCCCACTCTATCCCTCTGTTTCTCTCTGATGAGCACATGTATCCTCTTGCAAATTAAAAAATTAAAACACGTACTTAAGGGACCAGCAGTTAGCATAATGGCTTTGTCACTGAACTCCCATGTAGTCAACCGCGGTTCGAGTCCTGGACCCAGTGGCTTAACTCACACCAGGCACGTGTGTGTGCGTGCCCAAGATCCCGAGAGGAAAATGGAGGAGAAGGGATTGTGGCGTGGCCATCCCCCCAGGGGTGATTTCTTGCTTTCTGTCTCTCTGTCTCTCTCCATCTGGCGAGCGCACATGCCCTATAGCAAAAACTTCTCAAAAAAACAAAACAAAAAATAAAAACACGTACTTAACATATGACCCAGAAATTCTATTCCTATGTATGTTCTCAAAGAAATGAAAATAATCCACCAGCTGATGAATAAGTAAACAGAATGTGCTATACCCAGACAATGGAATATTATTCAGCAATAAGAAGAAAATATAAATACAACAACATGAATGAATCTCAAAATCTGTTGTTCACTTTAGGATGACATATACAATTGCACAAATTTTATAAAACTAATACTTAAGGTAATGAAAAAAATACCTAATAAACTGATGGATTCTAACTACTAGGCTGAATCTCTAAAGTTACTTTTGAAGTTGGATTTTTAACTACTGATTGCTATTTTAAAGTTCTTTCCAAGGAGCTGGAGGAAGTCATGTCCACAGACATTAATCTTGCTATAACAGACCACTTTGGTCTGATGATTGTGGGATGTTCCCTACATTCTGAGCCTGGCATAGCATCACTTGATATGTAGTAGAGCCTTCTTATCTCTATTAAAGTTAGAGTCTAACATTCTTTTCTGCTGACTCTGGGTCTTTTTGAGACAAATACTTGTATTTTACACCAATTACAAAACTAAGAATTTCCAAATCCACCTATGCCTTATCAGCCTACATATTCTGCCTTCAGGGGCTAGGCTAGTATTTACAATTTTGCTTGTATCTCCTGCTCTCAAAACTGAATAAAAGAGTTGTGCCCTATGTTCACAGAATACTTTATTGGGGCTACCAGAGATTGTGGTTCTAGGACATGGTTACTCATAATTTTGCTATAAATAAACTTTATTTTTTAGATTTTTGCTATGGGGTGCATGCACTTGCTGGAGAGAGACAGAGAGAGGGAAAGCGAGACATCATGCCCCAGGAGGATGGCCATGCTGCAATCCCTTCTCCTCCATTCTCTCTTCCTGGGATTTGGGGCATGCACACACACACAGGCACCCCACATGACTTTCAAGCTTCCAAGTGTGGGACTCAAACTGTGGTCAGCCATTTCAGAATCTAATGCCTTAACCATCATGCCACCTTCCGGCCCCATGAATAAACTCTCCTAAATATTTTTACAGAGTTTAGGTCAAAGCATTCACTTTTCTAGCAGAATTTCTAAGTAAGAACTAGAATTTTCTGGGTTTCAAATAAAACTGCTTTTCATCTCCAGTCTCTCCAGAAAACAAAAATCTTTCAAAGTAGAAAATGGCTTGAGGGCAAATACCCAAAGCAAGATTTGGCTGTGAGATTCTTCATTAAATTTTCAGAAAGATTTAGGGTTGTGCCTCATAGAACCTCTCAGTTAAACAAAAGGGCCTCTAAGAATCTTAAGGTCTTATATTCTTTTTTTTTTTTTTTTTTGAGAGGTTTTTGCTATAGGGCGCGTGCGCTCGCCAGACAGACAGAGAGAGACATAGAGACAGAAAGTGAGAAATCACCCCCCAGGGGGGATGGTCATGCCGCAATCCCTTCTCCTCCATTCTCCTCTCGGGATCTTGGGCACGTACGCACACGTGCCCGGCGTGAGTTGTCAGCCAGCGGGTCCGGAACGCGAACCGCGGTCGACTACGTGGGAGTCCAGCGACATAGCCATTACGCTAACTGCTGGTTCCCTAGGTCTTATATTCTTGAAGTCGCTTGACTAAATCAATTGTGCTCCTAAGAATTTAAGAGCAGCATTAAAGGTGATCCAGAAGAGAAGGGTTTTTCCAAGAAGAAAATGTAGGTGTGGTTTCTGTCTAGTGGATTTGATTGTAAACTAATACAATAAAAAACTGTCAGGGTTTTTACAAGACATTGTATCAGCTTGAGATGAAAAGAATTGAGACAGTACAAAATGAAAAGTAGCTTATAGACTGTCCCCCACACCCTGCAATCTTCTATAGGTACAAAAGGCTGAGAAAGCTCCTTCTACAAACACAGCCTTTTTCTTATCAAACAGAAATTATGACTCTGAGATAGAATCTGGAGCAAAGAACCACGAGAAAGCACCTGAAGAGAGTCCTGCTGGGCCTTGATTAAGGAAATGGCACATGGGCCCAGTTGGATTTCAGACATGCTATGGCTTGTGACTATTGGGCCTCCAGTTTTTCCTATATTTGAATAGGAATATCTAGAATGATCATCCTATCTTTTCTCACCATTGTATGTTGGATGAATCAACTTGGCTCTTTGGTTCATAGCTCGTCTGACAGAGAAAAACCATATTCAAAATGCTGCATGCTAAGAACCACACCCTAGAATCCTCACCTGACTTATTCCTGACTCAGAGGACAATATCCTGGACTTAGAGATCATGCCATAAATGCGTGAGATCCGAGAGTCTTTGAGAAGAGACTCATGCATGTAGGAATTATGCAGATATTTTGCAGCTAAGGGGTAAGATTATGTGATTGACTAAAGATGACTATAAACTCTGATACTCTTGTCATTGAGAGAGAAAGTTCCATGTCCTTTCCTTCCATATGTGCTGCCCTGAATTAAATGACTGCTAAAGTGCAGGAGAAGGGATGTTCTGGGAGTTCTGTGGTTAGGTTAGCACCTGGTCAGGTCTCATGGAGCCCTGGCCACCTGTGGCTCTATAACGGAGCTATGTACAGACTTTGAACAACAGTCTCATCTGAGCCAACTTCCAGTCATCCCATAAAACAATGGGCTACAACAAGAAAATATGTTGTATTAAGCTATTAAATCTTTTACACAACAATAGATAACCAGAACTCTATGTTAGCCATTGTGTAAGTTACTTTAGTTTTACATTCTTAGGTCACTACACTAGAATGACTGCTGAGAATACTAGAACATGTGATAGACATCCCTGAAATAAAAAGTTTGATAAAAGTGAACATCATAAACTATATTACTAGTAGTCACCACATAGTTGATATATATGTTCATCCATCAAAAGAAAATTAGTAAGTTTACTGAATAAAGAAAAATAATGGAAAACTAAAATCAAATTGTGTGACATACTGAATTAAAATCTTACTAAAACTGTATGTAGTTTTGAACTATCTGTGTGTAGTGCATACTCAATGCCTTACAAAATCGTTGACGGGGTCAGCCATGGTGTGGCCGTTTAAGGTGGCTGGATCCTATATGACCGACTACACAGTTCAAGTCTTGGACTCGGTGGCTTGAAAAGCATGCCAGATATATGTGTATGTGTGCCCAAAATCCCAAGAAGGGAGCAGAGGAGAAGGGACTGCAAAGGGACCATCGCCCCTGGGGGGTGATTTATCACTTTCTCTCTCTCCTCTCTCCAGGAAGCACATGTGACATATAGCAAAACTTAAAAAAAAAAAAAAAAATGACTTTATACTACCAACCGTGCTACAAACAACAACAAAAATGTTCTCTCTGGTGCATCCATGTTGTTAAGAAAACTAAGTTACATAAAGCCAAATAAAAGAAATACATAGATTAATCGCTAACCTGGCATTTCCACTGTTTTAGAGTCCTCTGTGAATCGAGCAGTACTTTGACCAAATGGAGAATTTTTCAATCCTGATGTTTTCTTCAAGGACTTGAGAGCAGTTCGAGGTTCATTATACGTGCCGGGAGCTGGAGTGATGGATTTTACAGGTACAAATCTCTAGTAAAGAACAGGAAAATATGCCAGTGAGATCTGTGGTATATTTTGATACTTCATGAGTTAAAAGCTGCCTTCAGAGTAATGTAACATCTGGAGCTTAATTTATTTCTCAAGGGAGTGAAAAAAATGTAGATGAATTAAGATCTTATACCCATTAAAACATAAAGTATATAGCTTTTAGTAAAATCACCTATACACTAATATAATAATGCATTATGTGTCTTACTAAGGCATTTAGATTTTTAGAAAGAAATAACAACATGAGATTCTAGATGATGGTATATGGAAAATATTTACATTTAGAATATGCTATAAATAAGGATAATGAATAAAAGACTAACCTGGTCATCTAACATGACTTATTTTATATAAATCAAATTACATGAACTGAACGAAGTTCCTCAATATGTACATTCAATGAACTCACCAAGATCATTTAGTTTAATACCTTAAGGAAAATAAAATCTTAGATTCAAGTGTTTATAAATCTAGTTTAACTTATAAACTTACTAGTATTAAATATATGTGTATCTAAATATTACTATGAACTCTTTGAAACAAGAGTACAGCTCTGAGCATTGTATAAGCTTGTTTTTTAACTTCTTATTTGAAAATAATTTCAAATTTACAGTAAAATGGTATAAACAAAAATAAATATAAAATACAAAATTAATATAAATAATCTAAATAAATATAAATATAAAATTATTTATTATCAATTACTCATCTTGTTAAAAGTGGAGAGCCCCCCAGGTTGGTTCCTATGTCCCTTTGAAATGCTTTCATTTTTCTTTTTTCTTTTTTTTTTTTTTTTTTGGCCATAGGACACATGTGCTCACTGGAAAGTCACACAGAGAAGGAAAGTGAAAAGTCACCACCGTGGGGGAATGGCCCTGCTGCCATCCCTTCTTCTTCATTCTCCTCTGGGGATTTTGGGCACACATGCACATGTGGCCAGAGTGATTTTTAAAGCCACTGACTCCAGGACTCGAGGTGTGGTCAACCATGTGGGAGAGTCCAGTGCTCTAAGCACCACACCACCTGCTGGCCCCAACAACTTACTTTCTTACATAACAAGATGTAACATGGTCATCTTACAGCTACTCTGGAATCAGTCATACTCTGAAAAATCTTGTTCCTTTTAATAAAAAATGCAATTAGAGATCAGGATCTGAGTACTAGCTATGAGTATAGCTACTGCTCTCTCTATATATATAGAGAGAGAGGAAGAGAGAGAGAAGTCTGACTGTATAATCAAAGTGTTACTCCCTCCAGTCAAATCAAAACTAGGAAAAAAAAGAAAGTTTTGATTTGTAATATTTGCAGATTAAATGTGGTTTGTCCACCCAAATTCACATGCTGGAGACCCAGTCGCTAGTGTGATAATGTTGAGATGTGATAAGACCTTTAGGAGGCATGTGGGTCCCAGGGATCTGTCCTCATGAAGGCATTAATATAGCATCACGGGAGCGAGCGAGTTCTTGCTCTCGTAGGACGGGATTAGCTACTGAAAAGCAAGTTCTTACAAAGCGAAGTGGTCCTTTGTGTTCTGTCCCTTTTCCACATGTCCACTTGTCATTTCCACCCTCACTCCTGCCATGTGATGACATCCGCCCTGTTATGACATGGTTTGAGGCTCTAGCCAGATGAGGACATCTGATCTTGAATTCTACCTCCAGAACACAAGCTACATAAACCTCTTCATTTTACATTACTCAGTCCCAGTCATTCTGTTACACCAAAGGAAATAGACTAAACACCCACTTTCCATGGGAGAAATACATCCACAGTGGTGGCTAATTTCACAGTACCAATAGAACATCAACCAACATGCAAAATACCTGTAAGTTAACAATTGACCCTTGGTGTGAGTTTCAAGCCAGCAGGTCCAGGACTCGAACCATGATTGACCGTGTGGGAGTTCAGCACCATAACCACTACGCCACCTGCTGGCCCCTCTCCATTATCTTCTTAAATAAAACTGATATTATATTATTTTCCATTTCTAAAATACATTTTTAAAAAGATTGGTGCCCAACAACATTAGGGCTATATATCAAATAAACAGAAATAGCACAAAATCTGAAAGTTCTGGGGGTAAAAATATATTTTTAAAAATCAAGGGCAAACACACACACACACACACACACACACACACACACACATACACAAGTATCCTGTCTTCTATATCTTTTGTTTAATACCTTAAGTACTAGTAAGTTGCTCAAGGCAAAAATCTATTATTCTTTTTTGATTCTTCCCAGTCTCTCAGCACAACATCTAACCCATTAAAAAGTCATGCTAATTACATCTCCAAAATACACCTGCTGTCTATCTGTTTGTCTCCAAAGAGGTACAACAAAACCGAAGCCATCACCTGAGGCCAGCTGAAGGGTAATAATCTTCCCAAGTTACAGAAGATCAGAGCTGTACATACTGTAGATGGATAAATACCGCAAATACTGTACTTTGGTCTGGAGACTGCCACTTTACAAGTGTCTGCTAGTATTACAACTGCCTTCCCTTAGAAACATCTCAGTCGCCGTCAAGCCCCCATATCATATCCTTTGGAGAACGTGAAATGTATTCTAGTGTAACATCACCAATGAAGGTCTAATGAAGGTCTCGGTGGCAGTTGTAGTTACGAACTACAGCCAAGTTCCACAGAACACTTTCAAAATGTCTCTGAAAGATGCATAGGTCCTTACAGGTTACACTTGTTAACTCCACGTGGAACACTCCACGTGTATCTGCAGAGTGTGGCAAAGTATATTTTAAAACTAAGAATGGGGGCCAGCAGGTGGCATGGCGGTTAAGGTGCTGGATTCCCATAGCAACCTGTTTGAGTCTCAGATCATTGGCTTGAAAATCACACAAGGCGTATGTGTATGTGTGCCCAAAATCCTGAGAAGAGAATAGAGAAGAAGGGATTGCAGTGTGGACATCTCCCCAGGGAGTGACTTCTTACTTTCCTTCTCACTCTCTCCAGTGAGCGCGTACAGCCTATGGCAAAATCCTTAAAAAAAAAAGAACTCAGGCAAAAATTGGCATTTCTTATAAACTAAACTGAATGTTCACATATGCAAATGTGCTTGATATAAAATGTTTAATAGATGGTTCCAATTCAAATATTCATCTGTGTATTGTTGTTAATATTCTAATCTTGTTCACCTCATTTTACCCGTTTTTTAGCAATATGTCTTTCCCAGACCATGTCTGTTTCCAATTTGCTTAAATACCGCTTTTCTTTTTATAATCTCCTTAAACACCATTAGATTTGTTGCTGGCCTAACATTATGCATATTATTAGGTTCTAAATATGAAAATGGCTATAGACCATTACCTGAGATTGAGAGAGAAAAGCAGGGGATGCATCATTTACATTTGTCACACTCTCAGTCTTCTGAAATTGACTTTTAATGTCATATCTTCCAGGCCCTGGTACTCCCTAAATTGCAGAAAGAAAGAAATACATACTCTCATTAAGAAAGGATCTATAGCACCTAAGGGAAGAATTGGCTAAATATCTGAACCAAAGCTACAAGGTTTTTAAATGAATTCCTACATGATATTAGCTAAGCACTTCATTAGAAGGCAAGCCAGAACAAACTTCTTAAGAGCAAGGAAAAAGAAAATTTCCTTTAGCAAAGCTTCCTTGAACCTGAAAATACACTACCTAAGACTTTGCTGCCCTCTACTGATAAAGCTGAGAAAATATTCTCTAGCACCTTCATGATTAAATATTAAAGTGAAGAAATAAAAGCAAGTTCTAGAGTTCTTCCATTTGCAAAAACTAGTTTTTAATCTTTAAAAATAATACTGTCTTTTATTATTTCTATTCACAAATAGCTTGCTTGTTTTTTCCCAATAGGGATTAGAAAACATGTTAACTACAGATATTAGATGCAGTAGAGTTTTTAACTAGATAATTTACAATAGACAAAAGGAAATTCAGTAAATCCTAGGATTGAGCTATTTTATTATTAATATAAATTGAACATATGTCAAAAAGTGCTATTTATTCATTAAATGTTTACTTTGAAAAAGTACCTTCCATAGAAAAATAAAACAAAGTTGGATTCAAATCTTCACATATACCACACCTATTTTTCTACAGCTGAAATAATTACTCCTTGGTTTAAGAACTGAACACAATTTAGGTTTACAAACTCAGTGTATAATGAAGTTGTATCAGCATATTCTGTGATCCCTATCTTTGTAGTATGTCCAAACCCAACTGCTTCTCTCCACCTTCACATCCACCACTCTGATCCAAGGCCCTACCATCTCTTACCAGAATTATTGTGAACGTCCCCTAAGTGCCCCTTGTGGGTGGTGCTTCCACCCTTCTCCAGCTTCCATCTACTAACAAAGCAGCCAGTGATGAATTTGGTCCAAACTCTGACTCAGATTGCATCACCCCCTTCCCAAAGTCATCTTTGGCTTCCAATCTCACTTAGAGCAAAACCCAAAGCCTTTATGGGCCCACTCCCACACTCTATTGCCCCTCTAATCTCTCCTACTACTCATTCTCTCTGCTCCATGTCTTCCCCAAACAGATCAGGCGTATATCTGCTTCAGGACCTTGGCACTTGGCATTCTCTTTGCTTCGAATGTTCTCCTACAGAGCTCCATGGCCCACTCCTTCGTTTCAATGAGGTTACTACCCAGTCATCTTTTCTGCGAGTCATTTCAAGCAACCAAATCTAAAACATTATTGCCTCCTTCAAACAAGTCCTATATTCTTCCCTTCCTTTAAAAAAAAAAAACAAAAACAAAAACAAAAACAAAAAAAAAACCACTTTATTATTTATTACTATCCAAAATACTATTTTCTGGCATGTTGTAATTCCAGGATGGTGAATTTTTTGTTTTGTTCTGTTCACTGCTGTACCACTAGAGCACAGAGAAGTACCTGGACCATAGTAGGCATTCAGTTCACACTTGCTAGAAGAATGGATACTGCATGAATGCAATCCTACACTCTTACTGACTACATTATAAACTTGGAGACATGTTTTCTGGGAAACAATGTGGCTCCAAGTAAATGCATTAGCTATTTTTAATTACAGCAAAATATTTAAAGCCCATGTTAAAAAGAACACCTTATAATCATTTGAAAAATTAGGAGAAACTCATAGAGAAGTACCCCTTCTTATAAACGGATTCAACTCGAAAGGTACTCCAAGGGGTGTGTTCCTGGTCTCAAATGAGTAAGTGATCTGGTGGCTGGAAGGAAAGATGTGCTTCAGCTATGATACATAAGATCATTTTTACCTATGTATTTCTAAGTTAAGTTTAGAAGAAAATAAACTTCCATGTAATTTTGTAGCTATGAAATACGCATCAAACATAGAAATGTGAAGAGAATAACTTCAAATACACAGTAGTGTTAGCCTATATTTTGGAACTTCATAGATACACTATATCCTTCTTCTCCCTAAGTAGACAAGTACAAAAATAACTATTAACAAACCAGGATTATTTTCCCATTGTTTTCAACAAATTGTATAAATGGTATTACTATGAAACATGGAGAAAAGATTGTGACTAATAGAATAAGTGAATATACTTAGTTTCACAGGTACTATTTTACATAAAAATATGTATGAGATCTTGAATCCTTCCAAAAGAACATCTTTTCCCTGTCTTCTGCTTTTTCATAAAGATCCTAAGGTTCCTGAGGTTTGCTACATTAAAATAAGACAGAGCAGTAAAATGAGGCCCTTTCTTCAAAAAAGTTAAAACTCTGGATTTAATAAGCTAATTATTGGCTCATTGAAAAGTCGTGATGCATTTTTGCATAGAAAATTATGTCATGACTTTTCCGACAACCCAGTCAAAATAAGCTCTAACATAGGCCATGAGAAATGACCACTGAAGGACAGATCTCAATTTAGGACATTACAGAGAAGGCAAAAATACTTAAAGCAGACAAAGCCCTAGACATAGGCTGAAAACACTGTGGTGCTAATTCTGCTTTTTAAATTGTGACCAAGAGACCACCTGCATTGATACCAACCTATTAAATACACAGTCCCCCATCTGAGACACAGTGAATCGGAATTGTGTGGGGTTCAGGCATCTACTTTAAACACCCCCCTTGGATGATTCTCATGCGTAATGAAGAACCACAGACTGCCAACCCCAAAGGGGTCACAACCACAGGATCTTTTATTAATCATGTCTATCCTAAGGAAGGCCTAGATCTTGAAAGTATTCTGCTGTGGAAACAGAGGGTAAAAATTCTGGAAGGAGGGGGTGCCAGGTGGTGGCATAACAGTAACACAACTGGACACACACAGAAGAGGTCTTAGGTTCATGTCCCAGGACTCCCTAAGCACACTAGGCATGCAAGTGTGCCTGTGATCAGGCTGGGCTGCACCTGATCACAATGTGAAGACCCTTTGGGGGTACTTTCTCACTCTTATCTCAATAAATAAAAAAATCATTAGAGCAGGCTATTTATGACATCGTTTCACCTGTAAAAATGGACTTATTTCTTTTAAAACTAAGGAGTAATCACACATTTGATCAGACGGTATGCAGAAATGTGGAACTGGGAAAAACCATAAAGCTTTAACTTTACTTCTGTATCATCATCAGTGATTATAACTATTTTCATTTTTTTAAATATATCAATCTTACTATATGGAAAGCACTGCTATACAGTAATAAATAAAACACGCACTCTGCTTTTGAGTTCATTTAAATGGAGGCTGCAAAAGAAAATAACCTGGAGAACTTTTAAGAATGAAAATGCCTCATCCACCTCACTCAAATTAAAGCCACTGGAAATGAGGTGAAGACATTATCAACAACAGCAGAGAAAAAAAGGTCCCAGGTTTATTGTAAAACATAGGCCTGTTAGACCAGCTTAGCTCAGGCTGGTGGCCTCACCCATCACTTTCCACTGGTTCTGTCAGCACAGCACTTGTGAACTTGAATTGTTTCCTAGAGTTTCAGAGTCCTTTTCATATAACGAAGGTTACAGTGAGATCTCTGACTTCAAGCTCACATACTACAACTTTAACTTCTTTGAACACATTTAATTTTCAATTTTTTTTTTCTTATTCTCTAAACCTGCTTTTATTCGTACTTGTACTATACACCATCTTTCTGGATACTAATTATAATTACTTATTTATCCAGAGAGATAGCTGCAGACAAGAACCCATGACCCACCGCCAGTGCTGGGCCTGATTACCCCTGCACCCACTGCGTTTCCTGCCTCATTGGGGTAACTGGGTGTAACATAGCTTGTAAGTAGCTGGGATAAGTATTATTCATCAGTAGCATAATCCCAATTACAAAGCTCCCTTTTCCTAGCCATCTCCCAAATAGAGGTGGCAGTGTGACACAGTCCTGGCTCATGAACATTAAGCAACTGTCAGAAGAAAATAGAAGCCAGGGCAAGGTTGAAAGAAAAACTAGTTTGATTTTGAAATGTTCATTTTTTAATTCCTGTGAAACTTCCAGGTGCAGACGTCATATAGACAATAATTCACGGAAGAGCAGAGCTCAACGGAGAGGTTAGGGCTGTAAATACACAGCAGAAGGGATCTGTGCATCTCTAAGTGATCAGGCTATTCAGTGGTACCCGAAGCCATAAAGCTAAATGTGGTTTCTGTGGAAACCGTAGAGAAAGAAAAGAAAAGGACTAAGAATATTATGTAAAATTTATATGATTCTCACTATGTTTAATACTATATTCTTAATATCACTAATCTCCTTTTAGTGGTCTATATAAATCTATGAATCAAGCTAATCTTTAGACTGTATTACAACTTAATTTTGAGATCATTTAGTATATTTTTCAGTTAACATCTGGATGAACATTTTGAAAAGCCTGACAATTATTCCATTTTCCAGAACTAATAAAAGTGAAACTATTCTAGTCCCTAAAAACAAATGATATTTAGGATGCTTTTTCTATGTCATCTTATAAGGAGAATAGTTATATACAATTTAAAATGAAAGTTTGAAATGTAAAGTATATCCAGTATTTTATATCAATCTAATTTTTGCTATATGATTATACTTGGTACTATCTCCCTAATATATATATATATATATATCCCTTTCATTTAAAATGGAATCTATTATATTGGGAACCAGCAGTTAGCGTAATGGCTATGTCGCTGGACTCCCACGTAGTCGACCGCGGTTCGCGTCTCGGACCCGGTGGCTTACAACTCACGCCGGGCGCGTGTGCGTGCGTGCCCAAGATCCCGAGAGGAGAATGGAGGAGAAGGGATTGCGGCGGCGTGACCATCCCCCCGGGGGGTGATTTCTCGCTTTCTGTCTCTATGTCTCTCTCTGTCTGTCTGGCGAGCGCACGCGCCCTATAGCAAAAAAAAAAAAAAAAAAAAAAAAAAAAAAAAAAAAAAACCTCTCAAAAAAAATGGAATCTATTATAAAAGTATGTCTCAGATACAGTTAACTCTTTGGGTGACCCATCCTCGTGATTAATTGTTCAGAGTAATATATAACTTTGATTTGGAACTATAGAAAAGAATGTCTATATATTAGATTCATTTGCATGATTGCAACATAAATTTTAGTTCATTTAGAACACATAATGCATTCTTGTGTCTGATCTCAGGAAACAAACATGCTCTATGTGGTTTTTTAAAAACTAATTAAATTTAAACAGAACTAAATCAAATAAACATGGTTAAAAAAACTGTAAGTGAACAAAATGATTTGAAAAGTAACTGTATTAATCAATAACAGCATTGCAAGTGTCACTGAGTCTCAAACCCAGCTTTAGGTTATATACCATTCAAATGAGAAAATTAAATTACTGACAGGAAATGCTTTGCAAGATAAATCATATACTAGTTAGCAGACCATATGTTCAGTAACAGAAAATGAAAACAAAACATAGCTTTTCCATGGAAGTCTAGGCATGTAAGCCAGGAGAGGCAGCATTCAGAGGAGGATGCTAAGTTTGACTATTCCTGTTTGAGAGTAAAGGGCTGTGCTACGCAGTTTCAACCAGACAAATGTGAAATTGAGTACAACTGATGAGAAGCTACTTAGACTCCATAATATAGGTACTGAATAATAGTTCATGTCAATGCTGGTATTAGCAATTTAGCTAAGTCAAAAATTTAATATAGCAAATGTGAACACACACCGCCAAGCTCTGAAGCAAAGCAAATATAGGTATATGTGGCCATTCTGAAAATCTCATGACAATGATCAAGAATTACCTAAGATTTTTGTGCTCCAATTTTTTTTAGAGGTTTTTGCTATAGGGCGCATGCACTCGCCAGACAGACGGAGAGAGACAGAGAGACAGAAAGTGAGAAATCACCCCCCGGGGGGGATGGCCACGCCACAATCCCTTCTCCTTCATTCTCCTCGGGATCTTGGGCACACACGCACACGCACCCGGCGTGAATTTTAAGCCACCGGGTCCGGAATGCAAACCGCGGTCGACTACATGGGTGTCCAGCGACATAGCCATTACGGTAACTGCTGGTCCCTGTGCTCCAAATTTTTTAACAAGGGCAAACATATACAAAGAGTTTGTGTAGTTCCCTTGTCAACGTTGGGCTGTTGGGAAAATCAGGACGCATTCTTGCACAGAAAAATATGTCATTCCCAAAAGCCTAATACTATGTCCTCTATGGTGGATTACTTAACAGAAAAGATCTGTAAATGTCTCTTTTGGTAAATTAGTGCTATGTAAATGTTTAGAGTTCATTAACGTTTATGACTGTGCAATGCAACATGAACTTCCACACCGTTTCTTAATGTGCCTATATTCTGCCTGTTCTTTACAAACTCAAATTCCGCTTTTTAAAGAAAAAAGAAACATTTTCATTTAATGAATAATACACAGACAATTGAATACATCCAAATGAAATAATGTTAAGGATTATAAATTTTAAATGAAGCTAAAGGACCCATATAAACTTAATTAATACTATACTCACAAAGACAGGGAATTCTAATGCCTAGTGGGCCAAACAGGAAAGTAACTGCTAAATAGAAAATGGTGCACTCACACTCCCTTCTGGGGCAGCATTTAATCAGCCCCAAATGGTTGTTACTATTTTTTTTTTTTCATTTTTAAGAAAAGCTAAAAATCTAGAATTACATATGAAAAGCACAAATTAAAATGTTGGCAAGTAATTCCATTTTTAACTACAAATAAGTCATAAAAATATACCTATAGATTAAATTCAGCCTGTAGGTCACTGAATTCCATACATTGGTCTTTAATACAATATGTTAGCTTAAGTAAAAATATATTAAAGTTATATTTATACTTAAATGAAAGTATACCTCCATACATAAATTCCATATGTGTTTCCATATCTTGCAAAATTAAAGTCTAAAAGAGGTTTGACAAATGTTTTGGAGTTTTCCATACTACTAGTATATTATCATGATGAAATTATAATGTTCATAATTACAAGTGGTCAGCAGAAATTCATGATCTTTATACACAGTGACAGTTATAAAATATTAATAGGATTGCATGGATCTGAAGTAACCTCTGAAATGTTGTGGAGGAAAGGAACCCAATTACTCATACTTACTTTAACTAGAATATAGTGTAATGATGTGACTGAGCCACATCAAACACTGCCTGCTACCTTGAAAAGGCTTTTGTTTTCACAATTTCCATTGCTATGAGAAAAAGTATCTGATTTCCCATCCTATTTACAAGATAGTGAGGACAATACATTAGAATTTCAATATACCTCTCTAGGAAGTGTATAGTGGATGGGCTGATGGCAATCAGAAAATGAAGTGTAAAAGCGGGTTCAGGCTTACAGATCCCTCTGTGCAGATGAATAGGTTCAAATAATGAAAATACCAGAATAAGAACTTTCTCTGACTCTGCATGGTGGAATGTCAATATAAATTCCATATGGATATAGGGTCAAGATAACTATGAGGAAATTTTGATTCCCTAAATTAACACTACTTGTTATTACCTAAGAACATTCAAATAAACAATAAGACATTTAGTACTCAAGATGAAGGAGATTCTTGTCTATAGCTTCAGTAAAAGCATTGCCTGAAGTCTGGCACCTGCTGCGATACTCCTCAGTGGGTAATGAGGGCACATAAAGATCATCAGTTCTTGTAATTAAATGTTCTTGATAATAAAAATCAACCACACATTTTAAAAAGTAGTGACAAAATAAGTTTTATTTCAGTGAGAAGAAAAATATGTTTTGTAGTCTTTCTCCGAGGTAACCATATGCAACTCAATGATGGATATCTTAATTTATAATTTAGTTTATATCTGCAATTGATTTCTTATGCTAGCTTCTACTAAATGAGAAAATTGAGATTCACAATCATGGATCATTGTAAATGGCAAGAAGAGCTTAGTGTCTGTCAGATAAGTCTGGATATTCATATTAAACACAAATGGCCCAGAAATTATGGAGAAATGGCTCACTGAAGACTACTGTCAGCACTCTGTAACAGATGATAAGTTGTAACATTTTACAGGCAAAAGCTGGAAAGTTGGGAGTTTCAAGTTGGAAGACAACAGTGAATGCATTTTTAATCCACTCAAGTGGTTTTTCAGTCCTGGAAATTATTTCTTTATGCTCTGCTGCAACATTTGGAAGTAGTTTATATTTTAGTTAAATAATACATCATCAGTTGTTTTGCTTTTCCCCAAAGACTAAAAAAGACATTAAGCTGGGAAAAAGTTCAAATCTCAGATTCAAGCCATTTGTATTGCAGTTTATCTTTTAAAAATCCTGACAAAATATATCCTCAACATTATAAAGCACAATACTTTAGGCTTGGAGGTGATGAGTTCAAGCCACTCAAGATATTAAAATATGCCACTTAAACAGCTCACATGAAGTCATGATGGCCTTTATTGGCATTAGATTTATATTTAATTTCAATAGCCCATTTGATCATCTGACCCCTAATCATCAATGTTTTCATTTCAGTGTGGTCACTTTTATCAACTGGTCAATTGTATCAATTACTCATTTCCTCACTATCTTTCCTTTATAAACCCAATACACTGAGTACAACTAGAAAGCATTCACATTTTTCAGTTTTTATTTCAAAGTCAATTTAAAAATCAAAGACTTACAGGCATTGTATTTTTCTCCTAGCTTTATTCAGGTATAATTGATTAATTAAAAATTCTATACATTTAAGATATATAAAGAGTGTTTTGGTATAATGTATGCATTGTAAAATGATTATGACAATCTAGCTAATTAATATATCGATCTCCTCAAATCATTATCATTTTTATAAGTAAGTATTAAGATCATTTAAGATCTGTTCCCTTAGTGGGGCCACCTGGTGGTACAGTGGTTGCGGCAGCTGGATCCCACATGGCCAACTGTGCAATTCAAGTCCCAGACCTGGTGACTTGGAAAATATGTCAGTGCAAGTGCATACATGCCTAAAATCCCAAAAGGAGAAAGGAAGGAGAAATTGCAACATGACCATTTCCCATGAGGAATATTTTCTCACTTTTTCTCTCACACACATGCAAGTGAGCTCACCTGCCCTGTGGAAAATTAAAAAAAAAAAAAAAAAAATACTGTGGGACCAGCAATTAGCATAATGGCTATTGTTGCCGGACTCCCATGTAGTCGACTGTGGTTTTAGTCCCAGACTCAGAGGCTTAAACTCATGCCAGGTGCGTGTATGTGCGTGCCCAAGACCCCGAGAGGAAATGGAGGAGAAGGGATTGCAGCATGTCCATTCCCCCTGGGGGGTGATTTCTTTCTGTCTCTGTCTCTCTCTGTCTTTCTGGTGAGCACATGCACCCTATAGTAAAAACCTCTCCAAAAAAAAGAAAAAAATTGAAATGCAACTTTCAGGTGTAAAATATAGTATTTATTAGCTCCAATCACCATGCTGTGCATTACATCTCCAGGACTTACTCATGCTACATAACTGAAATTTTCTACCCTTTGACAAATATCTCCACATTTCTCTATCCCCTAGCCCCAGCAGCCATTATTCTATTCTCCTCTTCTATAATTTTTCACATTTCACACATAAAGTGAGGTCATTAAGTCTTTCACTTATTTCACTCAGCATATTGTCCTTCAGGATCATCCCTGAAAGATATTAACTGAATTTTCTTCATTTTAAGACTGAAGAATATTCTCTCTCTCTCTCTCTCTCTCTCTCTCTCTCCCTCCCTCTCTCCCTCCCTCCCCTCCCTCTCCCTCTCCCTCTCCCTCTCTCTGTTTCTCTCTCTCTCTCTCTCTCTCCCCCTCCCTCCCTCCCTCTGTGTGTGTGTGTGTGTGTGTGTGTGTGTATACAATAATTTTGTAGTCAGTCATCAACAGCCATTAGATTGATTCTGTATTTTGGCTGTTCTGAATGATATTGTAATGAACACAGAAGTGCAGATATCTCTTCTAAATACCAATTTCATCTCTTTGGATATAGACTCATAAGTAGGATTGCTGGATTATGTAGTTTTTCTATTTTTTAGATTTTTTTTAAGAACTTCCATGGTGTTTCCCATAATGGCGATACCAATTTACATCCCCACTAACAGTATAAAAAAGTTCCTCGTTCAGTACAGCCTTGCCAACACCTGCTATCATTTGACTATCAGATACTAGCAATTCTAATAGATGGGAGGTGATATCTCTTTGTGGTTTTCATTTCCAATTCCCTGATAATTAGTGATGTTAAGCATTTTTTCATATACCTGTTGGCTTTAGACCTTCTAATTCAGTCTTTACATACAGGCTTCAACAAGAAAAGTTCATCATCAGTCATTCCATCCACAGATTTAGTTGGTAGGTCAACTAGTGGGGTCTACAGGCAGGCTTACTGCTGGAATTTTCATGGGCTTCCCTGGTACCTGAATCAGTGAACAGCCAGCCCTGATGCTTAAGTCTGTGGAGGCAGGGCTAGCACTTGGATGAGTCAGAGTATACTGTGACTAAACTGGTGCCTAGGTCTGCAAGGGTCAGCTTGGCGCTGTGCAACTCTGTAGCCTGTGTCCATCGGTTCCTGCATATTGCCTAGGTCTGCAGGGGCTGGCCTGGAGCCTGTGGGCATGGGTACCAGTCTAGTACAGAGCAGACTTAGAGCTTGTGTCTGCATGGGTAAACCTGGACTTCTGGTCCATAGATGGGACTGGAATCTGGATCTGCCAGGTCTGTGGGGGCCAGCTTGGTACTGGAGTTCACTTGAATGGGTCTGGTGATGACATCTGAGGCAAGTTGAGTACTCACTTCATTCTTCTTTGCCTACACAAATGTATTTTCTCTGTGTTTCACAGGCTTAGAAAATGGGAGAGGCTGATAATGTAAAATTGTCCTTCCTACTCTCTTCAGTGCATCTTATTTCTGTGCTCCATCAGATGCTGTAATCTCTCACCTGCATTCTTTGGCTCTTGTGAAGGCATTTGCATGTATATATGGTCGTTCAAATTAATATTTCTGTGAGAAGAGTTTTGAAAACCCCTATTCTGCTGTCTTACTATCATTACTCTTCTCTACTAGTTGTCACACTGTTG
Source organism: Tupaia tana (assembly GCA_026018925.1). NCBI lineage: Eukaryota > Metazoa > Chordata > Mammalia > Scandentia > Tupaiidae > Tupaia > Tupaia tana. The sequence continues at coordinate 9,904,863 of JAKSZU010000017.1, read as the reverse complement.
ATTATCAACTTTTTTCCATGAACAAAGCAGAATACAGATAACACCTCAGCTGGAATATATATTATTTACATAACACCCTCACGTGATTTGAGTATGGTTTGATTCATGTCATTGTTGATCTCAATGCAAGTTCTCAAAATCACATGCATTATAAAATTAAATCAAAGAAATACTACTTCTCCTATCGCTTGATTTCAATGATAAATTTAATGTAACCAAATCCTTCCCTACATATATAAGCAGCATATATAAGCAAGGGTTAGTTGATACTCTGTAGCTCAGTAGTTTAATACAAGAACAAAGCAATATATCTATATCTATTTGTACTGATATTTGTATATGTTTACAGATGTTACATACACATTCCAGTGATAATACATGGCATTTGGTAATACCATTTGATGATGGAATTTTGCTTTCACTGTACTTTCTCTCAAGATAATTACTGTCATTGACTTTCCAGTTTGGTTTATAAGAAAATCTGGAAGAAATGCATTTGGCCACACATATCAACAAACCCAATAATGTCTTTTAAAACAAAGTTTTATTTGTCACATAAAGCAAAAAGTCCAGAAATATACTATGTTAGTATTGATTCAGTGGCTCAGCAATGTCGGGAACCAGGTCTTTAGGATTCTCTTGAACATCTCATTTTCCTGTATCATGGCTGTGAAATTACTACTGTGAATTCAATTATCCCATCTGTACTTCAAAAGATACAAGAACAAAATAAAAGGACAAAGTCACTGTCCTTTATTATCAGGAAGTGACTTTATGGGTTAATCTTTGAGACTATTTAGTTGAACTTCAACTGAATTTGAGAGTTAATATAGTTGACAAGCAACTGACAGAATGACTACCAATAGAAATGTATGTCTCTTCATTATGGGTAGGTGTCCAAACGTCACTACTTGTATGAAAAATAGCTGTGTTTTGTTAGGTGGAAACAAGTATTTTACTGTTGGATAGACAGGAACAGACAGAAGCTAAGTGACCAAAGGGGTAGACTTACTACTGATTTATGGCCTCTCATCCACATCTGCCCTCCTTTGCCTTGTTTTGCCTTCCTGGAGGTGGACCCTACAAACGTTTCTTTACCAGCTTGTGCAATCTTAGACTTTGGCAAGAGAGGGCACTAGAGGGATACTGGCATGGCATGGCAGAGAAACGGGCTTCACTTGGAAATTCTAGTGTCTGTTTTACTTCTGGAGGATGCCTACAAGACACCTGGATGGGTATCCACAATATTTAACAACTGCATATAAACTGCGAATAACCATAGGGTGGAAATGTCAATCTACTTAGCAAATGGGGAAACAGAACTTAAAATATTCATGTACCCATCACTCTGAAGTCTGAAAATATTAAGCACTGATGAGTGATGTGGTGAAAGGAGAACTCTAATACCCAGAGTTAAAACAGTAAATCAATCCAACCACTTTAGAAAAGTTGGGTAATACCTAGTAAAGTTGCAAATGCACATACCTTACAAATCAACAACTGCTACCTGGGGATATACCCATGTGTATCAAGAAACAAAGGGGGACCAGCAGTTACGTAATGATCATATGGTAGTTGTATTTGTAGGCATTTGAGGAATCTCTGTATTGTTCTCCACAGTGGCTGTGCTAATTTACATTCCCACCAACAGTGCAGGAGAGTTCTCCTTTTTACCACACCTCACTAGCATTTATAATTCTTTGTTTTCTTAATCTCAGCCTTTCTGACTGGGTTAGATGGTATCTCATTGTGGTTTTTATTTACATCTCCCTTAGGATAAGGGATCTGAGCATTTTTTATATGCCTTTTGGCTGTTTGCATGTCTTCTTGGAAATTTATCCATTCAGATTGTACCATCTGTTAACTGGATTATTTTTTCTCGGAATATTCTGGTTATCAGTCCTTTATCTGAGGCATGGTTTGCAAATATTCTCCCATTCCAAGGGTTGGAAACAGAACTCAGTTGGCTGATATCTTATGAAGTTTTTTCATCTATGTTCATCAGAGATATCAGCCTACAGTTTTCTTTTTCTCTCCCCTTCCCCAGCCCTAGTGACTTTGCTATCAGGGTGATACTGGCCTCATTATGTGAGAGTCTAGAAATATCCTCTCCATTTATATTTTTTAAAAAAGTTTAGGAAGAATGGATATTAATCCTTCTTTGAAATATTCAAAGGATTCAGCAGAATTCAGCAATGAAGCCATCTGGTCCTGGGCTTCCTTTTATTGGGAGATTTTTTTTTTTTAATTACTATTTCAATTTCCTCATTTGTTCTTAGTCTATTCAAGCTTTCCATTTCTTTTTTTGGTTCAGTCTTGGTACATTGTACTTTCCTAGGAATTTATCCATTTCCTCTAGCTTATCCAATTTGATGGTAAATAATTGTTCATAATAATCCCCTATGATCCTTTTTCTTCCTGAGGTACCTGGAGTGTTTCTTCTTTCATTTCTGATTTTATTTGAATATTTTCTGGGTATTTTTGTTTTTAATGGTTTTATCTTTTAACTTCATAATAGCATTAAAGCAATTTATCTACCACTGTTACACTGTTTTCTTTTTTTGCAACAAGTTTCCTTTACCAACAAGTTTCATATTTTATGTGTTTGTATTATGTGTTTGTATTACTGTTTAGCTTCAACTTGAAAAATTCCCTTTAGCATTTTTTCTAAGGCTAATCTAGTGGTAATATAGAAGTCCTTATCTCCTCTTCATTTTTAAAGGATGGGTTTACTGAATATGGTATTCTTGGCTGGCAGGTTTTCTTTCCCCTAGTACTTTAAGTATAATCATCCCACCCCTTCTAACCTACCAGGTTTATGGTAAATAAATAAATATTTTTTTTCCTGATAGTATTATGGAGGTCTCCTTTTTCTCTTGCTGCTTTCAAAATTATCCTTTTGTCATTAAATATTGACAATTTATTTATAATGGCGCAGTGTGGGTCCTTTTGGTTTCATCCTATTTGGTGTCCTTTGGGCTTCCTGAATCTGGATTTTTATTTCCTTTCCCAGATTTGGGAATATTTTCAGCCATTCTATCTTTAAATAGGCTTTTCATTTCTGTCTGTCCTCTTTCTTCAAATCCAATAATGAGTATATTTTTCCATGTGGTGATGTTCCATAAGTCCCTTAAATGATCTTTACACTTTTTACATTTTTTTCTTTTTGTTCCTCTGATTCAACAACTTCCTGTTTGCTGATCAAACTATATTCTGATTGATTTGGTTTGCTGTTGAATCCCTCTATATAATTTTTCAGTTCAGTTCAGTTATGGTATTCCTCAACTATAATTTCTGTATGGTATTTTTAATATTTTCGATCTGTTAAAATTCTCATTTTGTTCATGCAATGTTCACTTGATTTCAATTTCACTAAGGCTGGCTTCAAGAAATTTGTTTCATCATCTGTAACACTTTTTCTGTTTCATTTTCTATAACTCTCATTGCTGGTTTCTGCACAATACACTAGCCAGTCTCTCTCTCAGTCTTATCAGACTGGTCATGTGTAAGAGATAAATTTCACCAATCAGCTTGGTCAGAGATTCCAAGTGTCTCTTGAAGCTTTTGTCCAAATTGTCATCTTTGTTCTTAGTGGGCCCTGAGAGATTAAAGATGCCAAATTCTGTCAGCGACCCAAGATAGGACAGATAGAAACCACTCTCTCAAAACACAGATAGAAGAGTTGAGGTGTTAGATGTATGTTCCAGGTCCTTCTTTCCTCAGGGAGATGCTAGGAGCTGGAATTTCTCACTCGCTCTGTACTTAGCTGAGGAGAGGCTTTGTGAACACTCTCAATCAGATCACACAGCCTTTCAACCTACTTCTAGGATCCTAGCTTTCTCACCCCTCTGCTCTCACCTGCTCTTGGTTCTATCTCTGGAGTAAGCCAGGGAAAAGTGGTGCAGGGATAGCCAATGCACACATTCAGGTTCCCAGCAAACTGACTGCCTACTCCATCAACTGCCAGATGCAAACTGACCCACAGGCAACAACTGGGAATGTCAGGATATTAGATGTGCAGCCAAATCACTTTCAGGGAGAAATTGGAAGCTGAGGTTCTGCCTGCTTGCTCTGCATTAAAACAGTGAGAATAGACACTGCCAAGGCTCACACACCCTTTTAAGCCCACTTCTTTGATCTCTGTGGTCTCAGGGGACTCTGGAATACCAAGTCCTACTCAGCTACCAAAGTGACATCATTCAAAATCCAGTCCCTCAAGCAGCAGCTTTAAAAGTGGGGGTGCTCATTTCTGAACAAACTCCAAAGAGAAGCTAAAAGACACTGTTATCACGGTAGTAAGCTAATGGTAAAAAGTGTGAGCAGTGCCTACACACCTATTTATGTTTCCCGGAAGTCTGTTCATTAACTACTTGCCACATTGGCTCTCAGATGTAGGTTAGAAGCCTGACCCTCCAGCAGCAGCTGAGAAAGCTTGTAGACAAACCTGTTCCGGGAAGAAACTGGGATCTGGAAGTGTCTGCCTGTTTATTCTGTACTGTACCTGGAGAATATCTCCTGAAAGTGCTCAGGCTCCTGTTTAAACCCACCTCTGTGTTCTCTGTGGTCCAGGAGGACTCACAAATGCAAAGACCCATCGACTCCCAGAGCTGGATGATTTAGGAGACAGTCTCTCATGCAGGAGCTATAAAAGATGGAGTGTGCGATGTGTGCAAATTCCTTCTGGAGAGAAGCTGGAGACCTGGTTTTATTGCTGGAGTCAGCCAGGGGAAGAAGGTATGTTTTCTATTTTAGAAAATAGCAAAAGTAAGCCAACCAGGTGGCATGGTGGTTAAGATGGTTGGATTCCACATGGCTGACTGCTTGGTTCAAGTCTTGGACCCGGAGGCTTGAAAAGTATACCAGGCACATGTGTATGCATGCATGCACAAAACCCTGAGAGAAAAATAGAGAAGGGATTTCTGCCTGGTCATCCCCACTGGGGGGTAGGGGGTGCTTTCTCACTCCCTGCCTCAACCCCAGCCCCATCTCTCTCCAGCAAGCTCATGTGCCCTATAGCAATTTTTTTTTAATAAAGAAAATAACCAAAGGAAAATTCTGTTCTTTAAATACACAGATATTCGTTACATTATTCTTTACATATGTCTGCAAAACAAACTTTTCAAAATTTATTCTGAGATTTTAAAATGTTAATGAAGAACAGATTAAGGACTAGCTCATAATTGAATGGATATGTGATACACATCACGATGAGGAAGAAACTCTCACAGAGACTATAGAACCCTTGGAATAGCAGTTCTAAATTAGATTTCGTACAGGGTCACCAGAAGTACTCTCTAAAAATAACAAGCGAGTTCCCCTAACAGTCCCCTAACAGATTCAGAAGCTAGGAGCAAAAGTATGTTTTAAAAAGTGTAATTCTAATACACATTCCGCGTTAAGAACAACTTCACTAGGCCATGTACAGAATAAGGAGGTGAAAGAAATAACTCTCAAGGTTGGAAAGGATGAAGTAATATATTATAGCCTGGCCCAGTTCTCTTGTTCTTAACTCACAAGATAAAAGAAGATAAAATAAGTGCAAGAATGTACAGAGGAACTCCAGATTCTTGAGAATAATGGCACTATCCTGGATAAGAGTTCACATAATTAGAGATAACAGCAAAGCAATTAATCCTAGCTAGAGAACAAAATCTATCTTAAACTAAAATGGAATGAGCAGTTAAAGTTATATGTGGGCTTTTTGGTGTATAGAGCAAAATAAAGTACACATTAAAAGATTTTTTAAATTTTTTTATTACCAAAGGGCACATGTGATCATTGGAGAGAAAGGACCTCCCTCCCTCAGTGAGTGTGATCACTTTGAAACACTTTTTCCTCCATTTCTCCATCCCATCAGGACTTGAGGCAAGCACATACACATGCCTGGCATGTTTTTCAAGCCACTAGGGCCACACTTTGAACTTCTGTTGGCCATGTGGGGTCTGGCTCCCTATACACAGGGCTTAGCCACTGTGCTACAGAGTTGCTCCCATATAAAAAGTTTTGATTTTTTTTTTCCTTGAAGCAGAATTTGTTGAACCTTGAATCAGTTAAATAACACTATATAAGAATTGAGTTTATGGGGAACCGGCAGTTAGTGTAATGGCTATGTCGCTGGACTCCCACATAGTCGACCGCGGTTCGCGTCCCAGACCTGGTGGCTTAAAACTCACGCCGGGCGCGTGTGCGTGCATGCCCAAGATCCCGAGAGGAGAATGGAGGAGAAGGGACTGCGGCATAACCATCCCCCCCTGGGGGGTGATTTCTCGCTTTCTGTCTCTATGTCTCTCTCTGTCTGTCTGGCGAGCGCACGCGCCCTATAGCGAAAACCTCTCCAAAAAAAAAAAAAAAAAAAAAAAAAAGAATTGAGTTTATGAGGCAGAAAAGTCTTTAATGAATACCTGATTTGAAGTTTTGAAATAAATCTTGATCCAAATATCATGCCCATCATTTACTAGCTGTAAAATCTTGCGAAGTCACTTAACCTATAAGCTTCTGTTTCTTCAGCTTTTTCATCTTTTTTAAATTTAATTTTATTTTATACATTTAATCACTATACATCACTTAGCTTGTAAGTTGAATTTACCCAACATAACACTTTATACCAGTCAAGGATACAAAACACATTAACATCAATAGACAATAAATCCATTTCTGTGCCCCATAAACATCTTGCCTCTATTTTTCTCCTTGATTCCTTTCTTTACACTCTCCCCCTTCTCCCAATCTCTTCCCACATTATTTCCAGTATCCATAACCATTTTCTTTCTTTTTTCTTTTTCTCTTTTAAATCTAGTACAATCATTTTTATTTATTCTGAATACCATTACGGGTGCACAATAAAGTACTAATATATAGATAAAATATGTAGTTTTGCATGATTGCGAACATTTCATGCAGTAAATACTAACCGACTATGGGAACAAGAAAGGGGATTCCCAAGACTCACAGACAGAGACAGGGAATTACTTGTGCTGGAGAATGGGTTGAGGGTAGGTCGTTAAGTGAGGAGTGGCTGAATATATTTTCGATCAGCAGCATCTTTCTTTTTCCCCCACTCTGTCGTGGTATACCAGTCCATAATCCATTCGTCTTGTTTTGTTTACATGCAGTTTTGTCTGTTAAATGTTTTGTTTCTAAGCAGCTCCCCCACCCTGCCCCTCATTCCCTGTGCAGTCTCTGGTATCTACGGTTTGCCCTCTTTATTTCTATATCTTCAAATCTTTCTTCCATTTTTGTCAAGGAGTGCAAACATTTGGTAAATGTTAAGCAGCAACACGCTGTGTTTGTATTTCATACTCTGACTCATTTCACTTGGTATTAAATCTTCTAGATTCACCACTTTATAACAATTAATGCGATTTCACTGTTCTTTATGGCTGAGTGGTATTCCATTGTGTATGTGTCACATTTTCTTAATCCAGTCATTAGTTTTTGTGCACTTAGTTTGAATCCACAACTTAACTATTGTAAATTTTTTGAGGAATCTCCATATTGTTTGCTACAGTGGCTGTGCTAGTGTACATTCCCAACAACAGCGCAGCAGAGTTCCCTTTTCATCACAACTTCGTCAACATTTGTTGTCTGTTTTTTTTTTTAACCTTAGCCATTCTAATTGGGTGATACCTGTTGTGGTTTGATTTGCATTTCCCTCATGACCAGAGATGCTGAACATTTTTTCAAACATTTTATAACCATTCATATGTCTGTCAGAGTTTTCTATTCAGACTTATTTCTCTTCTATCCATTTTTTTTAGTTTTTTTGCCGTAGGCTGTGTACACCTGCTGAGGACTTCATGGTAGTGGTTGGGTGGAGGCAGATGAGTTCCTCTGGGGAGAATGGAGAGAACAGCCAGAACAGAAGACCAAGGAAGAGGTTCTGGGGTACTAGCCTCATTTTTTTTTTTGGCGGGGCAGAAAGGAGCCCTTCTGCCCCCCTCACCCTATAGGGGCTGCCAGTTGCACTCTCCTGCTCCTAGCCTCTGTGTGTTTCCCATCCTAAGAGGAGGCAGGCAGGGGGCGACTGTTTCTCAATTCCGACCCCTCGGCAGATGGCTCATTCTCTCCATAACCATTTTCAATGCTTCTATGTCCTCTAATCTTTCAGTTTCAACCATAGAGTGCTGACAGTTGGTGTATGTTAAGTGGAGACATACAGTATCTCTCTTTCATAGCCTGACTTGCTTCACTCAACAGTAAATCTTCCATATTCATCCACTTTCTATCAAATGCCAGGGTCTTGTTTTTTATGCCTGAGTATTATTCCATAGAGTATATGTGCAATATTTTTTCAATCCATTCGTTTGTGGACATTTGGGTTGGTTCCATATCTTAGCAATTGTAAATAATGCTGCAAGAATCAAAGATGTGCAAGCACTTTTCCGGCTGAGCATTCTCCTGTTCTTTGGGTAGACACCCAGGAGTGGAATTGCTGGATCATATAGTAATTCTATTTGTAGCTTGTTGAGGAATCTCCATATTGTTCTCAACAGTGGCTGGAACAATTTACATTCCCACCAGCAGTGTAGGGGAGTTCCCCTTTCACTACATCCCAGCCAACACTTATCACTTTTTGTTCTTTTAATCTTCACCATTCTGACTGGGGTTAGGTGGTATCACATTGTGGCTTTGATCTGCATCTCCCTTATGATGTAGGCTGTTAAGCATTTTTTCATATGCTTTTTGGCAGGTTGTAGGCCTTCCTTAGAGAGTTGTTTGTTTAGTTCATTTTCCCATCTTTTAATTGTTTTTTGTTGTTGTTGTTTTTCATATAAGTCACTTGAGTTCCCTGTGTATTCTGGTGATCAGTTCCTTATCTGAGGCATAATTTACAAAAATATTTTCCCATTCCAAGGGTTGTTGATTCACACTAACTACTGTGTCTTTTACTGTGCTCCTCAGCTTTGAAATAGGGTAAACACTAAGGACAACACTAAATATTGTATCATACTAGAAAGCAAGAAAGGAATTGAAAACCACTGGTTTTGTGAAAAATGGACTTAAAAACTAAGTCTAATAGTCTCTCAACTACTGAAAATTAATATGTTAGGCAGCAACAAGAATACTGACTGAAACATATGTAATATGTTTAACTCTATTCACTCATAATGACAAATTTAAACAATCATTGGTTCTCCAATGGTGACCATTAGAGAATGCTAAGTAATAGTGCATCATTCTGAAAAGCAATTTAAAACTTCAAGCATTTATCTTGCCCATCTATATGAAATATACCAAAGTCCTAACAGTAACCAGAGTTGCATATATTTCAACTAATAAACAAGTTAGAAAATTATAAAATATCACCATTTTGTAACCCTCTATTAAACAACTAAATCTAGATTTTGACCATCAATGGCCACCACTATGAGGAAGAGAAGAGACACAATGTGTCTCCCAATGCAAGTATATAAGACCACCTAAGGAGTAGTCTTCTAAAAAAATTTAAGAGTAAACAAAAAGTTTTCTTTCTCAATATTCAGTTAACCTTAGCTTGCTATAACTTTACTTTATAAACTTTAAAATTTTTAAACTATTTTACTCTTTTGTAATAACACTTAGCTTAAAACACATGTTGTATGGCTGCACAAAGAATTCTTTCTTTATATCCTTTTTCTATAATATTTTTCCTAATTTTGTGTGTGTGTGTGTTTGTGTGATAGGGTGAGCATTCACCAAAGATAGAGAAATAGAGAGAAGGAAAGTGAGAAATCATACACCGGAGGGGATGACTACACCACAAATCCCTTTCACTTCATCCTCCTCTAGGGATTTTGGGCATGCACACACATGCACTTGTGATTTTCAAGCCACAGGCTCTGGGACTCAAACTGAGCAGTTGACCACGTGGGATTCAGTGCCTTAACCTCCACACCACCTGCTGGCCCCCAAATTATTTCTTTTAATATTTTTACTCTTTAAAATTAAGACACAAATATATGCATTAGCCTAGATGTACACAGGGTCAAGATCACCTAGTATCACTGTCTGTTACCTCCACATCATGTCCTACTGGAAAGGCTGTTATGAATGAAACAACCAAAGATTAAATCAAGCGCGTGTGCGCGCACACACACACACACACACACACACAATGATCAAGATGCACAGTAAACATAAAATATATGGGACTACTGCCAGCCTAACATGGCACACTGTCTTACTATAAACTCTTTTTATATAAATTAGGGCACACTCTAAATAATGATAAAATGTATAGTAAATACATAAACCAGTAACATAGTTATTTCTTATAAGTATTATGTACTATACAAAAGTACTATATGTTTATACAACTGGCAGCAAAAATTTGTTTACACTGTCACCACCACAAACATGTGTTGTGCTACAATGTTAGAATGGCTATAACATCACTATCATAGAAATTTTTCAGCTCCATTATAGTCTTGTGGAATCATCTTCATATATGTCATATATGCAATCCATCACTGACAGAAATGTCATTACGTGGTGCATGACTGCAATTAAATGATGTAACCTTTTGGACAGCATTACTGATTACACATCTGGAAGCCAAAAAGCCTGTGTTTCTGATATTAAAATAACGTAGTCTTAACAATGTAATAGTCATAATATCAAAGATTCTGCTGCCTCAAGAAATTTTTGGAAGAGGGGAGACATCAATATGTAAAATACATCTGACATCTTACCTGATATCTTGAAAGAACCTGTGCCCCAGTAATCTATCATCTATACTAAATTATTAGTTATAAAGTTAAAAGAAACAAGAAATAGGGCTATACATTTTAGAAAGATTTTCAACAATGAACACTGAAACAAAAGGGGTTCCCTGATAAACCCACACCTTTCAACTCAGTTTTGGTGGTAGAATTCTTGCTAATATTATGCTTTATTGGTTATGATGAAAAAGAATCTTTTTGAGAAAAATAAATTTAAAAAAATAAAGGCCAAAAAAAGGAAAAATAACCCTTTTCTTCTTAAGCCCCTACATATTTTTCTATCATCATCTAAAATCTTGTCTTCTATTACTGACTTAGACAAAAAAATTGATTTTTTAAAATCTTCATTTTTCTGAAAAAAACTGACCTGTAGGTTTGCCAAATCTAATCTTTATTCCACAATAAGATGCCACGTTGATGTCTCCTACACGTGTATGTCAGGAAACATGTAGCCTGTGCTCCCATGACTATCCCCCAGGCTCTCTGCCACCACACAGCCTTTGACTGTGCGATTCAAGTCCCTTTGTCTGGAATACAATTCCTTATATCTTCCTCTATTTTGAGTTTTCCTTGACATCTCCACTCAGACCTCACCTCTGAAGGAGGACTTCCTATCCTGCTCTCCAGAACTAGGTACTTTTTTTTTTTTTTAATTTAAACTTCCATATCCTGGTACCACTCCCTCCCAACATGTTTTTTTCTATGATGCTTTGCATTGCTAGATTGACTATAAAACCCCTGAGGATAGAGACTACACATACTTCTGTTCGTCATTCTATCTCCAGACATTAGTGAAACTATTTGGAATTTAGTGTGAGCTTATTAAGTATCTGTTAAATAAACTACTGAATGAAACAAAAGCATTGGAAAATGGCCACCAACCTGAATGACTCCTGAATTTTATGGCAATAATAAAGTGAATCCAAATCAAGAGAAGAAAAGTATCCATGTCCTCACTTTGCTACATCTATGAACACTCCAGATCCAGACTCAAAATAATGAATTCCAGAAATTAGTAGTCTGTGATTTTTTTTATTAAAGAGTAAAAGGACGGTGACAACTACTATTAATATATACCACTGCATTTCAAAATACGAGAAAGCACCTGACATCTTTAAATTTTTTTTAAATGTGTTAAAAATGTATGCGCTGGGCCAGCCCATGGTGTGGTGATTGGAGGGGCTGAATCCTACATAGGCAACTGTGTGATTCAAGTTCCGGGCCTGGTGGCTTGAAAAATATGCCAAGTGCATGTGCTAGAGAGCCCAAAATCCCAACGAAAGGAAGAAATGGAGAAGGGGCTATGGCATGACCATTCTCTATGGGGGGGGGGGGGGGGGGGGGGCTTTGCTTTCTCACTTTTCCTCTCTGTCTTTCTGTCTCTCTCTAGTGAATGCATGCACCCTGTGGCAAATTTTTTTAAAATGTGTATGCAAAGATAGGAATGTATTCATTCTACTATAACTAGTTATCTACATCAATGTATCATCATTTTTTTGTAAGCTCTCCAAATGTTTTCAGACATGTTCTTTTTGGTTAAGAAAGACCCTTAGAACTTACTGCTCTTATTTTAGCCATCTATCAACAAACTGCTATGTTACTCCAGCCCACAGAAAACTAAATGAGCTGATTAGGGGCACAATGACTACAAGTCATGCCAGATAGAACCTGATACATGGCATAATACCTAATAATGCCTAATTTACTTTTCATCATAGAAAAATGTGGTGTTCTGCACAGATGTATTTTCTAAATAATCACAAAATAACTTTGAAATAATTGAATACTTAAGTATTTTTAGTTACTGAGCAGTAATTTAATTAGAAATGACTGATATGCAAACTCTTCTGCCACAATAAACAGCTCTAGGAAGTTTCTATATTTTAATTCTTGTGTATGTCATTTATAAAGTTTTGCCTTCTACGTATCTGTCATCATGACTCGTTACAGTTCGTGTGCTCCTAATCACTTTCTCTTATTTTCTGTAGGCTGAAATATAGCAAAATATTGCCAGCAGATACCTAATTTCTAGAGTAGCTTGAGTTCTAGTTGTTAGGAGACAATTCTCTACACATCTCTCATATTTCCACACACATCTCAACATTAATAGTCAATTTACTCCAGGAAAATTTTTTCAAAATTTGTAAAATGAAGTGGCCCAAGGAAGATTTATTTCTTCTTCTACAATATGTATGTTCTCAGATAGTAAATATAAAGACATCCCTCTTCCCCAGAGCAATTCAAAAGTAATAAAGATAAAAATGCCTACCTACCCTTCCCAGGGTAGAATTACTACTTTCCAGTTTAATAAAGGTAATCTGTCTTTCTCTGAACGGAATGGCGGTCAAGTCCGCCAGCAGCTCTCATAATAAAAAACCACAGAGTACACATTTCTCCTATAATGTACCCCCAACTACGTGCGGACAACACCTGACCCTATTCACACTGTCTCAGGGAGCCGGAAGATCAGGGAACCAGAGCCAAGATTGCCGTATTACACTGTCTAACTCTGTTGGGGTTTATTGTCTCCTTGTCAACCGAATCTGTGGAAGAGTAACACGCCAACCTAGCAGCTGTCACACTATTACCAGTCACAACTCTACAGAACATTTTATTAAAATGTAATGGATAAAATACAAAAATGTCTTCACTTCTGAAGAATATTTTTTCTGGGTATAAAATAAGTGGGAAGTTGTTTTCTTTCACCATTTTAAAATTATCATTCCATTGTCTTCTTTCTTCTCATCATTTCTTTTGAATACTCATCTGAGGGTTATTTTTGTTTCCTTAAAGGTAGCGGTCTTTTGCTCTGACCACTTTTTTTATTTTAAAGAATATTTACTGATTTTTATGAATCATTCCACATGTTAAACTAATCTTTATGATGAGAGAAAGGGAGAGAGAGAAAAGAGAGATGTATTTGTTTAATGCCAGAGGGCACTTGTATGAATGAGAGAGAAAGCACCCCCAATGGAAACCTGGTCATGCCACAATTCTTTTTCTTCCAGTTCTCAATCTCGTTATGATCCTAGGTATGAATGCACATGCCAAGTGTGTTTTTCAAAGGGACTCAAATCCTGGTCAACTATGTGGGATCCAGCTTCCTCCACACAGCACTTAACTACAGTACTATGGAGCTGGCCTGAGAAAGATAACTTTTAACAAGGTCTCCCCTCTTGGCAATCGTCCTGCTCCAGTCTCCCACTTGGCTAGGATTTTAGGGGCACAACATCATGTCTGATGTGTCTAAATTGGTCTGGGACCTGAACTTGAGCCACCTATGTGTCCCCAGCAACATGGAGCAGCATGCTACCACTTACGCACTGTGGTTAGGTCTCTGACTACTTAAAAAAAAAAATTTTTTTTGTATTTGGTATTCAGTAATTTTAACACAACAGTGCTTTGATGTGGTCTACTTTGTGTTTATCCTGCTTACATTTTATAGTTTCTTGAATTTGTATGTTGATGTCTTTTGTCACTTTTGGAAATTTCACCCTTCATAGATTTGGCTCATGCACAATCCTCTACCTCCAGTCCTCTAGCCTATCAGATCTTCAGCAATCATACATATGTCCAGCTTGTTTCAGGCTGCCTAGTCAGCAATTCAAACCATGATCGCCATATGGCATCTGCATTCTCTTGATCAACACATTACTAATGTCCCATGAAGCTGGCCCCAGTATGATTTCTTAATACCTAAAAATACAATGTGTGATAATCAAATCACAGTAATTAGCATATATATCATAATCTCAAACATACATCATTACCTGTGTTGGGAGTATTCAAAATTCTTTTTAGCTATTTTGAAACATAAATTATTGCTAACTATACTTACCCTACCATGCTATAGAACATTAGAACTTGCTCCTCTTATCCAGTTAGAAGTTTGTATCCATTACTCATCATCACCCTATCCCTCCCACCCTCCTACACTTCTAAACTTTGAGTAACAACTATTCTTGTTATATACCTCTATGAAGTTAACATTTCCAGTTTCTACATATGAATGAGAAAATGTGATTTCTTTTTTTTAAATTTATTTTATTTATTATTATTATTCAATTTGATCAGAGAAAGAAAGCAAGCCACAAGATCAAGGACTCAAACCAAATTCAGCCATGTGGGAGTTCAGCTATTTAACAACCACGCCACCTGCCAGCACTGTCTCTCTTTCTTTCTTTTATTGCCAGAGGGTGTGTGTGTTCTCCAGAGAGAGATGAAGAGAGACAAAAAGAGATAAAGCACTCTCAGTGAAGCACAGTCATTTGCAACACCTTTTCCTCCGTTTCTTCATACTCTCAGAACTTTGGGCATGCACACGCATGCATCCAGCCTGTGTTTTTCAGGCCACCGGAACCAGGATGTGAATTGTGGTCATCTATGTGGGGTCTAGCTACCAAAAACACAACACTTAAGTCTTGCACTACTAGACTGGCCCATGTCTGGCTTATTTCACTTCCTATAGTGTTCTTGAGTTGAGGTTCATCTATATTGCCTTGAATAACAGAATTGCATACTCTGTTATGCTATTTTATGTGTGTTTGTGTGTTTTAATATTGCAAATGGTGCTGCAATAAACATGGGAGTGCAGTATCTGTATGGCATACTTATTTCCTTTCCTTTGGATACAGACATAGTAGTGGAACCACTGAATCATACGGCAGTTCTAGTTTTAGTGCTTTGAGGAACGACCACATTGTTTTCCAAGACAGCTGTACTAATTTACTACCCCACCAGTAAAAAGGTTCCCCTTTCTCCACATCCTTACCACCACTTGTTATTTTGTCTCTTTTTGATAATAGGCATTCTAACTATGTGGGTGAGCAGATATCTCACTGTGGTTTTGATCTGCATTTCTCTCACGATAGCAATGCTGAGCATTTTTAATATATTTTTTGGTCTCTGTATATCTTCTTTGAAGAACTATCTGGGGGCTGGCAGGTGGTGTGGTGATTAAGGCGCTAGATAGACTTCCACATGGCTGACTGTGATTTCAGTCCCAGACCTGGTAGCTTGCTTTCCCACTCTCTCTTTAACTCTCTGTCTTTCACTGGTCAAATTTAAATAATAATAAATTAAATTAAATTAAATTAAATAATTCTTTTTTTTAAAAAAACTGTCTGTTCAGATTGCCTATTTTTTTCTCAAATTATTTTGATTCTGTTATCATTGCTGCTGAGTTCCTTTAAAATTCTGGTTATTACTAATGGTTTACAAATATTTTCTCCCATTTTGTAAGTTGTCTTTTCACTCTTGATGATTTTCTTTGCTGTACAGAGCTTTTAGTTTTATATAATCTCATTTTTATATTTTTGCTTTTGTTATTTGTATTTTTGATGTCTTATCAAAATACTCTTGGCCCAGACTACTGTCCTAAAGTATATCTCCCAAGTTTTAGAACTTACATTTACATCTCTACTCCATTTTGAGTTCATTTTTGTGTATAGTGGAAATAGGGGGTCTAATTTCAGTCTTCTGCAAATGAGTGACTAATTTTACAAGCTCCACTTATTGAAGAACTGTCCTCTCCCCAATAAATATCCCAGGCAGCGTTGTCAAAAATCAGTTAACTGTATATACATAAAGTTATTTCTGGTTTGATTTCAGTGTAAAAAATTGTGAAATCCATGCATAACTTTTTCATAATACATATTTCCCAAAAACTTCTTAAAGATTGCTTGTGTATTATGAAGTCAGACAGTGTGATCTCCAGCTTTATCATTTTTTTTTTCAAGATTCCTCTGGTTATTCAAGGTCTTTTGTGGTGCTATACCAACTTTATGATTATTTTCCCTATCTATTAAGAATGTTATTGGCGGGACCAGCAGGTGGCATGGTGATTGGGCACTGGACTCCTACATGACTGACCACAATTTAAGTACCAGACCTGGCAGCTTGAAAATCATGCAGGGCATGTGTACATGTGTGCCGAAAATCCAAGGAAAAGAATGGAGGAGAAGGGATCCAGCATGGTCATCCACCCAAAGGGAGAGGAGTGATTTCTCACCTTCCCTCTCTCTGTCTCTTTCTCTCCATCAAGTGCATGCACCCTATGGAAAAACCTTTTAAAAAAAAAAAAAGTTATTGGTATTGATAGAAATTGCACTAAGGGCCAGCAGATGGCATGGTGGTTAAGGCACTGGACTCCCACATGGTTGACCATAGTTTGAGTCCCAAACCTAGAGGCTTGCTTTCCTACTTTCCCTTTCTTTCTCTGTCTCTCTATGGTAAAATGAAACAAATAATAATAATGATGATGATGATAAATTAAATAAAGTAATTCTTTAAAAGAAAAAAAAAGAAATTGCATTTAGTCTGTATATATTTTTGGGTGGTATGAAATTTTTAACATTAACTCTTCCGAATCATGAACATGTATTTCCATTATTTTGTGTCCTCTATTTCTTTCATCACTTTCTTACAGTTTTCAATGCTGACATTTTCCACTTCCTCAGTTAGATTTAGTCCTAAGTATTTCTTGTAGCTATTGTAAATGAAATTGCTTTCTTGTTTTCTTTTTCAGCTAGTTCATTATTGGTATCTAAAATGAGACTGAAATTTGTATGCTGATTTTGTATACTGCCACTTTACTCAAGTCATTTACTAGTTCCAACTGTTTTTTTTGTGGAATATTTAAGTTTTTCTATATAGTAGAGCATATCTGCAAACAGACAATTTGACCTATTCTTTCCAATTTGGATTCACTTTCTCTCTCTTGACTAATGGCTCGGTTTAGAACTGCCAGTTCTACGTTGAATAGGAGTGTTGACAGTGTACATCTTTATCTTGTTCCAGTTCCTAGAAAAATATTTCAAATTTCCTCATGCAGTATGATGTTAGTTGTGGGTTTGGAATAAATGGCTTTGCTATGTTTTAACTACTTGACTTCCATATCTATTAATTGAGTTTTTATCACGAAGAGATATTGAATTTTATCCAATGATTTTTCTGCACCTATTAAGATAATCATATGAGGGTCAGCAGGTGGCATGGTGGTTAAGGGCGCTGGATTCCCACATAGCCAACCATGGTTCAAGTCTCAGACATGGCAGCTTGCTTTCTCACTTTCCTTTCTCTCTCTCTCATTCTGTCCCTCTCTGGTCAAATTAAAATACACAAAAATAAACTATTACATATTAAAAAAAGATAATCATATGATTTTTGTTATTTTGTGCTGATGTGGTATATCGTATTTATTGATATGTGTACATAGAACTATCTTTGCACCTCTGAGATAAATCCATTGGTCATGGTGTATCATCTTCTTGATGTGCCTTTGGACTCAGTTTATTAGTATTTTGTTGAGGATTTTTCCATCTAGGTTCACTGAGGATATTGGTCAGTTGTTTTCTTTTTTGTTGTTGTGACATTGTCTGATTTTGGTATCAGAGTAATACTCCCCTTGTAAAATGAGTTTGGGAGGATTGTATCCACGTCAATTTTTGTAATAGTCTGAGAAGAACTGGCGCTAATACTTCTTGAAAAGTTTTATAGAACTCCGTAGTAAACCCATCCAGTCCTGAGGTTTTCTTTGTTAGTTGAGCTTTGGGATTTTGTTCTGTTTTTTACTCTTTAACCTCATTCAGTTGCTGTTGGTCAGGTTTTCTGTTTGGCTTTTTGTTTTGTTTTGTTGTTTGATATTTAACCTCATTCAATTGCTATTGGCTCAGGTTTTGTTTCTTCCCAGTTCCATCTTTTTTGATTGCATGTGTCCAGGAATTTATCTATTTCCTCTAGATTTTGCAATCTGTTGCACCTTAAGGTGCATCATTAGGTTTTTTTATTTTAAAACTTTCCGTTTTTTGAAGTAAGCATTTATTGCTATAAACTTCCTTCATATTTTTTTTTTTTTGCTCTATTCTATAAGTGTTTATATGTCTTTCTAGTCCATCCTGTTGCTAACAATATCTGACTCTGGGCATTTATAAATACAGACGTTTTAGAGAAATAGAGGTATACTCAGCTCATGGTTTGGAATGCCAAGACTCTGAGTCCACACTTGGTGAGGGTCCTCTCACTGTATCACAATGTGGTAGAAGGCAGAAGAACATGTGTCTGTATCCATTTGTCTTTGTCTTATCCCCACTTCTTATAAACTCACCAGCAGTCAATCATGGTGGCCCCACCCTGATGACCTGAATTCTAATCCCCTCCCAAAGGCCTCATCTTTCAACATCACAGTTGGACCAAGTTTTCACCCTCTAGTCTGATGACAACCAAATCTCAACACATGAATTCTGGCAGACACATTCAAACAATAGCAATTTTGGTTTTATTATAATTTATTTCAAGACATTTTAAAATTTCTCTCGTAATTTCTTCACTGACCCAGGGATTCTTCAGGAGCATACTGTTTAGTTTCCATGAATTTGTATAGCTTCTATAGATACTCTTGCTATTGATTTCTGGTTTTATTTCCATTGTGGTCAGAAAAGATACTTGATATTATTTCTACTTTTCTAAATTTTTTTTTAATTTTACTTTGTCATCTAAGATATGATCTATCCTGGAGAATTCCAAGTGCTAATGAGAACAATGTGTACTCTGCACCTGTTGGATGAAATGTTCTGTAAATGTCTGTTGGTTCTATTTAGTCTATAGTGCAGTTTAAATTCAATGTTCCTTTTGTTGATTTTCTTTCTAGATATTCTGTTCAATGCTGACAGTAGGGCACTGAAGTCTCCAATTATTATTGTATTAGAATCTCTCTCTCCCTTTATGTCTAATACTATTTCCTTTACATTGGGTTGTCAGGAAATTCATTTTTGCATAGAAAAACAAAAATACATCATGATTTTTCAGACAATCTAATATGAATGCTCTAGTATTAGGTACATATCTATTAACAATTGTTATATTCTCTTGGTGAACCAATCTCTTTATAACTATAAAAGTACCTTCTTTATCTCTTTTTTACTGTTTTTGTTTAGTTGGTTGGTTTTGCCATGAGGCACGTGTGCTTACTGGAGAGATAGAGAAACAGAGAGAGAGAAAAAGAAATTAACCCCTAGAGGGATGGCCACATTGCAATCCCTTCTCCTCTTAGGACTTTGGGCACACATGTATACGTGCCCAGTGTGTTTCCCAAGCTATAAGTCCAGTATTCAAATCACAGAGTCAACTGTGTGGGATTCAGCACCTTAACCACCAAGCCACCTACTGGTCCCTCTTTTTACAGTTTTTAACTTGTAGTCCAGTTTATCTAATATTAGTATACGTACTCCTGCTCACTTTTGGCTTCTATTTGCATGAAATTTTTCCTTCACTTTCATTCTATATATGTCTTTTCAGGTGAGGTGATTTTCTGGAGGGCAGAATATCATTTTGTTTTGTTTTTAACTCATTTGGCCAGTCTATATCTTTTGGTTGGAGAATTTTATCTACTTACAGTGAAAGTTATACTAATAGGTGCAGAAGTATCCCTGTTATTTTATTACTTATTTTCTGGTTGTTTAATAATTTCTTTGTTCCTTTCTTCCTCTTTTATTATTTACTTGGCAGTTTGGTGGTTTGCTGTAGTGATAAAGTTGGTTACTTTCTCTTTCTCATTTGTGTGTCTGCTCTACTGACAATTATTAAACTTTTGTGTGTTTTAATAACAGTAGTAATCACTCTTTCACTTCCAGAGGTAGGACTCCAACCGTAAGTATTTATTATGAAGCTGGCTCAATACTTGAGCTTGTCTGGGGTATTCTTTGTTTTTCAGTCTGAATATTTTTCACTGAAATAGCTCCCAAATTTAATAATCCTAACATTAGTAATATAACTGAGAGGTCTACAGTTATAATTTTCTGTTAAAAAAAAAAATCATCAATTTAGTGAGCCAACAGGTTAAAGGTGCTGGACTCCCACATGGCTGACTATAATTTGAGTCCTGGTAGCTTGCTTTCTCTCTCTTTCTCTTTCTCTTTCTTCTCTCTGTCTCTGTCTCTCTCTGGTGAGCATGTGTGCCTTATAGCAAATTTTTAAAATAATAATAGTAAATAAATTTAAGTAAATAATTATTTTTTAAAATCATTAATTTAGTTCTTAATTTCATGTATTATACTTTTAGCACTGAAATCACAATTTGGGGACCACTAGATAGCATAATGGTTACATCACTGGACTTCCACATAGTCAACCATGGTTCAAGTCCCAGATGCAGAGACTTATAACCCATGCCAGGTGCATGTGCGTACATGCCAAAAATCCTGAGAGGAGAATAGAGAAGAAGGGATTGCAACATGGCTATTACCCCTAAGGGGTTGTTTTCTTGCTTTCTATCTCTCTGTCTCTCCAGCAAGCACATGTGCCCTATAGCAAAAATCTCTCTTAAAAAAAAATCACCATTTAATTATTTTTTATAAACTCCATTACCTGTTAAATTCTCTATGTCATTCCTCATTCTTCAACATACTAATCACAATTGGGACCAGCAGATGGCCTAGCGATTACATTGCTGGATTCCCATGTAGTCGACTGCAGTTCAAGTACCAGACCCAGTGACTTAAAACTCATCAGGGCACATGTGTATGCATGCCCAAGATCCCAAGAGGAGAGTGGAGGAGAAGGGTTTACAACATGGTCATCCCCCCGGGGGTTGATTTCTCACTTTCTATTTCTCTGGCGAGTGCACACACACCCTATAGCAAAAATCTCTCACCCCCCCCCCAAACACAAATCACAATTATTTTGACCTCTGATAAGTCAAATACCTTGATTAGTTAGGGGATCTGAATGTCCTTCTGGATTACAGTTAAATGCTAAGCATTTTATACTGAAAAATGTATAAACTCTGAATGATACTTTTTCCAGAGAGAATTTACTGTTCTGTCTGGCAGTTTATTTTAGCTAATTTTATGTTGCCGTAACAGAAGACCTGAGACTGAGTAACTCATAATAAACAAAAATTTGCTCCTCACATTTCTGAAGGCTAAAAAGTCCAAGATAAAATGGCTGATATCTCACAAGACTCCTTTTGCTGCATCATCCCACGGCAGAAGGCCTCAGCACAAGAAAGAAGCGAAAAAGAGTAAAAGAGGGTCAAACTCTCTTTTATAGTAAACCCACTGCTATCTAAGAAACCCCAAAGCAGTGGTTTTGTTATAATCCATTCACCTACCTCACCTCCAGGTCTAATCACCTCTCACGCGCCCCACCTCTCAACATGGCTGCACGGAGGATTAAGTTTCCAACACATGCTATTTTAAGGATATATTCAAACTACAGCACTGTTAAATAGTAGAACACCATGAGTCAATCAAGAATTGAGAAATTTTGATGCTGGATTTAAATCTTTGTGAAGACTAATGTATTTCCCACTTGTCTTTATTCCTGAAAATCTGGAGAGTTTTCCAAGAGCCCTCTTTCTGGATAGTACTTCAGCTCATTTTCTGTCTTCCTAATTAGCACCAGGAGACTGCCAAATCTAGCTTATATTTTTAGCTGCCACTTTCTACTTTCTTTTCTCTTACTTCCCACTCACTTCCTGCTTAAACTCCTGCAGAGTTTAAAAACCAACAAATGTCCCAGGAAGAAAATCAGCACAGAATTCCAGGAATGCTTTTCTGTGTTTCTCTTTAACCAATACTCTTGACTCCTCCATCATTGACACCCTTGGCATTCATAAATTTCAATTTTCGTTTCCCTAACTCTGTGAGATTCCTAAAATATCTTAACAGCCATTTACCCTTCTTCCTTAACCACTTATATATCAAAAGATGCCTCCATGGAAAGGATTCCAGAGAATATCAGGTTAACATCAATGCACTTCCCTTTCTTAGAATCTTAATCCCTGTTTCTTCTTCCTTTGGCTTCTCAATAATCCCTTCAACTATTTGACAATTATGTAATTTCTCCAGTTTTTATACTTGTTTCAATAGGATATTTACTCTGATACAAGCTACTCCAGTAGGGTCAGAAACATAAATCTTCACTATTATTTTTAAGATTCTTAGTAAATCGGGCCAGCAGGTGGCATTGTGGGTAAGGCGCTGGACACTCCCATATGGCTGACCACAGTTTGAGTCCCAGACCTGGTGGCTTGCTTTCTCACTTTCCCTCTCTCTGTATCTCTCTCTGGTCAAAATTTTAAAAATCAATGAATGAATACATAAATTTTTTAAAGTGGCTTTTATTTTGTAAAAAAAAGAGTTTTAGTACATGGCTGAATTATATTAAATAAGAAGAAAAAATTTAGTTATGTAATAATGAAATTCAATATAAATAATGGAATAGATTCTGTAAAATATGAAAAGTAGCTCCTCTATCCTTCAGAATATCATATAAAGTTTTATATTTTTCTTTTTCTTTTTTTGGAGAGGTTTTTGCTATAGAGCACGTGTGCTTGCCAGAAAGACAGAGACAGACAGACAGACAGAAAGCGAGAAATCACCCCTCAAGGGGGATGGCCACACCGCAATCCTTTCTCCTCCATTCTCCTCTCGGGATCTGGGGCACGCATGCACATGTGCCTGGCGTGAGTTTAAGCTACTGGGTCCAGGACTCGAACCGCGGTCGACTACATGGGAGTTCAGCGACACAGCCATTACACTAACTGCTAGTCCCTAAAGTTTTATATTTTCCTGAGAGTTTAAATCAGAAGTTTGTAAACCTTGAGGGCACTTGTAAAATCTTTAAGAAAGACCATAAAAATTTAAAAGACATTAAAGAAGAGAATGAATGTTAAAGTGTCCAAATAACCCAACATGAAAAGGTGAAAGAACTCAAAACCCAAAAGAGTTTAATTTGGATGTTTTAATTTTTTATTAAAATGTATATAACCTTAATTGCATAAATAGCTTGCTGTTTACTGGCTCATATTCTCAATCACAATGGAAAATGTCAACATGTTTGTTTCCATATAAGTATTTGATGCAAATTCAAGTATGATGTTCCTTAAAGTGATAATTTTGAAAATTTTAGAGGTTTTAGAAGGCATTAAAAAAAATGTTGAGATTGGCCATGTGTGGTTTTGACATTAAAACTAGTTATGGGTATTTCAAAGTTTATATCGTTCCTTAAGAGTGCCATTTCTAACTAGTCAATCCTCATGTTCCCTGCTGACAGTAAAATGTTGGAAGACATTTGATGTAAGAGTTTCAAATGCCAGCAATATCTCTAAAGGTCACTATAATTTTAACAGGTATAGTTAGAAAGCCTATTCTCATTCTAAATTACTTTACTGTATGTTTAAAGAAAGATTATAATTTTACTTTTATGAGTAAAAATAGTTCTATTAAAAGCTACATGTACATTAAACACATAACTATAACATATGAGGGGGTCTTCAAAGAGTTCAAGGGAAATGTGTATTATAATAAAACTATGCATAAATTTAAATTTTTTATACCAATATAAATGCATAGGTTAATTCCATTTTCCCATAAACTTTTTGAGGTGTGCTTATATATGATAGATTTTTGATACTTTTAGTTAATATGTATTAAAAACTCTGTAGACTAGGCCAAACGATGCTATTTCTAACTTCAAATCCTTGGTTCTCAAGATTTGCTCCAGTGACCCATAGGAAGTCCCTGATACCCCTTCAAAGCATCCTCAAGATCAAAATTATTTTCATAATACTCCTAAGACTTTGTTTACCTACTTGGCTCTTATATTCTCATGAATACTAGTATATTCTTGTATTTTTAAACATTTCTCTGTTTTGAATACAGTAATTATTGATAGATATAACTCACACAAACAAAAGTTCTTTGTAATCCTCAATAGTATTAAGAATATAAAGAGGTTCTAAGGATAAAAAATTTGAGAACCAGTGTCCCATAATCTGAGAGAAAACGATAAAACAAAAACATACTGCTACTTACATAAAATATTTTTAATATCATAAAAAAGTTACAAAATAACAATGTCCTAAAATGAATAAATCCTAAATATTTAAATATACCAATCAAATATAATAAATGTCTAAGTATACCAATCAAATATAATAAAAGTAAAAGCAAAGTTCATCAACCTAGCCCCATGGCTTAGTGGTTAAGGGGGAGCAGGATTCCGCATGGCCAACTGCTGTTTAAATCCTAGCCATGGAGGTTTGAAAAACACACCAGGTACATGTGTGTGCATGCTCAAAATTCTAACAAAATGTAGAAATGGAGAAGGGATTGCAGCATAGCCACACCCCATTGGGGGACACTTTCTCTCCTTCTCTCTCTGTTTTTTTTTCAATTATTATTTATTGAATTTTATTTTTTAATTTGACCAGGGAGAAACACAGAGAGAGAGAGAGAGAGAGAGAGAGAGAGAGAGAAAGGGAGAAAGGAAGCCACCAGATCCAGGACTCGAACCATGGTTGGCCATGTGGGAGTGTCCAGCACCTTAACCACCACGCCATCTGCTGGTCCTCTCTCCTTCTCTCTCTCTGTTTCTCACTGACAAGAAAAAGCATGTGCCATTTGGCAAAAATTTTTAAAAAGAAAAATTCATCAATATTAAAATTTCTACCCTTGGGACCAGTAAAAGGTGCAATGGTTATGTTGCTGGACTCCCATATAGTTGACCACAATTAGATTACCAGACCCAGCAGCTTAATAGTCACCCTGGGTGCATGTGTGTGTGTATGTGTGTATGTGTGCATGTGTGTGCACACCCAAAATCCCAAGAGGAGAATGGAGGAGAAGGGATTGTGGCATGGCCATCCCTCCTGGGGGTGATTGCTTACTTTCTGTCTCTCTCTCTGTTTCTGTCTCTCTGGCAAGCATACACACTCTATAGCAAAAATCTCTCAAAAAAAAAATTTTTCTACCTTCATGGGATCAAAGATTTTCATGTTACTGATAGGCTCTTCTGTCACTTTCAAGTATTTCAATGAGAATCATAATGGTGGAAGAAATATACAAGTTCCCCACAACATTATATTAATCCTTTTATTCTCTTTGACTATTGGCTAACTTGAAGCTCAATACCAGGAAAGATTTCAAGAAATAAAATTAATTTTATCTCAAACACAGAGCTTGAATGTTATCTCAAAGACAATCCTTAAAAATCTTTGCTTAGGGGGGACCAGCAGTAAGCGTAATGGCTATGTCGCTGGATTCCCATGTAGTCAACCACGGTTCGATCCCGGACCCGGCGGCTTAAACTCACGCCAGGCGCATGTGTGTGCATGCTTAAGATTCTGAGAGGAGAATGGAGAAGGGATTGTGGCATGGCCATCCCCCACGGGAGGTGATTTCTCACTTTCTGTCTCTCTGGTGAGTGCATGTGCCCTGCAGCAAAAACCTCTCCAAAAAAAAAAAAAAAATCTTTGCTTATCTCCCCAGCTGGAAGTTTATCATCACTAAATAAAAGAAAATAAAAGAAGCCATGAAGAAAATACATACTTTTTAACAAAAAGTGGGACATTCTCTTCTACTCATTACATTGTTTAAGCAAAGGATAGCTTCAGCTAAGAATATGTAAAGGGAAATCCAGCCCTTTGTTCTCATTATAATTTAAGAATCCTCATAATATATTTCTCTTGGAAACTTACATGAAAGAATATAAATTCACCACTGATTAGACCAGATTTAGGAAGAAGTAAATTCCTAGAATTGCTATTTCCATACCCTGGGAACACAGCCTCCAGATTTCTAAATAAAGAATACTAGATTTAGCCTGGCACGATGGTGCAAGCGGTAGGGCACTGCTGCACAATGCTGGAGCCACATGGAAAGCTTGCGTTTGGCTCTCCAGCCAACCTAATCACACCAGGTGCCGTGGTGCATGCACATGTGGATATGCACCTATCAGCCAGTAACGGGGAGGCTGAAGCAGGCAAGACCATGTCAAAAATGCCTCTCTTTCTCTCTTAAAAAAAAAAAAATTACTAGACTCAAAACATTGCTTTACAGTATTAGGTGAAGAGCAACCTTTTCATCTCATAAAACAGTTTTCGTAATTTCAATGTTCCAAATATATACAAGTGGCCCGCACTTGTGCTGACCCTGAACAGTAATGAACAAAAGCACCTTGGTGGACAGAAGAGAGGCCAGAGTGCAAAGATAAATGTGCACAGTCAGTATCTTCCCGTCACTTACACCAGGATGTTACAATGAATATAATCAATCTGTTCTGACAAAAGTGCTTGCTACCAGTGAAAGAAAATAAACAGTCATTCAAAGATAAAATCCAATGCTAAAAGTCGATATTTTGAAGAGTATGATTTTCCTTTTAGTTAAATCAGACTGATTATTTATGCAAATTGCTAAGCTTTTAATATCTTCCATTTAAAATTTAATATCAAATTTTATAAGGTATAATCCTATTTGAAGTCCATTAGAAGAAAATCTTGAAATACACTGTATTTACGATGTAGAACATCAATGATAACTGTATCTACTACATATTAGGTTTCTACTAATGTCTTTCAATATGCTATTAAACTCAATAATCTAAATGAAAATTTATCATCAACTTATGCCTAATTTAAAATTTGATTATACTGTAATCAAGTTTTTTCAGATGTTCACAGCAATTATATTTTAAATATATATTAAATAATCTCCCTCTCCTCCAAAATAATATTTTTCCATAAACTGTTAACAATATGAATCTACATAAATAGCCTATTTGTGAAAAATATCCAAATGTATCACCATTACTCAAAATATTTTCCTCACACCATAGTAAGTAAATTGGGATATGTGTCCTGGATGGAATGACTTTGCATGTCCTCCAGGTATGCCCCGAGGGCAATGTTGCTAATAATGACCCATCTGTTCACTACTGGCAAACAGGAAACTTCTAATGAAGACAGATGTGGGTCACCCTGCACAAACAGGCTGCAGGCTGTTAATGAATCCACGTAATGGTCACTACCTGCCACTCTTGACTGATTGATGATCTAAAAGGCTTAGTTTGAAAAGCAAAGATGAGTATTTCAGGTACTCATTAGTCTTACCAAGACAGTGTTTTCACCTTCTCCCACATGCTCACTCTTTACTACTTGTCTTTATCAATTCCTAGAAAATATTACTGTTATTTTTCATACTTATGCTTTTAAAATAACCTTGCTAGCACTTTTGAGAAATTAATTCCTCCTGAATTTCTCTATTGACTGACTCATGAGATATCAATTCCATATGGCAATACAGCAATATTATATGAATGAAACACAAACGATATTATTTTCCTGTCATACCCTTGGTACTATATAACTAAATTTATAACTAATATCAATCTCTATAAAATGTTAGTTTAACAATAGGATTATACGGGACCACCAGTTAGCGTAATGGCTATGTCGCTGGACTCCCATTTAGCCGACTGTGGTTCGAGTCCCGGACCCTGCGGCTTAAACTCAACGCCGGGCGCATGTGCGTGTGTGCCCAAGATCCCGAGAGGAGAAAGGAGCAGAAGGGATTGTGACATGGCCATCTCCCCTGGGGGGTGATTTCTCGCTTTCTGCCTCTCTGTCTCTCTGGTGAGCACAAGCGCCCTATAGCAAAAACCTCTCCAAAAAAAAATACATATATGATTATACGTCAGTAGCTTCCTTAAAGTAAAATTATTTCACTTTGGATTCCGAAAGAATGTTTACTTATAGAGACCAATTTATGAAATATGTATGTATCCCTAAAAAGTTTACAGAGATTATCATTTTACCTTCTGAAAAATGATGTGGGTAAGACACAACAATCATAACTTATGCAGTTATTTTCCAGAGTAAAATCTATGCTATATTATACTAAATTTGTAAAGAAAATCTGATGTTGAAATAGAATCTTAGAAAATTGGTACATATAAAAAGTAAGTATATGCAATATAAGTGAAAAAACAAACTTTTTAAAAAACAAATGCAAATTTTATGTATAAATAAAACTATAAGAAATGTTTACAATAAAACAATTTTTAAATAAGCTTGAGGAAGTTTCTATAGTTTATAAACAATATTGTTCTAAATTTCACTTTCTACTTATTTCTATGTCAGATCAGTGTACTAGCGTAGGCATGACTGAACTTCATTGAGATTACATGGCAACCCTTCACAACTGCAACTCATGAACATATGCATGCAACATATACACACATACTACCATAACTATTTTTAGAAAAAAAGTGCTCCTTTAGTCTAATAAGTCTAAAATAAATATCCAATAATCAATTTAATGTGAATTTTTAGAAAGAAAAAGAATATGACCACTCAAATCATTTAAAACTGAGCAAACTCAAAGTACAATTCTAAACATGGCATCAAAATAATCATATTATGGTGGGCCAGAAGGTGGCATGATGGTTAAGGCACTGAACTCCCACATGGCTGACTGCAGTTCAAGTCTCAGACTTGGTGGCTTGCTTTCTCACTTTCCTTCTCTCTATCTCTTTCTCTGTCACTCCCTGGTGAACACACATTCCCTATGACATTTTTTTAAATAATAATAAATAATCACATTATAAGATGAAACCAATATTAGTCTCATCCATATAAAGGCTGTGATGTAGTTATTATAGTTTCCATCTTCAAAAACAACCTACAAGGATGTTATACATGCGTGCTTCTGTCAATCAAATAATCTTGGGGTATTAAAGTTAGAACAATAGATGTGGAAATTTTTTATGAATTATTTTATTTAACTTTATTTATTATTATCATTATTATTTTCCAGTTTGATCAAAGAGAGACAGAGAGAGAGAGAGGAAGTGAGAAAGCAAGTCACCAGGTCCAAGACTTGAACCATGGTCAGCCATGTGGTAGTCCAGCGCCTTTAACCACCATGCCACTTGCCGGCCCCGATGTGGAAATTTTTAAACTGGAGTAAATTACATGCATATGATGACTCACATGCAATAAGTGTTTTCACATTTATTTTCTCATTTCTTATTCAACCCTGTAAAGTAGGAATTATCCTAACTCTCATTTTATAAATAAAAAAGCACAGAGGAAGTGATTTTTCAATGTCTACACTTAATAAGATATGAAGCAAAATTTCACATCCTTTTTTTTTTTTTTTTGCTTTAGGGTGCATGCACTCGCCAGACAGAGAGAGACAGAGAGATAGAAAGCGAGAAATCAACCCCCAGGGGGAATGGCCACGCCGCAATCCCTTCTCCTCCATTCTCCTCTCGGGATCTTGGGCATGCATGCACACGTGCCCGGTGTGAGTTTTAAGCCACCAGGTCCAGGACACGAACCGCGGTCGACTACGTGGGAGTCCAGCAACATAGCCATTACGCTAACTGCTGGTCCCCACATCCATATTTTTAAACTAGTGATCACCATGGTCTTTTTTCCTACATTTCAAGGTTGAAAATGAAATCTGCAATACTTGATTTACACCGTAAGTACCTTGTTTTACAGTAAGACTTCACCTACCAAGGGGCCATTTATTCAGCTTGTTTCACTACATGAAATCATCTTAACATAAGACAAAGAGCAAAAGCTGTCTCTGAGTAAGTTTTAAAAATTATCTTTTAGGCCAAAAGAAAAGTAAAATTTTATTTTTTTATTTATTTATTTTTTTTGGAGAGGTTTTTCCGCTATAGGGCGCGTGCGCTCGCCAGACAGACAGAGAGAGACATAGAGACAGAAAGCGAGAAATCACCCCCCAGGGGGGATGGTCACGCCGCAATCCCTTCTCCTCCATTCTCCTCTTGGGATCTTGGGCACGCACGCACACGCGCCCGGCGTGAGTTTTAAGCCACCAGGTCCGAGACGCGGACCGCGGTCGACTACGTGGGAGTCCAGCGACATAGCCATTACGCTAACTGCTGGTTCCCAAATTTTACATTTTTTTCATAGTCAAGTATCTATAAACTTCGTTCGACTCGTATTTGCTTATGTTATAATTCCACAAGATGAAAACCAGAAGACTGCAGAATCTCTGAGAAAAATCACAGACAGTGGCGGCAGTGTGAAATCTGATAGGACCGTTAGTGGGCAGGTACAGAAAGTAGGCAGGACATGGTGTCAGAAATGGGCAGTAAAGGTGCTGAGAGAGCTGAACAAAAGAACAGAGCTGAGAGAAATCTAATACTGCCAGAATTTCTTTCTGGTCCAAAGCTGTTTTCAGTGGCCCATTTATACTTGCCTTCATTTTTGGTCTGTAGTATCTTTGTGGTGCCTCCTGAAACTGAAACCATTGCCCCCCCCACCTCCGCACCACCAAGTACACCCCATTCTCTAACAATAAGATGAGGGCTTCACAGATTATCAGTAATGAATGTGCCCACAGACCAAGGGTTCAGGAAGGTCTATCTTGATGGATGAGGAATTCCAGTTTAATTAGAATTAGATAAAAAAAAAAGAAATCCTGTCATTTGCAACAATGTGGATGAACCTGCAGGACATTATGTTAAGGGAACAAGCCAGGCACAGAAAGACTAATACCACATGATTTCACTTCTGTGTAGAATCTAAAAAAGTAAAACTAATAAAAGCAAAAAAGTCGAATGGTGGTTACCACACGTGGGGGCAGAAAAAGGGAAGAGGAGTTGGGGAGGGTACTTGGGGGGATGTTGGTCAAAGGATGCACATTTTCAGTTAGACAGAAGGAATAAGTTCCAAAGATCTATTACACAAAGGTGATCAGCTAATAATAACACAATGTATACTTGAAAATTGCTAACAGAAAAGATTTTAAGTGTTCTAACCACAGGAAAAAATAAGTAGATGAGGTAATACATATGTTCAATTAGTTTGGTTAAGCTATTCCACAATGTAGTCATGTTGTATACCATAAATATGTACAATTTTTATTTGGCAATTGACAAAAAGGAAGAAGGGGGGAGGGAGTGAGAGGGGGATAGAATAAAGGAAATTTAACACAAGCTAACGGCAATGAATTTTGTCTTGGTGACTAGTGACATCCATTAAGATGAGTATCAATGGGAATAAAACTGTTCTATGGTTCCTTTCCAAATTGGTCAGAAGAAGTCTTCTAGTTTATTACCGATATACTTGATTTAGGCTGATAGATTACTTTGATTGATTTACAGACAAGGAAAGAATTGTTTGTTGGAACTGGCCATAAAAAATCATTCATCTTAGGGTGCAGAAGAGTTACAGAAATTTTCATTTAACTTCTATATTATCAGGACAGAATTGAAACTTATCAGTCTTCCTAAGATGATCTTCTAATAATGCATAGAAACCTAAAGACATATTAAACTATACTATTTTAAGATAAACATGTCACTATAAATTTAGGACTATTTGAAATCTCAGGGACCTGGTTGGTGTTAAATATCTCCTAACTACTCAGTGAAGGGCGTGGCATAGAGAGGGTTCATGCAAAGGGGTGTATACAGAAACAGGTACAACAGGTTAATAAGGAAGGCCATTCCAGATGATAAAAGAGTTGGAAACATTTGGAAAAATAGGTTGGTGTGTTTGTGCTTTTGACAAAAGGGAATTGAAGTACCAGGTTCAACAAGGTGATATAAAGTCTACCCTTTAAGACATAACGCCCATTTTCTAAACATAGAGCCAGCCATGTATTGAAACAAGCCACAACATGCTATCCTATTTATCTTCTCTGCTCTAACTCCTTGCCTAAGCCACCTCTTACTATGTTATAGATCTTCTTAGACACTGAACTATTTTCTCACTTCCCTCCTTATAACTGTTTTATCTCACTGCCCAGATCCAATAATCAGCTTTTACCTTTGAACTTTCTTTCCTTTCTCTTCTTATCTATATTTAAATGATGCCTTGGCCACTTTCATGCCTTCGTTCCAGCTCTCAAACTTGCTGGGAAAGCTCTGGGGCAAGAGAGTGGAGCAGCAAGAAATGCAGCACTCTCTGAGACTGGCCAAGAGGTGAAGGTTTTCAGTCCACAGTCAGAGACCTCTCTAGACGTACAAGGCACGAGTACCCATGATCTAGGGCTGGCTGCAGCTGGGGGGTGGACTGCAGCATCAAGACCCTGTTGTAGCACTGGGGCTGGCAGGTAGCATAGTGGTTAAGATACTGGACTTCCACAGAGCCAACCGTGGTTTGAATCCTGGACTTGGCAACTTGCTTTCTCACACCCTCTCTTTCTCACTATATATCTATCTCTGGTCAAATTGAATATTTATAATTAATTTTATTTAATTTAATAATTATTTAAAATAAAAAAGACCCTGTTGTGGCAGCAAAGTGCTATCTCTGTTTCCCTTTCTCTCTGTCTCTTATAAAGAAAATAAAAACTTGAAGCAAAAAAAAGCAGAACAAAAATATTTCTAAACAAATAAATAAAGAAGCTGCAGCTGGGATAGCCCATAGCACTGACATTAAGTGCTATGCACAGGGAGGTGTATCCCATGTGGCCAACTGCAGTGAGAGTCCTGGCCTCAGTGAAGTAAAAACCATGCCAAGTGTGTGTGCAAGTCCAAAATCTTTATGGGAAAGATAAATGAGAAAAAAGATTGTGGTGTGACCATACACCATTACAAAGAGCTTTTATCTCTTAGGTGCACGCCCTCTGTTAGGTTCCCTCAGCCCTGAAGCAGGAACAAATAAGTAATTGAAAAACCTAAGAAAATCAACTGAATTGAGAGACCAGTAGTTAGCGTAATGGCTATGTCGCTGGACTCCCACGTAGTCTACTGCGGTTTGCATCCCAGACCCGGTGGCTTAAAACTCACGCCGGGCACGTGTGCGTGCATGCCCAAGATCCCGAGAGGACACTGGAGGAGAAGGGATTGCAGCATGGCCATCCCCCCTGGGGGGCGATTTCTCGCTTTCTGTTTCTCTGTCTCTCTGTCTGTCTGGCGAGCGCACACGCCTGATAGCAAAAAAACCTCTAAAAAAAAAAAAATCAACTGAATTGAAATAAGGGAGACAGAGTAGGGATCAAAGCTTGAGCATTGTGGACTTAGCAGAGGAAGCAAAAAGGTTATTAATTAATTCAGTTCCAGATCTGACAAGCAGGGTCATTGCAAATAGTTTAATTCATAGTCACTATGATTAGAGTTTAAGTACAGTAAGTACTAAAAGCCATTACCAAGAGACATAACTAAGCATTAAGAGCTAAGAAGCACTGTTAAAGAGCAGGATGCAAGACTATGAGAATGCTGCGAAGACAGTTCGGCCATCTTTAAACAGTACACTTCCCACCTGTGAATGAGGCCACCGGAACCCCATGCAAACTGCCTGCAACTATGTTCCACTGTAGGCCTCAGGGAACGTCTCAGACTTCAACTTCCTACCCTTTATTTACCCACCCTATGAAAGCACTCAAGTCAGGCTCATATTCAGTTGGTACCACCCAATTTTCCAACCCCAAAACAAATAAGGTGCCTCCAGACTGATTTATGTAAAAGCAAACATCAGAAAGGTACTGCCACATGGGACCAGCAGTTGGCATAATAGCTATGTCGCTGGACTCCAATGTAGTCAACCACAGTTCGAGTCCCAGACCCAGTGGCTTAAACTCATGCCAGGCACATGTGCGTGCGTGCCCAAGATCCCAAGAGGAGAATGAAGGAGAAGGGATGGGGTATGGCTATCCCCCTTGGGGGTGATTTCTTGCTTTATGTCTCTGTCTCTGTCTTTCTGGTGAGCACACATGCCCTATAGCAAAAACTCTCAAGAAAAAGAAAGAAAGAAAGAAAGAAAGAAAGAAAGAAAGAAAGAAAGAAAGAAAGAAAAAAAAAAAAAGAAAAGAAAGGTACCACCACAGATAAGACCCAGGTGACATGGTGGCTAAAGTGCTGAACTCTCATGTGGCCAACTGCAGTTCAAGTTCCTGACCTGGTGGTTTGAAAGTCATGTCAGGCGCATGTATATACATGCCCAAATTCCCAAGAAGAGAGTAGAGGAGAAGGGACTGCAGCATGGCCATCCTTTGTGGAGGGGGCTTGATTTCTCGCTTTCCCTCTATCTCTCTCTGTCTCTCTCCAGTGAGTGCACGTATTTGTGACAAAAACCTAAATATATATATATATATATATATATATATATATATATATATATATAATAACAAGGAATAACTCTACTCTTTTTACATATTAAAAATAACAAGACTGGGTAAATTTTAAAAAAACAGCCCTGGCCATGGTGGCACGGGTGGTGATACAGTGCTATTACACGATGCTGGAGCCTCATGAAAGCTCAGGATGTGGATCCTGGGTACACCTGACCATGCCAGGCACACCCTCAGACACACCTAGGATCCTGGCTAGCTAGAAGGCTGTGGGGACGATCATGGCATAGCGAGATCCAGTTAGCGGTTCCAATTCATCTAAATAAATAAATAAATAAAACTTGGGGGGGGGCACAATTTCATCAAAAAGCAGGCATTTCAATTCACTTTTAAAATAAGATAATTAAATATAGGTCTCCATCACAATCCACATTCTTACTACCTGAATCCAAATATTTAAATAATGACTTGTCAAACATCTTACCCAAACTTCAATATACAAATAGAATCCTGCTATAATAAATCTACAGATGAATGCCAGCAAAAATTGAGCCCTGCATAAACCTGGACTAGAGTGACTTGCAGTTTATCTTGCTGCTGCCCTATAAGCTCACGGTGGGCTTGTTACAGCCCAGCGCGGTACTCCACTCAGACTACTCCCTTCTCTCGTGACTCCCCTGCTTCTCAGCGAACCAATTCACTGGTCCCAGTTTTGCCTGCAACAAGTGTTAAGGATACAATTAATCCAGGCAATCAAAATACTTCCAGTATCTGTAACACTATTTTGCTGTTTATTTATGTTATGGAACATCTTTGCAAAAATATCTAATATAAAACAGTATCACTTTCAACTGCACACAAATATACCAATTAGCTCGATAAATGTTCTTGAAAAATTAAGTAGCTGATGTTTTATATACCTTGCAAAAATCCTTGGGTGATTATTATGTAGATATGTAAGAGCATTTTATTTGAGAAATCAATATAGGATTTTGCAATATAAGATATTCTAGACATTTTACTATTTTCTCACTTAAAATAACAGAATACAAGTTTCTGCTACTCCCAAAGTTTGCTCTCCAACATGTTTTCATGAATGGATTAGATGTCAAAGTTTTCTCTCTAACATGTTTTCATGAATGGATTAGATATGAGATGAGCAACAAGTTCTGTAAAAGAAACAACTATCAGAATAAACAACCTGAAAAACTTCTCCACATCGACCTGCTCGGGAATGACTAATACAATTGTTAAGGAATCTGGATATCTCCAAGTTCCATTAAAAGTCCTCGTGCTCGCTTCGGCAGTACATATACTAAAATTGGAACGATACAGAGAAGATTAGCATGGCCCCTGCGCAAGGATGACACACAAATTCGTGAAGCGTTCCATATTTAAAAAAAAAAAAAAAAGTCCTCCATTATTTCCATAATCAGGGTCCCTGCTATTCACCAAGACAGTCCCATGGTCCAGCCAGATTAGTCTTCTTGTTTTAAATTTGTACACAAAATGCCAGTATTCACTCTCTCAATGAATCCCATATCTCCTTTTAAATTAACAGCTCCATATAAACTTATTCCTTCATTAATTTCAACCCACTGTGTATCCGTGATTTAAAAATCAATAAGATATCATCTCTAACCTCAAGAATGGTATAGTCTGATAGCAGAAACAAATAAGGAAACAGACAGCAATAATCTAGCATGATAAAGGCCATGATTAAGGTGTGCAGAGAGCACCAGATGACTCTCAGCAGAGGAGTGGGAGTAAGCCACATGATGAGAAAAGGGGGCATTGCGGGGGAAGTCTAACTTATGCAAGGGGAGAGAGATGGGGGCAAATGGAAAGAACGCTTGGATAGAACAGGATCAGACCTTTGTATGTCATGATGAGAAAGGTTCTCTAGGGTCAGCGGGTGGCATGGTGGGTAAGATGCTGGACTCTCACATACCTAACCACAATTTGAGTATCAGACCTGGCAGCTTGCTTTCTCACTTTCCCTTTCTTTCTCTCTGTCTGTCTCTGGTGAGTGCACATGCCCTATAGCAAATTAAAATAATAATAAATAAAATTAATAATTGCTTAAGCTGTAACTAAATATTTTCATATTTTCAACCTCTTACACACTCCTTTACTCATACATAGTTTTGGTCATTTATCTTTTTTTTTTTTTTTTTTTTTTTGGAGAGGTTTTTGCTGCAGGGCGTATGCGCTCGCCAGACAGACAGAGAGAGACAGAGAGACAGAAAGCGAGAAATCACCCCCCAGGGAGGATGGCCATGCCGCAATCCCTTCTCCTCCATTCTCCTCTTGGGTTCTTGGGCACGCACACACACACACACACCAGGCGTGAGTTTAAGCCACCAGATCTGGGACTCAACCACAGTTGACTACATAGAAGTCCAGCGACATGGCCATTATGCCAACTGCTGGTCCCAATATTTGTGTTTTTACAAGTTCTCAGTACAGGGACCAGCAAGTGGCAAGGTGTTTAAGGCTCTGGACCCCCATATGGCTAACCATGATTCGAGTCCCAGACCTAGTGGCTTGCTTTCTCATTCCCTATCTCTCCCTGTCTCTTTTTGGTGAGCACATGTGCCCTATAGCAAAATTTCTAAATAATAATAAAAATAATAAATTAAATAATTCTAAAAAAATGTTCTCAGTACATTAGAATTCCATGTATATTGAAAAGATGTACTGAAACACTATTCATTAAAAATTTAGATCACAAAGATAGTTATTATAAATAAAATAAAATATTATAGTTATTACAGTTATAGATAGTTATTATAAATGAAATAATATATTTTCATCCAAATAATATTATTATTTAACATACTTTTTTCCAGATCTGTAATCAATTCATTCAAAAAGTGTTATTAAACATATGTATCTCACCCCACTAACTGTAGGTATACCAAAAACCAAACAGAATATAAGATTCCTGCCCTCTACAAACTATGGTTTAATTGGGGACATGAGAAAAGCACAGTTTAAAAAAAATTCAATACAGAGAATAATATTATTCAAATTAATCATAAATTCAGACAAAAGCAAATCACATCTACAAAACCTTAACAAGCTAATAATAAGAGACAAATAATCCAATTTTAAAATGGGCAAAAAAGGATCAGCCTATAGCACACTGGTTAAGTACTTTGCATTCAGAGTTAGACCCCTCATGGCCAACCTCAGTTTGAGTCCCAGCCCTGTGGGCTTGGAAAAATGCACACTAAACCCATTTGTGTGCATGCCAAAATTTTTGACGAGATAGACAAATAGAACAAGAGAGTTTGCAGAGTGACTACACACAGCTAGAGGTGCTTTCTCTCTCTCTCACTCTTTCTATCTCTCTCCTCTCTTTCTTTACTTTTCTATATTTCTTTCTGGCTAGTACAAGTATCCTCTGGCAATTTAAAAAAATGAGCAAAGCATGCAACTAGACATTTTTCCAAAGAAGATATAAAAATGTCCAATAAGCTCATGGAAAGATATTCAACACCATTAGTCCTTACAAATCAAAACCATGAATTTTTTTAAATGACTTATGGGATCCATTGTTAACATTCTTTTTTAAAAATTATTTATCTAATTTTATTTATTCATTTATTTATTTTAATTTGATCACAGAGAGAGAGAGTGAGAGGGAAAGTGAAAAAGCAAGCCACCAAGTCTGGGACTCGAACTGTGGTCAGCCATATGGGAATGTCCAGCGCCTCTACCACCACGCTACCTGCTGGCCCCTGAAACATGACTATATGCAAACTATGATGGCCATCATCAAAAAGACAACAATACCAAATGTTGCAATGTAGAGAAACTGGAACCTTTATATTTTGCTGATCATGACACAAGTGGCACAGCTGCTTTGTAAAACAAGTCCACAAAAAGTTAAACGTAGAAGTAAAATAATATCCAACAATGTCACTTCTAGGTATTTACCCAATACAAATGAAAATATATGTCTAAACAAATACTTGCACACAAATGTTCCTAAGAGCTTTATTATCATACTTATGCTTTTCTTTAGCATGTTATTGTTAAGCTGACTATTTTTATTCTTAGCCAAAAAGTAGAAATAACCCAAATCTTTAGCAACTGATAAATGAATAAACAAAATGTGGTATGACCCATGCAAAAGAAAATTTTCAGCCATAAAAAGAAATATTAATACATGTTATAACACAGAAACTACTATGCCAAGTAAAAGAAGCCAGTGACGAGCAGATACATGTTATACCGTTCCATTTACGTGAAATTTCGAGAACAGGCAAATGTACAGAAACAGAAGTAAGTTAGTGGTTGCTTAGAGCTGGAAAGGCTTGTGGGAAATAGGAATGATTGCTAACTGGGGTGAGTTAAATATTCACGGTCAAATAATTGGCCATGGTGATGGTTGCACAATCTATGATAATCCATTTTTTACATACAAAGGGATCAGTTAAACTTTAACTAACAATAGAGATTATAAAATAGTATAGCATGTATGTCAGAATCCCAGTAATGATAAAAATAGTATCCATGGGGACCAGCAGTTAGCATAATGGCTATGTTGCTGAACTCCCATGTAGCTGACTGTGGTTTGAGTCCCAGACCCGGTGGATTACACTCATGCTGGGCACGTGTGCATGTGTGCCCAAGATCCCGAGAGGAGAACGGAGGAGAAGGGATTGCGGCGTGGCCATCCCCCGTGGAGGGGATGATTTCTCACTTTCTATCTCTCTGTCTCTCTGTCTTTCTGGCCAGCGCACGTGCCCTATTGCAAAAACCTCTCCAAAAAAAAAAAATATATATATATATCAAATGTCAGGCCAGTGGGTGGCACTTGGCTGGACCCACATGGCTGACTCACCGGTTTGAATCCCAGACCCAGCAGTTGAAAAGCACACAGGGAGCCTTGTATTCATGCCTGCATGTGAGAAATGGAGGAGAAAGGATCGCAGTGTGACCTTCACCAAGGGGAATGCTTTCTCATTTTACTTCTCTGTCTCTGGTGAGCATAAACATGCTCTCGCAAAATTTAAAAAAAAATTAATAATAATAATAGTATCAATGTGATTATATGAGAAGATATCAAACAGTTCATGGAAAAAACTGGAATTGAAGTATGAGTTTGGGGCAAACTGGTGGTATCATGGTTAAGCAATATGGCTGTCCAGTTTGAGTCCTGGACCTTGCAGCTTGAGAAATATGCTTCACACACATGAGTACAGTCCCAATATCCGAAAAGGAGGGACAGATGGAGAAAGAATTGTGATGTGACCATTCCCAATGGGGATTGTTTTTTCTTCTCTCTCTTTCTCTTTGTCTCTCTTTCTGATGAGTGCATGTGCCCTACAGGGAAGGAAGGAAGGAAGGAAGGAAGGAAGGAAGGAAGGAAGGAAGAAAGAGAAGAGAAGAGAAGAGAAGAGAAGAGAAGAGAAGAGAAGAGAAGAGAAGAGAAAGAGAAAGAGAAAGAGAAAGAGAAAGAGACTGTTGCTCACAAACTAAATATTTACTATCTGGCCCTTTATACATCAAGTTTCCTGACTGAGGATCTATTTAATCAACCATTCTTTTTTCCTTTTTATAAAGAAGTGTCATTTCTCTTCCTCTCTTTACATCCTTTCCATATTATCTGCTCCTGGACGTGCCCATATTAATTATCTCCTCTGCTTTTCTTTAGCTTCTCTATTCCACTGAACTCTTCAAATTTTCTTATTTTTTAAAGATTTTTTTTAAATTTTAACTTTATTTATTATTTTCCAATTTGACCAGAGAGAGAGAGAGAAGGAAGGTGAGAAAGGAAGCCACCAGGTCCGGGACTCAAACCATGGTTGGCCACGTGGGAGTACAACACCTTTAACCACCATGCCACCTGCCAGCCCCTCCTTCAATTATTCTAAGAATATGCAACCTTCCAAAAATAAAATGATCCCTAGAGCCTAGTGATTAAGGATAGCCAGATCCTACACAGTCGCATACAGTTTGAAGCTCAGCCCCAGTGGCTTGAAAAACACACTAGGCATGTTTGCACGCATGTCCCAATCCCAACAGGATAGAGAAATGAAGGAAAAAGGATTGTAGCATGACTATGCCATGTTAGAGTAGGGGATGCTTTCTCTCTCTTCCTTTCCCTGTCTCTCTGTCTCTCTCTCTTCCTCTCCCTGTATCTCTGTCTCTCTCTGGCAATCATATGTACCCTCTGTTGATTATTCTGCTCTCTTCTCTGTCTACCATTCAATTCCTCTCCCTCCTTTTACCAACAAAGTTATGGAAAGTATAGTATTAATATGTACTCAATGCTTGTACTACCTGGCTATTTCCCCAACTACAGAATCTAACTTCAAACTGCTCTATCAATATTTGTAATACCTAAAATATTCTCTCTGGGCCGGAGGTGGCATGATGGTTAAGGGTGCTGGACCGACCGCAATTTGAGTCCCAGACCTAACAACTTGCTTTCCCACTTTATCTCTCTCTCTCGTCAAATTAAAACAAAATAAAGATAAAATAATTCTTTAAAAAATATTTTCTCAATTCCTTTTATTAA
Source organism: Tupaia tana (assembly GCA_026018925.1). Taxonomy (NCBI): domain Eukaryota; kingdom Metazoa; phylum Chordata; class Mammalia; order Scandentia; family Tupaiidae; genus Tupaia; species Tupaia tana. The sequence goes on along the minus strand of JAKSZU010000017.1, from coordinate 9,863,794 downwards.
CTAAATGAAAAGCCTTGTTTCCTTGACCTGCATCTCATCCTTTTAAAAACTTTCTTGCAACATCATTGTCTTCTTAGATTTTATTACATGTTCAGTATAGAACAATAGAAAATTCTTTTCCAAATTTTTTTATCTCTGCGTTCTCGTCTATGCCACCTCATCACTTTAATTATCACCTTCATGAGGATGACTACATCTTCAATCATCATTTCTATTACAAAATTTATTTTCCAGTTGTCACTGTGCAGAGGCAATTTTTCTACAAATTCAATTGTCTAAAGCTGAATTCATCACCTGCTCATCACAAAGAGCAGCTTCTGTGATTATCATTTTGATGTTGCATAGTCATTGAAATTCAATACTTATAAGTCACCTCTTCATTTTCCTACTTGCTTGTGTACACATACACACACACACACTCGCACACAATCATTGCCAGCATTTAGATGTAAACATTGCATAGTAATGGAAAATATAATGATTCCATGTCATAATAATCATTGGGAAAGTACCATTTAGCACAGTATGAGCTAAAACTTCAGAAACTTCAGAACTTCAGAAAGGAAAATGATTCTATCTTCTCTTAGTACCTCAAAATTGAAATTAATTTTTTTCACATCTGAAAAACAAGTATTTGCTATGATACTAAATCATTGAGAAATATCATGTACAATAGAATCCCTAAATTTCAACAAGCTATACAATTTCTTTGTTCTTTTACTATTTACAATGTAAAGAAATAACAAATGATTCTTTTTATTTTATTTCTCTAGTTTCAGGATGCTCTGATAGAAAAAGTTGTATAAATCTTCATTCTGAGCAAAATACTACTAGTTTTATATTATACAAAATACATACTAATACTTATATGTATTGTCTGATTTCATTATGAATGCTTTTGATATCTCAAAGTTATTGTTTTCAGACTTGCTTTTAAGAGTGGATTTTTGAAAGAAAAATTGTCAAAGATACAGTTACAATAAGTAAGAGAGTACCTGGGTTAGCTCATAGGATATCTACACCTAAAGGTAAATTACTCTTAGATGTGGTCAAATGTAAACTGTATATTAGATCTCATTAGAAAAGAACACTCTAAAAAGAAATCAAATCTTCAGCTCTTTAAAACATCTACATCTTTCCCCAACACACGAAAATTTCTAGCATTATCATTCATTATCCTTTAGTGTTTTCAATGGATCATAATAACAATGATGTATAGTACAATAATACTGAGATAATGTTTTGGCATATAATTTACAACTGTGAACAGAAAAGAATTCAAGAAGAAAGTAAAATGGTATAAGGATATGAAGAGGAGAGAGGACTGTCAGATTCAAAATTATTTTCCTTAAAATGAACTAAAATGTTAAGATGTCAATATATTACTATCACTCTACAAACACAGAAACTAATATTTATAAAACTTGTGCCCTATAAAATGTAAAATGTACTTTCAAAATAAAGTTTTAGTTCCTTCATACATTTATTAAGTAAATACTAATTGAGCCCTTACCATCTTCTAAGCACTATAAACACTAAAGACACAATGTTAAATAATACATAGCCCCTACTCCCACATTCATATTCTCTCCCTCTCTCTCTCTCTCTCTCTCTCTCTCTCTCTCTCTCTCTCTCTCAGAGTGAGAGCACTCTGTCCGTCTCTGGTCAAATTTAAATAAATAAATAAATAAATAAATTTAAATGAAATAATTCTTAAAAAAGAGAGAGAGAGAAAGAGAGAGAAAAAATAAATAAATAAATAAAAGAAAATCATGCTGGGCATGTGTGCGTGCATGCCCAAAATCCCCAGAGGAGAATGAAGAACCGGTTATAGTGTGGCCATCCCTCCAGGGGGTGATTTCTCACTTTTCTCATTCTGTCATTCTCTGGTGAGCACACAAAGGGCATCTATGGCAAAAATCTAAAATAATAATAACAACAATAACAATAATATATTAATAAGATTTTTAAATAACTGAGAAGGTTTTCCATTAAAAAGTCAGCTTAGGGCCATCTCTGTAGCACAGTGGTAATTTGCTGCCCAAAATAAGCTGGATCTTACATGGCAAACACGGTTTGGATCCCAGGCCCAGTTATCCTGGAACACTACACATGTGCGTAAGTGCCCATGATCCCTCAGGCTAGAGAACTAAAGGAAAGGGACTGTGACCTGACCGACCTTGTGGAGAGTGCTTTTCTCTCTCTCTCTTTCTCTGTCTCTCACATGCATACACAAGTGCGCTATCATAACTAAAGGAAAAATAAAAAGAGAGAACTACCTGGGCCGGCCCCATTGCCTAGGAATTAAGGGAGCTGGACTGCACTCGGCTGACCACATGGTCTGAGTCCTGAACCCAGCACCTTAGAAAACACGGAAAGTACACGTGCCTAAAATCCTGACAGTGCAGAGAGATGGAGAGAATGGGATTGCAACATGACTTCTCCCTCTCTGTCTCTGTTTCTCTCTGGGGAGCACATCCTCTGGCAATTTTTTAAGAAAGAGATATCTTTTTGGAAATGTCAACTTAAAACATTATTTCTTTCTTTACTTTTTGTGTATTTTTTTATTAGAGAGAGATTTTTGCCATAGGGAGCATACACTCGCTGGAGAGACAGGTAGAAAGCAAGAAGTCTCCCCCAAGGGGTCATGGCCACACCACAGTCCCTTCTCCTCCATTCTCCTCTTGGGATTTTGGGCACACCTGTATATGTGCCCAGCATGAATTTTAAGCCACCAGGCACAACAAATCTGCCAGTACTCTAACCTTGTCAAAATAGAATTCAACAATCTTGAAGTCTGAAAAACAGATCAAACAGCCACTTTGAAACTTACCTTTTTTTCCTCTTGCAATATTATTATTTCATAAAATCGTGGGATAAATGAGCAAAAATTTTGTTGTTGATCTTTCTTGATGTTAATATTTTCACAACGTAATGTCTTTTCCCTTTTAAAAAATTCAGACAGAAACTGAGTTCTCTATTTTAAATATATACATGTTTATATAAGCAAAGAGAATATTTTTACAACATCTTCTGTTTTAAAATATGTGATAATAAGATTAATTTTACCTCCAACCTAACATTATAGCTCTGACTCACACTGACCAAGAATGTCTCCTAAATCCATCATGCAGTTAGAAGACTGGAGAGAAAACGCTAGGGATCAGGAGAATTCGAGGCCAGTTTAATTAAGAAAGAATATTTTAGTACACGGAACCATGGGCTACGTAATCAAATAGGTCTCGGTTAAATTCCGCTTTTTCCATTGAAGAGCCACATGACCCCAATATGAACTACACAGAGACTTGTGAAGATGAGACACGGTGACACGTGTAAAGTCGGTTCAGGAATTATCTCATAAAGAGCAATGGCTTTCTCAAAGGTTACTCCAAAGCTTAATACTTACTGGAGAGTTTCAAGCTAACTTTTCCTTCCTTAACAGCACAGTGTAGTCTGGATTATTAGAATACTTTGTAGTCAAGAACGACATTAAAAGAATATTATTTTTTCTACTTACTGGATTATATCATACTGTCCAGGACCAGGACCTGACTTTTTAGTTAATTCTCGTCTTCCTAAAGAGTTGCCAAAATGTATACCTTTGTATTTCAAAGTTGCATTGGAAACACCCTTAAAAAAAAAAAAAAAAAAGAACAACAAGAACAATATGAGATACAGTTTAAATAAATCATGAAACAATGTGTATCTTTGCTTCAGTCTAATCCTAAAGCAAGGATAACCTCAGTCAAAGGGGTTCTGCCGGTAAATGCTACTGTGTTCTTTGACAGGCACCACACCAAGTTATCACGTTGTGCCCCTTCTCACTTCTGAGTCAGGATTCCTGGACAAGTGCCTCTGATGGTAGCATTTCCTCAACCAATAGGAACAGCCTCGCCCTTGGCAGTACACCCAGAAATCTGAAACCTTAAGGGCAATGAAAATTAATTACTCATTGTTTAAAATAAAGGGTGACAGACTGTATTATTTAGGAGATGAAAATGCCTATTAAAAACCTTAATTAAACAGATTGAGAAAATGCAAATGTCACTAACAGATACTAGATAACGTCTAATAACCTGGTATTTACGTGCCCTATAGCAAAAACCTCTCAAAAAATAAAAATAAAATTTCATGAGCCAGCCTGTGGCCTGGTGTTTAAGACAACTGGATGCCACATGACTAGCCATGAAGTCTGTCTTGGACATGGCAATTTGAAAGACACACCATGGAAGTGTGGGTATGCCCAAAATTCCAACAGGAGGGAAAAATGAAGAAGGAATTGATCCATAAAAGGTGCTTTGCCACTTTCTCTCCCCTCTTCCCTCACCTCTCTCTCTCTCTAACAGTAAGTACACACACACTTTCTGACAAATTACAAAAAAAAAAAAAAAAACTCATGAAAAATTTTCAGAGTAACAATAAATTAAACACTACCCCAATTCATTTTATTAATGCTTGAGAATAATAGGATTAATCCTCTAATGCCAAAGCAATTATTTGGACATAAGAAATAAATAATCATCTTTCATTCATAACCACTATGATAAATGTCACACGGTTAAACATTATTTATAAATAGTGAAGCACCTGGTTCCATCAGAAATTAAAATAAAGTATAGCCTAATAACATTTTATCTTATAGAAATTGCCTTTATTCACCTAATGCATTCTTTTTTTCTTATCAATAATTATTTAATTTTATTTGTTGTTGTTATTATTATTATTTCACCATAGAGAGAGAGAAAGTGAGAAAGCAAGCTGGTGGAGTGCCTTATCCACCATGCCATCTGCTGGTCCCTTTTTTTCTTTAAAGAGGTTTTTGGCTTGGGGCGTGTGTGCTTACCAGAGAGAGAGACAGACAGACACAGAGAGGATGAGAGGGAAAGTGAGAAATCAACCCCCTGGAGGGGGGGCCATACCACAATCCCTTCTTCTCCATTCTCCTCCTGGGATCTTGGGCTCTCATGCACACGTGCCAGGCATGACTTTCAAGCCTTGGGTCTGAGAGTCAAACTGCAGTCAGCCATGTGGGAGTCCAGCAATGTAATCCTTATGCCATCTGCTGGCCACCCTAATTTAACATTCTTAAATTGAGTAATCATTTAAGAATTTTTTTAAAAATTCATTTTTATAAATAATGGTAGAAAATAACTCAAGTTATGTTCAACTCATGTCTAAATTCATAGTTCTATTTTTGTTTCTTTTTTTTTAGATTTTTGCTATAGGGTAAGAGCACTTACTGGAGAGAGAGACAGAGAGAGAGGGAAAGTGTGAAATCACCCCGTAGGGGGATGGCCACACCGCAGTCCCTTCTCCTCCAGATTCTCCTCTCAGGATTCTGGGAGCACACATGCAGGTGCCCAGCATGTTTTTCAAGCCACTGTGTCCAGGACTTGAACCACAGGGTCCAACATGTGAGATCCAGTGCCTTGACTACCACACCTCCTGCTGGCCCCTAAATTCATAGTTTTAAAACAAGCTTAAATTATTGGGACCAGCAGATAGTGTAATGGTTATGTTGCTGGACTCCCACAGTCAAGCGTAGATAGAGTCCCAGACCTGGTGGCTTAAAACTCATGTTGGGCACGTGGGCATGAATGCCCAAAGTCCCGAGAGGAGAACAGAGGAGAAGGGACTGTGGAGTGGCCATCCCCCCTGGGGGGTGATTTTTCATTTTTTGTCTCCTTCTCTCTCTCTAGTGAGCACATGCACCCTAAAGTAAAAATCTCTCCCACAGGAAAAAAAAAAAAAAAAAAAAAAAAGCTTAGATTATTAAAATAACTAGTATATACTGAATGAAATCCCTGTAGCATAAATGTATAGTTTAACTGCATGAAACAGTGTGTCAGTTGTTCTAGGTGGCTATTGCTATCCTATAGTACTGGAATCAACCTCTCAATTACCATTATAAACAATATTAATTCAATATATAGCAATATCTGTGATAGAAAACATAACTTCCATTTAAAATGGTGATTCAAATGCATTTCTACCCTACCCTTCCCCAAAATTTCAAAAGAAGTCTATAAAACAGACACAGAGCCAGACAGGGGAGTGGTCAGACAATGCTCTACAGTAAGGGTCCCCAACCCTTGGGGGCTATGCAAAGTTCTGAAAGAACTGTTTCACTAAAATACTAGTAAAAATCATTTCTATTTTTGGACAATTCTAATGGAACATAACACAGAGAGAGGACAAAAATTATATTAAAATTTTTTTTAATCATGTTAAGATTTTCTATTCTTTTAACACAGAACAAGAACTTGAGCAGAATTATATACAAAAAGCTTTCTCCATGTGAATTGACATTGAGATTTTATATCTCAACTGTTTAACAATACCATAGGTAATTCAGCAAAAGGAAAGATTATGTATGCATGCATGTATACACACACACACACACACACACACACACACACACAAAATTCAAGACTTTAGGAAAATCCTTTTCCCGTGTATACAATAACATTCATTTCATTTAAGCCATGTGAATTGGCAGCTACTTAACTGTCCAACCTCTGCGTACTCAGGTAAATGTTCAATCTGAAATTTAATTTAAAAGCCTTTTAAAAATACAGACTGAAAGTGGAGAATAAATTGATGCACTCTTCAGTCTAAATCACACTCTTTTTTCTATGTCAAGAAGTGTTGACAATATCAACCTCAAGGTCACTGTCAACTTAGAAAGTCATTATCAAATAAAATATGACTTAATTGAAGCAAACTCAGCGTGGAGCTGCATTATTCTAAGTGAATGTGGTAATATAACCTGGAGAAGAATTACTAACTGCCACTCTCGTTGACAATTAAATGAATGAAGACGGGGTTAGCAACTTTTATTCTACATCCTTCCATAATTAAATATGGAAATAGCATTTGTGAAGAATTAAAAGTCCCAAAGTGCATCAATTCAAACACTAATGGGCTGCTTTCCAGTGTGGCAGGACACAGGCAGCTCCCAGCATGTGATCATTAGCAAAGACGTCAGTATCATAATTCTGATCACAAAGCTTTGCTTATGAAATCTACCTCAGAAAAATAGTTTCTAATGGTTACCTGCGATCTTCTAATAAGAGCTAAGATAAAATGTATCACTCAAAATGTTATACAAAATCACTTACACAGAATTTATCTTTACAGATTAAATTTAACTAAGGTTCATTACTTATTGGCCAGAGTCTTATATAACTCTCAATTCTATAAGCTTTATGAAATATCTTCAGCAGATGTTAATTCTCAAATTAGGAAATAACCACAATAATTACTTATCTATTGAATTATTTTCTGAATTTTCCGCTAATTATTATATATGGAAACTGAGTCCACATATAGTATTTTCTCAAAAGCAGCTAACCAGCTACATAGATTTATCATAAATTTGGATAAGAATTGAATTAACATGGGCCAGCAAGCAGGTGACATGGTGGTTGAGGCGTTGGACTCCCACATGGCCGACTATGATTCAAGTCCTGTACTTGGTGGTTTGCTTTCTCTCTCTCTTTCTCTCTCAGATCAAACTGAATAATAATAAATTTTAAAATTAAATGAATAATCCTTTAAAAAATATTTTTATAAAGAACTGAATTAACATTATTATAGAATCACACTTGTAATAGTCTATGAAGAACTTGTAAGTTTTTCTGTAAGAGAAACTGAAAAAGACAAAGCCTTCGGGCTACTGAACTTTGCCCCCTACCTCTCATTCTTCTCTAGAGGTAGGCTTCACAAATAATACAATCTAATTCTAATTAAATTTTGCTGAATCTTCCTGAATATTAAGAACTATGTCTTTTGAGCCAGCTATGTCTTTTGGGCCAACAGGTGGTATGGTGATTAAGGTGTTGAATCCCCCATGGCCAACTCCTGAACGTTCAGGAGCAAGCAGAAAGAGGTGATCTGGAATCTCCCTGCCATTCTGTTGTGATTGCTTTGTGTCACAGATTCAGTAGATATTGAGGAATATGTTAACCCTAATAGTTTTTGGATGTTTAGCTACAGTGCCCTTAGATCCATCTAGAAGCACAGTAAATGGATATTGAAGAGTGGAGAGACAAGAAAAAAGAAAATGAGAGAGAGAAACAAGAAAAAAAAAAAAGACTGAAAAAAATTATAATTATTGTTTTTCTTTTTTAAAAAATAAAAAAGCACAAAATAGAAAATGACTAGATCACAGGAGCCATGAGGAATCTTTTCCTGAAGGCCTCACCTCTCCTGTCTGGGTTGGGAGGACCAGAGGGGATTATTAACAAGACAAAAGGTGGAGCTGAGAGCAAGAGAAAAACTTTACCTTTAAAAAAATTTTAAAAAGGAAAAATCATGGGAACCAACAGTTAGCGTAATAGCTATGTCGCTGGACTCCCATGTAGTCGACCCGGTTCGAGTCCCGGACCCGGTGGCTTAAAACTCACGCCGGGCGCGTGTGCGTGCGTGCCCAAGATCCCGAGAGGAGAATGGAGGAGAAGGGATTGCGGCGTGACCATCCCCCCTGGGGGAGTGATTTCTCGCTTTCTGTCTCTCTGTCTCTCTCTGTCTGGCGAGCGCACGCGCCCTATAGCGAAAACCTCTTCAAAAAAAAAAAAGAAAAAAAATAAAAAAGGAAAAATCACAAAAAAATTAGAGGACGGACACAGGGAGAGACAGAGACAGAGATGCAGAGACAGAGATAGAAGGTCAGAAGAGCTCCCTACCATGCTAGCTTGTTTGCTGGAGACTGAAGTATCAGTAGGAAATCTTCATTTCTCTTTTACCGTGAAATGACTAGTTCACAGGAGCCATGAGGAATCTTCTGAAGGCCTCGCCTTTCCTGCCATGCTAGCTTGTTTGCTGGAGGCTGAATTTATCAGTAGGAAATCTTCATTTCTCTTTTACCCTGAAATCCACCTACCTATTTTCTAACCATAGTTTACTGCAGTAACTGAAGCCACAGAAAGCAAAATTGCAAAAGCTGGCAGGTGGCGTGGTGGTTGAAATACTTGACTCCCACATGGCCGACCATGGTTCTAGTCCCAGACCTGGCAGTTTGCTTTCTTGCTTTCTTGCATGCTCTCTCTCAGGTTAAATTAAGTAACAATAATGATAATAATAATAAATAAAATTTTAAAGTTAAAAAAAAAAGAAAGCAAAATTGCAGATAATCGCACTATGTTCTTTTGGCTTGAATTTAGTAAAACCAGACATACTATCTGCTATGGTTTGAATGTCCCCACCAAAATTCACGTCAAAATGTAATCTTCATGAAATATCAAGAGGGTGTTCGCTTAACCCAACCATGGTTTCAGAGGTGAGGACTTTGGGAGATAACTAGAATTACTTCAGGGCATTAGGGTGGGACCGCCATAATTGAATACTGGTAGCTTTACAAAAGAGAGAGAGACTAGAACTGGCACGTACTCACCTCTTCCCATGTGACGCCGTATCTGCCTCTTGATTCTGCAGAGTCCACACCAGCAAAAAGCCCTCACAAGTATCTACCACCATGCTCTTTCAATTCCCAGCCTCCAAAGACATAAGCCAAATTAATCTATATTCCCTTTTCTTTTTCTATTTTCTCTTTATGAGAGAGAGAGTGTGCACAGAAAGAAGGGAGAGAAAGATTTTTGACAGGGTTTCAACACATGGTGATCCTCCTTCCCCAGTCTCAAAGTAAGTTGGGACCACAGGTACACACTGCCATGCCTGGCCTGTTTGGATTGAACTGGGAACTGAACCAGGGCCTCCTACACAGCCTCAGCCATTGCAAAAGAACACCCTTCCATTTGCACCACTGCAGCAGACCCTAGATCTCTATTCTTTATAAATTACTCAGTTTATGGCATTCAGTTATAGCAACAGAAAATGGGCTAAACCATCTACTTTCATTATCTGTATTTTAGATATCTCATAATTTCACCTGGCTGAATGAAAGCTTGACTCAACTCTGATAAGGTTTGAAATTTTTAGATGAAATGGATCTACTATATTATGTTCGATATTTTAATCACAGAAAATCTCCTTATATTTTTATTTACAATCATTTGTGCAATAAATAATGCTTATTAAAATCCCACATTTAAATTAGTTTATGAATAAGATGCTCTATTTTTCCTTTCAAATTCAGGAAAACGTATCTATAAAAAATCTATGAAGAGAATATCTACATATGGTTATACGTTGTGGCAAGAACTTCTAATACTTTATGCCCGATTCATAAAATTTTATCTAGGCAGAAGTGTATCAGTAATATTCCCAGCCTCCTTGGCAGTTAGTAAAGGTAGATTACTGTACTATAGCTCCCAGGCCTAGACTACGATAACCTCCCACTCATAATCTTCTATCCTCTTCTGCCAGTTGGATGCAGATGACAAGGCCCGAGGTGATGACAGAAACATAAATGGAATAAGCCTGTGTACCTGAATCTCTACAAAGAGGAAATTCACTTATCAAAAACGAATGCCCATATGAATGAATGGCTAAAAAAAAAAAAACTATTGCATTAAGCTACTGGGATTTGGAGATCTATATGCCACCACAGTTAGTGTTATACTGAAACATATACAGTTTTCCACTTGTCAATATGAAATGCATTATACTTACAAATTGAGGTTTATAATATGCTGGACCTAGTGTGCTGTCACTATCCGGTGGAAAACACTTTATGATACTGTCATCCTCATTAATATGATAGCCATATGACTGTCCATAAGAAGGTATTGAAGGAATATCAAAATGTTTGGTAATTGTAGGTGCTCTTGAAATTTTCTGTAAGGAAAATACTTTATATTGCTTACTCAAAGACAAGACAGGGAATGGAAAACAAATGTTAAAATTTACAAAAAGCAATTATTAAATCCTGATTTGTTGAGTTTTATAATATAAATTTAAAATACTTGTTTTCTAAAAGTAAATTAAATAGGGACCAGCAAATGGCATAATGGTTATGTCGCTGGACTCCCATGTAGTCAGCCACAGTTCAAGTCCTGGACCTGGTGGCTTGAAACTCACACTGGATATGTGTGTGTACATGCCCCAAATCCCAAGAGGTGAATGGAGCAGAAAAGATTGTGACGTGGCCATATCCCTTGGGGGGGCAGGAGGAGATGCTTTCTCGTTTTCTGTTTATTTCTGTCTCTCTGGTGAGTACATGCACACTATACCAAAATCTCTCTAAAAAATAAAAAGTAAATTAAATATGTAAATTCAAGTTTTACCTCATCTTATAAATGAAAAAATATATACCATTATTATTAAAGCTACCATAAAAAGAATTCTCTCCTATTTGGGTCAGTTATTTATCTCGCTTTGTAAAGGAAATATTAGTAATACTAAAAACAAGCATTCCTGCAATCATATTAACAATCATGATATTTTAATATCTGCCATGTAAAAACAAACACTATTTTTAATAACATTTTTTACTTCGTTCCCTCCTAACTCCTGACTTAAAAAAAAAAAAAGAAGAACTTAGTTATATGGAAAATTAACCTATTAAAAATATACTGATCTTGTAGGTTCTGGATAAATAAACAAATGATACAATTGCATGCACAAATGTCCAAATAGCTCTATGTTATAGACCAAGTATCATGGGCTGAATTGTATCTTTTGTCACCAAACACAAATAATAAGTAGTTTCAGTGATATTCATGAGACCAATTACCAAAATAAAATAGGAAAGCAATAAACAACTTCCCCTTGATCCAGTACTTTCAAGAAGCACTTGAATGGGGCCAGTAGGTGGCATGGTGGTTGGGGCACTGGACTCCCACATGGCCAACCACAGTTGGGGTCCAGGATCTGGCAGCTTGCTTTCTTGTTCTCCCTCTCTCTCTCTCTGTTTCTCTCTGGTCACATTTAAAAAATAATAATAATAATAACAATGATAATAAATAAATAATCTTTTTTAAAAGTATTTGTATGATGCTAAGTCCTTCCAAAATATAGTCCCTATGTCCTTTTCCAGCCTCTTCTACTTCTCACCCTTAGGTATTTTACTGAAGACACTTCAAAAAACTTTTTTCTTCCCTAAATATATTGTGGGGGTGAAAGGGAAGGTATTCAAAAAGCTCATGGAAAATGCATATTATAAAAAAATTATGTATGGTTTTCTAAATTTTTTGTGACAAAATAGAATTGCACTTTAATTCTATTTTCCATTAACTTTTTGAAGTCCCTTCATATAACACCAATGCACCTTTGCAAACTGACCAATAACTCATCTCCTATACAAAGTCTTTATACCAGTTAAAAATAATCTCATTGGCTGTCATTAAATACCACTCTTGTATCTTACTCTTATAGCACCCCATGCCTAGAATGCATTTTATAGTTGTATTTTTCAAGGTCCATCTTAAAACCAGCCTTTTCCAAAAATCCTCCACAAATTATTCCTTCTAATGACACGGTACTCATTTCTGTTTCTATGGCATTTAATTACATGATCGCTCATTTGGCACCTGTCACATTTTGTCTGTAATTAAGTGCTACCTATATACATCGTTCTTCCATCTAAATCTTAAGCTTCTTTCTGTCAGAAATCATGTTTTCCTGTTTTGTTTTGTCTGTTTTTAAAACAAGGTCTCACTGCACCGCCATCCCCTGCCACTCTCCCTGGCATGCTTTTTTCAGGCAGGTACTCAGCACGCTGCCCTGGCCAGCCGCAAGCTCGCAATCCTTCTGCCACAACCTCTGAGAACCTGGAATTATAGGTGCCCACCATGACACCCAGCTTTTGAGTTGGACAGAAATCCAACTCAGGCCTCCCATGTAATCCCAGCCTACAGAGCACAGCATCTTAGCAGCACACCACCACCACTGGGCCAGGAATAATGTTTGTAGTTTCAATACATAGCAGTTTCTCCTTATCCTGCCATTTTGCTTTCCACCGTTTCAGTTACCCACAATCAACAGTGGTCAGAAAATAGGTGTTTACGGTACAATAACATATTTTGAGAGAGACTACATTCACATAACTTTTATTACAGTATGCTGTTAAAGCTATGCTATTATTATTTATTGTTATTAATCTCTTACCTAGTTTATAAATTGAACTTCATCACACTTTTGTATTAACTACAGTTTCAGGCATCTGCTAGAGGTCTTAGAAAATATAAGGGGATCGGAAGGAACTACTTTATTATTATTAATAATAGTAAATAGTACTATTTGCAGGACCAGCAGTTGGTATAATGGCTGTGTCGCTGGACTCCCATGTAGTCGACCGCAGTTCGAGTTCCGGACCCGGTGGCTTAAACTCAGGCTGGACCCATGTGTGTGCGTGCCTAAGATCCCGAGAGGAGAACGGAGGAGAAGGGACTGCAGCGTGGCCAATCTCCCTGGGGGGGGGGTGATTTCTCACTTTCTGTCTCTCTCTCTCTGTTTGTCTGGCTAGCGTACATGTCCTATAGCAAAAACTTCTCCAAAAAAATAAATAAATAAATATAGTACTATTTGCTATTATTATATGTACTTAACACAGAGTTTCCACTATATATAGATAAAAGCACTAGGATGATTATTTAAATCTCCCTTACTCTCTACTCGCCATAGACATTGAAAGTGATTACAGATTTATCAAAAGCAAAGATGAAATTAGATACCAATATAGCTAAAAAAGTTTATAAACCTCATTCAGAATTCACTTCATTAAAAACTAACTGCAAAATGGATACTAACAAATCTATTCATTTTTACAGTAAGGCTTCTTAAATATACATCACTTAAAATATTAAGTCTTTACTATTTCATTTTAACTAAGAGAGATGTCATTACAGGCATAATGTAAAATGGCAACATACTGATTGAAAGTGCTCTTTTGCTTCTAGTACTTTTCTGTTCATGATACCCAGTCTTTTAGGATAATCTTGATCATAGCTCGCTGGTCCTGGATTATCTGAAATAAACTTCTTAAAGCGTTTCTCCCGGTTTTGTAGACTATGGCCTCCTTTTATATTATACTAAATTAGAGAGAAAAAATATCTTATGAAATAATAAAAAGAAGCACTTTATAATGAATTATTACTTGGTAATATTTAATATTGTTATGAACAAACGGTTTAAAAATCCAACTTGAGAAAGTTAAGACCTTTGACTGAAGACATAGTTCTAGCAAAGGACGATAGTAAGAAATGGTAGTTATATTTGTCAGCTTTCACTTCAAACTCAAACTAAAATTTACTGTACTTAGGGCACTCTAAGAGAAAGAAAGAAAACTTGATTTTAAAATAGAAACTGGAGACAGGAATTTCCAAAGCAGGAGAGAAATAAAAGATATATATTTTGCAGTCCCCTGGAAAATCTGTACCTTTGAAAGGATCTTTTAGAAATGCTGGCATTCATATTGCAGGTAAAAGCAAACATTCCAAGCTTGTTTAGGATTATTTATTTTCATGAGTAACATTTTGGTCATTCCCAGGGACGTTTATGTAAGCTTACCAGCAAAACTTTAGTTTTATAGTTATATTAATTTTGAACATTGTTTACTGCACCGGGAAGAATCTTCTATGGTTCTCCATAATACATGTTTAGATTCTCCAGAATCAGGAAACTGTTAACTGACTAGCTGACTTAACTGCCAGTTAATTCAGATAAAATTCTGCCATCTACTTTCCTATAAATGGCTATAAGGCAATCATTCCAAAACTGATTCATAATAAGAGTGGCTGGCATTTGATTAACTAGCTAAGTTTTTTTTTTAAATATTGATTTATCAATAGTCCTTTCACATGTCAATTTTTCATAATCACAATTAACAGCGCCTACCTATTATTTGCATCTTATTCAGTTTTGTTCAGCCTTTAAGAATTATACAGGTGGGACCAGCAGTTAGCGTAATGGCTATGTCGCTGGACTCCCATGTAGTCGACAGCGGTTCGCGTCCCGGACCCAGTGGCTTAAACTCACGCCGGATGCGTGTGCGTGCGTGTCCAAGATCCCAAGAGGAGAATGGAGGAGAAGGGATTGCGGTGTGGCCATCCCCCCTGGGGGGTGATTTCTCGCTTTCTGTCTGTCTATCTTGTCTGGTGAGCGCATGAGTCCTATAGCAAAAACCTCTAAAAAAAAAGAATTATACAGGGACTGAACGGTGGTGTAGCAGTAAGATGCAATGCTCTCTAAACAAAAATAAGTACACAATGGAGGTCTCCTTTTTTTTTTTTTTTTTTTTGAGAGAGAGGTTTTTATTGCTATAGAGCATGAGCACTTGCCAGAAAGACAGAGAGAGACAAAGAGACAGAAAGCGAGAAATCATCCCCCTAGGGAGGGTGGCCACGCCGCAATCCCTTCTCCCCCATTCTCCTCTCAGGATCTTGGGCACAAATGCACACACGCCTGGCCTGAGTTTAAGCCACAGGGATCCAGGACTCGAACAGCGGTCGACTACACAGGAGTCCAGTGACATAGCCATTACGCTAATTACTGGTCCCTTGGAGGTCTCCTTTTTAAAAGACGAGTCAAATTTCGTACAGCCCTGTAGTCTAGTGGTTAAGGGAAGAGGATCCCACATGACTTCCCACATAGTTCAAGTCCCAGACCCTGTGCCTTGAGAAATGCGCTGGACACATGTGTGTCTGTGTGTTCAAAATCCCAACAAGATTGAGAAATGGAGAAGAGATTGTACCATGTCTACACTTCATTGAGGGGTGGTTTCTCCTTTTCCCTCTCTCTTTGTCTCTGGTGAGCACATATGCCCTGAAACAAATTAAAACAAACAAACAAAAAAAAAGATTCAAATTCTATTTTGAAATGGCCAATTCACTACTAGATTACTGTTTTAATAAGATCAGAATTACTAACTTTAAGGAGTTTAGGTCTATATAAAAACATATCTCAATTATTTATTTTGCAAAAAAAATTAATATTACAAGTTGAACAAAAAGTAAAATCATGGAAAAAGAGAAGGCTATTTCAAATTTTGATTCTTTGAAAGCTATTACTTAGGCTCTAAGACCATATAAGTCAATCTACAATTTGAATTTATATTGCGTATTTCAACAAGGACCATACCTGGGCCTCTTAGAGGCAATTTAAAGGTCTACTGGGTTCAGCTAGACGCTGCTCTGTGTGAATGCAAAATTTATGTGAAAAGAACAAAAGAAGGTATTTATGACTATGAGGATACTGAAATTAGATCCACTATTTCTGAACATGAATGAACCATTAAAGATATTCAAGTCACAGACTCTTCAGACGGTACTAAAATGAGAGACAGATGAGAGATAATGGCTATAGTTTTACTGTATGACATACACACACACACACACACACACACACACACAATTCTTTACTTTATTGTCATCCTTCTTATCCATCTCCTATTTTTTTTTCCTTTTTTTTTTTTTTTTTTTTTTTTTTTTGCCAGAGAGGAGGAGTGTAGACAGCAATCCCATGGAGAAGGGTCACGCTGCAATCTCTTCTCTTTCCTCTCTCCCTCCTTTTGGGATTTTTTTGGGTATGCACACGCAAGTGCCCAGTGTGTTTCTAAAGCCACTGGGTATGGGAATCTAACTGCACAGCTGGCCATGTTGAATCCTGCTGCCTTAATCCTGCTCCAAGCCATGGAGCCAGCCTGCCATTCCTCTTCTATAAACTTTGATCATGCACAACTTTCATGAGCCATCATTTATTCAAGAGTCCTGTTCTCACATTACAAGAACCATGCATCGTATAGCAATGTTTTCTGTCTTACAGAATATATAGAATAAAGAAAACCTAGTAAGGCAAACAACATTAAATGCATTCACCATTTTTCAAATTACAAAATATACACTGAAAAGCAAAAGAAGATCATATAAGGAAAAATTAAATATGGCAAGTGACAATTTAGTCCATTAGAGGAAGAAAATATGATTTTAACTCAGTTAAAATAACTTCATAAATTTACCTGTGCTTCTGAAACATTATAGTGTCCTGGACCTGGAGCCACTGTCTCTGTGGTTGAGGCAACAGTGAAAGTACTTTCTCTGGTAGCCGAAGAAAGAAACGGAGCAAAACCACCTATAAGGATAAAATCCTATTATTAGCAGACAAGAGAGGTTTCCAAGGAGTTCAGAGAAAAAACACTCAAAATATACATAATTAATACCTTCAATTGTTGACACTCTATTTTCAGAACTCACGGCTAGCCACAAAATTTATTACATTTAGAAAATTCTGATGTAAGATCAAATTTGTATTAATATATATTAAATATAAGAACCTATAGAACTGGAATTACTGAACAATAGAAATATATGCAAAATTTAAAAAAAAATGATAAAAGCCTTTTGGTTTCTAATCATATTTGGTTGGGATAAAAATGGCAGTTACAGGGCCAGCCAGTGGTACTGCTGCTCCACGATGGAGGAGCCACTCGGGAAACCCTGAGTTCCGGTTCTAGCCCCCGTACACAATGGGCATGCATGCACATTCCTGTGATCCAGGCTGGCCCAGGGTGGGGGCTGCATCGCGGCATAAAGACCCTGCTTAGGGACCAGCAGGTGGCAGGGTGGCTAAGGTGCTGGACACTCCCACATGGCCGACCACGGTTCAAGCCCCGGACCTGGTGGCTTGCTTTCTCAGTGTCTCTCTCTCTCTCTCTCTCTCTCTCTCTCTCTCTGTCTTTCTCTGCTCAAATTAAGAATAAATGAATAAATAAATAAAATTAAAGTAATTATTTAAAAAAAAAGACCCTGCTTAAAGTCTCTCTCTCTCTCTCTCTCTCTCTCTCTCTCTCTCTCTGAAGAAATAAATAAGACTTTTTCAAAAATGTCAGTTATATTTGGGCTGATTTTCATCTTCATATGATCATTACTTTATATTTTGAAATATCACATACTATTTGCAGAGGATAGCATATGTAAATTTCTAGAAAGAAACTGAATATGGGTTTACAGGAGGTAAATGATACTATCTCCTTGCCTTCCCACATACTTGGAACTTAGTAAATATTTCTTGATTGTATGACCCTAAACAAAGGTTTACAAATCCAAGGAACAAATTTCAAGCAATCATAATATCAAACAACATAATCTACTTGAAGTCTGATTGTTTTTTTAATTCAAGGACTGTATTGAGAAAATTAGTATAGTCTAAGCAACACAGATATTGAAGAAAAGATAGGAGAGAATAGAAGAGTCAACAAATAATAAAGGAATAAAAGTGAGGATTCATAACTTGTACACTACAGAAAACTGCTGAGAACTGGTCACCATCAGTACAGTAAAAATCTTGCTGATCTGCACTAATAATAAAAGATACTCTGTTTAAAAACAGAAATACTATGTTTCTCTTAAGACCCATATGTATCAAAATGCAACTGAAATGAATAATTATTAATCCGGCAGCCAGAGGTGCAGTGTAATGTAACTGAACCCACATGGGAAGGTGCCAGAATTGAATCAGGACCTCTCCCCATACACTGGACACACACAAGGGCCCATGACCTGGGCTGGCAGAACCTGGAGTTGAATTGCAATGTGAAGACCTGTTAGAGGTTGTTTGCCTCTCTGTCTCTTTTAATCTTACTGAAGAAATGAATAAATAAAAACTTGGATTTTTAACAGGTTTTTAAACTTAAAAAAAGTTTCAAAAAAAAATTTTTTTTAAATTGTGTTTGTTTTTGCAGCATGAAAGAGGTAATGAAAATAGACCTTACTCTTTTAAAAAATTCCTTGAAACATTAAGAAAAGTATTAAAATTATTTTAAACATGAAAAATCATCTTAAGCATCATAAAGGAAGCCAAAAGCCCAGAAATTCAAAAAGAAGGGCGATTAGGGCAAGCCTCGTAGGAGATGTCAAAACTCTAGGTATTAATTTAGTGACTAATGGTTTAAGCTGGCTGTCCCAAAGCAGAAAAAAAAAAAAAAGAAAAAGAAAACAAACACTACCCCCCCCCCTTTGTATAAGTAACAAACACCACAATAAATTCTTAAAACTAAACCAAGTTTGTGGGGTCTGGTGGTTAAAGCAGCTGGATTTCACATGACCAGCCAGGCAGGTCAAGGCCCAGACCTGGTAGCTTGAGAAACACACTGGCCATTTGGATGCACGTGCCCAAAAACCTCAAAAGGGAGAAAAGATGGAGTAGGAAGGATTGTGTGACCATGTTCCACTGGGGGTGCTTTCTCACCGTCCCGTCTTTGCCTCCACCTGCCAGTAGATGTGCCCTCTGGCAAATTTAAAAAAAAAAAAAAAAAAAGCGTGGCCATCCCCCCTGGGGGGGTGATTTATCGCTTTCTGTCTCTCCGTCTCTCTCTGTCTGTCTGGCGAGCGCACGCGCCCTATAGCAAAAACCTCTAAAAAAAAAAAAAAAAAAAAAAAAAAGGAGTTTAAGTTTTGGGAACCAGCAGTTGGCGTAATGGCTATGTCACTGGACTCCCACGTAGTCGACCGCGGTTCGCGTCTCGGACCCGGTGGCTTACAACTCACGCCGGGCGCGTGTGTGTGCGTGCCCAAGATCCCGAGAGGAGAATGGAGGAGAAGGGATTGCGGCGTGACCATCCCCCCTGGGGGGTGATTTCTCGCTTTCTGTCTCTATGTCTCTCTCTGTCTGTCTGGCGAGCGCACGCGCCCTATAGCGAAAAACCTCTCCAAAAAAAAAAAAAAAAAAAAGGTTAAGTAACCCATGTTCAATTTGAAAAGGCAACAAGATATCTGAGAGAGCTGAGAAACCCAGGACACCAGTGAAACATTCCACATCTGGTGAAGTAACCAGAGAAGTAGCTACAGCTTTTATTCAAAACGCACACATTAATAAACACACACACACTAAGCTACATATTACGTAAAGTAAATCATACAAACTACCAAAGACAGTCATTCCAAGAGACAGGAAGGCATGACCCATAACAGGAAAAAAACTCAGTAAAAAGAAATAGGTTCGAAGTAAAAGGATGGAATTAGTGGCCAAAAACATTAAAATCTCCATTACAAACATTCTTATACACTTAACAAGTTAAAGCAAAGATAATGAACACGAAAAGAAGATAAGAGGAAGATATAAAAGGGACCCATATTAAATTTCTTAAAAAAGAAAACATACTGGTTGGGACTAACAACACATTTTATGTTGGTCAGTAAGGCTTTTTTTTTTTTTTTTCCCTAATTCTTAATTCCTTTAAAAAATAATTGACTTGAGACCAGAAGGTGGCATGGTGGTCAGGGCAGTGGGCTCCCACATGGCTGAACATGGTTCGAGTCCTGGACCTGGCAGCTTGCTTTCTTACTTCCTCCCATGCAGTCTCCCTCTGGTCAAATGAACAACAAGCAAGATGATGAATAAAATTAAATAATTCTTTTAAAAAAAAATGGACCGCAGGGGCCAGCAGGTGCATGGTGGTTAAGGCACTGGACTCTCAACTGGCCAACCACATTTTGAGTGCCAGACCTGGTAGCTTGCTCTCCCTCTTTCCCTCTCTCTTTCTCTTTCTCTGTCTCCCTCTCTTTCTTTCTGTCTCACACTAGGCGTGTATACATGTATGCAGTATAGCCATCCTCCCTGGAGGGTGATTTCTCGCTTTCTGTCTCTCTCTCTGTCTCTCTGTCTCTCTCTGCCTCTCTGGAGAGTGCACATGCCCTATAGCAAAAACCTCTCACTAAAAAGAAAAGTGCCATTTAAAGTAAACATAGCATCAATTTACCATGGCATTATAGCATACATGGACATAAAACTTTTGACCACAATAGCACAATGAGATGGGAAATGGAAGGAAGTGATTGTGAGGCTCATGTGCTATATGTGAAGTGGTACAAGTGTTTTGTTTTGTTTTGTTTTGGAGAGGTTTTTGCTATAGGGCAAGTGTGCTTGCCAGAAAGACAGAGAGAGAGAGACAGAAAGCAAGAAATCACCCCCCGGGGGGATGGTCATGCCACAATCCCTTCTCCTCCATTCTCCTCTTGGGATCCTGGGCACACACGCGCACGCACCCGGCATGAGTTTAAGCCACTGGGTCCAGGACATGAACTGCAGTCGACTACAAGGGAGTCTAGCAACATAACCATTACGCTAACTGCTGGTCCCAATAGTGTTTGAAAATAACTATGCTAAATTAGAAATATATAGCGTAAAGTCTAGGCAACCACTTAAAAATAAAACAAGTTGGCAGAGCAAATGAGTCAATATTAGAGTTTTTTTTTAAAAAAATATCATTTAAAAATATTAATACCTCAATTCAAGCAACAAAGGTAGGGAAAAGAAAGAGAAAGAAAAGATGGAATAGAATACAAATAGCAAGAGTCTAAATTTAAAGCCAAAAATATTGATAATAAAATTAAACACAAAAGTTATAAACATCCGATTAAAAGGCAAAATTTTCTCGGCCAAAAAAAAACAAAAAAAAAACAAAAAAGGCAAAGAATGTTAGGCTGGACTTAAAAGCAAGACTCAATTTTATGCCACCGGCAAGAAATCCTCTTAAAAGACACAGAGGTTAAAAAATAAAAGCATGGTGGGTCCAGCAGGTGATGTGGTGATTAAGGCAGTCAGATCCCATATAAGACAGATTTTATAACAAGAAATACCAGGGATAACAGATTTCATAGAGATAAAGGAGTATGTTCATGTAAAGGATTTAATGATTCATTAAAAAAAAAAAAAAAAAAAAAAAAGAGCAAATAAGTGATTAATTGCCAGCTCCATGGCCTGGTGGTTAAGGCAGTCAGATTCCACATGGCTGACCAAGACATGGAGTCCCAGAGAAATGGGCAAGTGTGCAGGTGTACCCCAAAAGTCCTAAAGACAGGACAGATGGAGGAGGGATTCTTGGTTTGACAAGGGATTTTGGTATGGCATCATTCTCCATGTGGAGGAAGGTGCTTTGAGTGTATATACCCTCTCCACCCCCAAAAAAGGTTTCATTTCAGTACATAAATGCCTTTCTGGTTAAGGGATAGCAAGGTCTGTGAGATACACAGGACTACAAAAAATAAATAAAAAGACAGCAGGAGGTTAGAAATACAGAATTAGAGCTGCAAGTGGTAAGATATCTAGGGCGCTGGACTCCTACAGGGCAGGCAGTTTGAGTCCCAAACCTGGCAGCTTACTTTCTCACTTTCCCTCTCTCTGGTCAAATTAAAAAATAACAAATTTAAAAATTAAATATTTCTTTAAAAGAAGTGCACAGAATTTGGAGACTCACATAAACAGAGCCAGGAAATCAAAACTCTAAATCTAAATTGCACGTTCAAAAATATGATGTAAGGGGGGGCTAGCATGTGGCATAAGGGTTAGGGTGCTGGGCTCCGACGGAGCCCAGCTAAATCTCATGCCAGGGGTGTGTGTATGTATGCGTGTGTCCAAAATTCTGAGAATGGAGAAGGGATTGTAGGGTGGCCATGGTGGTGGTGGTGGTGGTGGGGGGGGGGGGGTTCCTGCTTTCTGTCTTTCCAGAGAGCTCACTTGACCAATAGCAAAATTCTCTCAAAAATTAAATTAATTAATTAATTAATTAATTTTTTTAAAAAAATTATGTAAGGCCAGCAGGTGGCGTGGTGGTTAAGACACTTGACTCTCACAAGGCCGACCAGTCCTGGACCTTGCCACTTGAAAAATCACAACAAATTAAATAGATAAGTAAATAAATGCATATTTTAAAAATATCATGTGAAGTGGCTATATCCTAGATTTGATTACTGTCCCTCGTATGTATGCCTGTAAAAACGACAGTGCAGTCCACAAAGATATATATTGATTATATGTAAACCAGCCATCATGAAGTTTAAAAATAAAACACTTTAAAGTCCGATGCAGACAACCGTCGCAGCGTCAGCAGTCCCCGCTCCGACCAGCTCGGAGTGCCAGGCGAGGGCCGAGCTCTCCCGCGCCCTCGGGGCCTCCTTACGCCTCCGAAGCGCGCTCTTCCGGCTGCCATTCAGCTCACCGCACACAGCATGGCGGGCTCAGGGTGGGCCGGGGCAGGCACGCCCCTCGCTCCATCTCACCTGTCGCCCGCTGCTTCGGGAAAGGTACCTGGTAGGAGCCAGGACCCACACGGGCCTCAGTGCTGCCGCCCTCGGCCAATTTGAGCACGCGGGGAGCGCGATCATACATAATGGCGGAGGGCGCGGGCGAGGGGGTGCTGAAAAGGGAACAAAACTAGGCGGCTAGAGGGGGCTGGAGCACCAGGAAGACGACGAGTCTGAGGAAGTTCGGGCAGAACTGCCATAAGCAGAGGCGCTAAGCTCGGAGTTATCGCCTCGCCCGCTCATGGGCGCCAGATTTCTGGACCCGTGGTGACTTGAAGGGAGAGCGACCGGAAACGACTCCGCCCACCCAGAGCAGGGGTCACCAACCTACGCCGCAGGCGCCCCTCCCAGAAGGATAAGGTGCCCGCCCCTGAGCTTCCGGCCCAGGCTCCGCCCACTGCTCTCCGCCCCGGAAGCCCGGGGAGGAGGCGGGAATGACTCTTGTCATACTTGGCGCGCCCTTCCCAGAAGAGCCGTCAGAGCATGCGCACCGCTCCCTAGCCGCCCGCTCGGTCGGCCCAACCCTCCGCGCCTTGAAAGAGAAGGTGGGGCCGAGCCTTGACGCTCCTTCTACCGCAGGGACTGCTTTAAGTCTCCGACGCTTTTCACTATGCAGAAGAGCCCTAGAGAACGCGTTAGAACGGGTGAGAGCTAACTTAATCTTGATCTGCTTTCCCGTTAACGTAGAACGTGTGCAAAGAAACTCAGCAAATCTAGGACAGAAACAAAGCAGTATCGCGAAGCAGAGCCCGACTTGAGCAAGCTCGCCCCTCGCCCCTGCCACTCTGGCTTTCCCACCCAAAGAGAAAAAGCACGTCTGGTTTTACCCCATTGACCATGCAAACTGCTGAGCGAAACCCAGGGAGCGGGGCCGGTGACTAGAAATGGGGAAAAGGGCAAGGAGACGGAAAGCTCACCGCAAGGAGACAGAAACCTGCGTGCAGGTGGCTGGAAGTTGCTTCTGTTGTCCGATACCAAGCACTGCTCAGCGAGGGGTGGGAAAGCCGGGTTCGCCCCACTAAGCCAAAGGGTCTCTTACCCTTAGATAAAGGGAACATAGGTTCTGCAAAGGTCTGAAGGAGTCGAAGTCCCAATCCACCTCTGCATATGCGTCTGTTTATGCCGTCAGCTGTATACTTCTGAACATCCTTAGAGGCTTACACATATCCTACCTTGACCATGCCTTGCCCCCCTATGAACTACAGTTCTTTAATTGGTCCCCACTATGAATTTTTACACTGTTTGTACAGTGTAGGACAGGATTTGCTACTCGATTTTGTGCGTCATTTACTATGCCTTAATTGTGCCATATATTAGAATACTCTCAATAGGAGGCTATGTGCTTCTTAAGGATGGGTCCATTGTACACCACCTCCCCCCCCCCCCATTCAGTAGCTAGCTGAATAATTTACTCTCTTAAAAATACACTTCTTGTATGGGGCCAGCAGCAGGTGGCACAGCAGTAGCAATGCTCTGTGATGTTGGACCTACATGGGAAAGGCCCAAGTTTGTTCTGAGGTCCCCTCGTGCATGCAGGGGGCACCTGTGCCCATCATCCAGGCTGGCTGAAGCCGGAATGCAAAAGCATTAAATTTCCTGTTAAAGTCAGAGATTGTCAAGGAACCAGCAGTTGGCGTAATGGCTATGTCGCTGGACTCCCATGTAGTCTACCACGGTTGGAGTCCTGGACCCCGTGGCTTAAAATCATGCGGGGCAGGTGGGTGCATGCCTGAGATCCCAAGAGGAGAATGGAGAAAGGATTTGGAATGTGGCCACCCCCCCTGGGGGGGGGGGGGTGATGTCTCGCTTTCTGTCTCTCTGTCTCTCTCTTTCTGGCAAGCGCATGTGCCCTATAGCAAAAACCTCTCTAAAGAAAAAAAGACGGATTGTCAAATTGAGTTCTTTAAAAATTTTAAATAAGGACCACCAGGTGGTATAGTGGTTATATCTCTGGACTCCAACATGGGTGACTGTGGTTTGAGTCCCAGACCTGGTTGCTGAAGGAATTTCAGCTGGCCATCCCCCTTGGGGAGTGCTTTATCACTTTCCCTCTCACTGTGCGTGTCTCCCTTCCTTCCCCTGGGGAGCCCATGCTCCCTAAGGCAAAAACCTCTAAAAAAAAAAAAAAAAAGGAAACAAATCTTAAATACATGCTTTTTACAAGAATTACTAAAACATGTTCAGAAAAATGTAATAGGCCAGGTGAGGTCAAGGAAATGCAAACAGAATTGAAGTAGGTAACTGAGTACTAGGAATTTAAGGTTAAATGTACCAAAGACTAAGAGACATGTCATATAGTGATAAAGGTGACAAACAACTATAAAACGTTGGGTACCAAATGACCTAACAGCTGAATACCTAAAAAACTATTAAAAATGCAAGGAAAGTTTGATTAAAAAATGCAATTAGAGTGGATACTTCAATGCACCTCTTTCAGAATTAGTAAATCATACAGACAGAAAAAAATTAGTGGATGATAAAATCATTAGACTTGAGGGACCGGCAGATGACATAATGTTTTCGTTGCTGGACTCCCACGTGGTTGACTGCTGTTTGAGTTCTGGACTCGGTGGCTTAAAACTCACACCAGGCATGTGTATGTGTGCCCAAGATACTGAGAGAAGAACAGAAGAGAAGGGATTGCAGTGTGACCATCCTCCCTGGGAATGATTTCTCGCTTCCTGTATCTCTGTCTCTCACTGTTTGGCAAGAGCACACAAGCAAAACTTTCTCTAAAAAAAAAAATCATTAGACTTGATATTAAAAATCTTACATGTGAACACAAACTATAACAAAAAAATTTTAAAGAATTATTTTATTTATTATTATTTAATTTGCTATAGGACACATGTACTCACTAGAGAGAGACTAAGCGAGACAGAGAAAGTGAAAAAGCAAGCTGTCAGGCCAAGACTCAAACCATCTGGGGATTCAGCGACCCCAACCACCACACCACTTGCCAGCCCCTACATTTTAAAACATAAAATCACACACTGAGAAAGATCTCCTAGAATCCTATTTTAACTTGGATGAGGAAAATTTTGAGAATTTGTTAATCATTCTGCCTGAAGCAGCCCATTTCAGCCTCCTGGTCCACCCTGCAGATTTTGTACTCTGCAACATCAGCTCTTACCTAGATTTCTACCCTGCTGGTGGCCCCTACAAAAACTTGCCAGCCCCACAACTGGCACGAGCCAATTTTTAAAGATGTCTCTATTATATTCTGTATTAGTCTCTGCTCTCATAACAAAATGCCTGAGACTGGGAAAATTAAGAAGAACAGCAATATATTTCTCACACTTCTGGGGGCTGGGAAGTCCAAAATCAAGGTGTCAAAAGTGAACGTGTATGGTAAGGGCCTGTCTCTGCTTCCAAAATGGTGCCTTAAACACTGTCCTTACATGGTGGAAGGGCAAAAAGGGAAGAACAATTCCCTTGCATCTCTTGTGTAAAGTCACTAATTCAACTCATGTGTGTTCTACCCTCATGACTTAATCACTCCCTAAAGGCCCCACCCTTTAATACTAGCACGATGAAGATTGAGTTTCAACATGAATCTTGAAGAAACATGCAGACCATAGTACATCCTTTAAGCCATTATCCATTTATCTTTAAATTTCAAAATTCTATGAGTATTAGACCAACCTAGAGTATTCTTGAGAGACAAGAGAGCGGAGAAATGAGAAGGATTGGGCCTCATGAAAGCCAGTCTCTGCTGCTTCTGCATAAATAAGACAAGAAAAGTTTGATTGCATGAATGAGGAATCCTGAGTGGTGGTTTCCTCAGAGGAAATTATATTGGGGCCCTTCTCCACAATTAGTAGGCATCTCCATGGGTCTCAGGAAGAGTATGGTCTAGAATTCTCTATGCTATGGGAACACTGTCATATTCTCAATGTATTCCTAATGTTTAAACCTGATATCTTAAACAGATTGGTTTTTCTATGTGCTGGTATGACACTTAGAACTTATGTCCTCTTTGGACATTAATATCCCACTTTGGGAACATTGAGTTTACTAGCAACCCTCATCACATTGCAAGATGTCTGACAAGCTTTAAAAGCTCCATGTTATTTCAATGCATAGTCCAGTGTTTGGCTATCACTGAGCTACCAAAGTGAGTATGAAAATGCATTGAGACTGGCAGGAGGCTTCTTTAGCCACGGAAAAGAGTCATGTTTGAAAAGGACACATTCGTATTCTGAAAGAAGGAAGCCAAAGAGTCTTCTTTTAACAGAATGTTAAACTGCTTCTATTTGTCTATTTGATTGTTTTTGCCCTGTAATATAGGCTGAGCTAGGAACTGGAATCAGTGGGCTAGAAGTTTGCAAAAGTTTTTAAAATTATTATCAGTTTTTAATTTGACCAGCGAGAGACCAAGAGAGAGAAAGTGAGAAAGCAAACTGCCAGGTCCAGGACTTGACCCATGGTCGTCCATGTGGGAGTCTAGCACCTTAACTGGTTAAACCACACCAACTGCCGGACCCAAATTTCTTAAGCTGTAGGTAAATATGTAAAAGTCAGTTCTTCAAAAATCACTTCCCTATCTAGAAATTACATTTCTTTGAGAACACCACCCCAAAGGTTGTGCCAGTTACAGCCTATTTTTTTTTACATTTGTTTATTTTATAAATATGTATTATACTGGAAAATATGTGTCAGTTATATTCTTACCAGTATTTTGTGATGACCTTTCCTCCCCCAACACTATTAACGATCTCTTTTTATAAATTTTATCATTGAAATTTCTTTTAATAATTGTTATTTTAATATAAAAAATGACAAAATACTAAATAATTTATTTAGCCTTTCTCTCTTTAAAGGGAGAGAGCATCACTCACCACTATTTAAGTGGAAATTACAGAGTGACTTCCTCCCAAAGAGCGCAGTATTGAAACACAAAAGTAACCTTACAAGTGGAAAAATCTGGCAAGCTACCACAGTTAAATTAACAGTAACAGTGATAAGTCAGTGTTGGTAGCATGTACCTTCCATATGAGGTGATGCATTCTCCTGTGGTCTTCCTTTCAACAATCCATAACCAGAGTCTAGTCATGAAGAAAATATTAGACAAATGCCAACTTAGAGGCATTTTGCACAATACCTGACCAGTAATCCTCAAAACTGTCCAAGCCATCAGCAATAAGGAAAGCATGAGAAACTCTTAGAGCCAAAAGGAGCCTAAAGAGACATGACGGCTCCTCATAATGCTGCATCTTCAATGCGATCCTAGAATAGGAATAGGATATTTGGTTAAAACTAAAGAAATTAAAATAAAGTATGGAATTTCATTAATAAAATATATCAATAACTGGTTCATAAATTATGGCAATTATGCCATGCTAATGAAAAATATTAAAGTAGGAGAAACTAGAGGCTGATATAGACAAGGCATCTCTCTCTACAATTTTTTTTTTCAGGAAATCTAAAACTATTATGAAATAAAAAATTTATTTTAAAAATAGGCATGGTACCAGCTGCGGTAACACATGCTGAATACTGCTGTTTGGCGGCCTGAGGCCACATGGGAAGCCCAGTTCAATTCCCAGCTCACACTGAAAAGCAATGCTCGGTGGTGTGTATTTATGGTCCGAGACTCACGAGGCTGAGGCTCTAAAAGAAATGGAACAGGGCAAGACCCTGTCTGAAGCAACACACATGCGCACACACACACACACACACACACACACAAGAATACCAAATGAAAATTACAGTCTTATGTAACAAGAAATTTGAAAGACAATTCCAATGTTATTTAAAATAATTCACCAGATTTGTTATTACATGCCTGTAATTTCAGCAACTGGAGAGTCTGAGGCAGGAAAATCACAAGTTTTGAGTCCAGCCTGGGCAATATTAAGTATACTCTGTTTCTAAAACTTAAAAAAATAAGTAAATAAACAAAACAAAAACCACCACATTCTAGATAAGAATAAATTCCTTCCAATTCATTTCATAAATTTAATAGCAAAATATCAAGATTCTGCCAAAACAGAATGATATAATTAAACTCTATCATAAATATACATACATGCAAACATTCTAATGAAATAATAACAGCTCCAACTTTCTTTAAAACATCTGAAAATGAGGTCTCCAAAAGTACAGGAAATTCCAGGTTCACACAAACCCAGACCTGGATAAATATGACTCCAAAGTTTTCTATCAATTAACTTCAACTACCAATACACTAAAATAAAATTTTTCTTCTCTATCATCTCCCTCACATTCTCCCTATTTATCCTAATGCAACCTTCCTCCTCTTACCAACACACACACACACGCACACACCTCTCATTCTCCCCAGTTCTCAGAACAGGACCGCAGGTGACCATAGAATGGACAGGGAAAGGCACGAACAGGGAAAAGAAACCAGCTTCCAAGGGATCCTCCCTCCCTTCTACCACCAGGTCCCAGGGAACTCATTTCTTCAGTGGCGAAGTGGTCTTCAGTCTCATCACAACTCTTCTTACTCCCCTCCCCAATAACACACATACTCTGTGGACAATGTTAACTAGAGGTAGTAAACAAATCTTAGTAAATGCCTGGAAAGACCACACAAATTCCCAAGAATTGACTAATTTCCCCCTGTGCTTGGAATACAATCTTCTACTAACATATTCTAATTTTACTTTCATTTTTGTGCTCATAGCTCTCATCTCTAATGTTAGGGGGCAAATAAATATCTAGACTCCTTTTCATTTGCAGCATTTAAGATTCTAAGAACTGAATAATAAGTCTTTAAAAAAGTAGCTTTTTACTCAGTAAAGGGCACTAGATGGCACAATTTCACCAATGTATGCTAATAAAATCATTATCGTCTTAATTCACATAAGAAGTAATTAGCTTTATCAGTAGTTACACCAAAATCATTTAGTAGGAAACCTATATAACAATAAAGAGAAAAGTTCCTGAAAATGTGTTTCTGAAATATCATGTTTTATGCCCTTATTCATGAACACAGTAACCAAAATTCTAACACTGGGGGAATAAATAATCTAAGGAAAATCATTGTTTATCTGTAATAAGATATACCAGAAACTTACAGATAAACATTAATTTGTATTAAATATACATTTATATAAAATAACTGATGTATTATAAAGCTCTGTATTATAAATCTCTATAAAGCTGACTAAATTCCATTGACTATAAATGCTTAAAATAGGGTACTAGAAAGAAAAAGAACTCAAAAGTGGAATTATTTTTACTTAACTGCTTGCCTAAAATAATCATATCCAATTACAATCTTAGTTCCTTATGCTTAAAAAGTTAAAAAAAAAAAAAAAAAATTGGACCAGCCTGGGGCCTGGTGGTTCAGGCTGCTGGGTCCCAGTGGCCCACAGTGTAGTTCAAGTCTTGGCCCCAGCAGCTTGAGAAGTATGCTGGCTGTGTATGTGCATGCCCCAGTCCTAACTGGGTAGAGAAGCAGAGGAGAAGGAATTGTGGGGTGATGATGTCTTAGTAGGTGGTGCTTTCTCCCTCTACCTCTCTGTCTGTCCCTCTGGCAAGCACATGCACCCTCTGGCAAATTTTTTAAAAATTTAAATGGATCTAGAAATAATAGGGAGTGATTAGGTTTGCCCAATTTAGTATGCAGTTGACCTTTTATTTGTTTAAAGTACTATATTTACAACCAAAGTCCCAGATCTGTCCAATGTTTTTACCATCACTTCATTTTCTTGAAATATTTATAGTTCAGAAAGTCCGCCACTCATGAGCTACATTTTGACATACAAGACAAAGCACATCAGCCAAGTAAGCAGAGCATACACTTCACCTGAGCCACCCCAACCCTGGCTCAGGCTCTTGAAACAATCCTGCCTAAGCATTATTTGCCACACAGTGTAATCAGCAGTAGTGGATTCTTATTCTCGAGGTTCCAAGACAGAAATGTCTCTAATAGATTCTCTTACCTATTAACAGTTCTCTTCAAAGGAAAGTCAGCATCTTGGGCAAAGGTAACAGCTTCTGGAAGGTCAAATGTGAAGAGCAGAGTAGGGAACAGGACATCTACCTTGTTAGCTAGGCAGTTCTAAGCTACACTAGATGTTAGTGAAGTGATAGACTCTTAGATTCAACAAACCAGACAGAGCAGGGTGGTGAATGGGGGAGGAAGTGAAAGAAGAAGCTGGACAGTTCCTACAGAACTTTTAAAGCAGTCCTGGAGACCATTAAAAGCTGATGAGTCTCTAAGTGGCTTCTCAATGGTAATGCTACGTGGGCAATGACTTTGTATAGAAAGTTGTCCTCAGATATCTAAGATGACTTACCCATAACAAATGTACCAACACTCTCTCTATATCTGCCATAACTCCACTGTAAACTTTACATAAAGACTTGTAAGAGGTCCATTCCCAAGGCCTAAGAGTTGTGGGGGCTGGATCCAGCCTACCATGTAGGATAAATCCTGGCCCTGGCATCTTGATAAACAAACCAGATGTTATGCAGGGTGGAGATAGTGGACAGATTTGGGGTACAACATGCCCAAAACCCTGAGAGGATGTAGAAATGAAGAAGGGATTGCAGTTTAACTACCACATTATAGGGTACTTTCTCCCCGATTCTCTCTCTCTCTATTTCTCCTCTCTCTCTGGCAAGCACTCATACCCCCTAGTTAAAAATAAGATTTGGGGGCTGGCAGGTGGCATGATGGTGTGGTTAAGGGCACTGGACTCCCACATGACTGACCACAATTCGAGTCTGGACCTGGAGGCTTGCTTTCTCACTTTCCCTCTCTCTCTCTCTCTCTCTCTCTCTCTCTCTCTCTCTCTCTCTCTCTGGTTAAATAAAAATAAAGTTAAATAAAATAATGAAAAAGAAAAAAATATTTGAAAGAAACTTCAAATTGTAGCCATAATGTTGCTGGTTACTGTCATCCATCAGATCAAGTTAATCAGCTCTGTCTTTATAAGATCATTTACCATGATAGGATGGGGAAAACCGTCTGTTTTCTGTTCTTAAATGGTAGGTTTCACTTCAAAAGTTTCTCTTGTTTGTCTCCCCTAAATAACATTTAACCAATATGCTAACTAAAAGGTACTAAGCATTAGGAAAAATGAGAAGGTAAATGGAATATGACCTAGATGATAGTATCCTTTGTTTAAAAACATTTACGAGATGGGCCAGCAAGTGGCATGGTGGTTAAGGTGCAGGACTCCCACATGGCCAATCATGTGGGAATCGTAGACTCGGCTCCTTGCTTTACTTTTCGTCTCTGTCTGTATTTCTCTCTCTCTGTCTATCTCTGGTGAGCACACGTGTCCTATAGCAAAATTTTAAATAATAAATCAAATCAAATAAATAATTTTAAAATTATTTTATTTTTATTTATTTATTTACTTTAATTTGACCAGAGAGAGAGAGAAAATGAGAAGGCAAGCCACCAGAGTCGGGGACTTAAACTTCAATCAACCATGTGAGAGTCCAGCACCCCTACCCACTGCTACCTGCCAGCCCCCAATAAGTAATTAATTTTTAAAAATCATTCAACAGATAGATATAGACAGAGAAATACAGCACCTCCTCATTGTTAGTTTAATAAATGCTCAAATTTATGACCTGTTCTCCAGTGTAGGGCATCCTCTTTCCCAGTTTGGTCTCATTCCTGCAGTCTGTCAGTAGTCACTACATCAAGCTTTCACAATCATGCAAGACTAAATATTTCATTTACAAACTCATGCTTCATTGGGTACCCATAGAAGCATTCAGAATAAATAAAAATTATTACACTATATTTATTTATTGTGTTGTAGTATGTCTTGTCGCTTTCTGGCAGTTACCTAAAGTATGATACATCACAAGAACATCTTCCTTTAAACTCCTCACTTACTGACAAATTCACTTAATGACCTAGTCATGGGAACCAGAGCTTCATTGTTGAATGAAGAGTCTCTGTAAATATATTACAAAAGAAATATGAGAAGCATTATAACATGGGTACATGATGACCATTGTGGTCTATTCTCCAATGTTTCCGCTCCATCCCAAGAAGACTATCTGTGCATATTATGGTAGTACATTATTACCTTTGCCAGTGATTAGTTCAGAGAAGTGCATGTGACTTAACTAAGGCTGTGGCTGGCATAATTCTAAAATGTCCCCACCGAAAGATGTCCCACACTAATCCCTGGAAAGTATAAATATGATAAGATGGTTACATATTTACCACTCCCGTGGTTAGGTTATGTTAAAAGATATAGTGGGGGTACCAGCAAGTGGCGTGGAGGGTAAAGCACTGAATTCCCACATGACCAACCCTGGTTAGAGTCCCAGACCCAGAGGCTTGAAAAACATACTAGGCATGTGTGTGTGCATGGGCAAAATCCCAGAAGAGTGGAGGAAAAGGAATTGTGCCGTGGCCATACCCCTTTGGGGGTGATTTTTCACTTTCTCTCTCTATCTCTCTCCAGGGAGCACCTGCACACTATGGCAAAAATGTTTAAAAAGCAGGGGGAGGGATATAGTTAGTCTTAAAATAGAGAGATTATCTGAATGGGCCTACTCTAATCATGCAAATACTAAAAGCAGAAAAGCTTCTTCAGCTAACAGTAGAGGGGCAGTCAGAGAGATGTGAAGCATGAGAAGGATTCAAGGGAACCACTTGATAAGGAATGTGGGCAACTCCCAGGAGCTGAGGGTAACCTCCAGCTGACAGTCAGCAAGGAAACAGAAAGCCCAGCCTCACAACCACCGGGAACTGGTTTTTGTCCACAACCTGGATGAGCCTGGAAGAAGGACATTCTTTCTCAGATCTTCCAGCTAGAAACCCAGCCCAGGTCACAGTCAACCAAAGTTTTCAGCCCTAAACAGAACCCAGCAGAGTCTGCCTGGACTCATGACTTTCAGAACTATTAGATAATGAATTAGTATAGTTTTTTTGTTTATTTTTTAGGCTTTTGCCATAGGGCACATGTGCTAGTAGACAGAGACAGAGAGGGAAAATGAGAATTCACACCCCAGGGGAGATGGCCATGCCACAATCTCTTCTCCTCCAGTTTCTTTGGGATTATTGGATGCACACCCACATGTCTGGCATAATTTATAAGCCACCAGGTCCAGGACTTGAAGCATATAGTCAGCCATGTGGGATCCAGAGCCTTAACCTCCATGCTACCTACTGGCTCCAAATTTTCTTTCTTATTAGTACCTCAATTGTATTAAATTAGGGACCACCCTAATGACTTTATTTTGACTTGATTACCTATATAAAGACACTGTCTCCAAATAAGGTTACATGCTGAGCTATTGGATGTTAGGATTTCTTTAATACATAAAGTTGGGGAGGACACAGTTCTGTCTGGAACCCCAAGATATGTCCTCTACCCTACAGGAATTTTCAGCCTATTGTGTCATATATAAATTTACTCTATTTCTTATATTTATTAAACTTTTAATTTTAAGAGAAAAGAATAAGTTGCTTTATAATAATAATAATAATATTAGGTATTCACATTACACTAATTGTATTCTCAGATGTGTTTGATAAAATACCAAATTGACACTTCTAAAATAAGTGTAGTGTAAGTATCAATACTTGCTTGAATTAAATTATTATTCTCTTTATCTTGGGAAATTGATTTAAATCTAAATATATATTGGTTTCAATTACATATCTATTTAATTTTTCACAAGTCTGAAAATATGTGTAATTTTCTTCCCTTTTTAAAAAAGTGCACATAATTCAATTGACAAATCCAAAAGAGTATATTGAGGATATCTCTGTGATGAAATGAGAACTTTTTATCACATAGCAATGCATATGGTTGAGAGAGATAAAGTTAGGTCAGTAAAGTGATGTTTTCCTTTCGTACTATGACTTACTAAAACAGTTCCAACACCAAGGCATTTGTATAAGTATGACGACAAGTGAGGCCAGCGGGTGGCAAGGTGATTAGGGTGCTGCTGGATCCCACATGACCGACAACAGTTCACATCCCAGACCTGGTGGCTTGCTTTCTCACTTTTCCTCTCTCTCTCTCTCTCTCTCTCTCTCTCTCTCTCTCTCTCTCTCTCTCTTGTGTGTGCATGTGAGTGTATGACCTATAGCAAACTGAAAAATAATAATAATGAAAAATGTTTTAAATGTAAGTATGAAGACTGGAGTCATGCTGTAGATTTGGAAGTCAACATACAAGAGATATTAAAGCCATGTCTCCTCATCCATTGTGAGCAGACAAAGAGAAAAGCAGTGCTTCAAGCAAACACAAATCAAGATTAATGATTTGGAGGCAAAAGAGGAGGAACCAATGAAGGAAAATAATAAAATCAGTTGGCATGTAGACACATGTGATTAGAATTAGTATAAATAATGTCAGGAAAGCCAAGAGCAGAAAGAATAGTGTTGAGAGGTGTCTACCCAGCCATCAGAAGTAGGAGACGCAGTAAGAGGAAGATAGAAAGGCTCCACTGACTTTAGCAATTTTAACGCATTGTTTTGTTTCAGGAAAGATAATTTCAGTCTTGAGGTGAAGGGGTGGAGAATAGGCAGAAGCCAGATTGTAGTGGGTTGAGCAGTAGGAGGGAGATTTCATCCTCTGAGACAGCAGAGAAGGAAGTAAAGATGAGTGCAGATGTTTTACCGCAATGGGAATATGCAAATGTGGGCACACAGAAATAATACAACAGCAGGGACCCGAAGCTCAAGTGAAATAATTACAAGGAAGAACAATGCTTATGAGATTTCCTAAAACACCTTCTTATCAGAATAGCTATTGATGTCCAGGAAATGGCTGACATACCAAACCCTTAAATGCAGTTACAAGTAAACATTAATTTACTTTCTACAATTGTCAGTACCGAGTGGTGCAGTGGGTGGTCTCCCAAGAATTTGAATATTGGATAAAGGAGATTGTCCCCTAAGAGTTCAACTATGTACTTACATATAATCCGTGTATAAGCAAAGCCACTTGAAGGAATTCCTGTCAGGTCAAGTCAGCAAGATTTGACTTGCATTATTGAGTATATTAAATAGCTAATGAATGAATGCATTCATAAAAAGGGAAGGAGGTTTTGATTGATCATGGAAGTAGAATAAAAAGGGAATCACTCAGGCAAGCCACCCAAGCACAGGAACGAGTATGTTTGTCCTGCTGGCAAGGCTATTCCTATTGTGAGAATTGGATTAGTAAAGGTTCTCCAGAGAAACAGAACCAACATGGTGTGTGTGTGTGTGTGTGTGTGTGTGTGTGTGTAAAATGGATAGATAGAGAGATTTTAAGGAACTGGTTCACACAATTGTAGGGGCTGACCTGTCCAAATCTGTGGGGAAAACAAATAGAATTGAGACTCAGGGAATAATTGCAGTCCATTGGCAGTCTGCACGCAAAATTCTCTTTTATTCAGGGACCTCAGTCTTTTTTCACTTAATGCCTACAACTGATTCAATGAGTCTTTCCTACGTTATGGAGGGTAATCTAGTTTACTCGAAGTCTATTGACTTATATATTAATTTCATCTTTCAAAATTTTTCCCAGCAGGCCAGCAGGTGACATGGAGGTTAAGGCGGCAGGATCCCATATAATTGACTTCATGGTTCAAGTCCTGGACCTGGTGACATGGAAATCATGTGGACACATGTATACATGCCCAAAATCCCAAGGAGAGAATGAAAGAGAAAGGATTGTGGTGTGGCCATCCCCCTAGGGGGGTGACTTCTCATTTTCCCTTTCTCTCGTTCTCTCTCTCTGTCTTGATCTTTGGTGAGCACACACGCCCTACAGCAAAAAGTGAAAATAAAAGAAATAATTCACTGAAACAGTCTCAACAGTGTTTGACCAAATATCTAGGTACGAAGGTATAACCAAGTCAACACATAAAATTAATCATCATTAGAGCCAATAGAGAAAATATATGCATGGAGGATTATTATCATTCAAGCTATAGATACAGATAGTCTGCTCTGGATGCCATCACAAAATACCATGGCTTTAATAATGGAATTTATTTTCTCCTAGTTCTGGATACTAGTAAGTCCAAGAACAAGATGCCAGCCAATTTACCTTTTGGGATTCTCTCTCTGGTTGCAGACAACCATCTTTCTGTATCCTCACAAGGAAGAGAAAAAGAGATTTCTTGGGACCAACAGTTGGTGTAATGGCTATGTCGCTGGACTCCCATGTAGTTGATTGCAGTTCGAGTCCCTGACGCAGTGGCTTAAATTCATGCCAGGTGCGTGTGCGTGCGTGCCCAAGATCCTGAGAGGAGAATGGAGAAGGGATTGTGGCATGACCATTTTCCCTGGGGGGTGATTTCTCGGTTTCTGTATCTCTGTCTCCCTCTATCTTTCTGGAGAGTGCATGCGCCCTATAGCAAAAACCTCTCAAAAAAAAAAAAAAAAAAAAAAAAGCGAGAGAGATCTCTTCTTATAAAGCCACCGGTTCTATCAGATTAGTGTCCCAACCTTATGCCCTCATTTAACTTTGCCTCCTAAAAACGCTACCTATAAATACAATAACATTGGTGGTTAGGGTTTCAACATATGGATTTGGGGAAACACAATTCGACAAAGTACTATGATATTAAGAGAAAACAGTGATGACTGCTAATTGATCAGTGATATATGAGTCTTGAAGCAGGAAGAAGGACAATAAAAGTTGCAAGGTATATGAAAGAATTTGCTACTGTTCTTGAAGGTTTACATTTGCATCTATGTTTTGTCTTCCCAATTAGGTTACCACATTCTTTCAGTTCAAAGACCCATAGTAAGACTGAAATGAAAAAACTCTCAGTATTACTTCTCTAAAAAGGGATTATAACTAAGCACCAACAGTTTTACCAGCTAATAAATAGAATGCACCCTTCCCCATAACTTCATGGAAATTTTTATTAATACAGTCCTTCACATGAATAATATATTTGTGATTTTTCACAAGACTAGAGTTAGGCAGAGCTCATATCATATTACTATTACTATTCAAGGGTGAGATTATAAGGTCCTGGAAAGAAATAGCAAGAGATTCAGTTAAGGTTTCATTACCAGGACCAGCAGGTGGCATAAGGGTTACGTTGCTGGATTCCCACATAATCAACTGTGGTTCAAGCCCCACACCCAGTAGCTTAAAACTCACACCAGGCGTATGTGCGTGTATGCCCAAGATCCCAAGAGGAGAATGGAGGAGAAGGGATTGTGGTGAGGCCATTCCCCCCAGAGGGTGATTTCTTGCTTTCCATCTCTGTCTCTCCAGTGAATACATGCTCCCTATAGCAAAAATCTCTCTTTTAAAAAAAAGTTACATTATCTGTGAAAATCAAAGACCCTGATCTAAAGTAGGAAATGACCATTTTTATTTAACTGCCAAATGTTTGTTGAGGATTTCCTGAGTGCTAGATCTTTTTCTGGCCAGTAGAAAAACAGAAACAAATAAGAAGACATGATCCTTAATGTCAAAGATCGGACACCCTGCTGCAGGGGTGTAATAAAACTACAGCTCTTGGGACAAATCCATTCCACTGCCAATTTTTGTCAATAAAGTTTTATTGTAACACAGCCATACTTAATCATATTGTCAATGACTGCTTTTCAGCTACAGCAGAAAAAGATTGTTGCAACAAAGACCACACTGTCTACAAAGCCTGAAATATTTACCATCTGACTCTTTTCAGAAAAAAGCATGCTAATTCCTGGATTTGTGACTTTCTGTTTTCAGGCTTATTTCATGAGAATTGTGTTATTTTATTTTTTTAAGAATTATTTAATTTTATGTATTATTATTTTAAAATTTACTACAGGATGTGTGTGCTCACCAGAGATAGAGAGAGAAAGAGAAGGAAAGTGAGAAAGCAAGCTGCCAGGTTCAGGACTTGAACTATGGTCAGCCATGTGGAAGTCTAGCACCTTAACCACCATGCCATCCACTGGTTTCCTTATGCATTCTTTTAATTTACTTTATTGAAATATTAATGCTATTAAGTATTAGTGATATATTTTAACTTTATCAAAAATATAAAATGTACAGAAAAGTTATAAGAATAGTCAAAGATTCCATATACTTTTCACTCAGATACATAAATTATTAATATTTTGCCACATTTGCTTTCTCTATGTGTGTGTGTTTATATACACAATACTATTTTTTTCCAAACCATAGGGAAAAAAGTTGCAGACATCATGTTCCTTTAATACTGAATATTTTAGTGTACACTCTATTTTCTAACAAGAGAATCTACTTACATAATTACAGTAAAATTATCAAAATCTGGAAAGTTAGCCTTGAACAATATTATTATCTAATCTATGTAACTTTATATAAATTTTACCAATTATGCCAATAATGTCTTATCAAAAAAAAAAAAAAAAAAAAAAAACTGGTATGGGATCCCATGTGGGTCACATTTTGCATTTAGTCATTTTTTTAAGAAGTATTTATTTTATTTATTATTATTTTTTAATTTGACCATAGGGAAACAGAGAGAGAGAAAGAGAAGGGGAGAAAGCGAATTGCCAAGTCCAGGATTCAGACTCAGATCAGCCATGTGGGAGTCCAGCTCTTTAACTGCCATGCCATTTGCTGGCTTTTAGTTTTTATATCTCTTTTGTCACCTTTAATCTGGAACAATCCTTAGTCTTTCATAATATTTATATTTTTGAAAAGTACAGGCCAGTCACTTTACATCATGTCCCTCCTTTAGACTTATCTGCTGTTTCCCCGTGGTTTGATTCAGGTCATGCATTTCGGGGCAGGACTATCATTTAAGTGTTGTATTCTTAATATTGCTCCTCAGTAGGTACTTGATATCTATTTGTCCTGTTATTAGAGATGTTAACTTTGATCACTCAACTAATGTGGTGTCTTCTAGGCTTCTCCACTTTCATAAGTTTTCCTTTTGTGATTAAATGGTAATTTGTGATGAGATACTTCCAGGCTATGTATATAAATATCTTGTTCTTTATCAATGAGAGTTTCAGCATCTAATTGATTGCCTGAACAGATTGTCACCTAATAATAGATTTGTTTGACTTTCCATAGCAAAGGAATGACTCAGAAGCAAGAATCAGGGACTCCTTGGACCCTTGGCATATTCTCTGTTATACTAGGTCTGTGAAAAACAGCTGAGCTGAGAATATCAAGAACCCTCCAGAAGAAAAATGAGGATTATGTTGGGAGATTTTTAAGGAAGCAAACATTTTAAATTCAGAAGAATATGCTGCTATCGATGGCTACATGGCTGTTAGTGGAAAGTGGCCCACATATTGACATTCTAAACTACGTCAATATTTGACCAGTTGGTCAATATTTGATCAACTATTTGAACTACTGGTCAAATCATTGAACTCTTCCAGAAAGGAGAACGCACATATCCCATTAGCTGATGAATGTTTTGCAGGCAAATCAGAGAGAATAGAAGAAATAGTAGGATTTAGTGTTCAGCTTAATGTGCTCTGAAACTTAATGATCAAAAAGGAAAAACAAAGTGACCATAGGTCTAGGGCCAGCGTGAGGCTGATCGAAGTTGAGAAGGGGCTTATCTGTGATTTGCGCTCAGAGAAAAAGGAGGTTGTTTGCAGGAACTAGGGTTCCTAATGGTTCTAACCACACTGAGAAGCAGAATCCATCTCAGGCCGCCAGAACCTGGTTTTGCAAATAGTGGTGGGTATTCTTTGTCCTTTCCCTCCATAAGCTGGGTAGGAGGGTTTCTTCAAGTCATGTGCAGCAGAGCACAGTGCTAGAAAACAAAGGGATGAATGACACAAATAAGAATGGAGGAAACTTCAGGAATAATTTAGCACTCAGAGTTTTAAAGAATTTTTGTAATCGAATTCTCTAGTTCTCCTTTGCTTGTTATAAAGCGTTCTTTTTGCTTTTTTTGGTTTGTTCATTGTTCTTTATAGTTGATCAAGCTCTAAGAGTTGGAGTTTGGGGGGAAAGTAAAGGGTAACAGAATTTCAGATATTGACTATAGCCATTGATCCAAGAGCAGTCTCACATATGCTCTGGAAAGCTGAAGTAAGCATAGATTTTTCCACATTGATTTTTTGACCACACCTATAAAGTCAAAACAGAATTCATATAAAGGAACATAGTATTTAAAAACAACTCATACAATAAGAGAGAAGTAGCATTTACTCAGTGTATAACCTATGACTGACTAATCTTGGAAGAATCAGGTAAATATTTCATTTACAGAAGAGAAAACTAAAGTTCAAAAAGAGTGCTATGAATGTGTGCTATATTGTTACAGGACTAAAATAAAATCCCAGATCTGACTCAAGAATCCTTTTCACAATTCTATAGGACTTAGATTTTTTTTTTTTTTTTTTGAGAGGTTTTTCACTATAGGGCGCGTGCGCTCGCCAGACAGACAGAGAGAGACATAGAGACAGAAAGCGAGAAATCACCCCCCAGGGGGGATGGTCACGCCGCAGTCCCTTCTCCTCCATTCTCCTCTCGGGATCTTGGGCACGCACGCACACGCGCCCGGCGTGAGTTGTAAGCCACCGGGTCCGAGATGCGAACCGCGGTCGACTACGTGGGAGTCCAGCGACATAGCCATTACGCTAACTGCTGGTTCCCGATATTTTTTTCATACAAGTATTTGAGAGCAACTGAAGAAAAGGAAGTGAATAAGGGCAAAATGATTTGGAAAGCTATTAAAAGATGCTATCTGCATATATTTCAGATTTGAGTTTAAGTTGTAAAAATCTTTAGTCCATGGGGGAAAAACACACCTATCACTGCAGTAGTAATAGAATGGAGGCTATGGTATCTGTACCCCCCAAATCCAGCAGCCTCTGTAGCATTAGGCACTAAAGAGGGAAGAAATTCATTTGAGTAAATTTCCAAATATCATTAAGAGCATCAAACTCACACCAACTACACAAACACAAAAGCTAAAGATATATTTAAAAAATTAGAATAAGAAACATGTTATGGTGATGACATTGTAGATTATTTTACTTTCTTTAAAAAAATAAATTGAAGTCCTTTGATGCCTGGATCTTTGATTTTTGTGCAATAAACAAACACCAGGAAGAAAAGTATTACAGTTCAGTGTGGTTGTGGGTTATTCTTCTAGTCTCGTTTTAAAAATTAGTTTCCTGAGCCCTAGAACTGATTGAATTCAAGAGGAACTTAACTCCAGTCCTTAGAATTAATTTTTTGGACTCTTACAGTGCAAGTCTTTGGGTCTATGCTGAGTCAGTAAATTCTGTCTCCCAGGCAACTTTGAGTAAATCAAAGCTGAAGGTCAGACCAAAGTTAATGCATTACATTAAAGTAAAATAGGATTGCTTTGCCTTTCAGTTTGTTCTGTTTGAGTTTGTGTATTTAAATGCCCCTATTGCCATTGTTGGTTATTCTCATATTTGAATCTCTTGTACATTCAAAATCTAAAGAATTTTATGAAAGAAAAATTAGGTGTAAAAAATTAAACAGCTAAATAAAAGAATTAGTCCAAGTAATAAATTTTCACCTTCATTAGTAATAAGAGGCATTAAAAGCTGAATGATGAAATAACATTGCTCACCCATCAAATGAGTAGATTTAGAAATAACACCTAGTACTGGTGAGGGTGCAAAGAAATGTTTCCTGTTTTGGCTTCACATTCCTGAGCCCTACACACTCTTAACTCAGGTCCTCATGTTCTCCTGCCTGGACAATCTCAATGACTCACTTCAAACTTGTCTGCCTGATCCCAGTCTTGTAGTTCTTAAATCCCATCTCCACTCTGCAGGCTGAGACACATATCTAAAATAAAATTCTAGTCATTTCACTGCTTGGGTTTCTCAGCTTCTCAGTTTTCTATGTGGAAGAGTTAATGATGTCTCTGTAAAGAAATAGCTAAATGCATGGTTGCAGTTCAATTTGGCCATGGTTGGTACAGAAAATACAAATCTTATTCAGTTCAAGATGTGTTCCTCTGACAGCCACGGGAAGCCAAATTAGAATTACAATCTTGCTTAATAAGCATGGAATTAGAATAAGAACCTTAGTTATACAATTCAAACAGTTAATGGAATCAGGTTAAAGAAGCTTGGAACTCTCACTTCCCCAGGCCCTTGTCAACAGTATGGACATTCTCCGCTCTGACAATGCTTGGGTGGATATTAGCAACTTTTCCATTTTGGGTTTCCATTTTCTCTACCCCAAATAGAAATTATCCTTTTGTTTACATAGTTTCTCTAAATAAAACATGATACCACTGCTTAGGGCTGTGCTTACTGAACTGTAATCACACTCCAGACCTGCCTCCTGAGATTGCACTGTATTCTCAGGAATTG
Organism: Tupaia tana; assembly: GCA_026018925.1. Taxonomy (NCBI): domain Eukaryota; kingdom Metazoa; phylum Chordata; class Mammalia; order Scandentia; family Tupaiidae; genus Tupaia; species Tupaia tana. Next base: position 9,820,660 of record JAKSZU010000017.1, on the reverse strand, counting down.
AGTTTTGGGTATTTCCATACTCTTCAATCTTGCCATTCTACACAGTCTCCAGATTTATTCCTACAAAGTCCCTAATGTAAGCAAATAACTGACTACCTACTCTATGCAAAGCATTATTTGATGCCCTGGGATAACCTGTGATATAGATACTGTTCTAGGTTTGTTTGTTTTTTAAATTTGCCAGGAAGCTCATGTGCTGGTCAAGAAGAGGTAGGAGAAAGCACCCTCCATGCGGCGTGGTCACACAGCAATCCCTTCTCCTCCACTTCTCTCACCGTTCAGTATTTTGGGCACTCACCCACACTCACCTAGCATGTTTCTCAAGCTACCGGATCTAGGACTCAAATTGCTCAGTCAGCTAGTGGGATCCAGATTCCTTAACCACCAACCCACAGGCTGGCCTTGCTCCTGGGTTAAAAAAAGAAAAAGAAAAAGCCACCAGGACTAGCTTTCTCAAAGGGGAATCTTATTTTTTCTTTTCTGTTTTATTATTATAATTATTATGCTTTTTAATCGATGTGTAACAGTTGTACAAGGCAATTTTATTTTTCTTATTGTTAAGTTCTAGGATGGCTTCTCACTATTGACATCAAAACAGATCATTGGGAAGCTTATTAAAAACTTCAAGTAGGGGCTAGGTGATGGTGTGGCAGTACTGCAACTGGTCTCACTTATGGAAGGTGCTGGTTTCGCATCCCAGGACTTCTTATGTGTGCCAGGTACAAGTACACGCCTGAGATTCAGACTGGCTGAGGTTGGGGCTAGATTGCAGTGCAAGGAACCTGTAGGAATTGTTTCTCTCTCTCTCTCTCTCTCTCTCTCTCTTTGGTACTCTCTCACACGATACATAAATACATAAAGTTTACCCAAAAAATGTCAAGTAATCACTTTGTATAATAAATAATCACTTCCCTACTATCTATCTGGTATTTGGCTTTTCTTAAAATGTAGCGCTGAGGTTGATCCTAAGTTTCATCATTTTAGATAACTTGTAAAATGAAAAGCCTTGCCCTTAATTTATGCCAAAGGGTAAAAACCAGGGGTGTAGAGTGTGAAAGTTGTCATCAAATTCTTTGCTACATTCCTATGCCCGCTCCGTCTTCCATCACCTGACAGTGCCGAACTTTTATCTGAGCCCTTGTTCTGAGCAGGAGTTGTTATGAAACCCGAGAAGTGGCTCACTACGAAGCACAGCTCAGCCTTAACGTGTTCCAGGGTGTCTGCATCTTTCCTTATACTTCCCACATGGCTCCCTTGTTTATCGGCCTCTTTAAAACCCAGCCTCTCCCTATCCTTTGAACATTTAGCACCCCTCATTAATAACTGTTTTCACCGTAGCAATAGCCCAAATATCATAACCTCCTTAATTGTTCAGCGCCTTTGTCTTTCACATACCGAATCATAATATTCAATGCTGCTTTAACACAAAGTCAATCAGGTTTTATGAAGATGAAATGAGTTAATACGTTCATAGCACTGGTGGCAGACACCTATTATGTGTTCAACCATGAATTACCTGTAATGATTACATTACCTTTAGATACATTTAATATATATATACCATATCATGTATCTATATTACCAGCAATAATAATTTAAAATTGATGTTAACTCCTAGTCAGGGAAGCAAATTTTGAGAATTCTACTTATCCATGTATTTTATTTGCAGTGCTGCCACTTGACCTGAACCAGAGAAAGAAGCAGGCCAAGGTCATGGGTAAGGAGTGGAGTACAAGAGTGAGGGAAGGCAGAAAGGTATGGTCCATTTTCCTCGACTCCAATATACTTTAAACAGGAGAGCCAGCACCCATCTTCGGTCTCAACATCGAAACATGTATCCTCAGTCTAAATCCCTTTCCCACTGCACAGCACCGTAGTTTTCATCTAGCGGAAACTTGTTCTCCTGCCGTACCTTCAGCCACACTAGCACGTTCTTTCTGTCCCAGTATCTTCTCCATCCTAGAAGAATGTTCACAGCTCCACTTCCGTTAGTCCATATTTCTTTCCTCCCTTCCTCTGAAAACTCTGTCTGCATTGCATTAGCCCAGGGGTACCAAGTGGTCTCTAAACTACTCAGAAGGCAGTAAGAAGAGAGGGAAAAGTAGTGGCACCAGATCACTTCTGTTATACTTCATTGGCCGGGACTCTTTACTTGGCAACCTTAATTTCAAGAAAGGATGGATATTGAATTTTAGGTTTTACAGCCACTATAATAGAATCAGGTTTAGGGGGGAAAAAAAAAAAAGGTAGGTAAGGATTGGAAGAGTGGAATGAATGGGCTTTATGGGAGCCAATATATAGTGTTTGATACACCAAGATCCCAAAATGACAATATTTAATGAGCCGTCTCTGATACAGGTTCAATACCCAAGGCCCACCTAACCATGCAGTGTACCTGCAGCATCACACTCAACCCTGGCTCTTCCCCAGTGTGTGTCTCCAGCCTCTTACTGAAGTACAGGCTGATGCTGGAGGAGGTCTGAAGCCAATCCGATTATCAATTCTTGCCCTGATTGAAATCTGATCCTGGTTGCTGCTAAACTTCGCTTCCAGTAACATTCTTACACAATTTAATTGTGGTTATTGCAGACCTTTCTGTTAAAGGCCCATCCTTTTATTTTCCTTTTTCGTTTTTGATATGAGTGTACATTTGCTTTTATGAGACCTTAATGTGTGTCAAGTACTTCAAAGTGCCACCCATTGCTTTTCATCATAGGAACAAAACTAATGTTAAAATTGTCTCATGTCTGGGGCCAGCAGATGGCATAGTGGTTATGTAGCTGGACTCCCACATGGCCGATTGAGGTTCAAGTTCTGGACCTGGTGGCTTGAAACTCAAGCCGGATGCGTGTGTGTGCATCTCCAAGAACCCAGGAGGAGAATGGAGAAGAAGGGATTGTGGTGTGGCCATACCCCCTGGTGGGTGGTTTCACACTTTCTCTCTCACTGTCCCTGCCTCTCTGTCTGTCTGTCTGTCTCTCTCTCTCAGGAGCACACATGCCCTAAGGCAAAAACCTCTAAAAAGAAAAAAAAAAGAAAGAAAACACTGTGAAGTGTTATGTGATCACATTATACAATAAGTCAAAATCCCCTTAATGCTAGTAATATCAGAAAAGAACAGTCGGGGACCAGCAGTAATGGCTATGTCACTGGATTCCCACATAGTCAACCGCGGTTCGCATCCCAGACGCGGTGGCTTAAAACTCATGCCGGGCACGTGTGCGTGCGTGCCCAAGATCCCGAGAGGAGAATGGAGGAGAAGGGATTGCGGCGTGACCATCCCCCCCTGGGGGGTGATTTCTCGTTTTCTGTCTCTATGTCTCTCTGTCCGTCTGGCGAGCGCACGTGCCCTATAGCGAAAACCTCTAAAAAAAAAAAGAAAGAAAGAAAGAAAGAAAGAAAGAAAGAAAGAAAGAAAGAAAGAAAGAAAGAAAGAAAGAAAGAACAGTAAGGCAGGTTCAGGAACTCAGTCAGTGATAAAAGCATCAAGACTGAGAAGAGGGCTATGGTGAGAACTTAATTAAACTGCAGGGCTGATCAAGATCCTAGTAGTTAATTGGAAATGATGTGAAGAGGTGGGCTTGAAGCACACCCTAACAGAACTGTGCAAACGACATTATATCCTCTTTTATACCAGGTCCCTTTTGGGTGCTTCTTACCCTGCCCCCAAGAATGTCCCGTAGTTACTTTAAGGTCACAGAAGTCTGAACCCACCACATGACAGCTTTATTCAACTCTTACCTCCACTGAAGTTGCTCCTAAATGTCTGTTTTTTCCTTGGCATTTCACATTTCCTACATTTCTTTCTTCCTTCCTTTCTTTCTTTTTTTTTTTTATTAATTTCCTAGAGGACGTGAGCATTCACTAAAGAGAGATGGAAAGAGAGAGGGAAAGTGAGGAAGCACCCCTATGGGGTATGATCAGCAGGTGGTGAAGATGCTGGATCCCACATGGGCTACCATGCAGTTCAAGTCCTGAACCCAGTAGTTTAAAAAACACTGGGTGTGGGACCACAAATGGCATAGTGGTTACACCACAAACTCACCTTCATTTTTCCTTTCAAGATTTTGGGCAGGTATGTACACACACCCAGTGTTTTTTTGTTTGTTTGTTTGTTTTCTTAGAGGGTTATTTTTATTTATTTATTTATTTTTGCTTTAGGGCATGTGCACTTGCCAGAGAGAGTCAGACAGTGCGAGGGGAAGCAAGAAATCACTCCATAGGGAGAACAGCCATACCACAAGTCCCCTCTCCTCTCCTTCTGGGATCCAGGGCATGCACGCACATGCATCTGGTGTTAGTCTCAAGCCACTGGGTCCAGGACTCGAACTGTGGTCGACCAAGTGGGAGTCCAACAACATAACCACTATGCCGTCTGCCGGTCCCATACCCAGTGTTTTGTAAACTACTGGGTTCAGGATTTGAACAGCGTGGTAGCCCACGTGGGATCCAGCCATCTTCACCACCTGCATTTTTTCTACATTTCTGACTACTGCACCAAATAGTACCATTCTGATGTTTATGATCTTCACAAGCACATCCTAGTGACATCTGGAGCAAAACGAGGAAGGAGGTCACCTGCTCTGTCATCCCTAGGGGCTCAGAGGCTGGGAAGGGCTTCTTGCACGGATCACAGGAGTGAGAAAGGTGAGCGTGAGCATGGATTGAATCTTGGCATATTGGTTGGGAGGAGCAGGAGCTGAAAATACTGCCATTTCAAAGCTGCCAACAGTTTTTGTTTCACAAAATCATGGGAACAGATTTGGGACAAATGGCTTCTTTGTTCTGATTAAACCTCTTATTTTTTGTTATGTAAATATGCAGCAAAGGCTACAATTAGGAAAAAAAGCGTTTTGTTTAGTTATCTTTAATTATATAAAAGATTGTTTACTTGGTAGATAAGCATTGCATTTCCAGACTTGGTTCCCTTGAGGGACTGTCTCCCCCAAGATTAAGACTCCTTTACACCTGAAAATGGTTGCTTTTCTCTGGAGACATATGTTGAGGACATGGCTAGTGGAAGATAGGAACCTGGGGCCAGAGGTCGAAGGAACTGTTTCTGTAAGACACAGTCCAGGACGGGCAGAACAGCACCGCTCTGAGCTCCAGATGGTGGTGTGTGACAGAGCCGGGGAGGCAGCCTCCTCTGCCCAGAATCTTTCATCAGCTAACACCCTGAGCGTCGGCTTCCAGAACCTCAGACCTGAAAACAGCATCCAGCGCCTCTCTCTCTCTCTCTCTCTCTCCTCCAATCTCTGCATTTTCTGGTGGTTTTAATAACTCCTACTACAAACAGGTATTTTCCACAAGACCAAAAAAAGGGTCCACTGGCATCTATTTTCGCACTTCTCACTCAAGTACTCAGAAACAAATCCTTCCTTGCTAGCTTTACCTGCAGCAATCCCAGTGAAACGGTTGCCTCTGATTGAATGACCTGCTGTACCAGAGGGAGGTGTATTCTCGTTGACCTGATCTGAGCATGTGCCCAGGAATATACCTTTTATCACGGGAGGAAGGGGTAAGAGCTGGACACTGATCTGGCCAAGGGTACTTGGCACTAAACTAAAGATAATAGTGAACACTTGTGTCCTGTGAACATCTGAGTAAGGTTTCTATTTCATCCATGGGCATGTATCAGCTTTGGGGCCCCATCTGTGTGGCCTTGTACTCTCAGGCAAGTCCTCAAAGAAAGAAAGAACAGACATGTCCAAAGGCTTGAATGCCAGCACTAAGAAGTACACAAAAATACTTGCTATTGAAAATTCTGAATGCATTATTGCTGATACTGGATCTTCCCTATCAGCCACTTTGCTTACTCTGCTGCTTCTCTTCACGTGACAAGGGCATCTGTGGCAGGGATACAGGTAAGAGCATTACTATCGTGTCTGCCTTGAGTCTTGGCTTGAAAATAGACATTTAAGAGACAGAATTCAGAGACCAGCAGGTGGTATGGTGGTTAAAGTACTGGACTCCCATATGGCTAGCCATGGTTCAAGTCCTGGATCCAGCAACTTGAAAATCACACCAAGCATATGTGTATGTATATGCGTGCCCAAAATAGAATGGATTGTGGTATGGCCATCTCCCATGGGGGATAATTTGTCACTTTTCCTCTCTTTTGTCTCTCTCTGACAAGCACACATGTCCAATGGCAAAAACCTAAAAAAAGAAAGAGAGAGAGAGAGAATGAGAGAGAATTCATCTCCAACAACATGAACTTGAACCACTTAATTCTTACAAGTCTACAAAAATAGGTACCAAGACCTAGGATTTTTAAATGTGTTGATTAGCATGAGTACGATCAAGTTTAAACTGCCAGTATAGAGTCAGATCAACTTTTAGCAATTATCATTTCTTTTCAAACATATCAGGAAAAATTAATCTTAAAAAAGAGAGGAAAACAGTTTGACTCTGTAACAGCAATGTAATTGCAGTCATTTAAAAAATTGCTTACCACAGAGTCCTAATTATCATTCAGGGCAATAACAATTATGCATTATGATTAAGTATGTGTCAGAATTACTTTTGCTAATTTTATGAGCTTGTGATACTTAGCTCTGAAATCTTGGTTGTCAAGATTTTATTTTCATGTTGCATAGTCATCTGCCTACAGTTGTAAAAAAAAAAAAAAAAAAGAAAGAAAAGAAAAGGAAAGAAAAAAACCTGAGGAAAGCAAGTACTGGTCACATCTAATTATGAGTCCCTCCTTGCCCTTGAATGATCCGTGTTTCTTTTTAACCTCTTCAACCAGACTGCAAACTTCTTCAGATGTTTTCCATTTGTGTTGAGATAATTCTAGGTTGAGAATGAATTACTATTTAGAACATTTGACGAAGTAAGGAAAAACCGTCTTTTATACTGGTGGTTCTTAAGCCTAGCAGACCCAACACTCTTTTTTTTCTCCTTTTTTTGAGCAGTTTTTGCTATAGGGCGTGTGCGCTCACCAGAAAGACAGAGAGACAGAAAGTGAGAAATCACCCCCCAGGGGGGATGGCCATGCTGCAATCCCTTCTCCTCCATTCTCCTTTCGGGATCTTGGGCATGCATGCACATGCGCCCGGCATGAGTTTAAGCCACTGGGTCCAGGACTTGAACCGTAGTCGGCTACATGGGATTTCAGTGACACAGCCATTATGCTACCTGCTGGTCTCCCAACACTCTTTGTTTAGAACAAACATTTTGAAATGACTACTTTGTGATCTTAAAAAATAAAAATTCATTGGTGGCATTACCAAGAAATACATAATTTCGCCCATAAAAAGGCAGTCTTGGGACCAGCAGTTAGTGTAATGACTATATCGCTGGACTCTCATGTAGTCGACCGTGGTTCGAGCCCAGGACCCGGCAGCTTAAACTCACGCTTGATTTCTCGCTTTCTGTCTCTCTGTCTCTCTCTGTCTCTCTGGCAAGCACACGTGCCCTATAGCAAAAACCTCTCCAAAAAAAAAAAGAAAAAAGAAAAGGGCAATCTCATACCCTAACCATAATCCAGAAAAAAAAACAATATATATATATATATATATATATATATATATATATATATATATATAATTTAGTTAAAAATAAAATAGCATATTTTATTTTTCTAAGTGTGAGTGCACAACTAAAGAAAAAAATATAAAGTAGGTAGATGCTTGCAACTACTTACAATGGGTAGTATGCAATTAAGAGACAGAGGAAAATATTCAGCAGAGGCCTTTTGAGCCTTTTGGGGCCTCTTTCTCTGTCTGCTCAGGCCTGCTCCTACCTCTCAGGAGTATACTTTAACTTAATAAAGTAACTCTTCCTTACACTATTGGTGTGTTTCATTCAATTCTTTGTCTGAAACACCAAAAACCTGGGTATCATCGCAGAAGCTGCAATGTGTGTTGTGGCAAGCCAGCCAGGAGAAGCTGTGAAATTGCAAATGACCATACAACAGGGATATCACTTCCTGGGGACCTCCTCCACTTAGTCCTACTGCAACTCATCCAGCAACAACGACAGTCCTCCCAAGGACACACCTGGGTACCGTCTCAATGACCTGTCCCTGGCGCCACTCTCCCACCTAGATCAGATAGAGCAGGAGTTCTGCAATCTCCAATAGATAGGGTCAACGCCACTTTCCAGCATGAAGCAATTCTATAGAAGGAAGACCGTCTACCTTCAGCTCCCCAGAAAGATTTATGGGGATCATGCCTCTCGGGGAAAATGAGGCAGGAGAAAGCTAGCAAGTAGAAGTGAGTAAAGGGGCTGGAGCATCTGCCCACATGGCTAGATAGAAGAAAACCACCATGCAGAAAAAGTCCTGTCCAAGATAATTTAGGCAGATCAGTGGGGGGTGTCTAGCTGATTAAGCAATAATCGATAGAACCAATGAGTTAAATCAATGGGCCCAGCCACATTCGACATAGTGAATGAGAAATCAGTGTGCCCAACCACGTTTGGTAGAGCCAATGAGATGAGAACAGTCAGTGGGCCCAGCCAATGACCACCAACCCACACAACCTAGGTTAAAAATGATAAATCCCACAGAATACAACTGTGTTGGCCTTTTGAGCCACTCTTGGTCTGCTCAGGCCCACTCTTACGTCTCAGAAGTATACTTTTACTTTCACTTGATAAACTACCTTTCTCTTACACTAAAAAAAAAAAAAAAAAAAAAAAAAAACCTTGCAGCAAAATATTATTGACACTTTTCTTTATATTAGTTTAACATTTGAAATACCATGAAAGGGACAACAAATGTAAATTGATCAGAGTAAGTTATATTACAGTTCAAATACCACAAGTAGTACTGGATATTGGTGACTTGATTTTCCAAAATGGTGAGTAACTTTTCACAAATTTTACAAGAAAAAAGTTCAAGTTTTCCTTAATTTGCCCAATAGTTCCTTTCTTAAAAAAAATTTACAGCATGGGACCAGTGGGTGGCATGGTGGGTAAGGTGCTGGACATTCCCACATGGCTGACCACAGTTTGAGTCCCGGATATGGTGGCTTGCTTTCCCACTTTCCCTCTTTTCTCTCTCTCTCTCTGTTCAAATTAAAATAAATGAATGAATAGATAAAACTGAATAAATAATTCTTTAAAAAAATTTTTTTCAGCATGTTAAAACTTCCTGAAAATACTTTTGTTTATAGGTAAATAGTGTTGGAGTCTAGGCTCAGCACACTTTAAAGAGGATTTCCAATTCATGAATATGCAGTAAGACTTCTAAAAACAGTGCAGGACAGAGTGATTCTTTGTTGGGTGAAGCTGTTTGTCATAGCACAAGGCAACTAACATGCCTAGCTCCCAATCACTAAATGCCTCTAGTACTACTCAATCATTGGAACCCAAAAATACCCTCCACAAATCCCAAAGTACTCATAGAAGAGTTCTCTTTGAGACTTACTAATTAAAATTTGCAATAAGTTTCTACCTATTGAAAAGCAGAGAGTTAAAGCACTCAAATCAGGGTAATGGAAGGTGGGCAAATCTATTGCCAAACCTATATCTACAAAACTATGTCTAAGTTTCCAATGAGATAATTTATACACAACATTTTTTTCCAAATTTCCTCACAAGAGGAATTTTATTGATTATTCCCTTACAAAAAAGACCTCAAGACATCAACATTCACCTCGAGATTTTATAGCCTTCATAATAAAAACAAAAGAAGAAGCTTAGAACTAGATCACTTGACCCTTCCTCTTCTTATCTCCTCACAGTTCAAAATGCTTACATCTTTTAATAGCCAGCATCCTCTTAGATCTGCAGTTGGGCTCCACACATTCAAGCCTCAGCACAATCTTCTTTGTAGTTTTTGCCTTCTTCTGAATAATAGGCTTAGTCTGTCCACCATAGCCACTCTGCTTCCTGTCATAAGGCCGCTTTCCCTGAGCAGGCAGAGAATCCCTGACCATATTGTACTGTGTCACTTTGTGAGGTTGGTGCTTGCCACATTTCCTACAGAAAGTCCACCGGCTTTTCGGGACATTCTCCATGTTTGTAGGTGTGCTATCTCTACACAATATTTCATTGCTAGTTCTGCACACATGTGTTTGTGCATACGTCTTGAGCTTATGTTATTGAAGTAAAAAGTTGAGAAAACAAAGCGAGAATGGGCAGTGTGTGCAGATTGGTCCCCACTTCACCAAGAGACCGCAAAGCAGCTAGACAAAGCTTTACCTCCATCCATGCAATGTAGCCCTGTGGTCCGAGACATGGCGTTTTTCAAGGTCAAGTGACCCAGTCTTTGGAAACGTTCTGCCCGGCACACTGTAGAACACTCATATTTTGAGAAAGCCAAAGGACAGAGACCACACATCAGAGGGTAGGGTTTGTATTAGAGGGACTGCACCATGTTCCCATGTTATTTATTTTGGAAATGGGCCATTTTGGCACTCCTAAGTGTGAGACAATCAATTTCGGTTTATATAAATGACCCCAGACTCAGGTATTCTGTTACAGTGATACAAACTGGCCTAAACAACCTTCCTCAACATAAAGTTAAAAATCAGAAGAGTCTAAACCTTCCCCTTTTCTTGTACCTGTATCATTTAGTTCTTGAATACAGAAAAGAAGATGGGAGTAGAGAAAAAAACTACTTTTCAGAGTCAATAGCTTCTGACTTTGTCCTCTGGTGCTAAATAGTCTTGAGGATGAAAGGCTAAATAATGGGATTACAAACTTTAACTGGAGTTTTAAATAAAATGTAGAACAGGGAAACTATAATACATTTCTTTGCTAAAGAAGAAATAAAGATGGTCAATAGGTATAAGAAAAGAGGTTTCAAGTAGGAATCAAAACAGGGAAATTTAAAAAATCCAATATATCATTTTCGATATATCACATTCACCTACTTGATCAGTAAGAATTTAAAAGATTGTTAATGCCAACCTTGCTGACAGAAGTAGATTTGCACTATATGTCAGATTTAAAATGTGTTGCAATATCAGTGCTGAGAATGGAGGTAAGGAAGTAATTGGACATTGTGATAGAGAGTCCCCAAGACCTCCCCTCAGGTTCAGTAATTCACTGGGAGGATTCACAGGGCTCAGTGTAAGATCATACTCTCAGTTCTTACAGTGAAAAAATACCGAGAACAACCAGCCAAAGGGAAAGGTGCATGAGACAAAGTCCAGGAAAAATCAGGCATGAACTTCCTTCTTCTCTACCTCCTGGAGGAGTCACATAGAGCATGGTCAATTTTCCCAGTAACAAGTTATTACAACATAGGTGAAATATTGCCAAACAGAGGTTATTCGAGGCTCAGTGCCCAGGATTTTTACTGGGCATTGATCACACTGGCAGCTTCTCCTTGGCATGTACCAAAATTTCAGACAGAAGAAAAAGCAGGTATTCAGCATAAACCACATTATTTGAACAGTGTAGGCACAGCGAGCCACTATTATCAGTTAACAGTAGGAGCCCTTCCACAAACCAAAATCTACATGCCCAGACACAAGTCAAAGGCCATATTTGCAAGCAGATCATACTAAGGACGGCAGTGCGGGCCTGCTATGCTAACTCGTTTCTGGCAGACATATCAAAAATATAATCAGAGCACTGTTACTAGTAGTTTTATAAAAAGCTGGGAGGCAGGGAACCTATATTTCCATCAGCAGGTACTCATTAACTAATTATAAAATTTTTAAAAAACACATACTCTGTAAAATTAATGGTACAGGTATGTAACATAGAATAGCCAATTTCCTATTTCTCATCTCCATTTATAGATTGAATAAAGATACATTTATTATGTCTGAAATTCATAACCTTCATCTTTAGTCCAGCTCTGCCCACACTCTGCCCCATTACAATTTTGGTCAATCAATTATTTTGGTTGCTCAGGTGAAAAACAGTAGAAGAACAATTAACTCCTCTATATTTCTCACAAACCATAGTCAATTTATCAGCAAATGCTGTTGGATATACCTTCAAAGTTTATCTGGAATCTGATCATTTCTCATTATTCTCTTTCCTACCACCATGGTCCAGGACACCATCATGTGTCAATACAATAGTGTCCCAGGGCCCCCCTGATTATACCCGTGTCCTTTGTAATATAAATTTCTACTTCTCTAACAAATATTTCTTAGGAAGACTTTAGGCTATGCAGATGGTCTATCAACCCCTCCACATTACAGACTATATTTCTAACTCTGCTTGAAGCAAGATATATGATTAACTTCAGTGTACTGCAAGTAGAGGTGAAGTGCAGTTTTTGGTTCATTTCTGATTTAAAAAGCAAGCCATTTGCCTTGGAAACTCTTTTCTGCGAGATGTCATGATCCTATAAACACACAAGATAAAATAGTAATAATAATGCTTGCAAGATGGAGAATAACAAAATAGATGGAATCTGGTTCTGATCAACCCTGTGAAGCAGAGCCATGCTACCAACACATCAAGAAGGAAACCTTATTTAAGCCTCTGTAATTTGGCAAGCCCCTTTGTTTAGCAGCTTCTTTTCTTTAACTGTAACTAATACACTCCTCTTCACCTATTCTCAAAACAGCAGTCCACATAATTCATGACAACTTTTATTTTTATGTAGGTTTTTACCTTAGGATGAAAGTGCTTTCCAAAGAGAGACACAGAGAGAGAGAGAAAGAGAGGGAAAGTGAAAAATCACTCTCCTCCCAAGGGGGATTGCCATGCCACAGTCTCTTCTCCATATTCTTCCTGGGATCTTGGGCATGCACACACACATGCTGAGTGTGATTTTCAAGCCTTCAGGCCCAGGACTCGAATTGGGGTCAGCCATGTGGGAATCCAGTCCTTTTAGACACCACCCCACCTGCTGGCCCCTCATTTAAATTTGAGTTCAATCTTGTTACTCCTCTATGCAGCCTTTGAATGACCATCTCATTCAGCGTGAAGACGGACATCATCACAAGGTCCTTCACAATCTTGTCCTCTCAGATTTCTTTGTCTTAACTTCTGTCCCTACTCATTCACTCTGATCTAGCCGTCAGAATCTGTTTGGCACTCTTGGAAAATGCCAGACACTGTCCCACTCAGCCTTTGCATTTGTCAACCTCACTGCCCACAACTCGTCTTTGTTCGGTGATTTACAAAGCTAACTCCCTTTCCAACTCTAAGTCTTTACTCCAATGTGTCCTACTCAAGGAACCTCTCCTGATTAGCCAATACTCCCACACTCCCTAACTACCTTTCTTGTCTTATTATTCTCCCTACAGATTTCCAATATACAGTGTAACTTATTTACTTACAATATAATTCATTCATTTAATATGCTCTCCCTTCAAAATTAAACTCTAGGAAGGCAAAATAATATTTTTTAAGAATTATTTTATTTCATTTTATTTATTTATTTATTTATTTATTTATTTATTATTTTTCAATTTGACCAGAGAGAGACAGAGAGAGAGAGAAAGAGTGAGAAGGCAAGGCACCAGGTCCAGCACTTAAACCATAGTCAACCATGTGGGAGTCTAGCACCTTAACCACCATGCCACCTGGCGTCCCTAATCTTTTTTCTTTTTTCTTTTTTTTTTTAACTGTCCTATTTCAACGCACAAAATAATGCTGATACATACGAGGTAGGTAGTAAATATTTTAAAAATAAATGTACCCTTAGGAATTCTTTTGTCTTCAAATAAAAAACAATTAACAGGAACATAAAGCATAAATATCGTCATTGCTTATGTTATAAGAAAACCTGCATTGTGTCATCATCAGACTACCAACAATACCTCCCCTTATTTTTGCAAGATGGTTGCAGTAGCTACAATAATTATGTCTTCAGACAACAGAATCTCAAGCAGGAGAAACTGAGGGAGGAAGAAAAAAAAAATGTTCTTCTTGCCTGAATCTTCTCAGGCTGGTAAATCTTTCCCAGATGTCTTCAGTAAATATCCTCTCATGTCTCATTGGCCAGAATGGCATCACACTGTCATTTCTAGACAAATTATTGGCAAGAAAGAATAATGAATAGCTATAATTAACATAAACACTAATCAAGATTCATCCCAGAGGTTGAACAAAATGCTGTCTAAACAAGATTAAAATTCTGTTAACAAGGAATTAGGAGAAATGGTTGTTGGGTAAGCAGCGAACAGAATCTGCCTGAATGACATAGTTAAACATTGCTTGTTGCAAAATTATATAATAAGGTTACCTTTTATAATTTTTTTTTGAGAGAGATTTTTGGTATAGGGCATAAACACTTGCCAGAGACAGACATAGAGTGAGAAATCTGCCCCCCCCCCCGCCCCCCCGGGGAATGGCCATGCCACAATCTCTTCTCCATTCTCCTCTCAGGATTTTGGGCATGCACGCACACAAGCCTGGTGTGAGTTTTAAGCCACTGGGTCTGGGACTTGAACCACAGTCAACTACATGGGATTCCAGTGACAGAACTGCTACATCATCTGCTGGTCCCACCTTTTATAACTTTACAGTTACTTTTTTAAAAAGTGTATTTCTTTTATGACCAAGAGAGACACACACACAAGGCACCCCCAATACAGTACCAAAGCCAAGAACAACCCCCAGCCTCAGCCAGTCCTGGAACAAGAGCAAATGTGTGTCTAGCATACTCAGGGAGGTCCCCACACTTGAACCTGGTACTTGACCATATAGGTCAACCCTGTAGACTGTTGCACTTCACTGCAACACTACTCACCATGCCCGTGGTCAACTTTTTTATAATAAGCATTATAATAAAGTTTTGATAAAATTGGTTTTTAATGTTTAATGTAATTGAATAGGGCATACATTTCTAGAATGATAGTGTACTAGTATATTACATTTAACTACATGTAGCAGAAATGAGATTAATATGAATTAGTCAAGGGGCCAGTGGATGGTGTGGTAGTTAAGGTGCTGGACTCCCTCATGGCAAACTGTGGTTCAATTCTCAGACTTTGCGGCTTGCTTTCTCACTTTGTCTCTCCCTCTCTCTCCCTCTCTCTCTCTGGTGAGCACATGCGCCCTATAGCAAGTTAAAATAATAATAATAAATTAAATTAATAAATCTGAAAAATAATGAATCAGTCAAAAAACTTTTGTTTTCCTTACAGTAAGAATTTAGAAAGTAGATAGTTCACATCTGATAAAATGGTTCTATGATGCCACCAGCAAGTCAGTCTTCCTTATGCCAGACCGCATGTGATTTTCTTCTCTGGGGCCTCAAAATTACTGCTTTATTCTGAGCATGTTTGAACATACACATGGAAAAGGGAAAAGGCAAAAGGCAATTTCTAGAAAGTCAGTCTTTTAACAGTTCTCTCCAGTGATTTCTGCTTGCTTCTCCTTGACCAGAACTGGTGGATAGGGCCAGTACTTGTCTGGGGAGACAAGTATTTTAACATGATGCAAACAAGAATTATTAAGAATAAGGATATATTGGGGCAGCAAGTGGTATGTGGTTAAGGCACTGTATTCCCACTTGGCCTACCATGGTTCCAGTTTCAGAACCAGTGGCTTGAAAATCATGTCAGGTGTGTGTGTGCATGTGCCCAAAATCCTGGCAAAAGAATGGAGGAGAAAGAATTGCAATGTTGCCTTTCCTCCACATGTATTAGGGGGAGCGATTTCTCACTTTTCACCTCTGTTTTTCCCTATCTCTTTCTGGGGAGCACACAAACTATGGCAAAAACCTAAAAATAAAAATAATTTAAAAAAAGAATAAGGATATAGTGGATATTTGTTGGGCAAATAACAGCGTCTGATACTTATACTTATCAAATATATTAACTATGGCTACTTTTCAGTGGTGAAATTTTGAATTAGTTCTATATCTTCTAGTATTGTCTGAATTATTATCAACGTATGTGGTTTTTCCTTTTTTTTAAATTAAAATAGAACATAATCAAGCTATTTCCATTTTACATGGGAAAACATAAAGTTTAAAGATTTGTTTTTATAAGCTGTACCAAAATATCCCTGACATTAAAATGTCTGTTCCAAATGATCTCCTCAAAATGTTCTTACTGAATATATAAGTTTGGTTTTATACTCTCACCCAAGCCTCGGTTAACTTATCCATAAAATACAGACATTATACCTAATTCCCAAAATTACTGTAAAGTTCAAAATGTGATAATGTATACAAGATACTTAGCATAATGCTCACTAAGTCGTAGCTCTTATTAGTAACACTTAGATACACAGTAGATGTAAAATATCCCTTTTAATTAACTGTATTATTTATTAACATGTCTTAGCTCTAACTGTTATATGAACTCATTCCATTAAGCATTTACTATATAATAGAAACCATACTAAGTGTCTTATCTATAGTAAATTATTTAAACCTCAAAGTAACCTATGAAATAGGTAGTATTATTATCTGTATTTTATAGGTGACCACCACAACAACAACAAAAAAAAACAAACTGCAATTTAGGGATGTTAAAAAAATTGCCAAAGATTATATAACTGGGACATGTCAAAGCTTTAATTCAGCAGATAGCTCGATCTAGAGTTTTGATCCTTAATCAATCTACTATAACAGAAATCTGAAATTTCTCTGTTTTGAAATTATGAAAATATTATTAGTCTGTATATAAATCAATGCATCTAAAAATTACATTGGTGATTTAAATTTTTAAGTCTAGCAAAGAGAACTGTAGAATCAGCTATGTACATTTTGAAACACATCCAAAAATTCAAACCTTGTCATTGCAGCTTTCCCTAATAATAGCACCCTTGTTGATAGTACTACATGGAATAATTTCTCTGAAAATTCTACTCTAAATTCTCAAAAAGTATGGATTTATACTTTTTAGAGAAATATATAAAAATGCAAAATTTTCAAGTTAATTCAAGTACTGATTATAATTTGGTTCAGTCAATCTGGAAAATTAGCAATGCTATGGAAAATATCCAGCAATCTATAAGAGAAGAGCAATGCAAATAGATAGTCTTTCTCAGCTATGGTATTACCATTACTAATTGTATTAATATTCATATGACTGTATTCATAAGTATAAGGTTAATAAAATGAGAAGAGAATGAGTTTTTAGTCATAAGAATAGTAATTAAATTTTTTTAGAGGCTTTTGCCTTAGGGCACATGTGCTGGCTGGACAGAGAGAGAGACAGAACAGTGAGGGGGAAAGTGAGCAATCACTCCCCATGGGAGATGGCCACGTCACAATCCCTTCTCCTCTCAGGATCTTGGGCACATACACACATACGCCCGATGTGATTTTCAAGCCACTGGGTCCAGGACTCAAACTGTGGTCAGTCATGTGCGAATCCAGAGACATAACCATTATACCATCTGGTGGGTCAACTAATTAAAATTATTATATAAATAATTTAAAAGTTATCTTAACTACATCTAAAAGACTGTAATTTCTTGGCAATATACATGGTAAGAATGTTTGACAATTTTATTGCAAGAATCTCTGTAAGCTTACCGTAATTTACCAACACAAATAAACTAAGTGCAGCAAAAGTTGATGAGTGCCTAATATTTTCTGCTGGTAGAAGAAAGACACTACATACAAACAAATAGGGTGCAAGAAGTTATTTTTTTTGAAGTCCTCATGAAGTACAGGGTTATATAGAGGAGTAAAGACTTATATGTGGAAATCAATCAGAAAAGCTTTAGACAGGATATAGCAGTTATACCTTTGAAAGAGACATAGAAAGAACTTTTTTTCAGTTGATTTTCACAAAGAAAGTATTCCAAGCAGAAGGACCAATAGGAACCAAAAAGCACATGGAGTATAACATAGGGAGATTTTGAGTAACTGCATGTTCTTCAACACTCCTGAACATAAATTTTGAGGAGAGAAATGATGAGATGTTAGAGGTGACGCTGATGATTCATGGTGATCTTATCTGCCATAATTGTAGTTCGAGCTTTAACCAAGGTCATTGATGAGACAGTGAAAGATTTATGTCAGTGAAGTAATATGGTCATCTGGCATTTTAAATCAATCACTTCTATCACTCTGATGGAAGACCCTTATATCATTATGAAATGTTTTTGTTTGCTTCTAGTGACACATTTCCAATTAAAATCTATTTTGAAATCAGTACAGCTATGCCAGTTTTGTTTTGGTTAGAGTCTGAATAGTAAAGGTTCTTATTTATTTATTTATTTATTTTTGCTACAGGGTGCGTTTGCTCCCTGGAGAGAGACAGGGGTGGTGTGAGGCAGTGAGAAATCCCCATGTAGGAGATGGTCATGCCATAATCCCTTTTCCTCGGTTCTCCTTTCAGAATTTTGGGCACACATGCACACGTGCCTGGCACGTGTCTTAGGCTGCTACATCCCGGACTCAAACCACACAGTCGGTCATGTGAGATCCAGGCATCTTAACCACCACACCCCAGCTCGCCCAGTAAGGTCTTTTTTTTTTTTTTTATTACTGTACCCTCAACTTTTCTGTATCCTTATATTTTAAATATTTTCTTTGCAACATATACCTAGGGACTTTTTCCCCCTGACAATTTTAGTCTTTAATTGGAATATTTATGATTAATAAGTAAGGTAATTTTATTAATATTCTTATTTGTTTTCTGTATGATCTACTTGTTTTATATTTCTTTTCTTTGCATTATTTTGCTCTTTTAAATTTGTTAATTTTTTTAGAATTATTATTTTATTTATTATTTTTTTCTTTTTTTTGGAGAAGTTTTCACTATAGGGTGCATGCGCTCACCAGAAAGACAGAGACAGAGAGACAGAAAGTGAGAAATCACCCCCAGGGGGAATGGCCATGCCGCAATCCCTTCTTCTCCATTCTCCTGTTGGGATCTTGGGCACGCACGCACACGTGCCTGGCATGAGTTTAAGCCACCAGGTCCAGGACTCAAACCACGGTCAACTACATGGGAGTCCAGCGACATAGCCATTACACTAACTGCTAGTCCCTATTTATTATATTTTAATTTGACTAGAGTGACAAAGAGAGAGACAGAACGGTATAGTGATAAAGCAAGTTGCCAGGTTCAGGATTCAAACCATGGTCAGCCATGCAGGAGTCCAGCATCTTAACCACCATGCCACCTGCTGGCCCTTGTTACATAATTTTTATTATTTATTCTGGCGTTTTTCATCATTTCTTATTAGGTATACACTTGCTATTATTTTAGGGTTGCTCTAAAGCAGGATTTCTCAGACACATTACAGTTGATTTTTTTGGACTGATAATTCTTTACTGGGGACACGAAAGGCTGTTCTGCTATGTCGTAGGTCAAGTTCCTGGCAGAGAAGCGGCCTAGGAAGGGAGTTCAGAGTTGGCAACACCTTCCCTAGGGCTCAGTGGGACAGCAACAGAAGCAGCAGTTTTTTCTTGGGGCCAGCTCTGCTGCATGATTTTCAGAACTGTACCTAGGAGCTTAATTTCAAGTCTACTCCAGGCCTCCAAACATTACGTGTGCTAACGAATATCCTTTCTTTAAAACACCCCCTTTGCCTCATCAGCTAAAGAGATTTAGCTTCAGTGGCTTGAAATTAAGAGTGGCTACCTCAGAGAGCTGGAGGCATAATTAAACAAAATAATATATTTTCAGGCAAAAAAGTACAGTCAGCATGCATATGCATACCAGACCCAAGAGAGCAATGTTTACTGAGAAAAATTCGTGGATTCAGGAGCAGCGCCAGGCGCCCCGTCCCTCTGTTGCTTTGTAACGTAGAACACAGAATGGTCATGCCCCAGTTCCTTCTCCTCCATCTCTCCCTTCTTTCTGGTCTGATGTCCTTCTGGGAGAGGAACTTTAGTCTCTGATCTGCAAGCCTTTAAGATGCATGACCAGGGAAGCATTGGCCCCTCCTTCTAGTGATCAGGGACCAGGGCATTCTAACAAGATGACATGGTAGAGCCTTGACCAGACCTGTGAATTCAGTTTTTATATTTTCAGTAATTATGAACCTTTCCTCTGACATAATCAGAATCGGAAAGCAGGTCTTATGATTGGTCAGGACTGACTGCCTTGGGTTTTTTTTGCTAGAGGCCAGCTATGCTCACCAGAGAGACAAGACAGAGAGAAAAAGGAGAAAGCACCCCGATGGGGAATGGTCATGCCCCAGTCCCTTCTCCTCCATCTCTCCGTTCTTTTTAGATTTTGCAAATGCACACACATGTGCCCAGCATGTTTTTCAACCTGCTGTGTCCGGGACTCAAACTGTATGGTTGGATCTGGCTACCTCAACCACCAAGCCACAGAGCCAACCCAACTGTGGCCAGATTTAGTGGAACTTTACAGAAGACAACCTCCTTTTTCTTGAAGACCGGCTTTTAGGGAATCAGTTTGGGGCAGGTAAATCTTTAGATCTTTGGCTGAATTGAATAGTGTCCTTCAAAAACTCATGCTCACCTGGAACTTCAGAATGTGTCCTCATTTGAAAACAGGGTCTTTGCAGATATAATCGAGTTGTGATGAGGCCAACTGTAGGAGACAGTTGGTATCAGCCCTCTGACAGTTTCCTACCTCCAAGGTTCTGTCTTCTATGCCTGAGAGTTTTCTCTAGGCCTGTAGGAGTTTGCTCTATTCAAGTCACACAGCAACAACCCGCAGGGGCTGGAAATAGGTGGATAAATGCTCCAAGCTTCCCAGCCACCAGTAAAATAATTCTAAAGCATGTGAGGGACTGAGACAATGGCCAGACCATATATAAATATAGAACTTTGATCTACAATCTACAACCAGCCCAAGAAACCAACCCACAAACTACAGAAAGCTAGCCTATGATTTATGAGTCCATCTTAAAGAAATTTAGAACATGTGCTGGCACGTGGCCTGGTGACTAAAGCATGAATCCCTCATAGTCTACCACTTGGTTCAAGTCTCAGATCTCAGATCCAGAGGCTTGAGAAACATGCTGAACATGTGTGCCTGTATGTCCAAAATCCCAAAAGGAGGGAAAAGTGAAGGGATTGCAGCATGACCATTTCCTATGGGGGCTTCGTTCTCACTTTCCCTCTCTCTCTCTTTCTCTTCCTGATAAGTGCAAACTCCCTCTGGCAATTTATTTTTTTTAAAAAAAGGATATTTTGTTTTGTTTTGTTTTAGATTTTTGCTTTAGAGCATGTGTGCTCACCAGAGAGGAGAAAGAGAGAAGGAAAGTGAGAAGTCATCGCTCAGGAGGGATGGCCACACCCAAATCCCTTCTCCTCCATTGTGCTCTTGGGACTTTGGGCACACATGCTCTTACACCTGGCATGATTTTAAAGCCAGTGGGTCCAGGACTTGAACTTCAGTTGGTCATGTGGGAATCCAATCACCTTAACCACCATACCACCTGCTGGACCCAGTAAATAAAATGCTAAATAAATAAATAAAGACCACTATCTCTGGCAAGCAGGCCAGGAAATCAAATAATAATAATAATCTCTTAACAATTGTCCAAAATGGACAAAGCTTAATTATTAACTGACAGCTTCCCTAGTGTTTGTCCCTGCATCCAATTTAGGACCAACCAAAGAAAGCCAAATCTCCTAGCCAGTCACACCTGCTTCATATGTAGTTAGCCTGCCTGAAGCTTTCTCATACCAAAGCCTCCAGTCAAGGCACAACTGAAGCCCACTTTTTATTCACTAGAAAGCTTTCCCTTGGGCTGCCCTGTGGCCTGGTGATTAAGGGAGCTGGATCACACAGGGCTAACTAAGGGGTTCTAATCCTAGCCAAGTGCATCCAAAACGCCAAAAGGAAGGAGAATGGAAGAGAAAGGACTGTGGCATGACTATGCCCCAGTGGACTTTCTCCCCTACTCTCTCCGTGTGTCTGTCTCTGTTTCTCCCTGGGAAGCACAAATGCCCTCTGGCAAAAAAAAAAAAAAAAAAAAAAAAAAATTAAGAGATTTTTGGTATAGGGCGCGTGCACTCAGCGTAGAGACAGAGAGACAGTGAGAAATCACTCCCCGGGGGGATAGCCATGCCACAATCCCTTCTCCTTCATTCTCCACTCAGGATCTTAGGCAGATATGCACATGTGCCCAAAGTGAGCATCTGCTGGGTCCCTGGCAACATTCTTTTAAAGTGAAAGCTCTTTCACTCCTCTGCCTGCTTCTACCAAACACAAGAGGTGATGCCCAAACTGGCTTGCTATAACAAGCTCTGAAAACAGCCTTTGCCTGTTCTCATTTAGTGGTCTTCATTTGTTTCCATACATCTACACCCTGTTTCTCTGGGAATCTCTACACAGTTAAGCCCCAGTCACCCATGCCAGCACTGCTCCTTAATGCACAAGGCTGGCTTTTCCCGCTGCCCTATTTCAGTGTGGTGGCTTCTCAGTCTTCCTGCCATGTGGGACCATCTCCCAAGTACACCATCTGCACTTCAGCTCCTGTTTTAGGGTCTGCTTTGGGGAGAACCCAATGAAGACAGACCATATTCATGAACACAAAATTTCAATAAAATAGTACACATAAACTTGTAAAGTTCAGGTAAAAAGAGTCATTTAAAGGGACCAGCAGTTGTTGTAATGGCTATGTTGCTGGACTCCAATGTAGTTGACTGTGGTTCGAGTCCCAGATCCGGTGGCTTAAACCCATGCCGGGCATGTGTGTGTGAGTGCCCAAGATCCTGAAAGGAGAGTGGAAGAGAAGGGATTGTGGCATGGCCATCCCCCTGGGGGGTGATTTCTCGCTTTCTGTCTCTCTGTCTCTCTCTATCTTTCTGGCAAGCAAACATGTCCTATAGCAAAAAAACTCCAAAAAAATTAGAGTCATCTAAAACTAAAATTCTTTGAAATGGATGCACAACCATCATTTTCAAGGCAAAGTGCTAAAATAGCAAATATTCTTTCAAATTTGGGGGGATTATTCCCATGACTTTCTGTGTCAGTAATGTATTTGGCATACATTATTTATGCCTGCCCCCCAAAAAATTGTTGGTAAACTCCTAAGAGAATATAGTCTTTTGAATACATCAAGTCATCTTTTTGTTTATCCTAGAGGTAAAGTTTAAATGTGTTATTGTACTAAAAATAGTGCTGAAATTTAAGGATGCATTTAAAGGAGGCAGAGTAGTACTCAGTAATACTCCATTGGTTGGAATGTAGTTTGTAAAAAGAAAAAAAAAAGCTAATTACTTTTACAGAGGAGTGGAAAACCTTAGACCTAGAATATGTGAATGATTTTCATTTGAACAAATGAAGAGAATTGACTCATCTTTGTGGTTGAATGGTCCAGTTACATTTAGACAGAAAACATTCACAACGTCTCAGCTCAGTGTTTCTGGAATCCTAAACAGACAAGAGCATATTTTCCCTGCAGGCTCTAACTTGAAAACTCAATTAAGATTTATTGATAAAAGACTGCACCAGCTAAAATATATTATCCTAATTTAGGAATCAATAAGCATTTCTGTGATTTTTGTGTACTATAAATTATATACTTTAATTTCTGCCTATCTGATGTCCAAGCATGTTGGTAAATGAGATGCCCTAAAGCAACGTGTGGGGATAGAATGTAATTTCGTTAATGTTGAAAAGTGGTGACCTTTGAATCCTAATCATAACAGAGCTTACATGGACCGTTTTAACAACTTGCCTACTAGACTCATTATATTTATATAGTGTCCCTTCTCTCTGTAGTCTTTTACACCTGGTGGGTCCACCCACACAGCATAAAGACAAACTGAAAGCATCAATAGAAATTTTAAGCAATTATCTCCACACTTCGCCATTTTTTCCTCTCAAAACTTTCACACCTCCACTCGGCCTGCTTCAGTTTTTGATGGCCTGCGTGCTTGAGAGTTTCAGGTAAGGCTGAATTTAGAACAAAGAGTGACTTGCTGGCAGCACTTCTCGGTTAAGTATCTGTAGCCTGTCCCCTTAGAGATCTCTGTTTTGCTCTTGGTTATGTAAGATGTTCAGGCACCTGTTCTCTAGAGGGAACATCTCATACTTGATGTATTTTTAAGATTTTTTTTTCAATGAGAAATCGAGAGCATGTGTGCTCCTGGAAGGGGGAATGAGAGAGAGAGAGAAAGGAGAGAGAGAGAGAGAGAGAGAAGGGGGTGGTGTTTTTGAGACAGGGTCTCACCATTATAATCTTGTGCCCATCCTCCCAGTTCTCTAGGATCAGAGATGAGACAAGACTGCTGAGCCCAGACTTTGTGGTATACAGAGCTGACCCCTAGAGTAGGGTGTGGGGAGATTTGCACAGTGAATGAAGCCACTTGGGGAGAAAAACGAATCAGGACCTGAACAACCTCCATTTTGTTTGTTTGTTTACTTTTTTATATTTTACTTACATACATTCAATCACTGTATATTACACCTTGCAAAATGAATTTTCTTAGGATGAATACACTGCTCATTAGTCCAGTTAAGGATATCATACTCATCATCAACAAATAATTTTCCATTTTTGTGTCCCTTTAATGTTTTGCTTCTTTCTTTTTCACCATGATTCCCTTCTGCTCGCCCTCCCTCACTTATCACCCCCTTCCACACTGCCTCTAGTATCCACAATAGTTCTCCATGCTTTGAGTTTCTGCCCTAGTGTGTGGACATTCAGTATATATTGAGTGGGGCCATACAATGCCTATCTTTATCAGTCTGGCCTATATCGCTTAGCAGTAAACCTTCCATTTTCATCCACTTTTTATCAAATGCAAGGGTGTCATTGCTTTTTATGGCTGAGTAGTATTTCACAGTGTATATATGCCACACTTTTTCAATCTATACATCTATTGGTGGACATTTTGATTGGTTCCATGTGTTAGCAATTGTGAATGTTGCAATAAATATGGATGTGCAAATATTTTTCTGAGTGTATTCCGATCATTTGGGTAAATACCCAGTAGTGAAACTGGGGGATCATATGGCACTTCTGTTTTTTAGGTCTTTAAGAAATCTCCACAATGTTCTCCACAGTGGCTGTGCTAATTTACATTCCAACCAACAGTGTAGGTGAGTTCCCTTATCACCACAGTCATGCCAACACTTAACATTTCTTATTTTTTTTTAATCTTAACCATTCTGATTGGAGTTAGGAGGTATCTCATTGCAGTTTTGATCTGCATTGCTCTTATGATAAGAGATGTTGAGCATTTTTTCATAAGCTTTTTGGCTATTTGTAGATCTTCCTTAGCTATTTGTTCAGCTCATTTGCCCATCTTTTAATTGGTTTATTTTGGGGGGATAAGCTGCTTGAATTTTCTGTATATTCTGGTTATCAGTACCTTATCTGAGGCACAGTTTCCAAATATATTCTACCATTCAGAGGGTTGCCGATTCACTCTAATTATTGTTTCTTTTGCTGACAGAATTTTTAAGTTGATGTAGTCTCACTAGTCTATTTGGGGGATTATTGCCTGTGCTCTGGAGGTCTTATTTAAGAAGTCTTTGCCTACTCCAATGTCTCCAAGAGTTTTCCTTGTGTTATCCATGAGTAGTTTTTATAGCTTAAGGCCTGGGGTTTAGATTTCTGATACATTTTGAGTTGATTTTTGCTAATGGTGAGAGATAGGGATTCAGTTTCATCTTTCTTCTGGTGGATACACAGTTTTTCCAGCACCATTTGTTAAAGAGATTTTCTTCCTTCTTCCCCCACCCCCAGATTGATTGATGCCCTTTATCAAAATCAATTAGCTGTATGTTTTGGGGTTTATGTCTGGGGTCTCTATATTGTTCCATTGATCCACATGCCTGTTTTTGTGCCAATACCACGCTGTTTTGATTATCACAGCTTTGTCATATATTCTTGGGTCAGGGAGTGAGCTACCTCCTACTCCGTTTTTGAACAGAATTGCTTTGTCAATACAGGTTTTTTATGATCCAGACAAATTCTGATTGCTTTTTCTAAATCTGTGAAGAATATCTCTGGTAATTTGATTGGGACTGTATTAAATTTAGATTAGACTAATTTGGGCAGGATTGACATTTTAATTATATTAATTCTTCCAATCCAGGAATGTGGGATGTCTTTCCACTTTTTTGGTGTCATTTTCAATTTCTTTCTTTAGTTTTTCATAGTTTTCCTTGCAGAGATCTTTGACTTCTTTAGTTGGGTTTATTCCTAAGTATCTTATACTTTTTGTGGCTACTGTAAATGGCATTACTTGTATTTTCATTTCTACCTCTGTCTCTTCTCGTTCATCTAGAAAATTCTATACATTTTTCTATGTTGATTTTGTATCCTTCCACTTTACTGTATCATTTATCACTTCCAGGAGTTTTTTTTGTAAATTCTTTTAGATTTTCTATGTATAGCTTTTTCACCCACTCTCCCCACCAGCACCCCACACACACCCCCAGCGGTGCTCCAGGCACTCAGTGCTTGCTCAGAGCTCCAGATTCCTATTCAGCTAGTGCCACTGTCGTCTCCCTCCAGCAGACATAGTGATTATCTACTGGGACCTCACCAGCCACGATGAGATTTTCTCTGACATTTACAAGATCTGGAAGATCGCAGAACTGCACAGCTAAGAGCACAAGTGCTGGGCAGGAAATCAGAGATCTCACCATAGAATTTTTAGTTCCTTCTTCTCACTTTTTTTGGGGGGATGTTAAATTGATCATTGTGGGCAGTTCATTGTGGGGAGGCCACAGGAAGCAGACAATGACTTTCTGCAAAGATGAGAATGAGATTGTTAATAGATACATGCCCAGCTGATTAATTTAGTTGTGGTTTTCAGCACTGTTCACTTTTAGAGTTTGGCATCTCTCTTTTTTTTTTCTTTCAGTTTTGCTATACAGTGTGCATGTGCTCACCAGAGAGAGACAAAGAGAGTGAGAGAGAGAAAAAGTGAGAATGGACCTCCCAGAGTGGATGGCCAAGCTGCAATCCCTTCTCCTCCATTCTCCTCTCAGAATATTGGGCACGCGTGCACATGCGTGGTGTGATTTTCAAGCTGTGGTTCAGATTCAACAGTCAGCTGTGTGTGATCCAGCTGTCCCAAACTTTATGCCCCCTGCAGGCCCTGGCATCTCCCTCTCCCTACTCTGGTATCTCTGAGCATAAGCTACGTATATTATAAAAGCTAGATCAAAGTTCCATTGACTTCATGGGAATGGAAAAATTGAGCAGAAAAATAAAGTTGATCAATTATTTTTTTTAAGTCCATATAACTCAAAATATTAGAAAAAGATTAAAATATTAAAACATGATAAACAGGAGCTGGATGGTGCTGCTGTGGTAATACACTATCTTCTCACGTGCTGTGAGAAGCTAAGCCACATGGGAAGGTTCTAGTTCCTATCCAGACTACATCAGGCTTCCACATGCCTGTGATCGCGCTGACCAAGGCTGCAGGTGTCAAGACCATGTGGGTGTTACTGTCTGCCTCTCTCTTCTTTTCTTTCTCATTCATGGAAAAAATAAATAAATACACTTTTTAAACCATAGAAGACTATATATCAATTTATAATAGCTTGTTTTATAAATCTAGGAGTGCTTAGGTGAATAGTGGGGAGTTGGGTAATTCAGAAAGATGCTGAGATACAAGACTGCCTTAATGGTAAGAAAAGATCCTTCTTTTGCCATGGAAAGTTTTGAAACGGGTAGGCGGCTAGTAGTAAAAGACAAAAAAAAAAAAAAAAAGACTAAATATGTCCTTGAAGTTGAAATCCTTTGTCTTAATTCTGTGCTTTTGAGCCAAATTCACACTTTTATTCCTTTTGTGCCTACACTCAATATAAAACAAACCTCTGGGGAACCAGCAGTTAGCGTAATGGCTATGTCGCTGGACTCCCACGTAGTCGACCGCGGTTCGCGTCCCGGACCCGGTGGCTTAAAAACTCACGCCGGCGCGTGTGTGTGCGTGCCTAAGATCCCGAGAGGAGAATGGAGGAGAAGGGATTGCGGCGTGACCATCCCCCCTGGGGGGTGATTTCTCGCTTTCTGTCTCTATGTCTCTCTCTGTCTGTCTGGCGAGCACACGCGCCCTATAGCCAAAACCTCTCATAAAAAAAAAACAAACAAAAAAAAAAAAACCTCTGTAAAAAAAAAATATGGTAGAAAATAAAATGAAGCAGCCAGTCCCATGGCATCCCCCTCAGAGAGTGAGCATGCCGTAATCCTTCATCCTCCATTTCTCCATCCTTAGAGGATCTTGGGCGTGTGTGAACATTTGTCTGGTGTTTTCCCTAAGCCTTCAGGACCAAGACTAGAACCAGAGTCAGCCATGTGGGATGCAGCCTCCCTACACACATCACTTAACCACTGTGCTACAGAGCTGGCGCAAAGGAGAGAGGTTTTTGTAGAAAGACTCAAAGTCGAGACGTCATAAAGAAATAGATTACATCTGACTGCATAAAAACTAAGAGATCCTATAAGAAAAGACAATTACTACAAATAAAGACAAAATACAACCAACTGCCTGGAGGAAAAACTATTTGTAACACATGACATAAAAGTTCTAAATTCTTTAAAAATATACAAATAACAGTTGCTAGTCAATAAGAAAAAAAGCAATCAAACAGATTTTTTAAATGACATAGTCTATAGACCCAGCAGATCAATTTAAAAATATTTTATAAAGAGGAAGACAGCAGGTGGTGTGGTAGTTAAGGTACTGGACACTCCCACATGGCCGACCACGGTTTGAGTCCCAGACCTGGTGGCTTGCTTTCTCACTCCCCAAAACCCCGTGTGTCTCTCTGGTCAAATTAAAATAAATTAATGAATAAATCAAATTAAATAAATAATTATTTAAAATATTTTACAAAGAAATGATGCAGGCTCAGAACAAAGTCCCTTTCATGTATCTAATTCCTTTTTATAATTATTATTTATTCATTTATTTTAATTTGGAGAGAGAGAAAGGGAGACAAAGTGAGAAAGCAAGCCACCAAGTCTGGGACACGAACCATTATTGGCCATGTGGGAGTGTCCAGTGCCTTAACCACCACACCACCTGCTGGTCCCCTCATGCATCTAATTCTAATAGTAGTCAGGACTGATAGCGGATTAACACTTGCATGGCCATCCTAGTAGCTTGTGGCTTGTACCTAATTTCTTTCTTCTTTTTTTTTTTTTTTTTTTTTTTTTTTTTTTTTCTCTTCCGCAAGCTGATTTTTATTATCTCTTCATGTCTTGCATTTGAAGTACTCTTTAATGACATCCTTGGCCTGAGATTCCTTGCCATAGTCCTTAACTACTACACAGCTGCAACCAACCACTTTACGGGGTTTTCCCTCTCTTGTCAATTTTACAGAGGCCTACCCATTCTCCTAGTTTCTTGTCATCAACCTTAATCAGGTTGATTTGGTGTTTGGCACAAAGGGCCTCCACCAACTTGACATACATAGGTTCATCAACAGTTGGATGCAAGCACACACAGGTGGGCTTGGCGCTTGTGTAAGGCTTTGGCGGCTTCGGGAATTCCACGTGCTAGGCCATCGTGGATGAGGGCGGTCTTCAGCACCTCTTGTAAAGCAGTTATTAACGTCCATTACACCTCCAGCAGCAATGCCTTCCTCGACCATGGCGGTGGATTACGGGTGGAGCCTAATCTTGAACGCACCTGAGCCTCCACCTCCGCGCGACTCCGCGACGGCAGGGAAGAGCCCTAATTTCATTGGTTAATGCCATGCCCCTTTTTTTTCAATTATTTATTTAATTTTCTTTATTCGTTTATTTATTTTAACCAGAGAGAGACACAGAGAGAGAGAGGGAAAGTGAGAAAGCAAGCTACTAGGTCTGGTACTCGAACCCGTGGTCAGCCAAGTGGGAGTGTGCCCAATGCCCTAACCACCATGACACCTGCTGGCCCCTTAATTGTTAAATATTTTAAATGCCATCTCTGGTAATAGGGGGTAGACAGACAACAAACCAATAAAAATATCTATCAGAGTTTCCCAATATCTGCAGTATTGACATTTGAGAAGAGACAGTTCTTTGAAGGGGAAGCTGTTCTGTGCACTACATGATGTTTAGCAGAATTCCTGACCTCCACCCGCTAAGGTGCTGTTAGTAGCAATTCCCTTCTCCCCAGCTGCGACAACCAAAAATGTTCCTAAACACTGCCAAATACTTCCCTCCCCTTGTCAACAACCGCTGATATGCCTAACATTTAGGTGGAGTGTCATGAAGAAAAAGAAAATCGGGTAGAGAGACACAGAATGAGGAAGTGTGTTTTCTTCAATAGGGTGCTAAGGTCAGAGCTCTCTGAAATGATGACGAGTGAGCCAGGCTGCCACAGAGGGAAGAGAATTCCATGCAGAGAACAGCAAGAGCAAAGACCCAGAAACACCGCATGTCTGGCATGCTCAAGGAACAGCGAGAAAGCCTGTCTAGTTAAAGCAGAGGGAGGGGGGATCGAAGGATGAGGCCAGAGGGAAAGCCAGAAGCCAGAAGCCAGCTCCTTTAGAGTCTTGCAGACCACATTAATAACTTTGAATATTGCTTTGGATAAAATAGAAAACCACAGGAGGATTTTGAGAAAAGACTTGATAAGATCTATTTTATATGAACAGGAAAAAAGGCATTTTATGTTAACAGAAAAAGGAATAAAAATAGCTAAGAATCTTACAAAAAATTATCAGCTTCAGTTGTAATTAATTCAAAGGACTTACAAAAATTGATATACTACTTTCTTCACTTAGGACATTAACAAAGATTAGAAAGTTGAAATATCCAATGATGGTGAATCTTTAGGGAAGCAGGCATATTCCTCTGCTTTTAATGGATGTAAATTAGTACAACTTCTTTGGAGGACAATTTATCAATAGCTATTAAAATTTTTAAATTGACATAGTAATTGCATTTAAAAGGAAGTTAACGTACAGATGTACTCCCGTGTACAAAACCCACAAAACTTATTACAGCTTTGTTTCAAATAGCAGAAGTGTTTTGCTCACTTTCACGAATACGGGACTGGTGGTAGAAATTACAGCAAACCCATGTAATAGAAACTGTACAATAATCAATAAGTTTCAGGTAAATGTATATAGACTGATAATGGAAAGACTTTAAAAAATATCATTAGTTTTAAAAAAATAGAGCTAGGCACAAAAGCAATTTATAGCATAATTCCATTGTTATTTAAAATAATTTAAAAGGCAATGTGTGTTTTCTTTCAGAATATTCACAGGCCTGCTGGTGCTGTGGTGGTTAAGGTGGGTGGAACTCACATGGCTGACTGCCAGGTTGGACCTGGTGACTTGAAAAACATGCCAGGTGCATGTATGTGCATGCTGAAAATTCTAAGAGGAAAGCTGAGAGAAAGGATTGCAGTGTTGCCGTCCCCGTGAGGGGTGCTTTCTCTCTTCCCCTCTCTCTCTCCAGTGAGCCCTATAGCAAAAATGAAATATGTATGTACATACATATACACACATATTATTTTTATCTGGCTCTAATTAACTGTTTTATTCCCTATAATTTTAATTGGACATGAGAAAAATAATTACTAAGGAATGAATGGTGCCTTTTATCCAGGTGCTTGATCTTAAGAACTTTGCTTCTTTTGTAGATTTACAGTGGGGAGCTCTGCATTTTTGAGGCATTACATGACTTACATTTATATTTTAATGTAAGTTTTTAGCAATTATAATAATTTTTAAGTAAAAATGCTATGTGTCCATATGGCTTGAAAATCCATAGGAAGATACATAAGACTCTTAACAATTGTGATTTCTGGAGAGTGAAAGTAAAAGTGAAAGACGCGAGAATCTATGTGTGTGTGTCTTATTTTAAAAGAGTCTCACTGTGGCAGCCCACGTGCCCCATCCTGCCCCTCCTTTCAGAAGGGGTCTCAGTGTGTTGCCCACTGGCCATGAGCTTGTGATCCTCTTGCCCTGGCCTCCTCTGTAGCGGGGCCTAAGGTGAGCACCACCATACCTGGCTTTATGTTCAGGTGGGCCAGGAATCAAACTTGGACCTTCCACAAAGCCTCAGCGTGTCCAGCAGCAACATCCAGTGTTATCTACCGTGGGCCTGACGTTTCATGTTATATGAAATGTACATCACAGTATATGAGAATATCGTTTCCGATTGACTTGGGCCTTATGTAGTGCACCAAGGAGAATTTAAAACTTATGTTGTTTTAATCGTGTGCCTATTTTCCAGAATATTCATCATTTAAATTTTTAAAAAAAGAGAGAATTATCTTGAGTACTAGTGCCTTTCCATGAGCAATCCCAACACCATGGCTTGGATTTCGTGTCTCCTAGGCCTGTCTGCCACTCCTGGCCTACAATTACCTCTTGGAAATGATACCAAATTAGGTTTTCTTGGGTTTTATTCTCAGTTCTCTAAGACTCCATCTGCTTCCACTCGGGCTTCTGCTCTTCCTAGCACTCCTGGTAACCAGTGCATGCGATCTGCCCTGTGATCCATCTGTCCGCTTAACTAGTACCCAAACCTGGCCTCCCAAGGAAAGGGACAGGTTAAAGTTTCATAAAATTGCCAAATACGAGCAACACTATCATGTAGAAAATGCTGTTGTAATATTTAATAGAAATAGACTTCATGAAGATCCTCAGTAACTGTTTTGGTCCAGCTTAGAGTTAAAGGTAAAAACTAGTGGTGGTTGTGTTACAGAATGGTAGATAATTAAGGATTTATATGGTTCTGAGGTGTATGTGCAGTTGTATGCTGAGCTTAAAGATTTACTCACACGAGGGACCAGCAGTTGGTGTAATGGCCATGTCGCTGGACTCCCATGTAGTTGACCGCAGTTTGAGTCCCGGATCCGGTGGCTTAAAATCACGCCGGGTGCATGTGCGTGCGTGCGTGCCCAAGATCCTGAGAGGAGAATGGAGGAGAGGGGATTACGGCATGGCCATCCCTCCTGGGGGGTGATTTCTTGCTTTCTGTCTCTCTGTCTCTCTCTGTCTTTCTGGCAAGCACACGTACCCTATAGCAAAAACCTCTCCAAAAAAAAAAAAAATTAAAAAGATTTACTCACACCATACAACAAATATCATTGCAAAATAGAAAAGTTGGTATAATTTTCTTACTAGACTTTGACAGGCCCATTCTTTTGATGCCACTGGGTCAGAGAGTATATGAGAATATGATTTCAGACTGACTTGGGCCATAGGTACCATGTGCCATGGAGAATTTCTTTCCAAACATCATCCCTCACCCCCAGAGTTGGTTTTCTCTTGCTGTCCTTAAACATCATTTTCCTGCCGTTACTCCCACTTCCCAGGTCTAGGTTGAGTTCTTTTCATCACTGCTACGATCATAGGTCAGCCTGAGTTGTTAACATGTAGCCCATAATAAATGATGGCATTCCTGACATTTTCACAAGGAATAAAACAATATATATAGATGTACATGTCAAATTTTTGATGTCCAAACTCATTTCATGCTTTTCCTAACCTTTATTGTTTGCCATTACTTCTAACATCTATTTCGGAGCAGTTTTCTAGATAAAAACTTCCTGATTTGTTGACATTTTCTGGCTGAATAACTGTCAGATTCCCATTTGGCCTTTAAACTTTATTTCGCTCCAAGTGGATAAACACTAACGGTGCAAAAACAGATATTCAGAACCAGCCCAAATAATGTTCTATTTTCCTCCTCTGCCAGTTTCAGTAATGGTATTATAGCTTCAGTTAATAAATGTGGATGGCAACAGCCAAAACATCATTATTATTTTCTAGTAATTGTATTATGACAGTATCAAAATGATTATTCAGGTACTCTAGTCTTTAAAGGCAGATGGGATTCTATATTAACTGCCTGATAGCTAATTTGGTGAAATTCTATTTGCTACTTTAGTTACAAACTAAGAATATATTTCCATGGAAAACAAACTCCCCAATTAGCTGAGCCCAAGGCCTTCAGAAAGGAAAAGATACCATGGTGAACGTTATTGTGGTTACTGGACAATGTCAAATAAAAGCATTCCAGATCATCATTGCACCGAGTGATAGGCAGTTTTGTTTCTGTTTTTGAATATTTAGGCAGATATTAGCAGCAGTACCTTCCTTCATGATCTACTCTGATTATTTCCTTCCATTGCAAAACCCTAGGATTTTATTATTATCATCATTTGGAGATATTTTTGCTATAGGGCATGTGCACTTGCCAGAGAAACAGAGATAGATGGAGTGGGGGGAAATCCCTTCTCTTCTATTCTTCTCTTGGGATTTTGGGCTTGTCTTTCAAGCTGCCAGGTCCAGGACTCAAACTGCAGTTGGCCATGTGGGAATCCAGCGCCTTAACTACTATACTACCTGCTGGCCTCAGATTTTTTTTTTATTAAAAAAAAAAATCCAGGGACCAGCAGTTAGCGTAATGGCTATGTCGCTGGACTCCCACGTAGTCGACCGCGGTTCAAGTCCCGGACCCGGTGGCTTAAACTCACGCCGGGCGCGTGTGCATGCGTGCCCAAGATCCCGAGAGGAGAATGGAGGAGAAGGGATTGCGGCGTGGCCATCCCCCCTGGGGGGTGATTTCCTGCTTTCTGTCTCTCTGTCTCTCTCTGTCTGGCGAGCGCATGTGCCCTATAGCAAAAACCTCTCCAAAAAAAAAAAAAAAAAAAAAAATCCAGAGGGCATGTGTGCTCCCTAGAGAGAGAGAGAAAGAAAGAAACAGTATCTCTCTATGGGGTGTAGTCACACCTGCTATTCTTTCTCCTCTATTACCACATCCTGTCAGGATTTGGGGCATACATATGTGCCCAGCATGTTTTCAAGCTACCAGGGCTGGGATTTGAACCATGATCAGCCATGTGAGATTTAGCTCCCGATGTATAGCATTATCTACCATGTTACAGGGCTTATGCCGCATTTTCTGTTTTGTCTGAGTATGTCCAGGCTCTATAGAGAATTGTCCTACCTTCTCTACTTTCAAAATATACTAATGGATCTGAACACATGCTGTATTCTTCAAGAAAACTTTTAACTTCAGAGAATGCTAGTTCCCCATTTTATCAATTTTGTGAATGTGAAGTTTTGTATATTAAGTAATGAATGACAACTATGAGTAATGTTTCATATATAATAAATCTCACCAGCAATGTAGGGGGTATAAGATATTTGCAAAATAAATGTAATGAATATTTAACTAGCCTGGGATGTACTGCTGCAGGCCCATCCGGAGGCATGGTGGTTAAGATGCTGGACTCCCACATGGTTGATGATGTTTCCAGTCCTGGACATGGTGGCTTGCTTTTTCTCTCTCTCTCATAAGCATATGTGCTCTATAGCAAATTTAAAAATAATAGTAAAATAATGATACAATTAAATTAATTATTATTTTTAAAAAAGAAGTACTGCTACTTACTACTTTTTTTTTTCTTTTTTGAAAATCTATTTATTTGATCTATTTATCTGAGATACAAAAGGAAAATAATGAAATTTTACCTGTTAGCATATTAATTATTGGGAAAGTGACAATAATCTGTATAAATCTTTAAAAAATATAATTATGTGAGAAGTTAGAATGTTTTAAAAATAGGTTTTTAAAGTTAAGATACAAGCATTTGCAATGTGGATGGAAAATTTCTTAAAATCTAATTTTATTTTATTTTTAATCACCAGAGGGCACATGTGCTCACCAGAGAGATAGAATGAGACAGAGAAATCCCCCCTTCCCAATGGGGCATGGTCATGCTGCGACCCTTTTTCCCCCATTTCTTCATCCCTTCAGGATCTGGGGGGCACACATATGCCAATGTGCTTTTCTTTTCCTTTCTTTCTTTTTTTTTTTAGATTTTTCTTAGAGTGTGTGTGCTGGCCAGAGAGACAGAGACAGGAAGTGAGAAATCACCCCCTGGAGGGATGGCCATGCTGCAGTCCTTTCTCCTGCATTCTGCTCTTAGGATTTCGGGCACGTACAC
Organism: Tupaia tana; assembly: GCA_026018925.1. Lineage (NCBI taxonomy): Eukaryota > Metazoa > Chordata > Mammalia > Scandentia > Tupaiidae > Tupaia > Tupaia tana. The sequence continues at coordinate 9,785,022 of JAKSZU010000017.1, read as the reverse complement.
ACGCACCTGGCGTGAATTTCAAGCCACTGGGTCCAGGATTTGAACGGCAGTCAGCCATATGGGAGTCCAGCAACGTAACCATTATGCCATCTGCTGGTCCCACCATTGTGCTTTTGAAGCCTCCAAGTCTGGGATTCAAACGTGGGAATCTAGGTTTTGTTTTTTTTTCCTTCCTTCCTTTCTTTTTTTAGAGAGAGAATTTTGCTATAGGGTGCATGTTCTTGCTAGAGAGACAGAAACAGAAGGCAAGAAATCACCCCCCAGGAGAGATGGCCATACTACAATCCCTCTGCCTCCATTATCCCCTCGAGATTTGGGGTATGCATGCACACGCTCCAGGCCTAAGTTTAAAGCCACCGGGTATGGGACTTGAACCACAGTCAACTATGTGGGAGTCCAGCGACATAACTATTATGGCATCTGCTGGTCCTGAGATCAAGCTTGCTTTCTTCCTTTTTTTTCCTAAAGAATTATTTTATTTAATTTGATTTATTTATCTATTTATTTTAAATTGACTAGAGAGGGACAGAGTGAGAGAGAGAGAAAGCAAGCCGCCAGGTCTGAGACTCAAACCATAGTTGGCCATATGGGAGTCCAGCGCCCTTAAGCACCACACCACCTGCTCCCAGAAAGCAAGCCACCAGGTCCTAGACTCAAAGCACTCTCAGCCATGTGGAAGTCCAGCACTTTAACTTCCATGCCACCTGCTGCCTCCCCCCCCCCCCCAGGTTCCAGCTTTCTAAGCACTGCATTTAACCACTGTGCTATGGAGTTGAACCTTCAAATATAATTTTAATTAATTATTTTGTAATCTGTATATTTTATGATCTGATATAATAAGTAATCATTACTAGTGAATATGTAACTTATTCCTGTTATTTTGTATCTTTAATAGTTACCTTATTAACTCTGACAAAGAACAATAACTTTCATTATATTTGGTTTTCTCTTTTCAAATGTCTTTCTAAAGCAAGGTCTCTACAGCTATCCATGAATAAATATGAGCCCAATTTTTTCCCTTTGTATGCTTCATATATGTTCTCTTTCCAGAACTTCCTTTGAAGAGGTGACAGGGTAAAAGATGGAAGAAAGAAGCAATAGAGGGAAATCAAAATGTCACCGCTGCTACTTAACATTATCGTAAAGGCAGTTCACCAACTTCAAAAGAACTGTGACAGGAAGTGGTAAGAAAAAAGATCCAGTAGAATAAGTAAACAGAGGTTTGAATGAAAGATTGAGGACCTTGGATTTAATTACACAAGGAAAAGGAAGTCACTGAAAGTTCCTGGTCAGGTGATGGACGTAATAAAAACGACTTCTGCAATGATCGCTCTGCAACTCTGTCACAAACAAACAGGAACCAAGAGATGGAAGCAGAAACCAGAGGAGGATCTGGTTACAGCCCTCCTCGCCAGTGTCATGAGTACCTGGAGTCCACATCTGTCATATAGAAGATGGATTGCATTTAAGAAATAGTCATGAAGGAGGACTGGACAGAGATTTGGGAGCCTTCAGTTCGGGTGACAAATGAGGAGAAAAGCTAAAGAAGAGACTCAAAGGCTATGGGCCCATTAGCAAAGCCGCTAATAAGTTTTTTTTTTTTTTTTTTTTTTCTTTATTTTTGTTGTAGGGCACATGCACATTCGAGAGAGAGATAGAGAGAAGGAAAGTGAGAAATCACCACCCCCTCCAAGGGGAGGATAGTCAAATTACAATCCCTTCTCCTCTATTCTCCTCCTGAGATTTTGGGCACACACACACAGATGCATAATTTTTCAAGCCACCAGGTCCAGGACTAGAACTGTAGTCAGCCATGTAGGAATCCAGCACTTTAACCACCACGGCACCAGCTGGCCCCATAAGGGCACATTTTAAAGAAAGTCACAGCCACCTACAGGATACATAAGATAAAGTAAGGACTAAGAATTATCTACTGTACTACACATTAGTTTCCTAAGGCTATTGTAACAAAGTATCACAAACTTGGTGTCTTAAGGCAAAAATTTTTTTCCTTACACTTTGGGGGCTAGAACTGCAAAATCAAGGTGCCCACAAGGCCATGTCACCTCTGAGGGCTCTAGGGAAGAAACCTGCTTGCCTCTCCCAGCTTTTGGTGACTTTCAGCAACCCACGGCATTCCTCAGCTTGTAGCTGTGTCACTCCAACCTCTGCCTTTATCTTTACACAGACCTGTTCTTTGTGTGTCTCTCCGTGTTGTCACCTGTGCTTATAAAAACACCTGTCATTGGATTTAGGACCCATCCCAATCCAGTAGGATCTTCCCTTGAGATCCTTAACTAATTATCAATACATCTGCGAAGCTCTATTTCCAAATAAGGTTACATTCTGAGGTTCTAGGCAGACACGAATTTGGGGGAGCACTCTAAAATCCATGACATATACTTCTGTAAAAAACATAAAATATTTCACAGGCCATGCTTTTCATGTCCCTTGGAGAAAATGCCGCATCTTTAAAATGGCTGAGTCTCACAAAGGTGAAGAAGCAGTATGTTCTCGTTCTGAAGCTCAAATAGGAAAATAACAGCCTCAAGGCCACAGTAGGGTAGGTTAGAACAAAAAGGTTCTGGTTGAACAGAGCAGCACAGGGCATTAAAGAAGTCAGGGCCCTGAGCTCCTTTAACCCCTTGAGAGCACAGCCTTCCCGTGAGCAATGATTGTACAAGCATTCTTTTGACATCCCTTTCCCTGCTTGTGAGGGACAAGTCCTGCTTTTATTTCATTATGAAAGAAGGAAATGAAGGAAATGAGATAGCGTATAATTCAGTAGACCTGTTATCTGACTCTTTTCATAAAACAAAACCCTTTTATTTTGTTGTTAATTGATGTTTAAATTGTACAATTAGTTATTATCTTGATCTTTCCTTTCTTTGGCTAGTTTAGCATAGTCATTCATTGAAGCATGATTGGAATGTTTTATTTTATCTAAAACATGCTGCCTGTTTATTAATGTAGAATGGACAGCATGGGCCTTTTAAAATATTAGTTTATAATTCCTTTTGAAGTTTGTATAAAATGGTGCATTTTTAAAAATTCATCACCTTTTTTTCCCTAACATGGATTCTTTATCCTTTGCATAAAAAAAAAAGGGAAAGAGGTCATTTTAAATTTATAATATAAAACTATCTTCTTATTCTTTGTTGCTTTCCCATTTTCATGTAGGAAATTAAATGAAGAATGACATCACCATAAGAATTCAGTAATCTTTTCCTATATAAGGTCACATTTATTATGTCTAAATTAAATAATAAGAGCAGAGGAGCTATGTTTAGCCTGAATGCTAGGGACCGATGGTGAAGAGATGGGTAAAACCCTTCCCCTGCTGTCGAAGTACTAAACAGAGGTAAAGAAATCATCGTAACGTGATGTGATACAGGCTACGGCGGTGATATTTACGTATTGCTGCGACGTTATGGAAGACAAGGTAGTCAGAGAAGGAAGGCTTCCTTGGGAAGTGACATTTGAACTAAATCTGGAAGAAGGAAGACTTTGCCAAGCAGAGGCTACGTTGGAAAAAAGATATTCTAGGCAAAAGAAACAGCTGTATAATTCATGGAATATGTCGCATACAGAAAATGGTAAGAAATTTGTCGTGTCTACAGAACAGAGTTTGTGCAGCAGATGAAACAGCAGGAATGGAGGGTAAGACAAGAGTGGGATCAGGAGATGATCAGGAGATGATGAGCTTCGTCTCTGCCACAGGGAAGGCTAAGCGAGTTCTCTTCAACCTCTTGGTGAAAGCGCGTTCTGTTGCATTTTTCCACTGCCAAAGTCAGACCGTGACATCTGTCATCCGAGGGAAGTGCAATACTGTAAATCAAAGTACACTTTTATTACTTTTGAGTCTCAAAGCAGGCTTTTTGACACCTTTAGAAAGACAGTAGAGAGCAGATTTTGTAAAAGAGAGAAAAGATACTACTGTTGGGTCGTTGGAAAGCCATGATGCATTTTCACATAGAAAAATATGTCATGACTTTCCTGGTCACCTAATACATTCCTTGGTCTCTCCCCTTAATATTCCAAAAGCCAGCCTGTATAGTTTGTGTGAGGGAGATCCAATCCCAACAAGAAGGTTAAGTGGGAAGAGGCTGCCCCTTTTGATTGTCCCAGAGTACAGCAGAAAGAAGAGAGATGAAGAGAGTGAGGATGGCAGCCATCATAATCATGTCTCTTCTCTCCTCGCAGTTCATACTTTGAGACCCCAGAGTGATTGAAGGACATGAGAGGGGAGGACAGTTAGAAAAATGAAAACAAAAATTGCAAAGGATCATTGGATTTAGGGATCCATTCCTTAGCAGCAGCGTGTGGGAGGCCACAGGCCTAGGAGAACCCCAACCCCCTTCTGCTTTACCCAGTACAATGTCTAAAGTGGTATGGAGGAAACCGTGGTGTGGAAGCTGTGGTAGACGAAGGTCACAAAAATGTACCTGAGGCATATCTCCTAGCTCTTTGTGGCTGATGTACGTCCTATAGGGATCCCAGAAGTTCCTGAGTTCTTTAGGCAGGGCACCTTCAGGTACTGAGAATGCCAGCAGGCCAGTGCGGCCTGGGGTCACTAGAAAAGACACTGTGCGAGGACTTTAAGGCCAGGGCAAATAACCACACTTCCGTCATGAGTGCCAATCACAGCACCTCTAAAAGCGCTCCTCAGTGGCCATCAGTTCAGCATGGAGACTTGTCTAGCCTTTCACAGGAGAACGAGCACAAGAAGATCTGGGGAAAGAGCTGAAGTAGAGTGCTGTGAAAGAGAAGCACAGTGGCAAGAGATGACATCAAAGAGGCAAGCAAAGGCCAGAAGGTAAAGGGCCCTGAAGGTTGTGGTCATTTGGATTTTATTTGTTTTACAATGGGAAGATGTCGAATGGTTGCATGAAGGGGAATGGCATGTTAACGCATTAGGAAGATGATTCTGGGTGCCATGTGAAGGATGAACTGTAAGGGACAAGTGCAAAACCAGGAGGGCTAGTCAAGAAGAGATTGGAGAGGGCTGGCTCCATACCCTACTGGTTAAGGAAGATGGATTTCATATTACTGATCACAGTTCAAATCCCAGGATGGTGGGTTGAAAAACATGCTTGGTACGTATGTGTGCATACCCCAAATCCTGACGGGATGGAGACATGGTTGTGGTGTGACCACACTGTACATTCATTCTCTCTCTCTCTCTCTCTCTCTCTCTCTCTCTCTCTCTCTCTCTCTCTCCCCACCTCTCCCCACCTCTCTCCACCTCTCTCCACCTCTCTCCAGAATGTTCATCTACCCCTGGCAATTAAGAGGAAAAAGCGATTGTAATGATCCAAGTAAGAGATGATAGAGGCTCAGATGAAGCCGTATCAGTGAAGATAGTTAGATTTGGCATGTTTTAGAAGTACAGTCAATATGCTTGTTAATAAATTGGTTTGGGATATGAAGCCAAAACAGGAGTGGAGACTATTGGTTCGTGTTTTGGTGTGAGCAATGGGGTTTAGTGACCTTTAATGACTTGAGGAAGGCTTGGTGGGATTGAATGGATTTGATGCTAAGTTTGAGGTGCCATTTAGGCATACAAGTGAACATACCTAGTTGAGATTGTGTCCACAGGGTTAGATTAAGATTTAGGTTTTGGGACCAGCATTTGGCATAATGGCTATGTCGCTGGACTCCCAGGTAGTCAACCGTGGTTCGAGTCCCGGACCCGGTGGTTTAAACTCATGCCGGGCGCGTGTGCGTGCGTGCCCAAGATCCCGAGAGGAGAATGGAGGAGAAGGGATTGCGGCGTGGCCATCCCCCCTGGGGGGGTGATTTCTTGCTTTCTATCTCTCTGTCTCTCTCTGTCTGTCTGGTGAGAGCACGCACCCTATAGCAAAAACCTCTCCAAAAAAAGAAAAAAAAAAAGATTTAGGTTTTTGCCACTACACAGTAATTCAGGGCTTATGGGAAATATTTACTCAGCTCTAGAGAAAATAAAGAAATTTCATTTTCTTTGCCTATGATCAGATAATGTACATAAATCTGAGACTTTCCCTCACATATAATTTAAACTCAATAATTCTTACTATTAACAAATATTTGTTCCGATTACTCTTCTGAAATGAAATTTATGTGTAATAAAACTTACCAATACATGGTTTCAAAATATCAATATAATATTGAATGTCACGTGTAAGGGAAATTAAAGGAAGGTAATAATAAAACAGCATGTATTGGGTGGTCGAGAAAGTCATGACACATTTTTGCATAGAAAAACATAGAAAAATACATCATGACTGTCCCGAAGACCTAATATTTCGTATGTCAATGTCAAGGCATGGTAAACAGGCAGCACGAAGTGTCAGATGTGTGCATCTATGTACAGACTCACCACAAATGTGACAGCCACAATCACAGAGATGTTTTTGGCAACTCAGACACCCCTAACAGCAGGGGTATTAATCGTGTCACCATCATGGCATGATTCTCCAAAGTGGCAAACAACTAAACTTATACATTTACATAAAGCTTTGATTCCTGGAAATCACTTGTTTAAATGCCAAAACAGGATTTTTGCTTATATTAATTTCTCAGAAGACATTTGAAAGTTGTGCAAGATGTGAAACGATTTTTCAGGAATACTGTCCACCCATTTTGGGACTTCTATCCTCCCAGACCCCTATACAATAAAAGCCAATAATATCGCCAATCCCTGTAACAACCAAAAGTTGACTCACAAATTAACAAATATTCCTAGGGAACTGTACCACTCCCATAAAAGGCCACTTTAAAAAAATTTTTAATTTAATTTATAATTATAATTATTATTATAATATAAATTTTAACTTGCCATAGGGTATGTGTGCTCACCAAACAGAGAGAGAGAGAGAGAGAGAAAGAGAGAGAGAAAATGAGAAAGCAAGCTACAAGGTCTGGGACTCAAATTGCAGTTAGCCATGAAGGAAGTCCAGTACCTTAACCACCATGCCACCTACTGGCCCCAAAGCCTACTTTTTAAAGTGATTAAGACTATCTGGGAATCAGCAGTTAGCGTAATGGCTATGTCGCTGGACTCCCACGTAGTTGACCGCGGTTCGCGTCCTGGACCCGGTGGCTTAATTCACGCCGGGCGCGTGTGCATGCATGCCCAAGATCCTGAGAGGAGAATGGAGGAGAAGGGATTGCGGGGTGACCATCCCCCCTGGGGGGTGATTTCTCGCTTTCTGTCTCTATAATGTCTCTCTCTGTCTGTCTGGCGAGCGCACGCGCCCTATAGCGAAAATCTCTCTCAAAAAAAAAAGACTATCTTTTAGTTAATGGAGAATCAATGGAAAACGATACACATAAAGCTGTTCACACACCAATATTTCAGACAATAGCATAAACAGCATTCTATAGATCGCCGTGTGTGGAGGTTAGTGGCTAATAGACCCATTCAGTAGCTATTGTAATGTGTCAGACAATAGATGATAAAAGCCCAAACTAGGATCATGGCATTATAAAGGGAATGTAGAATTAAAATCTGGAGATGGTCTAAAGCAAAACGAAAAAAAAAATGTAAAGGGCCATTAGACACAGATTAGGGAAGAGAGAGGAATGCAGAATGACTCTGAGCTTTCCAAATGGCAAGACCAGATAATGCCACCAGACATTTAATGAATATAGAAAAAGAAGCAGATTTGAAGGACAAGGAGGTAGAAGATGAGTCAAATTCAATTTCATGCCTATATAGTTTAAGGGAGCCGTAGGAAAGTTTTGCCGCTCCCCAATTCACTACCACTAATTCTTTCAAATAGTTATTATCAACTACTTGCCTGGCACTGAGGTTGCAGCAATGAATAAGACAGCTATGTTCCTTGCCCTCAAGGACCTGATCATCTAATGAGAGAGAAAGACTTGCCAATAGTTATACACATAACTATCTCATTATAACTGTGGTGAGTGAGTTGTGATAAGCACAATAGTTTCTCACCCAATGAAAGGTTGACCTAATTAGTCTCAGCAGTTAAGAAATGGCCTTTGGGGCCAGCAGGTGGTTTAGTGATTAAGGCACTGGACTCCCACATGGACCACTGCGGTTTGAGTCCCAGACCCAGCTGCTTGAAACTCACACCAGATGTGTGTGTGTGCCCAAAATCCGGAGAGGAGAATGGAAGAGAAGGGATTGTGGCAAGGCCATTTCCCCTGGCAGGGGTGGTGGTGGTGATTTCTCACTTTCTGTCTCTCTGGCAAGAACACATGCGCAATAACAAAAACAAAAACAAAACAAAAAAACTCTAAAAAACATAAGAAGAAAGAAATGGCTTCTGCCTGGGAGGCACCAACAATATTGCTGTCCTCCTTTCTCCACCGCTCTTCTTTATGCCTTTTGCATCGCTAGGGCATGGCGCTGGCTGAGAATCGGGATAACCTATTATTCTGTTTCCTGGGCCCTTGTCTTATGGTCTCTGAGTCGTCATGGCTTTCACGTAAGAAAAGAGCTGTCACATCTTCCTTCATGCCCAGTGCCCACTGCTGAGCTCATCAGGGAAAAAAATAAACAAAATCCTTTCCCTATCCAAATCCAGATTTTTTATTACCAAATGTGCCTTAGTAAGACCATGATGAAGACTGACCTTTTAAAATTCTCACATATAACCATGGAGCTGACTCATACCTGCATCCCTATGCCAGAGGATTGTCAGGGACACCTGGAAATGTCTACCTGCTTCTCAGGGCCTCCTCTCCCACCATCCCCATAAAACTCCACCTCCATTTTTCTGATTGATATGGACAGCCTACAGGAAAACTGGGCCTTGGGACCAGCAGAAGGCGTAATGGTTACATCGCTGGACTCCTACATAGTCAACCATAGTTCGAGTCCTAGATCCGGCAGCTTGAACTATCACTGGGCATGTATGCGTGCGTGACCAAAATCCTGAGTGGAGAATGGAGGAGAAGGGATTGTGGTCTGGCCATTCCCCCCTGGGGGGGGGGGGATGTGATTTCTTGCTTTCTGTCTCTCTGTCTCTCAGGCGAGTACATGTGCCCTATAGCAAAAATCTCTCTTAAAAAAAAAAAAAGAAAAAAGAAAAGAAGAGAAAACTGGGGCTTGCAGAAAACGTATGAGACCAACAATCTTTGTAAGACGCAAAAAAACAACTAAAGCAAATTGCAGAATAGTCCTAGCAACATCAGCAAGTCTTCAGCCAGAATTCTGAGTGTCCCTAGAGCACATGGGAAAATGAGATTACCCCACACTGTCCATACTGCAAAGGAGACTGTGTCCTAAAGGAATCCCCTCCTCCTCCCTTACACCTTATATAGAAAAGCTGGTGAAGCAATTTCCTAAATGAGATTAAGGTCTTAAATTGTTATCAGAATAAAAGGGAAGGCATTACATAAAGTGGACTTTGGTGTCTTATAAAGTTCTGTGGATATATTAAATTTCTCCTTCCTATAATCCGGTCAACTGATAGTCACAACTTCTGTTTTCAAATTACTCAGTTAAACTGGCCATGAGACATAGCAGCAACCCAGGGGAAATGTGAAAGATTTTTCATGTTTTGTGATTTTTATGGAAAGTCATATTTTAAATGTAATTTTAATAAATAAGACACCACTACTTCCTAACTCAGAGTTTAAAAAAATCATTTGTATAAATGTCTGAACTTTGTCTCTAGGCCCAAACTTAGTTAACATACAAAATATCCTATACTTATTTACTAAATCAAATCTAAAAATTTATAATCCAGGTTACAGTGGAAATAAAAATATCTGGATTTTAAAAAATCTCCGAGGTAAAAAATCATGAGTTCATGAAGCCCTAAACTATTTAAACTATCTCACAAACATTTCTGTTAAGAAAACCAAGATGAGGGGCCAGCAGATAGCCTAGTTGTTAAGGTGCTGGACTCCCACGTGGCTGACCACGCTCAAGTCCCAGACCTGGCAGCTTGAAAAGTCACTCCAGGTGTGTGTGCATACATGCCCCAAATCCCAACAGGTGAATGGAGGAAAGGGATTGTGGTGTGGTTATACCCCCTGGGAGGGATGGTTTTTCACTTTCTTCTTACTGTCTCTATCTCTCTATGTCTCTCTTCAGTGAATTCACATGCCCTACGACAAGAAAAAAGGAAAGAGAGAGAAAGCCATGATGATTAGTAATATTTTGGAATCTTAATTAGCTAACTAAATGTACTTCCAGAGATGAAGTGAACAGCTTTGCATCTGGAATATGCTATACCCCTGTCATCCTGGGTATTTTGAAGACTATAGACACCTGCACCTCTTTGTAGAGCAGACAGTGTCTGGAACATCTACAGGGAGTAATTCATTTGTGATGTCTAATTAGAAAATTGTATAAAACTATGCTTTAAAATACTTTATTTTTAAAGAAGCAATATAATTTATACATGATTGCATAAATAGATAAGCACAAGTTACCATTCTTCTATTTTAATTACAATTCCAATGAAAATAGAATTAGTTGCATTTCTAATATAATAGGTGTGATTTTTAAAAATATTGTTTCTTTCTGTTATTAAAAATGATGATTGTGGAAAATATTGACTACCTTGGTAATTGGGGTCTGAAAACTGATGATGATAAATAGATTCAAATCCTAGGGCATATATTCAAACCAAACATATTTAGTTAATGAGATCTCTCTTAGCTATAATCTCTTTGGGACCTTCTATTCAAATTGTCGATATGGGAACCTGAGAAACACAAGCTGATGCAATATTCTGAAAATTCCTCCAGGGAAAACAGCATCCACAAAACAAGCATAGCAAATGAATTGTGTTCAAGAATTTAAACCAAAATGTTAAAGCTAAAAGAGCAATTCAGGATCATTGAAAGTAAAATTATTTTGCATTATCATTTTAAATCATATTCTCTATTCAAGGACTGTGGTAATTACTTTCAAGAATATATTCCTTATCTGAAACTTGAAAGTTATGTTATTTTATCTACTTTGGCTCAAAAAAAAACCAGTATTGTCTTATGATAGCATTTGGCTTAATAAAAGCAATAAAATGAAAGAGTTCCCCAAAAGCATGGTATTATCAGTATTAATTAGTTCCCCCTGTGGCTGCATCCACCTAAAAATGTTTAGGTAAGATTAACGTTCATAATGAATCTCATGGGATTTGAGAATATTTTTATGAGTTTGAATATAAAAGTTTCTATTAGACATATTCGCACTTTGCCATTACACGAAAAAGTAAATTGTAAATAAGGCAGAGAAACTTAATTAAAAACATTTCACCAAATAGTAATTCTCTTTTTTATTTTTTAAAATTTATTTATTTTTTTTACTTTATTAAAATACTGAGTTTATTTCACGTGTATATTTTTGTCTCCCCACCATTTCCATGTCTGACCACCACTACTACTGTGTCCTATCATAACATTCATACATACTTAACACCAAGCAAAGGGTGGAGTTCCATCTTTAAAAACTAAACAGGCATTTTGGACAATACATTCTTGGCAATAGAACCTGAACAACATTTATCAAACACGGTAGGGCAAGTTCTCACTCTGCATTATAAAAAGGACAGCCAGATATCAACTGTTACAGAAATGAAATAAGACAGAAAATTTTAACAAACTGTTTAAACTATTTTCTTAAAGAGACTTCCTCCACTGCCAGAGATCTTGATTAGCCTCCTGATCAGTCATCCAGAAGCAATTCTTGACATAACTGATACACTTGGCTTCCACTTTGGGAAGAGAACCACCTTTTTCTATACTCGCTTGCATTTTTGCTTTAATATCTTCTACAGAACTAGGTCCTTTTGGTGTTTTAGGTGTTTTTTCCTGTTTTTTGAATGATTCTTGACTTTTTGATCTTGGTGTTGATGGTTTTGAGTCTTTTCCGTTCTGGTTTGATTTTTGAGCATTTTTGCCAGGAGTATCTCGTATAGATTTCTTCACTGGAGCTTTTTCTTCTGTTTCCTCACCTTCAAAATCATCATCTTCATCATCATCATCTTCGTCGCCATCTTCTTCGTCAGCAGCAAGTTTTACTTTTTTCTGTGGAAGCTTGCTTCCACCTCCAGGGGCAGATCGCTTTCCAGATATACTTGAGTTTCACGTACTCTTCCTCTTCTTCTTCTGACTACATCTTCCTCCACAGCTACTAAGTGCTGTCCACTAATATGCACAGGCCCTGAACCACACTTCAACCTTAAGACCACAGGTGGTGTTATTCCAAAGCCCCCAAGAGAAACCGTTGGCTGTACAGACATTTTCAGTGTTGCCAGTGTTACTTTAATTGGACTGCCTTCATAATTCATTGCCTCTGCTTCAACAATGTGCAATTCATCCTTTGCACCAGCCCCTAAACGAACGGTTCTTAAAGATAACTGGTGTTTATTTTCATCATTATCCACTTTAAAGTGATCTTTGTCGGCCTTTAGTTCACAACCGAAAAGATAGTTCTGGGGCCTCAGGGGGCTCATGTCCATGTCCATCGAATCTTCCATGGGGTGGTGGCACGTACTTGGGTGGGCGAGATGGCAGACGGAGGTAAATGACTACGGCTCCCGAAAACAGCCACGCAGGACGGAATCACTCCAGGGGCCAAATAGTAATTCTTGAATACCTACCATGCCGTAGTGATAATACTTTCATTGACTAGTTAACATAGGGGGGAAAAGTTTAATTTTTAATTTTAAGTACTTTTCTAAAGTATAAAGAATCTTCACCCTAATCTTAGTTTACAGTCCAAAATATTGATAATTAGGCCTCTGAACTACATTAGAAAGAAATGGCTGTGATATTTGTTTCTATATTTTAATGTTTATATTTAATGTTTCTATATTTTAATGTGTCTGATAAAAATTTAGTTTTATGAGTTTAGAAAGATGTAAAAATGTGATAACTTCTGTAGTTATAATTATGCATTATTCAGAACTTACATACTACCTTCTTGCACTGATACAAATAGCAGTCTCACAGAGTACATAGAAAAGGTTGAATCCTCCACAGAGCAGAAAAGACTTACAAGATGACTGTGAAATCTGCATTAAAGATTTGTTTCTGAATTATAAAACCCAACATGCCCAAAGTGAAAGGTTGTCTTTTAGTATCCATTCATACTTCTATGACTATCTTCTCCCACTTCTATCTTTCTATTGTATTGGTTGCTTTTTTCTGTTTTAAGAACTGTTTATTTGGATTCTGGTTCTGTTTAGCAAATATATGGCAATATTTTTTTCTAGTTTGTAGTTCAATAATCATGTATTATATTTGAGATCATTTTTTTATACAAATCTTTATATAGTAACTTTAAAATTGTTCATTTAATGACTTCTATTATAATTTTCATGATTTTTAAAAAATGTCTACCTTCTTTACCCACATTTTCTTCTTATACAATTATGATTTTCTTTAATAATATTTAAGTCTTTGACTCAGCAATTTTGATATGTTATTAAGAGTAAAACAGGGCCAGCTGGTGGCATGGTGATTAAGGTGGCTGGACCGTGCATGGCCAATAGTGCTGCTTGAGTCCTGGACCTGGGGGCTTGAGAAGCAGGACAGGCACAAGTGCACACATGCCCAAAATCCCAAAAAGGAGACATGAAGTAGAAGGGATTGCAGCGTGGCCATTCCCCAAAGTGGGGAGGGGTGCTTTCTCACTTTCCCTCTTTCTCTCTCTCTGCCTGTCTCTTCAGAAAGTGCACGTACCCTCTAGCAAATTAGACAACGACAACAAAAAAGTAAAGGAGATAGCCTATTTTTAATTTTTGAAGTGATTAGCCACTTGAGTATTATTTCAAGTAATATTAATTACTTCTTCCCTCTGTCTTGAAATAATATTGATGCATTAATGCATCATGACTTTTCCAGCAACCCAATAATACCTTTAGTGCTACATAAAATTATGGTTCCACCACAGATGGCCACACCCCAACCCCCTGAAAATATGTTAGGGCATGTGGCAGATGGAATTAAGGTTCCCTGTCAGGTAAACCTGTAATGTTGAGCATAACGGGGTTCTCCAGGTGGACCCAATGATGCGTCTACATAGAAGAAGAAAGAGATTATAAAAAAGTTAGAGAGTGGGGGACCAGCAGTTAGTGTAATGGCTATGTCGCTGGACTCCCACGTAGTCGACCGCGGTTCGAGTCCCAGAACCGGTGGCTTAAACTCACGCAGGGCGCGTGTGCGTGTGTGCCCAAGATCCTGAGAGGAGAATGGAGGAGAAAGGATTGCAGCATGGCCATCCCCTCTGGGGGGTGATTTCTCACTTTCTGTCTCTCTGTCTCTATCTGTCTGGCGAGCGCACGCGCCCTATAGCAAAAACCTCTCCAAAAAAAAAAGAAAAAAGAAAAAGTTAGAGAGTGGGACCAGCAGTTGGTGTAATGGCTATGTCGCTGGACTCCCATGTGGTCAACCACGCTCCAAGTCCTGGAGCCGGTGGCTTAGACTCATGCTGGGCTCGTGTGAGTACGTGCCCAAGATCCTGAGAGGAGAATGGAGGAGAAGGGATTGTGGTGTGGCCATCCTCCCTGGGTAGTGATTTCTCGCTTTCTGTCTCTTGGTCTCTGTCTTTCTGGTGAGTGCACGCGCCCTATAGCAAAAACCTCTCAAAAAAAAAAAAAAGAGAGAGAGAAAGAAATTTGAAGATGTGATGCTGCTGGCTTTGTGGAGGAAGAGGCTAGGAGAGGAATAATGCGGGCAGCCTGGAGAAGCTGGAAACTGAAAGGAAATTGATATCTCCTGGTCCAGTACTGCCAACATCTTGAAGTTAGCTCAGGGAGACTCACATGGGACCTTTGACCTTCAACACTGTAGGCTAATAAAGCTGTGTTGTTGCAAGCCAATAAATTTGTGGTGGTGTACTACAGCACAATCGAAAAAGAATGTGCCTTCTTTCACAAAGAAAACATGACAACTAAAGTGACATTACTTTTCTAATTAGTGGCAAATTTTAGTTAATGTAGAAAATTTAACTCTTAGACTTGTGTATTAAAAGTTAAATCTCTTGTATTTATATATTTTATTTATTTATTTATTTATTTATTTACAATCATTCACTGTACATCAATACAGTATGCAAAATGAGATTTTCCATTCAGTATACATTGTGCATTGGCTCAATCAAGGATATAACCATATGTGTTATCACCAACAATTAATTTTCTATTTCTTGTTTCTTATATGTTTCCCCTCCCCATGGTTCCCTACCTCTTAACCACTGCTAATTCTCCCCCTTCTCCCACACTGACTCTGGTATGTACAGTTGTTTTCCATACCTTTTCTTTTTTCACATTTTACAGATTCACTAAAGATTTTAATTAATTTAAAGACTATCAATAGCAGCACAGCTGATACATACATATTTATGAACGCACATCCGACTTTAGGCATAAACCTCGGTGAGTAAAGTGGAAATACTATAAAGTAGCACCTCGCTGGGGCTATATAGCTTACTGCAGTCATTCAATAGGTATTCATGAGTATTTTCTAATGCAGTTTTTAATTTCAAAAAAAAGTTTTAGCTTTAATCAATCAAAATCAAAAAATATTAAGAGAAGTTTGCTTAAAACTTAAAGCCAGGAAAAAGATTAGGATTCAGTTCAAATAGTAGGTAGATGAACCTATCAACAGTTTGAGAGAAGACAGAAATCCTTAAATGTGGAAATCAAAGCATCGAAGAAAATCAGTAATTTTTTTTTTTTTGGGGGGGAGAGGTTTTTCGCTATAGGGCGCATGCGCTTGCCAGACAGACAGAGAGAGACATAGAGACAGAAAGCGAGAAATCACCCCCCCAGGGGGGATGGTCACGCCGCAATCCCTTCTCCTCCATTCTCCTCCTGGGATCTTGGGCACGCACGCACATGCGCCCGCCGTGAGATTTAAGCCACTGGGTCCGGGACGCAAACCGCTGTCGACTACGTGGGAGTCCAGTGACATAGCCATTACACTAACTGCTGGTTCCCGAAAATCAGTAATGTTTTAGTCTAAAGTAAAAAAGTTCTATTTCACTAGTTCAGACTCATATAATTAACCTCTCTTCTATTGCATTTGCGGTGTTACTGTGGTCTGATCTTTCCATTTAAACTCTGGAAGTTAACATTCAGCTCTGGACTTGTCCCTACCATGAAAAACTCTTATGTTTATAAATAATGAAAAATAATGAAGCTCTTCAAAGAAAATGCATAAAACTCCAAAAAGAAATAGCACACATAATCAAAGGGGTAAACTGGAAATAAAATTAATAAAAGATAAGTGGCAACTATCGGGTTGTCAGAAAAGTCATGACACATTTTTGCAGAGAAAAAATACACAATGACTTTTCCAATGACCCAATACTGCGCATTCCAATACTACAGTAGAGAACTGTAGTGGATTATCCTACAGACTGAACAATCATATTCTTTTCACTTGAGAGGAGAGTGTAATTGCACATGATGCACTTGACACTTTTAGAATTTCTAGAGCCACCCAAATGAGTAGCCACAATAATGCCATAAAGTAAACTTCTACTTATAAGAAGCTGTCTGGACTGTGCAACCTTACCTTTCCACACAATCGATTCCTTTCCACACAAAGGTTGTACAGAACAACTTCTTCTAACGGCAGAAAAGTGTAGTTTAAACCGAGAGAAGCTTCTAAGTGTGCTGTCTTTCTCGTAACATCTTTCTGGTAGAGAGGAAACATGAAGTATTAGGCTTTAAAAGACTGCTGAGAGATTTACAGTCAAGATGACATTGTACACTTAGGCTTTCATGTACCCACGCAGTACCGAAAATGTATCCCTAGTAGATAAAAACATTAAAAATGAAAACCAGAAAGAACTAGTCAGACTTAAATATAAGACAAATATCCATGGATAAGAAACAGAAGAGAAATGCCACAAACTCTGATAGACTCTAAATCCCAAAACAAGCACTGATGGCTGGAATTTATTGGATCGTCAGAAAAGCCATGCACGTTTTTGCATAGAAAAACATACAAAAAATACATCATGACTTTTCCAGGGACCCAATAATTTCTCAAGGCTTATAGGGAAAGAAAAATATAATGTGCAAGATGAAAGGCAGAGGGGACCAGCAGGTGGTATGGTGTCTAAGGTGCAGGACTCCCATATGGCTGACTGTGGTTCGAGCCTCAGACCCAGCAGCTTGAAAATCACCTGGGCACATGTGCCTATTTGCACAAAATCCCAAGAGAAAGATGGAGGAGAAGGAATTGTGGCAAGGCCATGCCCCCTCAAGGGAGATTTCTCACTTCCTTTCTCTCTGTCTCTCTCTTGGGTGAGCACATGAGTGTCCTATGGCCAAAACAAAGAAAGAAAGAAAGAAAGAAAGAAAGAAAGAAAGAAAGAAAGAAAGAAAGATGAAAGACAGAAACTATTGTATATCCACTGCTCCAAGTAGGGTGAGTAGAACTCACCTACAAAAAACAATGAAATGCATTGTTGCATCTGCTTCCATAATAACCACACTCCATCCTGGAGTGCACGTGACACTCCAGGACTAGGCAGGGAGAACAAGAGGCACAGAGTTCGTTGACTGTGGACTAAAGCAAACTACCAGCCTGCTTGAGGAACGAACTGCAGTATTGCAGGTCAGCATGTAGAGGGACTGCACACGACCATGAAAACTGGTTTGAGCCTTAGAGCCAGAGGATCTGGGAAGAGGCAGCTATAAAACCACCAGACAAGTAAGGATGAGCACAGAGATTGAGAGAAAGAGAGGGAAATACAAAATAAATGCCCTAAATGTATATGGGTATAGTACTTAAAAATTCTATGATCCTAATTTTTTAAATTATTATTTATTATTATTTATACATTCAACCGTTATACATTTAGTTTGTAAAAAGATTTTACCCAACGTGATATATGCCATTCAGCAGGTGAGTTGAGAGATCTTGATGTTTTTTGAGAGCAGGAAGAGATGTTTGAAAATTCATTAACTTTTAAAATAGTTGCTAATTTAACAAGTAGTATTATTTTGACTTTTATCAATTTTAATTTATATTTTTCTTTTTTAAAGAATTATTCATTTGATTTATTACTATTATTTTAAATTTGCTATAGGGCACATGTAGTCACCAGAGAGAGAAAAAGGTAAGGTGGGAGGGGAGAAAATGAGACAGCAAGCCACAAGGTCTGGGACTCAAACCATAGTCGGTTATGTGGGAGTTCAGCACCTTAACCACCATGCCACCTGCTGGCCCCTGTATTTTTCTTTAAAAAATACCATTACAACTAAGTTTGTTAATTTGTTAACATGAAGCTACTCATAAAACATTACCCTCTTTTGTTTTGACTGTAGATATTTCCATAGATAAATTGTTTCTGCGTTAAATGTAACTTAGTTTAACTTTATCCCCTTCTTGTCATAGATTACATAGTAGATAGGCCTATTTCATAAACGTCATTTTCTTTCCATGATATAACCTATGTATTTTTAAATTTTCTCTTATTACATATTCATTTTTATTTTAATTTCTGCTTTCATTACTTTATTCCTTTTCCTTTTTTTTCCCCCCATAGGGTGCATGTGCTCACCAGGGAGAGACAGAGAAGGGGAAAGAAAGAAATCAGCCCTCCCCTAGGAGGTGCACACCACAATTCCTTCTCCATTTTGCTCTTAGGGTTTTGGGAATGAATGCACAGGCCCCTGGTGTGATTCTCAAGCTACTGGGTCCGGGACTCTAAATGTGGTCAGCCATGTGGGAGTCCAGCGCCTTAACTACCAGCTGCCTGCTGGCCCCTCCTTTTTCTGTTTTTGTTTTTGAAAGAGAGATTTTTGCTATAGGGTGTGTACACTTGCTGAAGAGACAGAAAGCAAGAAATCACTCTCCAGGGGAGATGGCCACACTGCAGTCCCTTCTCCTCCATTATCCTCTTGGGATTTGGGGTCCACACACACATGTGCCCAGCATGAGTTTCAAGCCTCTGGGCTTGGGACTTGAACTGCTGTCAGTCATGTTGGAGTCCAGTGACATAACCATTATGCCATTTGTTGGTCCCTCCTTTTCATTTTTTAAAGGCTTGCATTGCTGTTCTTTTCCTGTTTTCCAAAATGTTATGGTTTGGATAATGGTTTGTCCCCCAAAGCTTTGTGTTTTAGAATCTAGTCTTAGAGGGACCAGCGTAATGGCTATGTCACTGGACTCCCATGTAGTCGACCACAGGTCGAGTCCTGGACTTAAACTCAAGCTGGGCGCGTATGCGTGCATGCCCAAGATCCCAAGATGAGAATGGAGAAGGGATTGTGGTGTGGCCATCCCCCCTGGGGGGTGGTTTCTCGCTTTCTGTCTTTCTGGTGAGCGCATGCGCCCTATAGCAAAAACCTCTCCAAAAAAATAAATAAATAAATAAGAAAGAATCTGGTCTTAGAAGGCGATGATTGGATCTCCTCCAAAAATGTGTGTGCTCGGACTTGGATTATATTGTAAAGGAGATAAGTAAAAACTCTGTTCCTTCAGGGTATCCCAGAGTGGAGCCTTTGGGTGTGATGAAGTCACTAGGGTGGTGCTTCCAGGAGTGCGTTCTGGTGTGCTTATAAAGAGAGGAAATGAATAGGCAGAAGCCACATGAGTGCAGACCACGCTCTGCTCTGCTGAAGTTCTGCTTTCTGTCATTTTGTGATGCCTCAGGCCCTCCCAGCCACCAGAAATGTATCAAAATAAACCTCTGTTTTCTTTCTTTCTTTCTTTCTTTCTTTCTTTCTTTCTTTCTTTCTTTCTTTCTTTCTTTCTTTCTTTCTCTCTCTCTCTCTCTCTCTCTCTCTCTCTCTCTCTTTCTTTCTTTCTTTCTTTCTTTCTTTTTTAATGAGATTTTTGACATAGGGCGCATGCGCTCGACAGAAACACAGAGAGAGACAGAGAGACAGAAAGCGAGAAATCACCCCCCAGGGGGGATGGCTACACGGCAATCCCTTCCCCTCCATTCTCCTCTCGGGATCTTGGGCACGCACGCACATGCGCCTGGCGTGAGTTTAAGCCACTGGGTCCTGGACTCAATGGCGATTGACTACGTGGGAGTCCAGCGACATAGCCATTACGCTCACTGCTGTTCCCAACCTCTGTTTTCTAAAACTCACTCAGTCTCGTGTATTTCTGTTAGCAATACAATAAAGGACTAAGACCCTGTCAAGTTAGCACATTCAAATAAGGTCTCATTTTTAAATAATTGAATTTAAGACTACATTACTCTACATTTATTGCTTTGGCTGCAACCCAGATTTTTAAAATCTAGAATGTTTGTTTTTATTTAATTCTAAATACCCCATCATATCCACCTATATTTAACCTTTAGTTTATAAATAATTTCAGAGTACATCTTTTAGTTTACAAATGTATATCCACTTTTATCATTTTTATTAATTTATCATTTTTAAAATTATTTTATTTACATTTATTTATTTATTTTAATTTGACCAGAGAGAAACAGGGAGAGAGAGGAGGGAGAGAATGCCACTAGATCTGGGACTCGAACCACAGTTGTCCATATGGAAGTCCAGTGCCCTTAACCATCATGCCACCTTCCGGCCCCAATTGATCTATAATTTAATACACATTATGATTAGTATGTGATCTTACAGATGCTCATTTTTGTAAATTTTCTGAGCATGGAAGGAAAGGTCATTTAAACCTATAAGGACCAGGACTCTATACATTCTGGTTGTTAATTATCTTGTTCAAATTTTTTTGTTTAATTATGAGAGGGTGCTTGCACTCACCACAGGGAAACAGAACAAGACAGAGGGAGAAAGTACCCCTCAATGGAACCTCATCCCATTTCTCCATTCTGTAGGGATTTGGGGCATGCACACCCACACATCCAGTGTGTTTTCCGAGCTGTAAGGGTTAGGATTCGAACTGCAGTTGTTCATGTGGGTTCCAGCTCCCTTAATCACTAAGCTATGGGGCCAGTCCTATTCACATTTTTTCCTCAGTATTTTTCCCTGCCTGTTTGTTGTAGCAGTTTCTGATAAAGGTTTATGACCATCTTATATAATGGTTATGGATTTAGTTAATCGTACAATTCTGTCTCATGACAGTTTTGTTAGGCATATATCAGGTAATGAGTATTGTAACAAGATCATAGATTATTCAATATTGTGATTATTGTAATTGCCAGGCAGATCTTTCTCTATATTATTATAGTACATCTTTTTAAAAATCTCTATTAATGTATTATTATTATTGTTGTTATTTGCCAGAGGGCAGGGATGATTGCCAGAGAGAGAGAGAGAGAGAGAGAGAGAGGAGAAAGCACTCCCTCCATGGGGGAAGTCAAGCTGCAAGTCCTTCTTTTCTCCATCCTGGTGGGATTTTGGGCAAGCATGCACCCGCATACATGCCCAGCATGCTTTTCAAGCCACTAGGGCCAGGATTTGAACCATGTAGTTGTCTACATGGGATCCAGCTCCATAACCACTAGGCCATGGATTTGGCCTGATGTTCTATTTTAAAATGGACTTTTTAAAAAAATATTTTTATTTGTTTCAAATACTATGCTGCTTAAAAACAAACAAAAACCCTTCCTTTTGGTTAGTATTTGCATAAGATATTTTAAAAATAAGTGCTATAAAGCCTTGAAAGAACAGATAACCTCCGCATTATACAAAACATTTGACAAAGTAGAAAAAGAAGAAAAGTTACTCAACTCTACTTATGTGGTTAGTATAACTTAAATATCAAGAAAAGCAATAAAGAAAACACTGGAAAATCATACACTAATATCCATTATTAGATGAAAAACCAGTATAAATAAAATTTACCAAATTAAATTCATCAGTGCGTATTTTTTAAAAATATGACCAAGGATGACTTATTGCAGTTGTGAAAGGATAGCTCTATGTTAATAGATCCAGAAAAACTACTTAATAAAATTCAACAGTCATTTATGTTTTAAGAGTCTATTAGCTAACTATTAAAAAGAAATAGCATTTTTCAAAAACTATCACCTATACCATACTTAATGGAGAAGCAGTAGAAGCATTAACATTAAAATACTTAAGAAGTAGAAAGGGAAAACAAAAACTATACTTACAGATATCGCCTCTGTCTCACTACAGAAGATCTGAAAGAGTCTAAAATCCTTAATCTATAAATCTATTAATGTGTCAACCTACTGTTAGAACTCATCAAATTCTAAGAATTTGCTGTATATAAGAAATCTAAACATCAAAAAGGCGTTCCTATATACCTGCAATAAGAAAATATAATATTCACAAAAACCTACAGACATATATTAGGCCTAAAAATACATGTAAGCCTAAGAACATCTAAGAATAAATCTATCAAAATATATGCAAAACAGTTTTAGCGGAAATTGCATAAAATTATTAAAAACCATAAAAGAAGACGAAGAACTGATTAAATGGAGAAAGATATTAGGGAATACTGAGAGTTGTTACGATGTCAAACCTCACCAAATTGGTCTATAAATTCACTAATTCCACTAGCTGTCTCTGCCACAATAGCGAAAATATAAAAGCTGATGAGGGAACAAGAATGGTTATTTCTAGGGAAGAAGAAAAGGAAAAGAGACAAGGAAGGATACCCAGGAAGCTTTAAACGCATTGTTAAGGGATAAATAAAACAAATCCATCAAAATGTTGGAATTTCTTAAATCTGGGCAGTGGACGTGGGGTTCATTTTGCCACAGTGTGCATGAGCTCCCCAAAGAGACAGAGGAAAAGTGAGAAATCACTCCCCCGGGGAAGATGGCCATACATAACCCCTTCTCCATTCTTCTGGGATTTGGGGCATACATGCATGTGCCCAGCCTGACGAGCCACTGGGTCCAGGACTCAAACTGCAGTCAGCTATATGGGAGTCTAGCACTTTAACCACCATCGGGGAGTCAACTGCTGGCTCCCATCACAATATTCTTTATGTAGCTAGTGTAAATTTAATATAAAAAAAGAAGACAATATGTAAACGTATAGATGAATATTCATTATTAGATGTGGAACAAAAGTCCAGAATTAGAATTTTTTTATTTTGGGCAGTGGACGTGGAGGTAGTCATTATATATTATTCTTTGTAATTTTTTGTAAGTTTGAAATGTTTCACGAGATAGCTAAACAAATAGCCTTTAAGTACATTCAGTGAGTGAAGACTAATAAGCAAAGGGCTTAAATAGATGAAAATGTTTATTATAAAATTGGTAGTTGTAGCTGCCATGTAACTCTTACCTACATTCAGTGTTTACCAAATATAACAAACAAGTCAACAAAACGGTCATTGTGATCTTTCTAAACAAGGACCTGTGCACACGAACAGCATTTAAAATATTCTTGGAATGCTAACGTTCAGCTAAACTGGGTTCTGCTGAGATCCTCCAAGTGCTCCTGCAGTTTCGCTTTCTCGAAGAATCTGCGACGGCTGAGCCTGCTGCAAGTCCACCACCCTGTGTACACCTCGGTCATCTCGTGTTTAAAGAGGCCCTGTGCATGAGGGTCACAGGTCGAGGACCAAGAGGATCTGAGAAACCCACGCAGTCATACGCCTTACTAATAGGGGACAAATCCGTCACTCAGATGAAACACACGCAAATAATCTTTTCTAGCTCCAATTCATACATTTTCATTGAAAAGGAAGATTTGTACAGCCCAGTCATCAGTACTAGATTTTTATAAGAAATCAATACATGCAAAACAGAGATATGTTTAATTTACCAGAGTATAATCAGTGAAAACTCAAGCTTTAAACCAGCTATGGATTTTAATCATGAAAGCACTTATTTAGATTTAGAAGGATTATAAAATGCAGGAGAAAGTAAGACTGTTTAATACAGCAACACAGACTCTGAAGCACTATTACACAAACAATTGAGCAGTACATTCCAAAGCATATTAACATCTGTGTAAACATGCATATTACTTGATATGATGTGATTGTGTGTTTTTAAATAAATAATAGATAGGTTGACTATAAAGGACATATATGCTTCCATTGTACTATTGGTTTTACAGTTCATTTTACATAGGAATATGTATCTTTATCTCGATGACAAATTCCACATAAATACATTATAAAGAATCTGGGCTGGGGCCAGCAAGTGGTGTGGAGGTTAAGGCACTGAATCCCACATGGATGACTGTGCAGTTCAGTTCCCTGACCCAGAGGCTTGAAAAATCATGCTGGGCAAGTGTGTACACCTAAAATCTCAAGAGGAGACTAGAGAAGAGGGAATTGTGGCATGACTGTCCCCAGGAAGTAATTTCTCTTTCTTTCTCTCTCTCTCTCTGTGCCTCTCTCTAGTGAGTGCACTTGTTGGTATAACAAAAATAATTAATTAATCAATTAATTTAAAACGATTCTAGACTGGATGTGTTCCTTTTTATATTTTTTTTTTAGAAGTTTTTGCCTCAAGGCACATGTGCTGGCTGGACAGAGAGACAGAGACAGAGATAGTGAGAAGGAAAGTGAGAAATCACCCCCCAGGGGGGATAGCCACGCTGCAATCCCTT
Organism: Tupaia tana; assembly: GCA_026018925.1. Lineage (NCBI taxonomy): Eukaryota > Metazoa > Chordata > Mammalia > Scandentia > Tupaiidae > Tupaia > Tupaia tana. The sequence continues at coordinate 9,760,615 of JAKSZU010000017.1, read as the reverse complement.
CTCCTCCCTTCTCCTTCTGGTGTTTTGGGCATGCATGCACATGCTCCCCGCATGAGTTTCAAGTCCTCAAGTACAGAACTCGAACCACATTCCACCATTGGGAGTCCAGCGACATAACTGCTATGCCATCTGCTGGCCTCAAGTGTTCATTTTTTAAAAAGGGATTTTTTTTTTTTTTTTAAGAAAGATATTTGCTATAGGGTGCACTCACCAGAGAGATAGAAAGCAAGGAATCACCCCCCAGGGGGAATGGTCACGCCACAATCCCTTCTCCTCTAATCTCCTCTCAGGATTTTGAGCACACATATACATGTGCCCTGCATGAGTTTTAAGCCATTGGATCCGGGACTTGAACTGTGGTCAACTATGTGGAAGTCTAGTGATGTGACCATTACACCATCTGCTGGCCCTAGGGATAAAAATTCTTAATTTACCTATAATCATTACTTTTTGTATCAAATAATTCTCTCTTTCTCTCTGTCTCTCCCTGGTGAGTGCACTCGCCCTAAAGCAAAATTAATTAATTAATTTTAAAAATTCAGGCTAAATACATGTTCATTTTTTTAAAAAAGGGATACAAATTCTTAACTTACCTATAATTCTTACTTTTTTTACCAAGTACTTAATATGTCTTAAACACAATGGGCAAATTAATCCAAATATTGCACTAAATATTTTATTAGCATATAGCCCTACGTTGCTTAGAGTGCTGCTCCTCAAAGTGAGTCCTGAGGGGCTGTCCCCCAGCACAGTGGGTAAGCATTGTGCATTCGGAGCCTGAGTTCACATGGCTGACAGCAGTTTGAATCCTGGCCTTAGTGGCTTGAAAAACATATGCTGAGCACATGTGTATGTCCAAAATCCTTTTGCAAAAGAGAAGTGGAGGAAAGAGATTACAGTGTGACCACCCCACCAGAAGGGTGCCTCCTCTTCCTCTCGCTTCTCTCCCTCTCTCTTTCTTTTTTCTCTTTTGTGTGTGCGTGCATGTAAACACTTGACCTGTAGCAATAAACATAAAATAAAGTGACTTCTGAAGATTGGCGCTAATTTGCAAACTATATGTGGTTGTGGTATTGTAGTTCAGACATTGAGAAAATGCCTTTGGAAACTTCTATAGAAATCTGGCAATCATTTTATGTCCATTAAATCTAAAAAATTGAAATTTTATTTAATTTCTATAGTAATTCATTTGTTTTGTATTTATACTGAGCCACAACTAGTCAGAAATGCAAACACTTGGTTGTCCCCACAAATAGTTTAAGAAACCATAGAAAAGAAAATCCAGTAGCTTTGACTTAAGAATCTTAACTCCCTGGACTGATTCTTCAAATGTGGTAACTAGAAAACTAACACTAAACAATGTTAATAATAGCTTTTATTACTTAGCATTTAATAGTTTACTAAGCAACCATCTAGTAGGAGAGAGGTCATATTTCCATGTTATAGATAAGGAAACTGACACTGACTTAGGAAATGATCTGGCCAAGGTTGCCCAGTTCCTAGGTGGCAGGGCCATAATGAGACATAAATCTTACAACACTAAGCCAGTATTCTTTCCAGCACATCATGCATATGGGTGCAATATATGCTGGTTTGACGAGAAAATTGAAACCATGATTGTATCACTCAACTTTGAAATGAAGTTATTCATGCTTTTAAATTCAATTGAAGCTGAATGTTCCTGCAGATACAGAGAAATAAAAGAATCTATTCAAATCCGAACTTTGTCTTTTAAACCATAGCCTTTCCTCTCAAGGAGTCTCAGAGGTTTTGTTTGTTTGTTTGGTTGGTTGGTTTTTATTTTATTTTATTATTTTTTTACTTCCATTGTCTACACAGGTTTGGGGATAATAGTGTGTTAATACTGTGTTTAGATATCAAGTTTGAAATGTGAAGGAGTGAAACAGAAGACATAAATTAAAAAAAAAAAACAATTTTAAAAGCATGTTCTAGTCAATGCTGTCCAATAGCAGGCCATTAGCTATATATGGCTATTTATACTTAAATTAATTCAAATTCAATTGAAAATTCAGTTTTTCAGTTGCACTGGCCACGATCTAAGCACACAAAAGCCACACCTGGCTAGTGGTTGCTATATACGACAGCATAATTTTAGAACGTTTTCAACACTGTAGAAAATTCCTTTGGACAGTCCTATTATGGTTCTTTTCAGAAGGACTCATCTTCGAAGAATTAAAGTAAAAAGATAAATAAATTAAAATCAAGAGTCTTCTACAATGAGAAAAATCTAGTTATAAGTATCTGACAATGACTTCCAAAATGAAATCATTTTGTCGCAGGCCAATTTGAGGTGTAGCAGGAGAGCAGTCATTTTGAAACTAAGGAAGGCCTGAAAGGAGAACAATCTGCCCAAATGCTGAATCAAAGGGATCTATGTGAAGAACGGTGGATGAGAAACCAGGAATGAGTATTTGAGGCACTCAGAATAATTACTCCTCCGTTTTCGTCTCAGGACTTTGGACATGCATGCACACAAGACTGACTCTGATTGTAGGGAGGAATGATTTACACATGGTTCTATGTTGTATCTATAAATACCAAGAACATGTAGAGCTTTTTGAGACAGTTTAATACTGTTTGCTGACCATCTCCCTGTAATAGGTTATATTGGGTCACCAGCAAAGTCATAACATATTTTTGCATAGAAAAACATAAAAATACATCAGGACTTTCCCGATGACCTAATAGGATAAACGCCCCCTTTCTCCAGCCTCTGTCTCTTATTTCATTAACTATGAAGCAGGTTGACTTAATTTGGTGGATAAAAGTTTCATACCGTAGAGCTGATAAAGAATAACTTTATCCTGCATTTTAAAAAGATGGGTTAACATAAAAGAACATAAAACTCGAATTGAAAAAAGGTGCAAAGTCTAATTTTGAGATGCAAATTTAGTATAAAGATAAACAATGTTAAATAGTATGTCTTAGTTATATAATTTAAAGAAAAAAAGGAAAAGATGTCAGTAATAGGCAATCAGGGGAGAATAAAAGGAATATTCCATGACTCAGAGAATTTCGAGCAATGTCACCATAGCAAATCAGAAAATTATGATCAATGACACAGCATACTATTACAATTATGGCAGAGTAACCTTATTATTTGGTAATAGAAATTAGAAATGCAGAATAGAGAGTCTAAAACAATAAGACAAAATGAGTCTTATATAGCAAGCAAATCAACCATGATTTAAAGTCCAGGAAATGGAATGTGTTTCTAGATCCAGCTCTGAAGAAAGACATATGGCCAGCGTCCTGAACCCTGATTCCCTGCCAGCTGCCATCCTCATACCCACTGTGCATTTCAGGCCAAAGCACTCTCCTCTCTGTACTAGCTTGTTCCTCCCGTTGATGAAGTGGGATGATCCCCCTTGAAAGCCTTGAGGACGCTTATTATTTCTTTATTCTTTTTTGTTGTTTTGAGAGATTTTTGCTATAGGGTGTATGTGCTTGCTGAAGAGACAGAGAGAGATGGAGAGCGAGAAAGTGAGAAATCACCCCCCCCCGGGAGGGGGGGATGGCCATGCCACAATCCGTTCTCCATTTTCCTCTCAGGATTTTGGACACGCATGCACATGCGCCTGGGGCGAATCTCAAGCTGACAGGTCTGGGACTCAAGCTATGGTCAGCCACGTGAGAGCCAGTGCCCCAATCACTAGACCACCTGCCAGCCCCCTTACATCTTAAGGCTCACATCAAAGGTAGGCCAATGCTGGGTTCCACATAGCCTGAAAGGCGGGGAAGCCTGAAATTGTAGTATTCAGCCTCCATTGTAGTATTCCAGTGACATGACAGGAAGAAAGCAGAGCAAAAGGCAGAACAAGGAGGGAAGACAGTGCAAAGAGAGCTGAGAGTGTGCTCCGGGCCAGTGCTTCATCATAACCTCACTCCTGGCCTACTTCAGCCTTCACCCATATGCAAGCTCCTCCTCCGTTAGTGCAGAAGGAGAAAGATGGAGAACACGATTTTTTAAAATATCTAGTAAAGACAAAAGTACATTTATTTTCAAAATTTCTCCTCTGAAATCAACTGAGGTAACCACAGATTATCCATATTTTTAGAAGGGTTTATGAACAGCTTACTGAATCTTGCCTACAGGAAGGAATTACTTGGAAATCTGAGGATAGGTGACGGCTGGAAGAAGTGAAGATAAGCGCTCACAAGAAGAGCACAAGAAGCAGAGGATGGAAGGAGCACAGATTCTAGAGACAGGTGTGCATGCTCCGATTCGGCCTGGGCCTCTCAATGGTTCTGTAGGAGAAGTAGATAGCATCCTAACAGATACATTACCTGCAGCTTATCTAGGGATAAAGATAGAAATCTTGCCGAAAAAAAAAAAAAAAGATCTGCTATAATGATAAGTAAAAAGAATTTTCATACAATTCAATGTTGCCATTGTTGAGATCCAATAAGGAGGAAACAAAGAGGCAAAGAAAACTGACTATAAAAAAATGACTCCACTGCTATGGTACATTGGTAGTGCCGGTGCCAATGCCCTGAAAAGCTGGAAGCTGGAGGCCATAAGGCCAGCCATAGATTTGGAACCTCAAGTCAGCCTGAAAACACGCTGGGTGTGCACATGGGTGCCCAGGATTCTAAGGAACTGCAGGGATAAGTGTGTGATGAGACCTTATTTAGGGTGTTTCTCCCTTTCTCTCTCTCTCCCTCTTGTACGCACACACACACATATAGATAGATATACTATATATATAGTAGAGTGTATATATAGTATATATAAAAAGTATATACATATAGTACTATATATATACATACAGTATATATAGTAGAGTATATACATAGCATATGTTAAAAGTATATATAGTAAAGTGTGTGTGTGTATACATATATATATATATATATATATATATATATATATAGTGATATGTGTGTGTATAAACTCATTAGCAAGTTATTCCAAGGATAAGAACAGTAATAAAAAAATCAAGTTGGCTATAGACTAACATCTAAAGGTAACTGAGTCTAATTTCTAAGATGTAGATGTAAGATCCGATCACTGTAGATGATTAGCGTTAGTAATATGCTCAGTGCAATGCAGCGATTTCTCACTTTCTCTCTCTCTCTTGCTCTTTCTCTCTCTCTGGCAAGTGCATGCACCCTATAGCAAAAGTAAAACAAAAACACAAGAGAGGAAATTATAGAGAGAAGAGTATTAAGCTATCATAAAAATACCTCAAACTTGGAACAATACTAAAGGCAGATTGTTGGAAACGAGAACACATCCAGAAAAAAACGGAGAGAGAATACCTTATCTAGAAGAGAGTAGGCAAATACTTTCTCTCTTTTCTTCTCCCTTTTTCTATCTGGCTTTCTCCACACAACATTTATTTTATCCACTGCACCCCAGGGCCAGACAATGGAATTCTTTTTCCCCTTCTTTCTCACTCTCAGCTGAAGCATCTCCTTTCCTATTTCACTATAACCAGGGCTTAACAACTATAAATCATAAAAGCCTGTGGTATACCAGAACTCTGTATCCTCTTCTAAATATCCCAGTTCTTTTTTCTTCTATTCTTCTTTCAATTCTTCTTTCTCCTTTTACTATCTCAAAAGTAATAGTCTCTTTTTTTGGACAATCCTCTTTATGAAAAGTCTTTCGCTGTTTCTCTGCATTTTTCCCCCACACTTGTTAAAGTGGAACCCATGTTCTTAGCACTGTTTTCTTCCAGCTCCGCACTGAGTCAGGCATCATTCATCTGCATCCATGGCGTTTAGCTTCATTCTGTATAGCTGATTCCCTCTTGCTTTAACCTCTCCTTTAAACCTCACACCTGCATTTCCAAGTGCTGTACATCTTCACGTGGGCGTGTTGTGTTCCCGCTCACACTTGTCTGGTTTGACATCTAAATCGTTATCTCTGCCCACAAAAACATATTATAAAATACACACAAAAATAGCACAGCTATTCATGTTTACCTTCCCTAACTCAGTTAATTACATCACTCTCCTACTGGCTGACACAACTGGGAACAAGAGAACTTCTCACCATTTACATGCAACCAACTTAAAATTATGAAGATTCTTGAGTTTAAAATGTATTAGAAATTGTCTTCACGCTGTCATTTCCAAACTCTATTTCATATCTTCTTCCTTGATTACCTGGGAAAGAGCTGCAGCCTATATCTCATCTCAGTTGGTTATTTCTCTAGTTTATCCCAAATATTATTCCCAGAGTTATCTTCCTCAAATGAAATCTGATCGTGAAACATCTCTCTTCAAAAAATCTTCAGTATTCCCCATGACCACAAAGCAAAAATGTTTATAGTGACATTCAAGGCTAATTGTGCCCTGACCTACCTTTTCCGATTTATTTCCAGTGAAATCCCATCATTAAACACCAGTAACACTGGATTATTTTCCATCTTCCAAACATATCTGTGGCACATGCGCAAAGCCATTCTCCCCACCCGAACCCCAATACCAACTATTCTACAAAGCCCTTGAGAAACAGCAGGCCGGCAGAGTCTGGCTGACGACTAGGTTCTGCTTTGCTAAAAAGCTGCAAAACTGACTGGATTTGAGAAAAGGAAAGGGGGAAAGGAGGCCTGAGCAAGGTGGTTAGAAAGCTGGTGGAGGAGATTCTGAGCAAGGACCAGAAGGAATAACACAATTATATGAGAAAAACTTTGCAGAAAGAACAGTTTTAGGAGTTTGTGCTATATGAATTCTTCCTCTGTTTTCCCATTAAAACTTTAGTAAGTCTATATTTCTTTAAAGAATTATTTATTTAATTGTGTTTCTTATTATTATTTTAAATTTTGCTCTAGGGTGCATTAATCAGCAGAGTGAAACAAAAAGAGAGAAGGAAAGTAAGAAAGAAACCACCAGGTCCAGCACTCCAACCATGGTTAGTCATATGGGAGCCCAGAATCTTAAGCACCATACCACCTGCTGGCCACAGTAAGTCTATATTTCTTTTTTTAAAAAAGTATTTATTTTTAATTTTATTTATTCATTAATTTATTTATGTTTAAAAATTTTTTACCAGAGAGAGAGAGAGAGAGAGAAAGTGAGAAAGCCAGTCACCTGATCTGGGACTCAGCCTGTGGTCAGCCATGTGGGAGTGTCCAGCTCCTTAACCACCATGCCACCTGCTGGTCCCAATAAGTCTATATTTCTAAGCAATATTCTTAGATTTATTTAAGGGCTAAAACTGAGAGGCCTGGCCTGAAGATGTGGATGAAGTGAATACGAGAACTCAGAATCCATTGAACTACGTATCTCTCATCTCTGCCTTTGTATTGTAAAATTTTCTTGAAGTCATAAATTATATTTCATAGTAACTGGTTTTTTTTTTTTTTTTTTTTTTTTTTTTTTGAGAGAGAGAGAGATTTTTGCTATAAGACGCATGCGCTTGCTGGAGAGACAGAAAGATAAAAAGTGAGAAATCACCCCCACCCCCAGGGGAATGGCCATGTCACAATCCCTTCTCCTTGTCATCCATTCTCCTTTATGGATTTTGGACACATCATACAAGTGCCCGGTGTGAGTTTCAAGCCTCCGAGTCTGGGACTTGAACCATGATCAGCCATGTAGGAGTCCAGTAACATAACCATTACACCACAACCTGGTCCCCCATTGTAACTGATTTCTATTTACACAATTCACAATTAATTTACATTGTATCCAGCTCTATCTTGAATTTCTTCTATAACTGCTGTTTTAATACTATCTGTGCTCTCTTCTACCAATCCATTTTAGTCTAATCAGCTGGACAAATGAGCTGGCTCCCTTCCACAAGCTTCTGTCCTATAATCCTGTCCCTGTTACCAGCATAGCACATGCTCAGATCTCCTTGAGCCTATTCCTTCATTCCTTGAATCAGAAGTCTAAAGCTATTAAGACTCTCTAGAAAACAGCTGTTCCATCAGACATCTCTTCCACCACCAAACAGCTGTCACTGGATATGGCCCTTCTCCCATTAAATTGCATTAGATATGAGACACTTTTAATAAGTCTCAGGATATTTTATCTTTAAAGCTCTCTCTTCCACTGCAGTCAATTAGAGCATGCAATTGATGTTTAAAAGAAAATCATGCCAGGCACAGTTCAAACAGTGCCAGTTAACAAGGAAGACAAAAATCCATACTCTCCTTGTTGTTACATTCTAGTACAGGGAGAAAAAAATTAAAAGAAGAAAATGTCAGATAATGATAAGATTATGAAGATAATAAAACAGGGTGATGGGCTAGAGTGACGATTTTAGATTTGTTTGTGCATGTTATAGAAGTGAGATCACTGAGTATTGAGATATTTCATCTGTGACCTGAATGGCAGAAACATTTATGGAAATATCTAAGGAAAGAGCATTCCTGGCTGAAAGACTAGCTATTTTAGTGGTTCTAAGTCAGGAATGAGTTTGGCATGTTCAGGAAATAGAAAGAAAGGGAGTGTAAGGGAAAAAGCACTTAAAATGATGACAAAAATGCAAGCATGGGATAGATCACTTGAGGCTTCATAGGCAGGGTAAAAGGAGTTTGGGTTTTTTTCTATGTGAGGTAGGAATTTTTTGGAAGGTTTTAATTATAGGAGTGATGGATCCAATTTACATTTTATAATGATGACAGTTGTGTGGAGATTAGGCTGTAAGGGAGCAAAATTAAATTAAAGAGATTAGTTAAGAGGCTCTTGAAGAAGTCTACACGTAATAAGATGTGACTTGGACCCTGCGTTACAACGGTAGAAATGGGCAGGTGCGGGCCAGCTGTTGGCCTGACCGTTAAGGGGGCTGGATCCCACATGGCTGACCATGAGTTCCAGACCTGGCAGCATGAAAAACACACTGGGCATGTGTACATGCATGTCCCAAATCCTGACAGGACGGAAAAACGGAGGTGATGGGATTTTGTTGTGACCATGCTCCATTGAGGGCTTTCTTCCTCTCCCTCTCTGTCTCTTTTTGAAGAGCATATGCACCCTATGGCAATAAAAAGAGAGAGAGAGATTTTATTTTTTAATTTTTAAAACATTCTTTATTTTATTTCATTTATTATTAGTAGTAGTAATTTGACCAGAGAGAGAGAGAGAAAGGGAAAGTGAGAAACCAAGCCACCAGGTCCGGGACTCAAACTGCAATCGGCCATGTGGGAGTCAATCACTTTAACTAACATACCACCTTTGAGTCCCCAAGAGAAGTATCTTAGAAAACTTGGGTGGCTAGTATAGTGCCAAGGACTATTAGTGTAAAATTTTATAAAACCCTGAAACTCATTTGCCTTACTAAAAATTCTGAGAAGGTGTTTAGTCAATGAGTGAATTAATAAATGGATATAATATGTACTGGGAGACTAAGAGTGGAATCAAATCTCTTAACATTTGGCAGTCTTGTCCAACACAATTTTTAATAAAGAACTCTCTGATTTAGTGGTTCTGTATTTATCATGAGAAAAATAACCTGCTAGCTAGTATCAATTTCTGAATTCTTTGTCTTCCCCAAATCCACTCTTTCAATTTTAAAGTCATTGTTAAAATTATTGTCTGCATATAGTTGGTACTTAATAATTGTGCATCAGTGAGATCTTCAGCATTAATCTTTTACCAAAACAGGTGTCTCCAGAGGAACAGTTGTCCCAAAGTTGCTGTTTTATTGTTTCACTTAGGACCATGTTGCTAGACCAAAGTGTTCTTCTCATCCTCCTCAGAGAATGTGTTTTTTCAGTTAAGACATGCAAAATGAAATAATGCGGAACAAGAAGAAAATACTAGGCTTTATACTTTCATTTATTTCGTATCTAAAAATATAATGGGATTTCTGGTTTTTGTTCTGAATGTACTAACACTGTTGTCCTACCTTGACCCATAAATAAAATATCTGATATATAAGGTAACCCCAATAAAATGTGGCAGTAAGACTCTTTCTCTGCAGTATACTTTACCACATTTATACACTATACAGAATGGTGTCAATGCAGTTAATTTTGATAAAATAAGACCTTTAAAATAATAATAGAGCCTTTGTAATATTTCGTAATAAAACAGGGAAGGGAATGGCCATGAAAATCTTTTTACCACATAGTAACCAGTTCACTTGTTATCTTATAGAAAAATGATCCAACTAAAAGCTCAGTAATGCTTATCTTCTTAAAACCATTGTCAAGTGTTCCCAATATACTGACCTTTTCTATGAATACAAGCAACTGTCAGATTAAAAACATACATATATATATTCTTAAATAGTCCCTTCAAGGTAAAAGAGACCTTTTTAATAATAAAGGAGAAAGTGACTGCAGTTCAAAAGACATTTGTGCTAAGGAGAAAGCATTTTAAAAACACAGACTTGGAAATGTCACGCCATTATGTACTTGCATTGCTGAAAACAATTCAATGTAAAAACTCTTAGTAAGTGCACACTTACAGGCTTAGAAACGGAGTTTTAAAAAAATCTTTCAAGTGAGTACTTTCAATAGGTTTTGATCCCATTTCTTAAAAATGCAATAACTCAATAGTTAGTAAGAACAACTGACTGATATTGTAGATAATAAACATTTGCTAGCTGAATTTCAACAAAACTCTTTGCATAACTGGGGATAAGACTGAAAACTAAGTATCATGGTTTCCCAAGCACAATTAGTAGTACACGTCTTCCATCTGGCTGTACTTATTTTTGTGAGATAGTGTTTTTTGGCTAAAGTAGCCATTAAAACCAACTTGGAAATGAACTGAACTTATCAACAGACCTCTGTGATGATGTATCACGAAGTATTAAACCAAGATTTTTTTTTTAAATTGTTGAGACATTTTTAATAAAATTGTTCCTACCAGAAAAGGGGAAAAAAGTTGTTAAACCACAGATGAATGAAATAATTTGAAAACTATTATGTAGCTTATCTTTATCTCATTATTCTTAATTTTTAAATGTTTGCTTTGTAAAACATATTATTGTAGAACATTATTAAATATCTATAATTAATAACTATGTCATTATGGTATTTGAGGAGAGTTCAAAAGTTTCTAGTTAAGGATGCATGATTAAAAGGATATTTAAGGGCTAGGCCTGTAGCATGGTGGTTGTTAAGGAAGCCTCCGGGTCCAGAACTCGAACCATGGTTAGCCATGTGGGAGTCCAGCACCTTAACCACTGGCTCTGCACCCATGCATTCTATCATGAATAAAATTTTTTTAAAAAATGGATTTATTTAATTTTTTAGGAGAGATTTTTGCTGTAGGGCATGTGCACTCACTAGAGAGACAGAGAGACAGATTCAAAGGAGGTCACCTGTAATTATGTCAACACCAGGAGATGTGATCCATTGGGGAACATCTACAGAGATTATTGTAACAGGGAGTTTATTCATCCCAGACCCAGAATTTTTTGAGGGTAAAGGTTTAAGTGAAAGTGGAGAACTAGTAAGGCAGCATGGGGTTGGAAGAGCAGGTTGTTAGGAGACTCCTACAATATTCCCGGTGGGAGCTGAGCTCAAACAAAAGCAGTGGGCCGGGAAATAATCAACAGTCTTGAGAAAGATGTAAGTAATTGTATTCGCTAGGTGATTCATTAGAGGTGACTGATCGATTGTGTAGTATTACTTATACTACGTGTGATGTATTACGAGTTCAGCTTTACGAATGATGAAGCATTTAAACTGAGGATCTATAACTAAGAAATAAAGGAAGCAGAAGTAAAATCTAAGCCTCTATGACTCAAATCATCACTGAAATGACATATACATAAATGTGTTGAAGGAAAATGCCTTGTGTTGGGTTGTGGGAAAAGTCATGACCCATTTCTGCATAGAAAAACAGAAAAATACCTCATGACTTTTTTGACTACTTAATATTTTATGTGATCACAACAGATACAAAAAAAAATGCTATTACATGTCTTTATTTAAAGCAAGAGTTTTGTGTCTTTAAATTATTATTTTTGCTCCCACTCCTCCGAAATTTACAAATGTAAAAGACAGGATCTCTGCATTACTATCATATCATTTTATCTATGGATGTTTAATAATGCCACTCTTTTTCATTAGGAAAATTGGCATTATTTACATAAAATATCTAAAACATGCTTTAAAAATACATGAACTTTTATCATAATTTTAATTGACATAACTGTACATATTCACAGGGTGCAATGTGATTTTTTGATATGTAAGTACAATGTGTAATGTGTAAGCAAATCAAGGTTGTTAGCATAGCAGTTGCCTCAGACATTTATCATTATTTTATTTTAGGAACATTCAAAATCTCCTCCTAGCTATTTTGAAATATGTAACAGGTTATTTTTTAAAAGGATTATTTTTTAAATTTTATTTATTTATTTATTTTCAAATTTGACCAGAGACAGAGAGAGCAAGAAAGGGAAAGTGAGAAAGCAAGCCTCCAAGGACCGAGACTCGAACTACAGTCGACCATGTAGGAGTCCAGTGCCCCAAAACAACTGTGCCACTTGCTGGCCCCCTGTAATAGATTATTGTTAACCCTGGTTATCCTACCATGTTATACAACCTAAAGCTTATTCCTCTTTTTTAACTGTAATTTTGTATCTGTTAACTAACAAAAAAGCTACTTTTGATTAGGATACAAGTTCAGTTATTGAAATAATTGAACAATTGAATATATTGAAATAATATTTAGCCTATTTTAATTACAATTCACTTTGCTGTTCTACTTAACTCAGTTATTTTCTTTTTAGGGAGAGACTTTTGCTAGTGGGCACATGTGTGCACCAGAGAGACAGAGAGACTGAAAGTGAGAAATCACCTCCCAGGGGGATGGCCACACTGCAATTCCTTCTCCTCCATTCTCTTCTTGGGATTTTGGGCATGCATGCGCAAGTGCTCAGTGTGAGTTTTAAGCCATCAGATCTGGGACTCGAACCACATGGGAGTCTAGCAATATAACCACTACACCAACTGCTGGTCCCATCCAACTCAGTTCTTTTTTTTTCCCCCCCAACTCAGTTCTTAAACAGTTTTTAGTGAAATATCAGGTCAGAGAAAAATGAGATCTCAGTTTAGAGAAGCCTTACTGTGTTCTCTCACCTCATTTTATCTTCCGCATTTTGTATTAATAAGAAAGTGATGCCACAGTGAAATAAGTAAGCAGCTTGAAAAAGACTTGATGGTTGGTTAAGAACATTACAACAGAGAGAGAGAGAGAGAGAGAGAGAGAGAGAGAGAGAGAGAGAGAAAGTGGGCCAGTAGGTAGCATAGTGATTGGGATGCTGGACTCACACATGGCCCTGGTTCAAGTCCCAGACCCAGCGGTTTAAAACTCACTTCAGGGACATGTACATGTGTGCCCAAAATCCCAAGAAGAGAATGAAGGAATATCTAGCTCATGGAGCTTGGTTCTGGTAGAGGCATTAATTCTGCTGCCTAAAATTATCTCCACTCACCCTCCTCTTTAGTCTGTGTACATACACAGACTAAAGAAATTCTCCAAGTCTTAAAAAGTTCCATTCCCCCTACCCTAGCCTGGCCTGAGACAAACTGAGAATTGAAATCAGTCTTTGACAGTCTTGGGATAGAGTACCACGTAAGTTAGGTACTTCACAGATAAGGAGATGGGGAATCAAAATATTTTCATTAACCTGACCGATAAAATGTAGAGTGAAAATTTGAATGCAGTCTATCCAATTTCAAAAGCCTTGCTTCTTGCATTGTATCACACTGCCTCAGGCAAATGCACCCATACGTTCTTCTTCTTTTTTTTTTTTAAGGCTTTTGCCATAGGTGCATGCACTTGCCGGAGAGAGACAGAGAAGCAGAAAGTGAGAAATCCTTCCCTGAGGGGATGGCCACACCACAGTCCCTTCATCTCCATTCTCCTCTTGGGAGTTTAGACATGCAAGTACACTCACCTATGTCTCCCAGCCTCCAATCTAGACCTCATTCTTGGCCACTTTGCACTTTGCAACTACTAAATATCAATGTAACAATTCATTTTCAAATTGAAAACTCTCTAACGGTTCCCTGCTGTCCTCACATTAATGTCCAATGCCCTAGCTTGGCTCTTGCTCACCCACAATCCACGACCTTCTCCTTCTCCCCACATCTCACCCTAGCCATGAAGAACTGTTTGCAGGTTCCTCAATGATTCAGATTCTTGCCTCCAGGCCAGTGTGCGCATGGCCTTCTGCCTAGTTGGCTTCTAGTCATTCTTCAGGTCTCTGCTGAGATGGCCTCTCCTCTAAGGGCTTGGTCTCTGTGCTGTGGTCGTGTGTCCACCCTACATTCTGCCCTCGACCCACCTGCTAGTTACAACACTCTATGGTGTCTGGTGCTCGTCTTTCTCTACCCCTGTACTCCAAACTAAGCCTTACCTATGGACCTAATTCCTAGAGAGAAGGACAGACTCTTACCATTACATAAATTATAATAATTACAATAAATATTACTTTCTTTAATGTACCTCTTCTCTTTCTTTGACACAGTTTACACCTAGTCACTTCATTTTTCAAAACCTTTAATAGTTCTGTTTCTTAACTTCCCAAGATTAAATTCCTCTGCCTGGCTTTTCCAGCACAATCACAATCTGTATTAAATTTCCAATCTTTTTTCCCTGATATGTGCCCTTTTGGATGTTCTTAGGAATATGACATATCTGTGCCGTAGCTCATGCTGGATTTCCTCTTAGAATATTGGGTTGTGGGAAAGTCATGATGCATTTTTGCATCAAAAAAAAAAAAATGCATCATGACTTTCCTGACAACCAGGAGATTCCTTTCTTCCTCTCCCCTTCCCAATTCTATTCATCCTTTAAGTGCTTTCTCCCTGTGGAGTCATCTTTGACTTCTTTGACTAATTTTCTCTATTCATTAGCACTCACAGACTCAGGTGATTGTGTAACAGGAAGAGACATTAAAAATAGACCCATCTTCCTCTCTCATTTTGTGTGATATATACGTAGCACTATTTCTTACCACAGTGCTGAGCTCAGAAGAGGCTCAGTAACTACTTGACTGATTTTGAAGTGTGTTGCATCTAGAAAACTGTATGACGTAAGTCCACGTTGCTTGAAATGTGTAGACAATAGTTTGAGGTTGTAAAGGATGAAGAAATAAAATTAAGATGTCACGAGATTAAGAAATTGGTGGGGACCAGCAGTTAGCGTAATGGCTATGTCGCTGGACTCCCACGTAGTCGACCGCGGTTCGAGTCCCGGACCCGGCGGCTTAAACTCACGCCGGGTGCGTGTGCGTGCGTGCCCAAGATCCCGAGAGGAGAATGGAGGAGAAGGGATTGCGGCGTGGCCATCCCCCCTGGGGGGTGATTTCCTGCTTTCTATCTCTCTGTCTCTCTCTGTCTGTCTGGCGAGCGCACGCGCCCTATAGCAAAAAAAAACCTCTCCAAAAAAAAAAAAAAAAAAAAAAAAAAAAAAAAGAAAGAAAGAAATTGGTTAATATATTAAGTAATAAAGGGGACAGGGGTTATGGTGAGGTTAAAACATTTTGGTAGTTCTACCTGGATTAACCTAACCTCACCAACGAGGCCTTTTACAGAGCTAAGGCAGAGCAATTACTGTTCACTGCCAAATCATTTTTGTTCACCGCGAAGTTCGGTTAACTACCCCAGTGAGATTTCCTTAAATGATATTCAGAACATCATGATGAAGAAGAGGCAATCCGTTCCGTTACTCTTTGAAAGAACATTCTTCTTTTTCTGCTGCTTCTTGCTCTGTCACTCCCTGTACATTTCCTTTAAAGAACTGAAACCACCTTCTAACCTCTGTAAGGTTACCTGTATCTTGGGGTAAGTTATGTTTTAAACCTTGCCAAAATGTACTGCTTCTGATCTTTTCTTTCTCTCGCTCCCTCTCTCTCTCTCTCTCGCTTTTTTTTTAGGTTTTTGCTAGAGGGCACATGTGCTCATCTAAGAGAGACAGTAAGAGGAAAAGTGAGAAATCACCCCCATGGGGGATGGCCACACCACAATCCCTTCTCCTCCATTCCCCTCCTGGGATTTTAGGCATGCACACACACACACACACACACACACACATGCCTAGTATGAATTTCAGGCTGCCAGGTCTGGAATTCGAACTGCGGTCAGCCATGTGGGAGTTCAACACCTTAACCACGTCACCTACTGACCCCTTGATTTTTTCCTAATAGACATCATCCTTGCTTACTCCCCTCTAGCTGTTTAGCTAATCATATACTAATTTTCAACAGAATTTATTATTCAAGTAAATTTGTGATAATTTATGAATGTAAGGGGGCTTCAAATAGTGTAGAAAAATGGAATTAAAATACAAGGCTATTTGATGCCAAAAATCTTTGAAATGCATGGACAGTTTTTTCATATACATTTGCCATAAGTATTCTGAAGACCCCTGGAACATTTCTGGATAGAATTTTAAAACTTCTGCACTGAGCCAGGATTTCTTCTAATCAAATCCTGACCATTTCCTATCCTGCCACATGGGTATTAAAGACTGATTTCTAGAAAAGTCTCTTAATATCGGGCATATACTTTCTAACTATTTTTGTGTTCCAAGACCAGAAATATTATCAAAACAATTTTTCTAGTGGCTGGCAGGTGGCGTGGTGGTTAATGGTGCTGGACTCCCACATGGTTAACCATGACTGGAGTCTTGGACCTGGCACTTGCTTTCTCTTGTTCTCTCTTGCTCTCTCACTCTCTCATTCTCATTGTGTCCCTCTGATCAAGTTAAAATAAGTAAATAAAGTTAAATAAAATACTTATTTAAAAAATATTTTTTTCAAGTATTATAAGATTTTCGAGGGCAGGCCAGTTTTTTTCTTTTAACCACAGTACCTATCATACTGCCTGGCACATAGAATGTACTCAATATATCTTTATGAACCAAACGAGTTAATGAATTAGTACCAAGGTTCCACCCAGGCCCCGTTGCAGAGGTGCACGGTGCAAAGATGCCAAGCTCCGCAGGCAGGGACCACTCCGCAGGCCTGGGTTTGAATCCTGATCCAACCCAAGAGTCAGGCTCAATGGCATATGCAAATCCCACTGGTTCAGGGAGGCTAAGTCAGGAGGATTATGAGATCAAGCCTGGTCTAGGCAACATAGTGAGAAAAATAGCTGGGAGTGGTGGCACGTGCCAGTTGTCCCAGCTGGGAAGCTGAGGCAAAGGGATCAGTACACAGCAAAACACCATCTTAATGAAAAAAAAGGAAACGACTCCGTCCAGAGGACTTCTGGTTTAAGATAGTAACAACACAGAGAGCAGTTGTTATCATCATACATATTTATTTATTATTTATTTTTTTGGAGAGTTGGTTTTTTTTTCGCTATAGGGCGCATGCACTCGCCAGACAGACAGAGAGACATAGAGACAGAAAGCGAGAAATCACCCCCCAGGGGGGATGGTCACACCGCAATCCCTTCTCCTCCATTCTCCTCTCGGGATCTTGGGCACGCACGCACACGCGCCCAGCGTGAGTTTTAAGCCACCGGGTCCGGGACGCGAACCGCGGTCGACTACGTGGGAGTCCTGCGACATAGCCATTACGCTAACTGCTGGTTCCCCATTATACATATTTATTAAAAAACGAAATTTTCCTTGGTAAGGTACTAGAGTTTAGAAAGATAATATTAACATTCTTGCTCTTTTTCAGGGTAAAATCTCCAAAAAGAAAGAATAAAAAGACTTAATTCATACAACAAATGTTTATTAAGCACTAGTACTGTGCTAGCACTGTCCTAGACACTGGGGGTATAATAGCAAATACAGTAGACAAAATGTCTGCCCTTGAGGGGAGTGGGTGACAGCCAAAAAGCCATCTATATATGTCATCAGGAATGTCATGATGCATTTTTGCATAGAAAAAAATACATCATGACTTTTCTGACAACCCAATATAATCTTAGTGGTAAGTGCAAAGGGAAAAATAAAGTACAGAAATGGAAAAGTTGAAGGGGGAGGTGTTAAAATGTTAAATAAGATGTGAGGGAAAGTCTCAGACAGGTAAATTTGATAGAGATACAGAAAATAAAGGCATAAAAATACTATGTTCTTGTAACAGATAGTGCAGTGTTGTACGTGGACGGAGTATGCTTTCTATCGGTCCCTACTGATCCACACTGGCAGGTAGCAATTACTATTAAGTCTCACTGCAGTTCCACACCAGTGCACTGGGGCTCAGGGTCTGCACCATGCCTGAACAGCACTGTGGTGTTCATGGGTACAAAGGCTGAAGAGATGGCATACGCATTCGAGCAGAACAAAAGAGGCACTTGGTGTTGGGTGGGAGGTCACAAAGCCACTTCAACTGCTTTTGCAAATTTGATTTCATCCATGCAAATGGATAAGGGAAGAAGATTCTCTATGAAATTATTGTTATATAATATGTAGTTAGAAAAGAAAGTAGCAAGCAAGTAAAGCAAATAGATTGAGAACCTGGAAGAGATCAATGAAAGAGAAAGGGAAAACACAAGCAATAATGCAACAGCCAATGGTGGCCTTCTGGAGGCTTACATTTAAAGAAAATGTTAGGTTGGGACCAGCAGGTCAAGTAATGGTTACGTTGCTGGAATCCCATGTACTCAGCCACAGTCCCGGATGTGGTGGCTTAAAACTCACACCGAGTACGTGTGCATGGGTGTCCACCCAAAATCCTGAGAGGAAAATGGAGAAGGGATTGTAGCATAGCCGTCCCCCCCGGGGGATGACTTCTCACTTTCTGTCTCTCCAGGTAGTGTACTGTCATATAGTAAAAATCTCTAAAAAAAAAGACACATGGCCAGGGTGGCGGTGGTGGAAGTTGCACTGGTGCCTTATGGGTGAATCTCCCTCCTATTCACATACTGAAGTCCTAACACTTAGTATCTCAGTAAGTAACCCTACCTGAAAACAGGGTGAGTGAATTAATGAAGTCAGAGCGAAGCACAGTAGACCCCTAATCCGCTAAGACGGGTGTCCCTATGAAGAAGGAAAATTTGCACACACAAGCACACAGGGAGAACGCTGTGTCAAGACGAGTTATTCCGCCAAAGGCCAAGGAACTACCAGAAGGCAGGAGGAAGGCCTGGAACAGAGCCCCCTCCCCAGAGCCTGTAGAGAGCGCACCCCCTTATCTACACCTTTATTTCAGACTTCCGGCCTCCGGAACAGTGAGACCACTTCTGTTCTAAGTCACCCAGCCTGCGCTACATTGTGACAGCAGCTCAGGACACTTCAGTGTTTAAGATTCGGAGGTAAACAGAAGAGCATCCTTGTATTAGAGGACAAGGGGGTGCCCCATTGTCCTGTGCATTAGAAATCTCCAATCATTGACTCCTGCAGTTAAATATTGTCCTGTTTTATACCAAGTCTTTTTCTTTTTAATCATGGGGTGTTGTTTCATTCGTTATAGAAAAATCATATAAAATCTGCTCTCGGCTTAACTACGGGGCCCGTCTGACTTTTGACCTTGTAATATTAGTCCTATAAACAGAAACTGATCTGGCTGCGAGTGGGCCACGGATGAAGAGGAAAGCTCTTTCTCACGTGGGGTGGAGAGCAGAAGTTGCATGGGCAGAGAAACCCGGATCCAGCTGTTCCCTTACCACACGCTGCACCGCTGACTGCGCCCCTCTCCACTGCAGGACTGCAATCGAGGTCCCCCTGGGCAAGGACCTGCTCCCCTATCCCCACGAACCACAATCCAGGCGGGTCGGGGGAAGACCAGGATGCGGAGAAAGCTGTCCCCAGCTTCCTCCCCGACGGCAGAGGACCGACCACCTGCCCGGCCTTGCGCGCATGCTCGTCCCGGAGGGCGCCCTCGAACGGTGCGCCCTCCTGCCCAGACTCTCCCCTCTGCCAGGGAGGTGGCGGAAGCGGGAGCCCTAGAGGATCGGTCCGGCTCGCTTCGACTGAAAAAGCCAGACTTTTATTCTCTTGCCTGGGGGGCGCCGCTCCTCCCGCGTTCCGCGGGGACCGGGCAGAGCCCGACGGCCAGAGCGCCCTTGTCAGGAGCCTCTCCAGCGCCCTCCGGGGAACGAAGGCCGCGTTCCTCCCGGTCGGAGCTCTCCGAGGGGAGCCCGGGCAGCAGCACCTCCGCCTTAAGCTAGCCACAGCAGGGCAGCCCAGGCTGTCTCCTTGACACGCGACACACCCGCTAATGCCAAGTGTCCTCAGGCCTCCCTTGGGGGCGCGGCCTCGCCGGCGCCCATTTCCCACCACCCCTCCGGGTCCGAGGGGCCCAGCGCCTCTTCCGGCCCGTGCTCCGGGTGCGAGCTGTCGCGGTGGGTGAGTCGGTTGGCAGCGGTGGTGCTCTGGCTCACCCACACCTTCTCAGCCCACCCTCCGCCCCGCAGACCGCGATCCTCGAGCCCCTCCGGTGGCCGCAGCGCTCGGCAAATGCACGCCCATCCTCGCTCGGCTCCACTCGCCCCCGGGGCGTGGGAGCGGCACTGCGCATGCGCGGCGCGGAGGGCGGGGCGCTCCCGGGCGCGCGTCGGGGCCGGCGCTCCTCGGGCCGGCTCGGCGCCTCCGCGGCCCGCCCGCCCGCACGCCCGCTCGGAGCCGCGCCCGCCGCAGGCTGCGCCGCCGCCCCGCCCCGCCCCGCCCCGCCCCCCGCCGCTCGTCCCCGCCACGGCCGCGCAGCGCCGCTTGCAGCAGCAGCTGCTCCTCCCCGGCGGCCGCCCCCCGCGGGTCCCTCCCTGGCTGCGGGAGAGAGCGAGGTAGAGGGAGGACACCGAGCCGCGCCGCCAGCACCGGAGCCCTTCGCCTCGCCCTGCCGGCTCCTCACCCTCTGGGAGGAACATGGGTAAGTCATCCTTCCTCCCCCGTCATCGCCTGACATTTTTCTCTTTCTCGGCGTGCTGCAGGGTGGGAAGCATTTCTCGCGCAAAGTTGCTGGATTCTCCCAGCCACGGGGGTGAGACGGCGGCGCTTCCTCCGGGGAGAGTCGGCGCACGCGGAACGCACGCCGGGCGCCCGGGCTGGGAGGGTCCGAGTGCCGGGTGGGGTCGGGCCGCGGGGCATCTCGCCGCCTCGCTCCCCTCCTCCATTCTCGCTGCCGGGGCCGGGGCACCGCGGAGCCTCCTCGCGGGCTCGCAGCAGCTGCCGGTGCCGGCTCCTCCAGAGGCCGCCCGCCGCCTTTCCCCCGCGTCTGCCCGGCGCAGGCTCGGGTCCGAGCACGGGAAAGCCCACTTCGTGCAACTTCCCTCCCTGGCAGCGCGACCTTTTCCCGTCGCGGGGTCCGCTCATCCCGGGGCGGGGAAGTGGGAGCAAGTAGTTTGGAAGGGTGATTCCACAACCTGCACGGAAATGCTTTTCCAGGGAGGAAAGCGGACAGCCTCATAGGTTGAAAGGATGACTTGTCAGAGGCCACGAGGAACGTGAGGCAGGGGAGAACCGCTAGCTGTTGAATTAGTGCTGGGTGACCACAGTGTACCATAGCCGAGGGCTCAACCCATTTTCTTGGTTCCTTCGCCTGCCTGCTGTAGCGGAAACTGCGCCCTGTAATATGTTGTTACCGAATGCACATGCTAGTTATTCTCTCCCAGCTTCCCCTACCTAAATCTGCATAATCTGATTTTAAACCATTTGTGTTTATAATCCATCCCAAGAGATTGGTCCGAATGAAATAGTGAAAAGCAAGTATGTTTTTATGAAACTGTATAATTTATCCTAAGGTTTTTCTCATCAGGTATTGCTTAACTGTTACAGTGATTACCAGAACGTCTGATGAATTGTGTAATGTAATTAAGAGCTGAAAGTTTCTTTTAATAGTAGCAACTTGGAATACTGTACTTGTGCACGTTTCCTAGTTCACTTCCACGCCTGTCATTATTGCCTTTTTTTTTTTTTTTTTTTTTTTTAAGAATGTGCTTCCTTGGCATTTGTCAGCTCGACTTTCCCCACCCTTTCTGTGCAAGTTATTTTAAGCTCCAGATGAGTTTGGTCCTTTCGTTTGTCAGTACTGTGTTCAGCATGGCCAGAGTTGGGTCATGGCAGCTCAGAAT
This sequence comes from Tupaia tana, assembly GCA_026018925.1. Classification (NCBI taxonomy): domain Eukaryota; kingdom Metazoa; phylum Chordata; class Mammalia; order Scandentia; family Tupaiidae; genus Tupaia; species Tupaia tana. The sequence goes on along the minus strand of JAKSZU010000017.1, from coordinate 9,738,704 downwards.
CTTCAAGGAAGCATCTAAATCTAGAAATGATGTTGATGAGGCTTCCTGGAAAAGCAGATGCCCCAAGCTCTGGATTCAGACCTTTGGAAGAGGCCAGTGTTGCAGGAGGAGGTGGTATGAATGAAAAATGATCTAGGGTCCTGGATTTGATTTCCAGTTGTTTCTCTTTTAATATGAGCACTGTTGATATGCAAAACAAATTCCTGGAAAAATAATGTACATTTATATGAACCTACCGTTTCCCTAGGAATAGGACTTAAAATAAATATTAAATCAGATTATTGGACATACTCTCTTTCGTTTAAACATACACACATTTTCTTAAGTATAGGCCACAAGTTTGGCCTGTAAAAACACATTTCCTTATCTTTTAAGGTGAGCTTAAATCTTTTTAACTAAAATTTAACTTACATGTTGAATCAATACTTTTTCAGTGGAAAAAATCCAATTCTCTTGCAATCTTAATGAATAAAAATCCCTAAAACAAATTAAATGATCTACTTAAGAATCATTAATATTCAAAATGTTGAATGCTATTCCTTAATTTTTTATAAAAAGGCTAAAATAAAACCCATCTCACATTTTGAAGCCTTCTCAGATACTCTTTGGTTAAATTTAATCTCTCTTTTCTTATAGCACTTCATTCCTGATTGGAAGCGTTGTAACCCTTACATAATCTACCTTATGATGGAGTCATTTATGTGTCTTTAATCATGAGTTCCACAAGATGGAAATGACTTTTTCATTATTTTTTTAGTCCCCCACAGTGCTTTTTCAATAGTTAAGTATTCAGTAAATCTTTGGCAAATTAATTGTTGAACTTAAAACCACCTTTTATTTTCACAATTTGAACCTGAAAGTATAGGTTCTGAACAAACATTTGGGTTGGCAGATATTAGGGAGCTGTGGGAGAAGAGCGGACAGAGAATAATTGTACTATGGCTTCTCTTGTCTTAAAAAAAAAAGCTGGGTTGTTTCTCTGTTATGGGTTTGGGGTTAACTTCAGACAAGCCATTTTCTTCTAAACCGTTGTTTTCGGTGGGAAGACAGTGTCGTGTCTGTTCAATGGGTATGTATAGTACGATACTGTCAATTGGAAGCCTTGCAATGCGGTTTTACGTGAAGCCAAGGATGTGACCGTAACAGTTCACGTACGCATAAGAGATGGAAGATGTAGTGATGAATGGTGGAGGGAAGTTGTGTTTTAATGTCTTTTTGAGGAGTAAATAAGATGATTTAAAAAATATTCTCACGGTATCAATTTTTCTCCACAAGAAAAGTAGATTTCTATACAGGCGTATGGACCATAGTTGTTACTTTGTATATATACTTTATTGTATACAGAAGACCTTTACATGTATTACAGGTTCAGAGGATTCAGAGAATGTTGTAGAGAAATGGTGTTATTAGAACCAAGGTTTGGTTACTGTTCTGAAAGATAGAAATGAGCCTGCTAATCAGAAAGGCGTTGGACATGGGGCAGAGAAGTGACATTAAATGAAGAGCGAGGAACTTGAGGAATTTCCAGGATTTTATTAAATGGCCGTGTTTGGCTAGAATAAAGGTAAGAGAATAGTGGGTGACAGAGATTAAAAAAATTCTATGTTAATAGATAATACCCAGATAATGGAGCACCTTAAATGCCCAGCTAAAGGAGGATTTGGACATGTGTATTTTTTTTTCTTCTTTTATTTATTTATTTATTTATTTATTATTATCATAATCTTGTTTATATTACATTGAATTGCATATAACTTTACAGTGTATTACATTGCTTTTTCAAAAGGGAATGTCATGCATGTCAGTCAATACAGAGACATTAATCTCCCCACTTCATCATTCAATATCTTTTCATTGTTTTTCCCAATCATTATTATTATTATTCCAATTATTTTTTTAAATAGTCAATCACTATTTCTCATTTTGTTTGTAAAAAGACTTTACCCATCATGAAATACTTTCCAGTCCAGTTGAAAATACTTGGACATGTCTATTGAAGGACCATTAAAAATTTGCCTGCATTTAAGTGATGGATCATATCTGTGGTTAGGGAAATTAAAGTGTTGGTTGAGTGTAAGCTGGATTAGATGAGAAACTAGAGAACACTTCAGGAGGTGGTTGGAACACTTTGGTTGAAGGTGTTTAATGGCCAGAACTAGGATATGGCAGTAGGAATAGAATACTGCAAGTAAAGAACCGGATTCATTTGGCAAGTAAAGCAGTATGGAATTGAGAAAGGAGTCACAGGTTTTAGCCTGGGCAATAATGAGAGCAAGAATCTATTAAAGTGTATTCAATCCATTGGAAGAGGAAGCATGGACGTTCAACCTCGAACCTGCTGTTGGGTCTTTTGGTCTGTCCTTTAGTGTGTCTTCCCCTTGATGACAAGGATTTTGGTTCTGAATACATTCATAACTCTAGTGTCTACCATGTAGTAGCTGCACAGTAAACCTTTGTTGACTAAACTAGGTTAAAAAATAGGTAACAGTTGTGTTGACTCTCAACAGAGTTAGGATTTCGAAGATCTGGAAGTTATCCACAAATATGTTGAAATGATTCTTGAAGTTAGATTGGAAGACAGGAGTAAACAAGGGAAAAGAAGAAAAATTTTATAAGGTAAGCATCTTCAGGCATGCCCCTAGTTAGAGGAAAGGATGGCATGATTTGGCACTGAAAGAAGTAGGAGGAGATGGGAGTCAAAGACTAGAAATTGGCATATTTGTCTCAACAGAGAGCGTGGTCAGTCATGCCTGTTACTTCCGAACACTTAGGGTGATAAGGTCTGAGGAAAGGCCTCAAGTTGATGGGATTCAGTTAAGGAATGACTCAGTATATTTTCCAAAAAAGCCACTTTAAGAGGTTTGGTAGATATGGATGTCAGTTGTAAAGGCCAAATGGATAATGCGTAAGTCGAAACAGAGTTCACTCAAGTCATGCTGTATTCCTGTATGAAGATCTGAAGAAAGCATCGGTTTTTTAAAAAAATAATTCTTAAATGTTGCACTTACACGAAATGACACATGCTGTTTTCTTGCCTGAGAATAATTTGCAATTTCATCATAGTGCCTCACTTCTTTGACATTCCATTTTCTTATGTCTTAGTGACTTAGTATAGTACAAGTTTTATTTTTGTACTATCTGACATGCAGAGTGAGTTTAGAAATGATTTTATAATCTTATATGGCATTTTGCATAAAAATACTCTACTGATAAGTGATTTTATTACTTTTTAATTTACTTTTAGAGTTTGTGGAGGCCAGCAGGTGGCGTGGTGGTTAAGGTGCAGGACTCCCACATGGCCTACAGCAGTTTAAGTCCCAGATCTGGTGGCTTGAAAATCACACGAGGCACGTGTGCACCACATGCCCAAACTCATGAGAGGAGAATGGAGCCAAAGGGATTGCAGGTGGCCATCCCTCTTGGGGAGTGGGGAGGGTAATTTCTCACCTTCCCTCTCGCTATCTCTCCAGCCCAGCACATGTGCCCTATGGTAGAAACCTAAAAATAAATAAATAAATAAATAAATAACAAGGCAGAATTTGTGAATTTTAGACTAGTTTATGTGTATATGTCTCCTTCTTAATTGCTAGAGTTGTATTTTTTTCTGAATACTTCCTATGAGGCCCCATCTTCCAATACTGTTGCATTAAAGATTAAATTTCAGCATGAGTTTTGGAGGGGAAAAAAGCTCCACACTGTAGCAGTTGTGAAATCTATTTTGGTTCTAAAATCCTTTGATTCTTTGAAACCTAAATTTGAAATGTACCCAGTATCATTGATGTTTTATATGTATTCATCTCTATTTACCTTGTTTTTCTTTAATGTTTAAATGGTAATGTCTACTTGAGGTAGCAGCTTCAGCATATGACCCAACTTATAACTCTGTCTAAATATTATAAATGGCTTTAACAACTATTTTTCTATGCTGCCTAAGGTATGGATGCTAGATTCAAATTGCAGAGAAATGTAACTTTCTCAGTACATTTGCTTATTTAACTTTTGTTACTAGAAGTATTCCAGGAGTTGGGACCAGCAGTTAGTGAAATGACTATGTCACTGGACTCCCATGTAGTTGACAACGGTTTGAGTCCCGGACCTGGTGGCTTAAACTCACACTGGGCACGTGTGTATGCGTGCCCAAGATCCCGAGAGGAGAATGGAGGAGAAGGGATTGTGGTGCTGTCTTTCTGGTGAGCGCATGTGCCCTATAGCAAAAATCTCTCTCTCTCTCAAAAAAAAAAAAAAAAAAAAGAAGTATTCCAGGAATTAAAACCAAGGACTAGGAAGTGGATAAATTGAGTTGCTAGCCATGATTAGCTATACTTGTAAGTTCCGAAGTCCTGATTTTTTGTTCACAAAATGATTATCCCCCCCCCCCCCCCCGTGATTTTTAGATACCTACTGGTACCTTAAGGTAGATAGGTAGGTAGGTAGGTATATAGAAAGTAAGAAAGAAAATCTGGGCTATATCTTTGTAGCTAGCAGGTGATTGGACATCTCTATATATGTAGTTAATTCAAGCCACTGAGTTCAAATCTGAGCTCATCGTATAATTTTTAATAATGATGACCAGAGGTGTGCTGATAAATCTTAAACCCAAATCTCCTCTCCAAAAAAACCCCGATGGTGGTTGTCAGTTCCTTTTGGTGTAAATATTCCCACCATGACTGATTTCAGGCTACCAAAATGGTATTACTGAATGTAGAGTTGAAAAGCGATGAGATGTCATATGCCAGTTTATTACTATATATTGGGTCGTTGGAAAAGTGATGACAGTTTTCTATACAAAATGCATCATGGCTTTTCCCACAACCTGCTATATCTACTGTATAGACATACAACTTCATGAGCAAATATGATGGTAAAATGTAGTACGATAATTTGGTAATGATAATTTTGAGTGTCCATACCTGTTTTAATATAAATCATTGAATTATATTTTATGTAATTTCATTTTCAACAATGTCCATTTTAATAATTGCCTCATAAAATTCTGAAAATTTAATAATCATAATCTCATGGGCCAGATTAGGCGGTTCTAATATACCATTAAGTTAGTAATTAACTGTTTATTAATAATTATTGATATGAGGTGTCATGCTAAACTTTGTGTATTTTTCAAATTTAATTTTAATGTTTTCAACAATTCTATGAAGTGGGTGATAGTATCCCCATTTTATTGATTCGAAGGACTACCAAGGAGACAGAACTAATGCACTAAAATCCTGGTTTAGGCAGTGGTTTTCAAACTTTAGCTTGCATAAAATCACTTGGAGAGTTTGTTTAAAACAAAATAAGTGGGGCCAGCAGGTGCCATAGTGGTTAGGGTGCTGGATTTAAACACGTGAGCAGTGGTTTGAGTCCTGGACCTTGTGGCTTGCTTTCTCACTTTCTCTCAAGTAAGCACACATGCCCTATAGCAAATTAAAAAATAACAGAAATAATAAATAAAATTATATAATTCTTTGAAAAAATAATTTCTGGGTTCACCCTTGGAAACTGATTCAACAGATTTGGGGTGAGTTGAGAATTTGCAGTATTAAGACATTCCCAGGTTTTGCTGCACTGCTAATAGCACCACCATCAAGCAGAGGCTGACAGACTTCTCTGTAAAGGCCAAATGGTAAGTGTTTTAGGCTGTATTGGCCAAGAGGTAAAATCAGAGGATATTACATAGAAGAGAGAAAATTTATTTGATGAGAGAAAACAAGTATCCAAACATTTTTTTATAAATTCAAAATATGGTAACATTAATTGAACACAATTTATTACCATACAAAATGAAAGACTGGAGTTCTTTTTCAGAGATAACATTTCACTTAATTGGGTTTCAGAGTTATCAAAATTAATTGCAAATGTTCATCTGTTAATGCAAATCTATAATGTGATTTTATGAATTTCATCTTTGAAGTATTTTTTTAGATTAGTACTGCCACCTGCATAGGATTTTAATGAACGTATTCATTACATAGAAGACATTTACAGAATTCTTTTAGATTCATCTCTTATTTTTTGCCCATTTAACCTCTTCCAATTAAAGGCTAGGTGGGAGGTCCTCAACTGCCTAGTTAAGTGGATTTTGAAAAATGGAAATTTCCTTTGCACTTACTGTATCCAGGGGCACCACAGTCTTGGATTCTACTAACTGTGGATTGAAAATGTTATGTTGTTGCTGATATCTGTTAATACTATGTAATTGGGCCTGCAATGGTTATCTGTATTGAATGTGTACAGTTTTTTGTTTTTATTCCCTAAACAATACAGTATAACAGATATTTGCATATCATTTGCATTATATTAGGTATTATAAATAATCTAGAGATGATTTAAAGTATATGGGAAAGTCGCATGTAGGTTATATGGAAATACTATGCCCTTTTCTTTAAGTATCCTTGGATTCTGGGATCTATAGGAATCCGGCAACCAATTCACCATGAATAGAGAGGGACAACCGTGTTTCTCTTGCAAATTTGTATATGCATGAGCTTTTTTTTTTTTTTTTAACTTTATAAACACAAGAAGTGTACAAAGCAAACCTGTTGTTACTTATGACTTGAGCAATCTTGTCAAAATAACTTTACTGTAATATTAATGTAAGTTATTCATATTTGTTAGGACACATTCTCAAATCGGTAAAAAAAAAAAATCTTATTTCCAGTTTATTGTTTGATAGTAGTGGTTGAACGCATTCATTTTTGTTCAGAAAATTTTGATATTGCTCTTGAGCTCAAAATCACAGCAAAACTCTGCATCTGCTAAGCAGTTCGATTTCTGTGGGATGAGGTAAATCAAGATATTCTCTTTTTTGGGGGGGGGGCGGGGGGAGAGGTTTTCGCTATAGGGCGCGTGCGCTCGCCAGACAGAGACAGAGAGACAGAAAGTGAGAAATCACCCCCCAGGGGGATGGCCACACCGCAGTCCCTTCTCCTCCATTCTCCTCTCGGGATCTTAGGCATTCACGCACACGCCCCCGGCATGAATTTTAAGCCACTGGGTCCAGGACGCGAACCGCAGTCTACTACGTGGGAGTCCAGCGACATAGCCATTACGCTAACTGCTGGTTCCTGGGTAAATCAAGATATTCTGTCTATATCTGATCAATGCACAGAACCAAATTAAATCGATGAAAGCAGATGAATTTCATTGGTGATGCTATTGATGGATTAAAATTTTTCTAGTTAAAATACCTATTGATGAATAGCAGAATGCAGAATTATAGGCTTTAAACACTTTACACTTGGACAAATTTTGTAAATTTGTTTAGGCCTTATTCTGTTCCTCAATATATTGCCACCATCAGTTGTAACACATCTTAGAAGATTCCACTTCAGGTTATACTGAATTAGTATTTTCTCAACTGTGAAATTATCTTGCCTGTTATTGGAGTAGAATTTTCAAAGAAACTAATTTTTCAGTCACTTCAAGCTTGGAATTTACTTGGAAAAACAGTAGCTAAGCACTAATATTTTAAACTTCTCAAGGGCCAAGGAAAACCTCTCAAAATCTTTTGCCTTGTTTTTCACTTGAGTACTGACATAGCTCCCAGTAGCCTCACCTTGTAGGGCTATTTTTTTTTAAGAGATTTTTACTATAGAGCACATACATTCACCAGAAACACAGAGAGAGACAGAAAGTGAGAAGTCATCCCCCTGGTGGGATGGCCATGCCACAGTCCCTTCTCAATTTTTCTCCTGGGATCTTGGGCACACACGCCAGTATAAGTTTGAAACCACTGGGTCCGGAACTCAAACTTTGGTTGACCATGAGGGAGAACAGCAACATAACCGCTATGCCATCTGCTGGTCCCTGTATAACCATTCTTAGCGAAAGGATTTTCTTAAACAAGTTTATTTCCAAAGGGTTTTCTTAAACAAAGGAAATAAACGTGTTGGCTGCAGTCAAATACAGTTTAATTAACTATTTAATGGATAAATAGCTGTCCTTGCTTGGATAATAAGTGAGCCACTCAGAAACTTACTTTGTAGCTTCATTTTTTATTTTTTATTTTGTGAAGAAAATTTCCTATGATGAGATACTTAGCTTTATATTTTTGATTTCTCTGACAATTGTTTTTAGATGAATTAGAACTAGGATCAATGCTGAGTTTGGTAATATTGATGTATACTGTATTTTTCTAGCATAGCTACAGTGTCATTGCATAATGGAGTAGTTTGTCATCTAACTCAACAAAATCTTTAAATGCACTAAATATATGACATTTGAAGTACACTCTTCTCACTTTGGCATAATGGTCAAAATGAAATGTGGTATGACAGTACTCATGGTCCCTGCAACACAGGCAAGTCATAACTGTGTCGCTGCAGCTTATAACACATGAAGTAGCAGTGTAGTTGTTTCTGTCACAGCTGCTCAACTGTGCCATTGTAATGCAAACACTGCTATAGACAATACAAAGAAACGAGTTGTATTTCATTAAAACTTTATTTATACACACTGAGTTTTGTATTTGATATATTTTGCACATGATGAACTATATGCTTAAACTTCTGTTCAGCCATTTATAAATATAAAAGCTATTTATGCCTGTGGGTTATACAAAAACCAGCTATAGGCTATAGTTTGCCAGCTCTTGTGATGTAATTGTGTTGTGCTATCTCAACTTTCCCCAAGATTGTTTCTTCCAAATGAATGCTATCACCATCTATTCAGGCAACTGTTCTAAAATTTGGGGTCATTATGCTTTCAACATCCATTGGGCTTCCTAAATTTTAATAACTGTACTTTGTTTAATTAATCCTTTCCTCACCTTTAAAGTAAACATATTAGTCTTTATCACCCTTTCTTTTTGCACAAATGTTCTTTCCCCCACACTCCATCTTACCTACTACTAGAGTACCATCTTGATTTTTCTGGGCTGCTATAACAGAATAGCGTAGACTGGTTACCTGATAACAAGAGAGATGCGTTTCTCACAGTTGTGAAAGCTGGAAGTCCAAATTTAAGGTGTTAGCAGTTTTGGTGTCCAATGAAGGCTTGCTTTCTTGGTTCACCGGCCATCTTCACACTGTAACCTCATATAGTGGAAAGAATGAGGAAGCTCTGTGGGTATCTTTTGTAAGAGCACTAGGTCATTCATGAGGGCTTAACTGTCATGACTTACTTACCTGTCAAGGACCTCCCACACTCTAAAACCATCATATGGGGAGTTAGGATTTCAACATAGGAATACTTTTGAGGGGATACAAACATTCATTCCACAGCAAGTACTCTTTCTGAAATGTAAATCTGATTGTTATACTTCTTAGAATTTTTTTTTTTTAATGGCGTCCCATGGTCTATATCAGGGGGTCCCAAATGCAAATACAGCTATGATTAAAGAGAGTTGAGTGGTAATCTTACAACACAAGTGCATTTTTTCCTTTGCATTTTAAAGGGAGATTATTTTTCTTGAGTATGTTGGGGTTTTTTGTCTTTCATTTTCTTTTGATAAACGACAAGCTCAGAAATATATTGGCTCCATAATGAAAACAGCACAAGAGTGATGAGTGGCAGTTACCTCGGGTAGTACTGTAGGGACCAAACAGGAATGGTGGGACTGTGGCACTAAAAGGGACATTCCCACCAAATTCCAGCCAGTTTTCATGGAGGAATGTAGGCCAAGGAATTCAGATTTTGAGACTTTTCCAAAGAAGTCGGAAACCTGGTTTTATATCTGAAATCTTCAGATAGCTGGTTTCGGGCATTGAAAAATATTTTAAGATCCAGGGCCTCCAATGATGACATCATATCACAGTTGTCTCTTTGTCTAGGTTCGGAAACTGAGTGTCAGCGGGGTTGTGAGACATGTCTGAGCTCACGTAGGGGCAGAGCGAGTCCTAGAATCTTGATCTCCTAACTCCTGTTCTAGTGTTCTTTTCATTATATCCGGCTACCTCCAAAATGTTAATACGGAAAGAAAACAGCAAGTGCACACACACAAACAAGCTACCACCACACACGCACATACAGATACCACCTCATGCATATATATATGCACACATAAACTAATACCACCACACACATGCATACACACACACACTGATACCACACTCATGCGTAAACACACAAATACCACACTCATGCATACACACACACATACACACAAGCTAATACCACATTCATGCATACACACACATATAGACTAATACCACACTCATGCATACACACACGCACGCACTAATACCACACTCATGCATACACACACACAAATACCACACTCATGCATACACACACACACAAGCAAGCTAATGCCACACATACATGCATACTCACACATGTGCACTCACAAACTAATACCACACATGTGCAAACACACTCTCTTTCTCTCTCTCAAGCTAATACCAAGGATTCACTGAAGTAAGTGGGTTAATAGAAAACCCTTAAGCCTTCCTAGCATTATCACATTGCCAGTAATATTGGGTTGTTAGAAATATTTTTCTGTGCAGGATGGCGTGGAGGTCCAATGTGGTTGGACCTGTATTTTTTTCTGTGCAAAATGCGTCAGGCCATTTCCAACAATCTAATCGAATTTAGGCCCTCATTTTCTCATTCTTTTACCACTGAGACCATTTCTTAGTTGGCCTGTCTGAGACTAGACTTTCTGCTCTCCGATCCTTCCTGCGTACTCTGACCAGGTAGATTCATTTTTAAAGACACTGTACCAATTATATCACTCCTACCCAAGAATGTAATACTGCTTCAGTTGCCTAGCATGTCAAGCCTACACTCTACTTAGATTTCAAGATCCAAGGAAATTTGCTGCCTTTCTTCTGTTTCTTGGTACTCTTTGAAATATCTCTTCCTTTGATAGTGTCATTGTCCTCTAAATGTTCATCATAACACTAGTGATGATATCATATACCTTTGTGCTGGTTTTTCCATCTTCTGGAATAACCTCTTTTCCTCCCCACCTCTGTTTTTTGTTTGTTTGTTTTTTAATTGCTAGAGGGGGCCAGCAGATGGCATAGTGGTTAAGTCACTGGACTCTCACATGGCCAACCACGTTCAAGTCTCAGACCTGGAGGCTTAAAACTCACACCAGGCTTGTGTGTGCACCCAAGATTTGGGAGAATAATGGAGGAGAAGCAATTGTAGCATGGCCATCACTCCTGGGGGTAATTTTTCACTTTCCCTATCACTGTCTCTGTCTCTCTGGAGAGCTCACGCACCCTAAGGCAAGAACTTCTACAAAAAAAATTGCTAGAGACATGTGCACCTACTGGAGAGAGACAGAGAAAGAAATAAAATACCCCCATAGTGGATGGTCACACTACAGTACCATTTCCCCATTTGGTATTTTGGGCATGCACATATGTGGCAAACATGCTTTTCAAGACCTGGGTCAAGGATTAAAAACATTTAGGAGGTCAAGAGGGATCTAGCCGCCTTATCCACCACGTCACCAGTTGGCCCATCATACCCATGAAAGGTCTCCCTCTGACCTTTCATACCTAACTCTCACTTCCGTAGATACTTCTCGCCAGTGATATTAAGGTTATCATATATTCACTCCATGTTTAATATTTCTTCTTGGCATTTAGTAAGTACTTGTTTGTTGATGCCATAGAGTCACTACAGATTTAGGTCACTTTCTTTTCATTTTCAGCATTTAAATACCAAGAAATTGCTGATAAAAATCTGCTTTGCCAGCTTTTCTTGGAAAATTAAGAATTTAGGACCCCTAAACCTGCATTTTATTAGTGACAATCAGCTATAGCTCTTTAGGCAGGGTGTAAAGTCTCCAGTTTATTATTTTCTGTTATGTTCTATTCCTACAAATCTTACTCATTAATACTTTCTCTGGCTCTTAGAGGTATCTGGATTTGCATTCTGTGAGATTTCTGTTTTAACTTCTGAACTACTAAAGATTTAATTGTATTCAAAATTGTGCAAAGGTTGAATATATTATATTTCTGAAAATGAATAAATATTTTAAAATTATTTTGAAAATTAAATTATACAGCCAGTAAAGAGCACATTTAGCTCCCTGTGATACATATAGTCATCAGTCATGGTTAAACCACATTTTCAGTTGAATAGAGTTACGTAAGAGATCAGAGATGGGGGCCAGGTCTAGTGCAGTAGTAGAATGCAGTGATCTGCAAGGCCGTTCTACATGAGAAAGTTCCTGGTTCAAGTCCAGCGATCTCCCAGAATATGCCACACATGGACATGCCCTTGCTCCAGGGCTGACTGAAGGCTGAGGGTGGATCTTGGCATCAGGTGAACTTATTGGAGATGCTGTCTCTTTCTCTGTGTCAAAAGAAACAAGTAAATAAAGACTTTAAGAAAAAGTTGAAATCAGCCATACAGAGATTCTAGGAGCACAGTAGCTGGGTGCGGTCCATATGGGGCCAGATCCCATATGACCGACCAGGGTTTGAATCCAGGCCCTGGCGACTTGATAGCAACACAACAGGTGCATGTGTGTGTGTGTGTGTGTGTGCCCCAAAAGGTTGACATGTTGGAGGGAAAAGGGATGTGGCATGCCCACGCTTCATTGAGGAATTCTCTATCACTCTCTCTCTCTCAGGTAAGTGCACAAAACCTTTGGCAAGAGGAGTGGGAGAGAGAGAATTGCTGAAAGAAGGACAAAGCATTTGGCAGAAACAATAGTGGGAGACTGTTGATGTGTATGGTTATATCTTTGAATGGACTAAGACACAGTATATTCATGCTGGGAAAAATAAACGTGGGGAAAAATTTTAAACAAAAATTTATAAACATAGTGGATAGGTATTCTGTTCTTCCATAAACTGTGTGGTATAGCCCTTAACAAGTTACTTAAACTCTTTATACCCCCATTTCATAGATGTCTTTAAGATATTACAATTATTATTGAATTAGAACCAAAGAGGAGATTCCAGATAAAGGTGGCAGTTGGCGGGTAACCCATTTCACAGGGAACTAATACAAATTATAACGTGGAAACCTTGAAACTCATTTACTCAGTAAGGGCTTCATCAAATGATACATAATTTAAAATTACTTTAAAAATTACATTAAAATGTATGTATAAAATTTATATGTTATATATTATGTATATATATATTTATATGTTATATAAAATTATATGAAGTCATTTTAGATAACTAATAAATCCCTCTAATTTGGGAATGGGAATTTTATTTTTCATAGAGGAATAAAACAACAGGAATCATTTGACTTTTACAAAAAGATACTTTCAAAACTGTAAGAAGCCTAGGATTTCACTGCCCACCGTGTCTCAGGTTCATTTTTAAGGAACTGAGAACTTAATCTTCCAAAATGTCAAAAAGACCATCTTATGCCCCACCTCCCACCCCAGCTCCTGCAACACAAATGCCCAGCACACCAGGGTTTGTGGGATACAATCCATACAGTCATCTCGCCTGCAACAACTACAGGCTGGAAGGGAACCCGGGCACCAACAGCCGGGTCACGGCGTCCTCTGGTCTCGTGATTCCAAAACCCCCAAAGTCACCAGATAAGCCGCTGATGCCCTACCTGAGGTACAGCAGAAAGGTCTGGGACCAAGTAAAGGCTTCCAACCCTGACCTGAAACTGTGGGGGATTGGCAAGATTATTGGTGGCATGTGGCGAGATCTCACTGATGAAGAGAAACAGGAATATTTAAACGAATACGAAGCAGAAAAGATAGAGTACCATGAATCTATGAAGGCCTATCACAATTCCCCTGCCTACCTTGCTTACATAAATGCACAAAGTCGTGCAGAAGCTGCTCTAGAGGAAGAAAGTCCACAGAGACAGTCTCGCATGGAGAAAGGAGAACCTTACATGAGCATCCAGCCTGCCGAAGACCCAGGTGATTATGACGATGACTTCTCCATGAAGCACACAGCCACCGCCCGCTTCCAGAGGAACCACCGCCTCATCAGCGAGATCCTTCGTGAGAGTGTGGTGCCAGACGTCCGGTCATTCGTCACAGCAGCTAGAATGCAGGTCCTCAAACGGCAGGTCCAGTCCTTAATGGTTCATCAGCGAAAACTAGAAGCTGAACTTCTTCAAATAGAAGAGCGACACCAGGAAAAGAAGAGGAAATCCCTGGAAAGCACAGATTCATTTAACGATGAACTTAAAAGGTTGTGCGGTCTGAAGGTAGAAGTGGACGTGGAGAAAATCGCAGCTGAGATTGCACAGGCAGAGGAACAGGCCCGCAGAAGGCAGGAGGAGAGGGAGAAGGAGGCGACAGAGCAAGCGGAGTGGAGTCAGAGCAGCCTCGGTCCTGAGGAAGAGCAGGCGGCAAACAAAGCCAAGAAGGAGGACGGTGACAGCCTGCCAATGGAGACAGAGGAGACACACCTTGAAGAGACGACAGAGCCAACAGAATGGGGAAGAAGGCGCGTCTACTCTTGAGGACAGGGGGAGTGGGCAGGAGGGGGTCGACAGCCTGGCAGAGGAGGGAACCAGTGATAGCAACACTGGCTCGGAGAGCTACAGTGCAACAGTGGAGGGGCCACCGACAGACCCCATACCGGAAGACGAGAAAAAAGAATAAATGTTGCCTTTTTTTTTTTTTTTTAAGAATTATTTTATTTAACTTTATTTATTATTATTATCATTATTATTTTCCAGTTTGATCAGAAAGAGACAGAGAGAGAGGAAGTGAGAAAGCAAGCCACCAGGTCCGAGACTTGAACCGTGGTCGGCGATGTGGGAGTCCAGCACCTTTAACCACCATGCCACTTGCCGGCCCCAGTGTTGCCTTGTTTTAAGTGTTCTAAATACTTTTTTAAATGGAAAAAAAAATGTGTTTTGGTAAAATAAATAAATAAATAAAAAATAAAAAACTGTAAGAAGCCTACACCATCAAAGATTTTTTTAATGAAAAGTTTTCCATGTTTTAAAAAAACTTATTTTAACTTTTCTGAAATTATTCCCATTTGAAGATTTCTCCAGTAATTCCAATGTGGAACAGATTATTATGAACCAGCAAAACTCTTTCATAGGTATATTTATGCTTTGTAGAAATAAATGTTGATTTATTTTTTTTAATTATGAGATAATTTGGTCTCAGAAATAAAATAAATAAAATCAGAATAGGGAAAATTTATATGAACTAGATACTTTTTTTAGGCGCAGCCATGCATATTTTGGGAAGGGTGGCATGGTGTTGAGTTCTAACAAAGAATAGCTTTCCTTTTTGTTACGTTTTTGGCTTTTATGTTCATACAAAGCACCATCAGTCAGCTCAGAAACACAAGACTACCATATTAGGTTTTACAGAAAGTGACAAAATAAGTAATACAAGTATTGATAGTTTCTGCTTTGGAAAATGTTAAATTCGAGCTGGTAGATAATTATGTAAGAGAAATGAGTAATAGGATATATTTACTTTTTCAGCACCTAGTTCAACTCTCTGGTATATACAAGTGTTCATTACTTGTAACCATCTAGAAATTTTTTCTAGAACTATTTCTTTGTTCAATTAAATACTTAATGGAAGAGGCTAAAAACAATGTATCCAGTACTGTCTTAGCTTTGCAATAATGTGAAAGAGACTACTCTTTCAAACATTTCATTGTGATTTTTTGGGGGGAGAGGAACTCACATATTCAGATACATAGACAGTTGTTACCTAGTAGAACTTGCAACATGGTTGGATTATAATTATTATTATTTTTTGGAGAGGTTTTTGCTATAAGGCGTGTGTGCTCACCTAAAGACAGAGACAGAGAGACAGAAAGCAAGATATCACCTCCTGGGGGGATGGCCATGCTTCAGTCCCCTCTCCTCCATTCTCTTGGTATCTTGGGCACGCATGCAGACACGCCTGGCGTGACTTGAACCACAGTAGACTACATGGGAGTCCAGCGACATAGTCATTATGCCAACTGCTGATTCCAGTTGGATTATAATTTCATTCTTGAAGTGTTTACATCTATATAATGCAAGATACAAACAGTTCTGATCGGCACAAATTCTATGTGAGCTTCCTTTAACTGTGCAAAGTGCCAACCAACTAACTATACCGAGGAAAAAGTCTAGACTTCAAAGACACATGCGTCTAGATTTATCCCAACTTTGACACATATTCTGGGCAAGCGATTCAGTTTCTGAATTCAGCTTTCTCATGACAAGGTAGTTGTAAATACTGGATAACATACTATCCATGTACATTTTCATTTTCATTTTCAAAGCTAAAGACAATGATTTTTGGAAAACTTTATCCTGTGTTCAGAGACAAAAGCAAATGCTGTTTATTGTATTATTTTAACCAAACCACGCATGGAGTATTATGTTATTGTAGCAGATGACGTTTGATCCTTGAATAACGTGGAAATTAGGGATTCTGACTTCTCCGCAGTCAGAAGTCTGTACATAACTTTTGACTCCCCCAAAACTTAATGACTACTCTAATACCCTACCATTCACAGGAAGCTTTATGACTAACGTAAGCAGTTGATTAACACTGTATATATTTGTGTATGTATATAGGCTATAGCACACATACCTATGTGTATATACAGCATTTATATGTACATATTTGCATATATAATGTAAATATGTGTATATATACTATATATGTACACACACATACACACACACTGCATTCTTACAGTAAAGTAAGCTAGAGGAAAAATGTTATTTTTTTATTTTTTATTTTTGGGGAAGGTTTTGCTATAGGGTGTGTGCCAGAAGACAGAGAGAGACAGAAAGCGAGAAATCATCACCCGGGAATGATGGTCTTGCTGCAATCCCTTCTCCTCCATTCTCCTCTGGGGAATCTTGGGCACGCAGGCACGCATGCCCGGTGTGAGTTTAAGCCCCCGGGTCCGGGACTTGGACCACGGTGGACTACATGGGAGTCCAGCGACATAGCCATTACGCCAACTGCTGGTCCATAGAGGAAAAATGTTATTAAGGCAGTCATAAGGAAGATAGTGCTGTACTGAATTTTCTGATATATTTCTTGAAGAAAATCCCTGCGTTAGATCAATGCTGGTGAAGGGTCAGCTGTGTATTTTCTAAAAGTGGCCTCAGCAGTGTCTCTTGTCCCACATAGTCTTCTAGAACTTGCCACCTTTTTTGACAGATTGGGTCGAATTCCCTTCCTGTCGAGTGTGAGCATGCCTGTGACTTGTTCGTAAGCAGTAGAATACAGCACAAGTGATGCCTCGTGACTTCTTAGCTGTCACCCCCAAAGGCAGTGCTGCTTACACCTTCTTTGTTGAACACTGGCCTTGCTTGGAGCCCCGAGGAGTCTGAGTCCCCTGAGGCTACCATGCTGTTAGGAAGCCAAGCCTCATAAAAAGGTCCCAGGTCTCAGGTCAGCAGTCTAGTTCTCGAGTCCTTCCAGGTCATGTGAGTGAGTGCACGTAAGAGGATTGAGACGATGCCAGCAGCCTCTGACTCACTGCCAGTCACCCCTACCCTTTCAGTTACTGTTGTGAGGCCCTTGGACCTTTTGCAGTAGAGACAGACTGTCTTCAGTATGTCCTTTGTGATTTACTGGTTCACAGGATCTGATACAATATTTCGTTTTATGCCAGTGAGTTTGGGGTGGGTTGTTATATAATAACAATAATTAGAACAGTTATAAAACCTAAAGGATGCACTCTCTTTGTAAAGTAAGACACAGATTGCTATTAAAATTCATCAAAGTGGAAACTACCTGCTGAATGTTTACTGAGTTTTACTTTAGTTTCAAATGGAGATAGCCTAGTAGTTAAGAGATATTTTTTATAGTAAGCAGCATTTCCCTAAGCTTTCTTGTTCTTTATTCTGACAACAACCCCCTTGAAGAAATAGTTGACTGTCTTAGCAGCCAGAAAAGTAATATGTATGTTTAAACAATGCTGCAGGTTTCACCATAGCTTTCTGGCAAATTTACCAATTTGGCTAATTAAAATGTCAGTTAATACTCTTAATAAAGCTAGTTATTACTGAAGTTTATATGTTTTTATTAAAACACAGCAGCTTAGTGAAATTTAATAGGAATAACTGTACTGGTATCATCAACTGAAAATTTAGTTGTTACACCTAGATATTAATTTTAATGTTAATTTTATTATAATAGCCTTATCATTGGTATATTTGGCAGAAATATCATGATATCTTTCCTATCACCTCTTGGAAGACTGGGTTTTCTAGATTCATGATCACTCAATGAGATAATACTTTGTCACAAAATTACTAAGAGTTTCAGTTATGTAATAATGGATTTCTAAAATAATACAAAAATTCTAGTAATTATTTTTTTTTATTAAGATCGTTACCATGAGAAAGGTAGTCAGTATTGTAATAACTAATTGCCTAAGGTGTGAAGTTGTGTGTGTGTGTGTATCCATAGATAATTGCATGCACACGTAGACATACACACAATGCCTCTGCAAGGGTCTATAAGAAACTGATAACACTGATTGCTTCAGGGAGTGAACTGGGATATGTGAAGGAAATTGCCACTACAATGAAATGAAAACAAAAATATTTTCTGTATTGTGAGAAACTGGAGCGCAGAGCTGTGTTGCATTTAGCCTGGTCTTTAGTGCTTGGTGCAGTGTTTGGTACTTAGCAAGCACTTTAGCTAATGTTTGTGGATGAATAGAAGCTCAATATTATCTTATTAGTCACATTATATGCAATATGTAACATTTATGATCTTATAGATTATAATATTCATTGCAAAGAGTTAATATTCTGTTTTCACATAACTCCTGAGAAGTCTGTCAAAGTATTGATATCAGTCTAGGTCCAGTCAGAAGACAAATCACACAATGTCAAGTTTATGTGTGAATGTATTGTTTTCTGACAGGAAACTCGAGGTCTGTAGGTCAGACAACAGGATTTATTACTCACAGAGCATTTTTTATTTTTAACAAATTACTTATTTAATTTTATTTATTCATTCAATCATCTTCATTTGATCAGAGAAAGACAGACACACAGTGAGAAGGAAAGTGAGAAAGCAAGCCTCCAGGTACGGGACTCGAACTTTGGTTGGCCATGTGGGTGTGTCCAGCGCTTTAACCACCATGCCACCTGCCGACCCTACTCACAGAGCATTTTATTGGTGGTTCTCCAAGACCAAATTTCAACAGAGATAATTTAACGTCACCCTGCAGTTGTAGCAAGGTTTTATCACAAAAGAAGAACCTGTGAAATACAACAGTGGATCTTATGTAGGGTTGCTGGCAACCACCCCCTCTCCAGAAATACATATACCCCTCTTACCTGCACTTTGGAATTAAATATTCCCTAGGGGAGGAAGAAGGCATGTGCAGGCTTATTACCTTAAAGTAAGCTATAAACAAGTCTAGGAAGAAAAAGGAAATTTTATATGCTCCAAGAATGTCTCCAGGGAAGGAGACTTATTTTTATTGTAGTGTCTCATTTTCTTTTACTCTGAAAACCCTAATCATGCAGGAATGCCAAGAAGCCCAGGGAGAATTGTCTCCCAATGCACAATAATTTAAACAGGGAACACTTAATTAAACAATAAGAGAATATGAGCGGTGGACAACAAACTCCAAAGGATATTCTAGGCCTGGGGGAGTGTAGGCAAAGAAGGAGAAACTAACTCCTTTGGAAGGATGGGTTCTCATTACTGGATATTCAGATGTTTCTTGACTTGAGATGGAGCCCTCCCCCAATAAACCCATCATAAGTTGAAATTTATTTATTTTATGTAACCTATTGAACATTGTAGCTTAGCCAGCCTACCTTCAGTGTGCTCAACGCACTTACAATAGCCTACAGTTGGACAAAGGTCATTTATCGCAAAGCCTATTTTATAATAAAATGTTGAATATCCCATATAACTTGCTGATTACCGTACAGAACGTGAAAAAACCAATGGCCCGCCACCACTGCTCACCATCACGAGAGAGTACTGCCTGCTTATTGCCAGCCGGCAAAAGATCAGAATTCTAAATAGTTTCTGTTGAATGAATGTCACTTTTGTGCCATCATTGGAAAATTGCAAGTTGAACCCTTGTAAACCGGCACCCACCTGTTATTTCCGTGGTCTAAATGACATAGCTGTGGATTGGGTTACCCAGGCCAGGCTGGTCCACGTCGCCTGGCCTGCAGGAACAACTCTGGAGAACAAGCAGGTGGGTTTGGGGAGGGGGTACAACACACCTACCTCTCAGCTCTGGTGTGAGACTGAATATGCAGAGGAAGTTGAGGCACCAGTGCAGGTACTGCTAGACCTGGGAGCTGAGAGGCCCCCTGCAGGAATCCAGGACACTGCCGCGCACAGTTTGGGCACAGAGGCTCGAGGTGGGCCACCTTCCCGAGCCTCCAGCATGTGCACTTCCAGGACTGAAGAGATGACATGGGGAGCAGTGACCTCGGCTAGCACGCAGACTTGAACCGGCAGGGACTCTTCCTACATGGTGCTGCTGCCCAAGTTGAAAAGTGGAGAAAATAGATGGTGACAGCGATGACTTGCAGACAGGTGGCACCAGAGAAAATCACATAGGCTGAGCAGGAAGGAGAGCACAGTGTTACTATTGTCCTCTACAGACAAAACGTATATCGTGCCATCTAGCAAAGGAAAAATATTTTCAAGGACCCAGGCTCGTTTTCACAGATCAGGGAAAAGATGAATTTGGAGAGTTCAGTAAGTTGGTAACTGACATAATCTATTGCTTGAACTTGACTTACTCTTTTTTTAAATGCATGGTGCATCTTAGCTTTACATGAGGGTACTGTCATGCTTTCTGTTTCTATTTCATTTTTATTTAAATTCTCTTGTTTATCCTTTAAGCCTTTTTTCTTTGTTTGTGATAGTAGTGTGTGCGCACACATGAGTGAGAGAGAAGAGGGATGAGCGTCCATGGGGACAGGGTCTGGTCTTGCTGCGACTTTGTCCAGTCCTCTAGCCCCTTGGGTCCTGGACACTCTCACGTGTGTACCTGGCATGTCTCAGGCTAATTGGACCGGGCATCGGAACCACGGTCACCATGTCCATCCGGTTTCTGCTGAGCAGCGTGTTGTTATTACCAAGGAGCTGGCACCTTGGTCTTAATCTTGACCCTAAAATTTTCCTTTGCTTTCTGTGCCGGTAACTTGGGACAGTTCATAAATAATCATTAAAACGGTATTATTTTTTATTAGGTTTTTAAAATCCTTATTGTATTGCTTAATACATGCCCGTGTTAAACTTATCTATCCCATTTATGACGACGCTCACGTAGATCACTTTTCTCTGGTTGGCATTTTATCACCCAGAGAACTTGGTTTTGCCCAAAAGTTTATAAATTACATTATATATTATCTCTTCCCTGTTATTTATTAGGCTCCTAAGTGAAACTCTCCAGTGCAAAGCAGTGTTAATAAAACACTTGACTGTATATTTCTGCAGCTAAAGAAAAAGCCCCATTTATGTAGGCCTTAAATGTCAGTCTTTAACCTACTTCTCTGTTACTACAAAGCATCGTAAAGCAAAGTCTTTACTTTTTTTCCAACCATTATATTTGATTAGTCATGACTTTGAATATGTTCTGGTAAAGAATCTTGCCCAGTACTATACTTCTTTTTATCCAACTTATACAGCCTGCAAAAATTCTCATGCATTTTCAGGCCAGATTTCCTCTCATGGAAATGTTATCATCTGTCCCTTGTCTAGTCTTCCTCTGCTGATAAGTACATCCTACTCTAGGGTGGAACTTAGAATCACAAGCTTTGACCCTTCAGTCTAAATGCAAGAAGGCAAAGCATTGTGAGCAGACACTGAAGTAGTGTTGTGGGAAAGTTCCCAGCCCAGATACTGAACTCGTATGAGGAATTAAGTGGAGTAAGAGAGCCAAGAGGCAAATGAAATGGGCCTGAGACATTGGGAAACGCAGGATTGTGGAATAAACTAGTAAGACCTTGTTTTAGAAGAATCTTGGATAGTCTGATAGCTGTGACAGCTTCGGTTGGCTCGTAGGCACATGGTGAGTATAAATAGTGGGCACAGGACAAATAGGTTTAATTTTTATTTTTATATTTAGAGAGTTTCTCCTTTATGATGGATGTAGGTAGCTTTCCTGTACACAGGTGAAGTTTGAAAGTGGATAGTCCCCACTTTTCCAGCATCTTCTGGAGAGTTCATCCTAACAATTCTTTAACACAGAAGCTGTTTGTAATGGACACATTACACATTTATAACACCATTCCAGTATGAATCTTTAGTTTCTTTATTTTCTTTATTTGACTGAGGACTTCAAGCTTTGTTGATTTATTTACATTAATTTTCTAAGTTGGCCTATAACAGCCTGGGTGTGAACCACTATTTGGATATGAGAACACCTTAAATCTTTCCATTTAGGAGATTCAGAGGGGCCAGTTCTGAGACAAAGAATTCATTAAACCTGGATCTCAGTGTGAATTACTATGTGATTAAAATGACAATGAAAAAGTATATTAACTTATTAGCAGTTTGTGTCATATTGCATGTTAAAGCCATGTTTGACAGATATAAAACTGAAATAATTCTTGAATTCTAAGTGCAAGGGCTTCTCGGTCTTATGTGAAATAAAATTTTATGAACTGTACTTTGTTCTTATCCGTTATGGTTAATATTGTAGTTGTGAAGATCATCTATCAGACTCTTGACCCTCTAATCAAACATGACAAGATTACAGTGTTTCTAGTTCAAACTAAAAGAGACTCTTAGCTGCATTTAAGAATGAATGAAAAGTGACTGCTCAAATGTTCTTATCAGATTTCAGGAATAACTAGAAAGAAAAACTTAGTGTAGTGAGTCATTGTTTTTAGGCCATCTTAATGAAAATATTTCGTAATCATTGGGGAGTGGTCATAATTTGTAATAAAAGTTGTGAGTGCAAGTTACTCAGAAAGAAATGTAACTTGTCAGGATTTATTAAGTTTCTACTATGGAAAGTAGTGTGAGTATCCTAGAATTTTCTGTTCCCCCTGTAGAGCTGGCTCTGTGGCACAGTGCTTAAAGGAGCTGGATCCCACATGGTGGGTGTGCAGTTTGAATTCTAGCCCTGGCAACCTGAGAAGTTTGGTAGGCATGTGTGCTTGCATGCCTGAAATCCTGACAGGATGTAGAAATAGAGGAGAAGGGATTATGGTGTGGCCATGCCCCTTTGGGAGGTGCTTTCTTCTCCACCTTCCCACCCTACCCCCAAGCATGTGTACCCTTTGGCAAATTAAAAAAGGAAAAGAATTCCCCATGTAAAAGTAGAAATATACTAATAGAGTTTTATGTATCTAGGACTGTATATCTGGCAAAGTGAAAAAATTACTAGTGTGTAAAATTCATCAAAAATGGGACCAGCAGTTGGCATAATGGTTATGTCGCTGGACTCCCATATAGTCGACCATGGTTTGAGTCCTGGACCCAGTGGCTTGAAGCTTGCACCAGGCGCATGTGCGTGCATGCATGCCCACCCAAAAATCCCAGGGAGCATAGAGGAGAAGGGATTGCAGTGTGGCCATCCCTCCTGGGGGGTGAATTCTTGCTCTCTGTCTTCTCCAGCGAGTGCACGCATCCTATAGCAAAACTAATCTTTCAAAAAAAATTCACCAAAAATAATTTCTTAGTTAAATTTATGAACTTAATTTTTGGAATTCAACTACTTGGCATAGATTTCAAACTGCTTGACATATAGGAGAGGTTCATGTAAGCTTTTATATGATAGGAAATCTGAAGTTATTCTTCTTGCCTTTAACGAGAGGGGAGGTAGTCATGTGAGATGTGTAGCTATAATCAACTTAAAGAATGAGAGTCACGTCCAGTGGATAGAGGTCTGGCGAGTGGGCATATCGGCCCAGAGGTGTAGTGGCATTGCAGTGGAGAGCCACTGGGGAGTAAAGCCCATGTGTATGCATAATCGATACTTATTTAATGTAATAAGTTAGTGAATTAAGGGGGAAGTTAGAAATACAAAAATATATAAAATTGAATACTGACCTTTCATTAAATTGAACAATCTCTACTTCTCAATTTTGTTTCTCTTCAGATATTACAAATATTCCTGATTCTCCCAAGTATTGCCTAAATTGCCCTTGAAAGTAACACAGGAACTTAGACTACTTACTTATGGGGACTAGCAGATGGCGTAATGGTTAGAATGCTGGACTCCCACATGGTTGACGGTGGTTGGAGTCCCAGACCGACCTGGCAGCTTAAAACTAGCAGAGGAGAAGGAATTGCAGGGATTCCAGCCTGGCCATCCCCCAGGGGGTCATTTTTCACTTCCTGTCTCTCTAGCCAGTGCATGTGCCCTTTAGCAAAAATCTCTCTCTCAAAAAAGGAATACTTATGTTTTTGCTCAGCTACCTCTTTTCTAAGTCATGTGTATATGTGTGTATCACTAAACATACTTAGTATTTAGGAATATTCCTGTTAGATTGTGCTTAATTATGAAAACTAATGTAAAGAAAACGGCCCATTCACATTAGCTTCATAGTCTCTCTCTTTTTAAAAATAATTACTTATTTAATGTGATTTACTCATTAATTTATTTTTAATTTGACCAGAGAAAGAAACACACACACACACACACACACACACACATACACACACACGGAGAGGGAAAGTGAGAAAGGAAGCCACCAAGTTCAAGACTCGAACCATGGTTGGCCATGTGGGAGTGTCCAGTACCTTAATCACCACACCGCCTGCTGGTCCCAGCTTTATATTCTCTTAAAGTATTGAATTTTTTATTCTGTGACCAAGTAATATTTATGAAAGTACTAATAAATGATTAATTTTTAAATAGTTTTTCTAAGCTCTCAGTTGTGTTTTCTGGTTGATATTTTGACAGCAAGTATCTGTAGCAGTGGTAACAATTATGAGAGAGGCATGTTTTTTCTGCTTTCTTAACTTGCCCTCATTTCTCCTGTTTTTCTTGTGTGTATATTTTTAAGATTATCTCTTCTCATCTTCAGAGGCTTGTTGAGGGTTACAATGATATTAAGAGCAAAAGATAAAATTTCTATATTAAGTTTAACCTAATACCGTTAAAATAATAGTTTAAAACTATTTCCTCCCGTAATCTTGTCTGGGAGGCTGGTATAAACACTAGGAAAAAAGGATAGCATGATCTCTATTTGCTGACCATTGTATGCATAGAAGTCTCAGGAGACTTAAAAAAATTCCCATTTTTTTAAATTGTTTTTGGAGAGGTTTTTGCTATAGGGCGCATGTGCTCACCAGAAAGACAGAGAGAGACAGAAAGCGAGAAATCACCCCCCAGGGAGGATGGCCATGCCACAATCCCTTCTCCTCCATTCTCCTCTCGGGATCTTGGGCACGCACGCATACACGCCTGGCGTGAGTTTAAGCCACCAGTTCCAGGACTCGAACCACAGTTTACTAGATGGGAGTCCAGCAACATAGCCATTATGCCAACTGCTGGTCCCAAAAATTCCCACTCTTTAGTAAGAGAATTTAGATGGTTGCTGAAAATGTGGTAATTACACAAAGTAGGCATGTCTACCTACACATGGAAATGGGAAAAATTATTGAATTCGCACTAATGACAAAATTCTAAAAATGTTAGATTAAATTTAGAAGTAAAGCCACAGGATTTATATAAAAATAGAACATTTTACTGAGCAGTCCAAAATAACATCTGAACAAAGTGAAATATATACATGTACCGAAAGGGAAGCCTTCATACTGAAAACGCAAATGATGCTGAAATTAAATATAATTGTATTCAAATGTATTTATTTTATTTTGTGTTTATAGTAGAGACATGTATGTACGCATGAGAGTAAAAGAAGCACCCTTCAGAGGGTTTCATCACACCTCAATCCCCTTTCCTCGACTCTCCAGCTTGTCAGTATCCTGGACATGAACACATGTATCTAGTGCATTTCCAGGTTGACCTGGGGATCTGAACCTCCTGGTCAACCATGTGGCTTCCAGAACTGCAGTTTGCTACTGACTGTGCTACCAGACTGAGCTTTTTTTTTTTTTTTTTTTTTTTTTTTTAAGAATTATTTATTTAATTTAATTTATTGTCACTAATTTTAAAGTTGCTATAGGACACAGGTACTCACCAGAGAAAGGTAGAGACAGAGGGAAAGCCTCCAGGACTTGAGTCTAGGACTCCCACAGTAGGCCATGTGGGAGTTCAGCATCTTAACCACCACGCCACCTGCTGGCCGCTCTGAGCCTATTATTATCTTTTAAATAGATAACATTGTATGTACTTTTCATGTGTAACATTATGTTTTGAAGTGTATATGCACTGTAGAATGGTTAAGTCTAGCTAATTAAATATGCGTTATCTCACATCGTTATCACAGAGAGCATTTAACATCTACTTTCTTAGCATTTTTTAAGAATACAATTATAATACATTGTCATTAGCTGTAGTCATCATGCTATCCATCAGATCTCTGGAACTTATTCCTGCTATTAACTGTAAGTTTGTGTTCTTTGATCCACAGCTCCTCAATACCTTTCCCATCTTCCCCGTTGCCTGACTTCTACTCTTAATTTTAATGAGATCAACCTTTTCAGATTCCACTTTGAGTGAGATCCTGCAGTATTTATCTTTTTGTGCCTGATTTTACTTAACATATTGTCTTCCAGCTACATCCATGTTGTCACAAAGGACACAATTTTCTTTAATTTTTCATGGTTAAATAATACTCTGTGTGTATATGACACATTTTCTTTATTCATTCATACTCTGATGGATACTTAGGTGAATTCCATGTCTTGGTTACTGTGAATAATGCTGCAGGAAACATAGGAGTGCAGCTCTCTCTTTAACATACTGATTTTATTTTCTTTGGATATAAAATCATTAGTGAGAATGCAGGATTGTATAGTAGGTCTAGTTTTAGTTTTTCAAGGAGCCTCCATACTGTTTTCCATAATGACTATACTAATTTATATTCCCACCAACAGTGTGCAAGGGATCTCTTTTCTCTACACCCCTGCCAGCACTTACGTTTTGTCTTTTTGGTAATAACCATTCTAATGAGAAGGAGATGATATCTCATTGTAATTTTGATTTGCATTTCTCTTGTTGAGCATTTTCGTCATATACCTGTTGGCCATTTGTATGTGTTCTGGCCATTTGTATGTGCTCTTCTGAGAAGTATCTATTCAGATCTTTTGCTCATTATTTAATCTAGTTATTTGTTTCCTTGCTATTCAATTGTTTGGATTCTTTATATATTTTGGGTATTAATTTATCAGATATAGTTTGCACAGATATAATTATTTCCTCCCATTCTTTAGGTTGTCTCCTTACTCTTGTTTACTTGGCCGTGCATAAGCTTTTTAGTTAGAGGTAATCCCAATTGATTATGTTTACTTTGTTGTCATATACAGAAACAATTTTTGCCTAAACCAATGTTAGGGAACATAACCCCGCCCCATGTTTTTTCCATAGTAGTTTAACAGTTTCAGATTGTACAGTTTTTAATCCATGATTTGGTTTTGGTATATGATGTGAGCTAAAGGTCATTTTTTGGGTCGTCAGTAGAGTCATGACTTATTTTTCTGACAACCAAGATATCCTGCATGTGGATATCTGATTTTCCCAGCATCATTTATTGAAAAGACTATCCTTTCCCACATTGTATGTTCTTAGCACTTTTGTAAAAAATCAGTTGGCCATAAATGTATGAATTTATTAATATTCATGGGCTGTCTCTTCCATTGATCTGTGTGTTGTTTTATGCCAGGATTGTGCTATTTTGTTAAAACTACCTGGCCTTTTTTAAGAAAATAAATATTGGGTCAGCAGGTGGTATGGTTGTTAAGGTGCTGGGATCCCATATGACTCTGTAGTTCAAGTCCTAGACCCGGTTACTTGAAATACACACTGAGCACATGTGCATTCATGCCCCAAATCCCAAGAGGAGAATGGAAGAGAAAGGATTGAGGTGTGGCCTCCCCCCTACCCCCGCCTGGGGAATGTTTCTTACTTTTCCTCTCTCTCTGTCTCTCTCCAGTGAGTGTACCCATGATATGGCAAAAATCTAAAATAAAATAAAATAACAATAATAATGATAGAAAAGAAAAGAAATATATATTAGCCTTGTGAGAAACTTGGAATTTTTAATCAAGACTAGGTTTAGGGTTACTATATTAACCCATAACTGGAGGATGTTACTATTTTTAGGTCTACCTTTTTTCCTGAAAAGTAAACTCTCTCTTATTTTATAACAAGATTTTTAGAATTGTCATGAGCTGGCAGTGTACCAAACTATATTTAAAAATGTGTGTATTATTTTGAAGTAAGAGAATACATGAAATGCTAATACTAGAGCTCTGATCCTGGGTGTCCTCAGTAAACTATAAGGGGATCCATGAACTCAGATTTCTTTGCTTAATAACATCAAGACATTATTTGTCATTTTTACTGTGTTGACATTTGTATTCAAAAAGCACAAAAGTAATTGTGGGTAAAAAATAAACAAAAACAAACTGATGGTATTTTTGTGTGTATTAGCACAGGAATAGCACCATACTATATTGGTATTCTTCATCACCACATATTTTAAATAAATAAAAACAAAACAACCCCTTTTTATTTAAGAATGTCTATGGTAGTAAGAGAGAAAAAATTTTAAATCTAAACCTGTGAGTATACATTTGTTTTTAAGAGAGATTTTTGTTATAGGGTGTGTGCACTTGCCAGAGAGACAGAAAGAGAGACAGAGAGACAGAAAGCGAGAAACTCCCCTCCCCGGGGGGAATGGCCACACCACATTCCCTCCTCCATTCTCCTCTTGGGATCTTGGGCATGCACTCATATGTGCCTGGTGTGAATTTTTTGCTTTTTGTTTTATTGTTTTTGAGAGGTTTTTGCTATAGGATGTGTGCACTCACCAGAAAGACAGAGAGAGACAGAGAGACAGAAAGCAAGAAATCACCCCTTGGGGAGATGGCCACACCGCAATCTCTTCTCCATTCTCCTCTCAGGATCTTGGGCACGCATACACATGCACCTGATGTGAGTTTAAGCCACCGGGTCCGGGACTCGAGCTGCAGTTGACTACACGGGAGTCCAGCAACACAGCCATTACACCCACTGCTGGTCCCCAGTGCCTGGTGTGAGTTTTAAGCCACTGGGTCCGGGACTTGGACCGTGGTAGATTGCGTGAGAGTCCAGCAGTTTAATCATCATGCCTTGTGCTGGTCCCGCATATACATTTTTTTTTTTCAAGGTTTTTGCTATAGGGCGTGTGCGCTCGCCAGACAGACAGAGAGAGACAGAAAGCAAGAAATCACCCCCCCGGGGGGATAGCCACACCACAATCCCTTCTCCTCCATTCTCCTCTCGGGATCTTGGGCACGCACGCTCCGGCGCCTGGCGTGAGTTTAAGCCTCCAGGTCCAGGACGTGAACCACGGTTGACTACATGGGAGTCCAGCGACATAGCCATTATGCGAACTGCTGGTCCCCCTGCATATACATTTTAAAAATAATTCTTTGTGATGAAATTGGAAGTACACATAATTGCATTATGTAGTCTTGACAGTTGTTTTGAAAGAAAAACTTGTGTAATCGTTTGAGTCGTGAGCTAATGGAGATACTTCTTTTCATGAAATGCCATTTTTTTTAATTTGGAAAAACAGACTTTTTTCTCATTTGGTTGCTCAATAGACATTTTTTCACAAATGAATGAATTGTCATTTAAGGGAAAAAACTGACAGTATTTGTTACTGGTGATAAAATTGCAGTTTTGAGGAGAAATTTAGAATTTTTTAAAACTTACTATCAGTCTGAGCTTGAGAGCTTCCTAATACTTAAAAGATTTGTTTGAGGTAAGATTAGTGGTGATAGTAACAAATGTGATATGTTGAAGCAATATGACATACATAAACATTGGGAAGATAAGCATATGTCAGTGACCTCATATTTTCTAAATGACCAAATGCATGATGATAAATGTCTTGCATACATAAACAATTCAAAGTGCAAGAGGCTGATAGATCTTAATTAACTGAGGATTGTGTTCATTGTTATTGAGATTTCATCTAGCAACTAGCCTTTAAAGAAATATCACTTGTCAAGTTTTGCTGTAGTATCAAACAGTATTCATAATCATCTGAAAAGAGTATTAAAATACCTCCCGTTTCCCACCTACATGTGTATGTGAGACTGAACTGTTTCTCTTCTTATCCAAAGCAACACAGTACAGGAGATTTAATACAGAAGCAGAAATAAGTATCTAATTAATTTCTGTTGAGCCACATGTTACAGAAATTTGCAAAAATGTAATATGGTACCACTCCTTGTTAAATTTTTTTGGTTGTTTTGGAAATAGTTATTTTTCATAACAATGATAGTTATATTAATACACAGGGGTTTATAATTATTATATTTAGATGAATTACTAAATAAATCTTTAAAAAGTCTCAGTTTTGAGTTTTTAGTATGTTAAATTTCAATATAAATAATGTAACAAAAGCTCTTTGGGGTCTTTAATAATTGTTAATAGTGTAAAGAAGTTTTGAGACTGGTCTAGCAGAACCCACATAAAATTTAGGAGGTGAGCATAGTTACAATGTAAATTGTGTATCTTTTGGCCTAACGCAATACTCTGATGTGAAGTAGTTTTCAGATGGCAAAGGTAAAGTAGGTTTTATAGTCATCACACTCTGTATTATTAAGTCACTTTACCTTATTTTGCAGCTTACTTTTTATTTATTTATTTAAAGAATCATTTAATTTAATTTTATTTCTTCTTCTTCAGTTTGACCAGAGAGACAGAGAGCAAGCTACCAGGTCCAGGACTCAAGCCGCATTTAACCATGTGGGAATCCAGCATCTTAACTACCTTGCCACCTGCTGGGCCCCCTGTTTATTTTTTATTTGGCCAGAGGATGCGTCCCATTGCCAGAGAGAGAAGAGAAAGCAACCCCCCCAGGTGGGGCAGGGTCACACTGCAGCACGTTCTCCTCAATTCCTACATGCTGTTAGGATTTGGGCGGGCACACACATGCCCCAAGTTTTGTTTTGTTTTGGTTTGGTTTGGTTTATTTTTTAGGCCATCAGGTCTGGATTTGAACCATGTGGTTAGCCATGTTGTAACTGACTCATTTAACTGGTAGGCCTTGGCAATGACCCTGTTTTAAAACTTTTGCTTTTATTTTATATCTTTAAGATACAGCAAAGGAAACAAAAAATAAAATGCGGGCAAAGTTTGGTTTTTTTTGTTTGTTGGTTGGGTTTTTTT
Organism: Tupaia tana; assembly: GCA_026018925.1. NCBI lineage: Eukaryota > Metazoa > Chordata > Mammalia > Scandentia > Tupaiidae > Tupaia > Tupaia tana. Next base: position 9,707,586 of record JAKSZU010000017.1, on the reverse strand, counting down.
TTTTTTTTTTGTGGACACTGAGTTTTTCTGAACCATAGTTGGTTTCCTGAACAAGCTCCCTAAGGTATAAACATCCTGCACAAGGGCTTGCTCTGCAGTGTAGCGGTCCAGCAATACACAGGGAGGAAAGCTGGGTCCCACATGTCTGACGGGGGTTCTACTCTTGGTCCCAGCAGCCACACGCCAGGTGTGCATAGTGTCTAGACACAATGAAGAACTGCAGAGAAAGGGCTTACAGCATGACCAAGCCCTGTAGGGGATGCTTTTTCTCTTTCCTGTGCCTGTGTTTGTGTCTTTGCACTCACACATGCACTCTGTCATGAATAAAGGGGAAATATTAGGAAAAAATTGTATGATCTGTGGAAATGTCCTGATATCTTACATAGAGTGTATATTTCTTTTTTCTTTTTTTAAGAGAGAGATTTTTTGCTATAGGGCATGTGCGCTTGGTGGAGAGAGACAGGGAAACAGAAAGCAAGAAATCACCCCCTGGAGGTAGGGCCACTTCACAGCCCCTTCTCCATTCTCCTCTCAGGATTTTGGGCATGCATACACACATGCTGGCATGAGTTTTAAGCCCCTGGGACTGGGACTTGAACTACAGTCGATTACATGGGAGTCCAGCAACGTAGCCATTACACCGTCCGCTGATCCCGAGTGTCAATATTTCACACTGAGTTAAATGTAGAGTTTTATTTAAACATTCTGTGACAGTGCACTTCACGGCCTTTTTGGAATGTGTGTGGAGGCTAACCCACTATAATAGGGACATTGTGTGTGTTAGTGGTAATTTTATTCTTCGATCATGTAACAGGATGGTTGGTGAGGTTTCTGATTTTTCTTCTTTTTTTCATTTGAGCAGATAATCTCAGTGATACCTTAAAGAAACTGAAGATAACAGCTGTCGACAAGACTGAGGATAGTTTAGAAGGATGCTTGGATTGTCTGCTGCAAGCCCTGGCTCAGAATAGTAAGTTTCATCTATTTACACAAATTCAAAAAAAAAACAAAGAAATCAATGGTCATGCAGAAATTGGTATGCGGTTAAATGCATAGCTTGAATTCTTATGAATCCTCTCGCTGAATACTGAGGTTGTTTTACACGGTCCACACTCTAACACACCTCCTCACGCCAAAGGTCCTCAAAGCCAAGTTGATAGGCAAAAGAAAGGAGCAATTGATTGGTGGTTGGCATTTTACTGCCTCAGAGAGAGGCCATTATTTCATTTCTAAAAGACAAGCATCGTAGTTGTTTGTCTTCTTTACACCTACGTTTGTACTTTAAAAAAGATGGTTTATATGTGGGAAGAACGAGGGGAGAGAGGAGACATGGGGTGTTAAACACATAACTCTTTTTCCCTAAGATTTTAGGATCTTCTTTTAAAATATGATGTTAATATAATGTGTTTGCATAGATGAAATTGGAAAAAGCCATCAGCAGACATTAAAAAAAAAAACTCTTGAAATTTAGGTAAGATGTAATCTTTGGTGGTGTGGTAAAAAAGACAGAAATCACACAATTTTTTTTTATTGACTAACATCGTATTGTTAGATTTATCATATTTATCACTAAATTTCTGTATAAAATAGATAGGTGTAGAATGATCTCCATTCAGCCCCTCAATTCTGTTTGGTTATACTGCGGTTTGTGCTGTGTTTATATTTCATCGTGTCATTGTCTTATCCTGTGACTATGTAGTTGACAAAGAATTCAGGGGAAAGTATGTATTTTAAAGATTTCAACTTTAAGCACTCAGCTGTGTATGTGTTATTTTTTAATCAGACGTGATTAGAAAAGTAAAATATCTGATTGTAGTACTCTTCATCAAACAAATGCATTTTAGAGCTAGCCTTTAGAATTATTTTTCAGTGATTTTCTTTGCTTTTGAAATTATAATTCTGTCAAGCTACATCTTAAAGAAAACAGAGAAGAGGTTTGGAACAAGGAGTTTAATAAGAGCTTCTGGAAAAGGCTCAAGATGGTAAAGAAAAAGGACTGGGAAGGAGAATGTCTGACGCTCTGCTATACCTTTATATATGGCCATGTAAGTGTAATGAATGTAATGAATCTCACTTCTCAGTAGCCATATTTGGCAGGTGACAGCCATGTTGGGGTTCACAGATAAAACCAACACCCACGGTCACAGGATGTTTTTTTCTATGTTACTGATCCAGAAACTGGAAAGACCCAGAGAACCTCTTTTTCACATGTACTATATAGTCAGTTGTACATAGTAACATAATTAGCCTATATAAATTTGAGTATCTTGGGTCTGGTTTTTTGAAGAGTTGTTTCAGTATAACCTTCTGTTTTTAGTGGTCCATTTTTCTCCCTACATGGAATTTTCTAAATGGACCATTCATGGTAGAAACTGAGACTTGAAGGTGATGTTCTTAGTCGCATGATTGCTCAATCCTCTCTTGGGAAAGCCTGGAAGATAGAGAAATGATGCTACCAACCAGCTGGTGCTGTGGGGGTTGGGGCAGATGGATCCTGCCTTGCTGACTGTAGAATTTGAGCCCTGGACCTGGCGGCTTGAGGGACACGGTGGCACCTGTGCGTGCCCAGAATCCTGAGAGGAGAGCGTATTGTGGCATAGCCATCTCTTTTGGGGAGTGCTTTTTCACTTTCTTTGTCTCTGTCTTCAGGAAGCTCATGTGCCCTATAGCAAATAAAAAAAGAGAGAGAGAGAAATAACGCTGAAAAGGGAAATGAGGGCAGCTAGTGGAGTGATGGTTAAGGTGACTGGATACCACATGGCGGACTTTGCAGTTGGAGTTCTGGAACTGGTGGCTTGAGAAACATGCTGTGTGTGCGTGTGTGCATATGTGTGTGCATGTGTGTGCCCAAAATCCCAAAAGAAGGGAGAAATGGAGGAGAAGGGATTGAGGTATGACCATCTTCTATGGGGTGTGTTTGCTCACTTTCCCTCCCCCTTTCACTCTCTCTGTCTCTCTCCAATGAGTGCAAACTCACTCTAGCAAATTAAAAAAAAGAAAAGAATGGAAGAAAACAGGAAGTAGATGTTTATGACATTTTATAGAACAGATTTAAGAAATGTTGAAATAGGGGACCAGCAGTTAGCGTAATGGCTATGTCACTGGACTCCCACGTAGTCGACCGCGGTTCGAGTCCCGGACCTGGTGGCTTAAAACACACCAGGTGCGTGTGCGTGCGTGCCCAAGATCCCGAGAGGAGAGTGGAGGAGAAGGGATTGTGGCGTGGCCATCCCCCCTGGGGGGTGATTTCTCGCTTTTTGTCTCTCTGTCTCTCTCTATCTGTCTGGTGAGCACACGTGCCCTATAGCAAAAACCTCTCTCTCAAAAAAAAAATGTTGAAATATAGTGTAGTTGCTGGATTAAATTTCCGAGCCATCGTGGTTTTTTCATTTAACCTATTTTCTGAAAGTGGTCTAGAGGCCAGCAGGTGGCGTGGTAGTTAAGGCATTGAGTTCCCACATGGCCAGCAGCGCGGTCCAGTCCCAGATCTAGTGGCTTGCTTTCTCACTTCTTCTTTCTCTGTCTTTGTCTGTCTCTTTCCAGTGAGTGCATGTGCCCTACAGCAAATTTAAAAATACTACTACTAATACAATTAACTAAGTAATTCTTTTTAAAAAAATAAAGTGGTCTTGAAATTGTATACAGATGGTTCTCCCTTAATGACCAAATTCTATTCTCACAACTAGGTCATTAAGCGAATTGATCAATAAGGAAGGACCTTGAAGAGAGATGTCCCTGTGGTGTATCATGGCGCCACAGGGTGTACAGTATTTAGTAGATATCAATCAGTGTTGCACTAGAATAATGTAATCTTGCCCATATCAAAAGCATACATTGAAGAAGCACCAGAATGTGACAAGGCTTACCACAACACAATACCATATGTTCAGTGTAATAGTTTTTTTATCATTCTGAATACTGTAGGTTCACAATAAAAAAACAGATTAATGAATGAAATACGTTGTCTTGTGTGATTGCGAATGCTTTGTGTCATGAACACCAGCTAACTGGGAGAAAGACAGACTAAGAAAGGGAAGTCCTGAGGCTCACACAGACTGAAGAAGGGGATTCCCACCCTGGAGAACTGCTCAGAAGTCTTGAGTGGTCCTTAAACATGTAGGTTCTTAAGTGAGGAGTGGCAATAGTGACTTCTCTGTTAAACCAAATTTATATAGGTTCTCTTGTCTAAGACTATTGATGCAAAAGAATTCAACATAGAGCAAAGTTCATGTAGATGTTCATGCATGCACTATATTCATATATTGACTTAAAAAGTTATTTATCATTGCAGCCTCTTGTGCACTTAGCCCTGGGTAGGTACTGTATCTGTTCTCTCATCTTCCCTATAGCCCCATGAGGTGGGTATTCTCATTAACATTTAAAGGATAAGGAAATGGGCTCAGCAGGTGGTGTAGTGGTTAAGGTGCTAGATTCCTACATGGCCAACTGTGGTTTGAGTCCCAGACCCAGTGGCTTGAAACTCAGTACCAGGCGTGTGTGGGTGTGTGCCCAAGATCTCAGGAGAATAGAAAAGGGATTGCAGTGTGACCATCCTCCCTGGAGGGTGATTTCTCACTTTCTCTCTCGGTCTCTTTGGCAAGCACATGTGCCTATAGCAAAAATCTCTTTAGAAAAAAAAAAAAGGGAAAAAGGACACAGATTTTAGTAACCTCATTTGCCTTGCTCTGGCAAAATAGAGAGTTTGGATTTGAACTCTTAGTTTACAAAATGAAAAATTATGTTCTGAGAAAATGGAAGCTTTTTGCTGAGCTTATACAATGAGAAAATTTTCCAGAAGCTAGTGTTTTACATTTTTATTTTTCCTTTAAACAAGTTACACATTTTTGTTATTAAAGAGTAAGGTGAGCCTTTCCTTCTCTTGAACTACAGACCTATTTTTTAGGTATTTATTGACATATTATGTAAAATTAGCATCTGGCTTTTAAACAAGAAAAAGTAAAACATGCCAGTAAGATGTTTAATTTCTGTAGTTCTTATTACTTCTCCCCAGAAAGTGATCGCTCCTTTGCTACTGCTGTCTTCTTAAAGGTAAAATGATAAATATTTAACTTGGATTAATCTGTACTTTTTTTGGATTTTTTGTTTGTTTGTTTTTTAAAAAAGCAAAGACCATCTAGTTTCACAATTCTTCCTTAATGTCAGGTGTTTTAACTAAAAATATCACTGTTTGCACCAGTGATCAAGCAAAAAAGATTTCTCCATGGGAATCTGAAGGTAAAATTTATTTTACAATCTACTAGGCCATCATTGGAAACGGTATTTCTGAAAGAAAAAAATAATGCTTTTGGAATATTTTGAAACTTGCACATTTGAATTGTGTGATAAATGATTATAAGATGAAATTAGAGTTTTTAATTTGATACATGATTTTAGAGAGGTTTTTCCTTCCTCCCTAGTTCCCTCCCTTCATTTCTCCCTTCTGTCTTTCTTTTTGTAATGTTAAGTACAGTGTATATGTCAATCTTAAGAAACTATAGAGTTAGATTTGAATACTTACTAGATTTTATGGAAAACATTTCCTTTAAGCAAGCATTTTGTGTAAATCTCTGATCCAGATTGATGTAGAGACATTCACTCACTCATATAAATACTTCAGATCTCAGTTTTTAAATGTTTTTAGTAAATATATGAAGGCCACTAGCCAAGAAATCAGCCTCTATTTATTCTGATGTCTTCTGATTCCATTTATAGTCAGAGAGTCTCAGTAAATGCTTGTTGAATTCTAGTATGGTTACTATATTTCATGCTTATTTGAAAAATTTAAAACTGTAGGCCAGCAGTTTTCATTCTGTGTAAGTCGCCATGAATCTTACTTATCAACAGTTGTTTCTTTCTTTTTTTTTTTTAATTTAGTCGTGCTAAATCTATGATCATTGTATATGGAATACTGCTATATTAGTACAAATGAAAAATTATTATTTTTTTTACTTTTTTCTTTCATAGTAGCCTTTAAAATAGATTTTACTGGGCCAGCAGGTGGTGTGGTGGTTAAGGCGGCTGGACTCCTACATGGCTGACCATGGTTTGAGTCCTGGATCTGACAGCTTTCTTTCTGACTTTCCTTCTCTCTCTGTCTCTCTGGTCAACTTAATAAAATAAAATAAAATGATGACAGTGAATAAAATAAAAAAAAATAGATTTTACTGTTTCTACCCCAAGTTATCAAATATGCCACAAAAGTAATATATTTCTTTTGCAAGCTGAATTAAATTGTTTATCCCCTTTATTATTATTCTTTTGTATTATGTGCTTCTTTTAGTTATTATGTTCATTGTCCGTGAAGATATGTGACTGGCTCAATCATAAATTACTAAAGATTCTGTTTTTACTAAGTAAAGATAACATTTGAAGAATATGTGAGAATTTTTAACGAAATTAAAGATGTCAACTAAAAGGTGTTGAAAATTCCTGGTAAATTGAGACTCCTGGATTGCCATAGATTAGTAGTAGCCTCCTAAATCTCATTCTTCAAAAACATTCTCTGAAACACCACATAGATCAACAAAGAGATAAAATAAAATAAAACCAGCTAACCATAAACAATACCATTAGCACAGCTAGGAGACAGACTTTAAATTATTAGAGAATTAAATCCAGCCTACTCAGCTTAAAAGATATCTGAAGAGAGAGTTCAATTACGATTGCAGAAAATACATGAAGGGGGAGTAGAGTAGGAAACCAGGAACCCAAGGGTAATTGTCTTTAGAAAGAAAAATGCCCACCCTACTGAGAAAATCTGAAGATCTGGCCTTAGTTAGATCAAAGTATTGGCTACTTAGAAACGCATAGGACCTCAGGTAAGAGGTAGGGAGAGAATTACTTTTGAGAGTGAAGGAATTGTTTCCCCTTGTGTACTTGGCAAAAAGGAGGAAGGAAGAGGAGAAAATTAAGTGTTCTGTAGCAATAAGAAAACCACAAAATTTCATTATGTCTTTGGTCGGAGGAGAGAGATTTTGAGCTAAAAAACCTGGGTATTTATTCCCTCATTTTTTTTTTTTTTTTTTTTTTTTTTTTTTTTTACTTCATACAACTTTTATTACTAGGTAAGGAACATAAAAACTATACACTGAATAGGAAAATCCAGATGAAATCAGTAAAAGGGTGCTACAAAGAAGAAAACAGAAAATCAAAGTAAAAATATTTTAGCTATTAAAAATTTTCCTTCTAAGATGTAATCCATGAAGCAGTTATCAATAAAAGAACGCCATGACCTGCATTAAGCATCCTTAAACAAGCTATTGCAGATATGAAAGGAAAAAACCCTCAATACAGAAGTACAGAAACTTGGAACCAAAGTAGGTAAACACCAAAGACATGTGAAATGAGGATTGACCAAAAGAAATTGAAGATAATGATAGAATCACTTTGAAAATTAAATTACAAGGTACCCAAAGAAGACTAGAGATGACTGAAAATGTAATAAGGGGCATTGAGGAAAGGGATGAAAACAAGCAAAAGAATGAACATAGTGTTAAAGGATCAGAAAAGAGATGAAATATATAGAAGATAGTAAAAAAAGATACAACATACATGCAATTGGAGTCCTTAAAAAGAAAAGTGCAATAATAATACAGAGGTAATTAAGACTATAAACTTTTCAGAAGTAAAGGAAGATATATGTAAACCTATATACTGAAATGTTCTACCATGCACTTCAAAATTGACTTGGGATGGTCAACTTACAGACATAGTACAATAAAAACTTTACTCTCTTTTTTAAAAAAAATGTTCCAGAGAGTAAATATGCTCACCAGAGAAAAAGACACACAGAGCAAGAAACAGAGAGAGAGAGAGACAGCATCCCCCATGGAGAATGATCACGTTGCAATCCATTATGTGTTGCCGGACTCCCACATAGTTGACCATGGTTTCAGTCCTGGACCTGGCAGCTTAAAAGTCTTGCCAGGTGCATGTGCGTGTGTACCCAAAATCCCCAAAGGAGAAAGGAAGAGAAGGGATTGTAGCTTGGCCATTCTCCCTGGAGGGTGATTTCTCGCTTTCTGCTTTCTGTCTCTCTCTCTCTCGCTCTCTCTCTCTCTCTCTCTGTTTCTCCAGTGAGTGCAGGCACCCTCTAACAAAAATCTTTCTCTCAAAAAAAAAAAGAAAAAAAAAAAAAAAAGGGAGAAGAAGAAGAAAGAAAGAAAGAATCTTAAGTTAATTATTCTAGGGATATATACTGAGAAGGAGGCAGTATACAGGGTCTAAGATATGTTTTATGTGTGTAATGTTTTCTCTGCTTTAAGCAGAAAGAAAAACATCCTCTATATTCAAATATATCACATACAGGAGTTTGTGAAAAAGGGACAATAGAAAAGCTTAACTCTGATTGGGAGGTAAGAAAGATCATCTTGAACTCCCTCTTAGGCCTCAGAGAAGCATGATAGAACTGTGGTTCTGGGTGGTATTTGCCCTCTGACGTGCTTCATGAAGCACTGTGCTTCATGGGAGCAGAAAGTTTCTCATTATATGCCCTCTCCAGAGGTGTTAAGCCTCCAGCGATGTGTGTATTTAGTGATTGAAGCCTTGGCAGAGAGTTTGGGTTTGCTAGCATTGGTTAAAGAATGTTACCATTTTTGCTTCTTAGCTTTGCAGATTTGTAAAACGCCCCGCATTCCTAACAGGAGATGTATGTATAGATGTGTAAGAGAGAAATGTGATTTGAAATGATGTTGGTTGCCTGATCTCTATTGGAAAAGATTTGCCATCAATATTTATAGTCCCAGTATTGACTTACTGTTACTCAGGATTGCACTTTGACTTTTCCTTAGAGAAGTGATGGATATGTGCTAACATTTGTTTTCATCAGGATTCCATATAATGCATCTACAATTGGCTTGGGTTAGTCTTTCTACATACTAGATCGCAGTTTAGTGGCTGCTGTATGATAAAAGCACTAGCTCAATGTGTCAGTCCGTTTGTGCTAGTATAGCAGAAGACCACAAACTGGTTAAACTGTAAATAATATGCATTCATTTTCTCACTGTTCCCGAAGCTGGCACGTGCAAGATCAAGGTGCCAGCAGGCTGGGTGGTCAGTGAGGTGTTCTTCCTGCATCTTCACAGGATGTAAGGCAGGAGGGGGAGGGAGCGAGGCAGCTGCCTGAAGCCTTTTTAATAATGGCATAAACTCCATTCTTGAAGGTGCAGCCCACATGAGTTAATCATTTCCCCACACCTCACCACTTAATACTGTCATGCTGGGGATTAAGTTCCAACCCATGAGTCTTGGGTGGGACACAGTGTTCCCACCATAGCACCCCATATGCCTTGATGTGTCAAAGGATATGAGGCATGTAAATTAGTCTTGTAATTGTTAGAATGCATTGGAAATGAATTAATGTTAGTATCTGAATAAGAATTATGTATTCTCAACAGAAAGTTTTAATGTGATATTTAAAGGCAAATTGCTTAAAGCATAAGTAGATTGATTATGTTAACTTGTTTTCTGTGTCTTCACTGCGATGTGTTTGAATTTAAAACTAATGGCAAGGGCAATGTCTTGCTTCTTTTTACCTACTAAAATACTTGAAAGTGAAAGTGGGTTGATAGTCTTTTCTCTGGGAAGTTTTCTTATATGGTCGAAATGCTTTAAGATTTCAGATATTTGGGGCCAGCAGGTGGTGTAGTAGTTAAAGCACTGAACACCCACATGGCTGACAGTGGTTTGAGTCCCAGACATGGAGGCTTGAAATTCAGGCAGGGCATGTGTGTGCGTGCCCAAAATCCCAAGAGGAGAATGGAAGAGAAGGGATTGCTCCATGGCCATCCCTTTGGGGGATGGCTTTCTGTCTGTCTCTCTGGCAAGTGCACACACTCTATAGCAAAAATCTCTCCCTCACCAAAAAAAAAAAAAAAAAAATAAGATTTTCTGAGTACCCCTTTGGTCTTGTAGAAGAAAGAATATTAAAACTTCAACATTAGGTAGACTTTGGAATCTATAAATGATACACTTTGATGTGACCAGCAGTTAGCGTAGTGGCTATGTCACTGGACTCCCACGTAGTTGACCGCGGTTCGAGTCCCGGACCCAGTGTCTTAAACTCACTCTGGGCGCGTGTGCGTGCATGCCCAAGATCCTGAGAGGAGAATGGAGGAGAGGGGATTGCGACGTGGCCATCCCCCCTGGGCGGTGATTTCTCGCTTTTTATATCTCTGTCTCTCTGTCTGGCGAGCGCACGCGCCCTATAGCAGGAACCGCTCCAAAAAATAAATAAATAAATAAAAAATGATACACTTTGGGAAATAATGCATTTAGCAAATTATTTTTCTAATGTTTTGTAAAATATATGTATTCTTGTTATTATTATAACTTATTTATTGTATGATGTTCAAAATTTGTTTTGGTATATTGCATAAAGTGCCCATCTAATTTTACTGTTTTTTCTAGGTAATTAATTTTCCTGATGCCATGTTTCGTTTAATCTGTCCTTTATTGATTAGTGACATTCTTTTTTACCAAATAATAACACTTAATGTAGCATAATTGCATCAGTGTCTGGGTTTTATTTTGTCCTAATAATCTATTTGTCTGTTACTGTGCAGTCACCATGCTTCGTGAATTATGGTAGCTTTATGGATAAATTTTCCTGTTACAAATCTTTCAAAATTTTTTAATTATTTTCATGGATTTATTAAATCAGAAAAGTTTTAGAAATATTTTGTCATATCCTTGAAAAATCCATTTGGAATCAAAATAAGCTTAAATTAATTTGGGAGAATTAAAAACTTCTCAATATTTTGTCTGATAACCTAAGAACATTGATTCTATCTTCTTGTATTTAGTTGTCTCTCCACGTTTTCAGTAAGATTATGTATTTGGTTCAGATACTTTCTGTACATTTTCTTTTCAGAGTATTCCTATGTATTTTACATTTTGTTGCTGTCACAAATAGTTCTTTTTTCCATTATAACTTCTAAATGGTTATTGTCGGAGATGAGTTTGCAAGCTATATTGATTTGTTTTTGCTTTCCTCTATAACTGAAGTTGACTTATCTATTGGCTTGAATTTCCAGAAAAATATCAAGCAACAGTGATATGATATGGTTAGTGTCATATTTTAGTTTAGAATATTAATGACAGCTCTCCTAATGTTTCACCAATGTAACGCCTCTCGATATATTTTTTTTTAATTTTGCCAGAAGGTATGTGTACTCACCAGTGAGAGAAGGAAAACAAGAAAGCATCCCCATGAAACACAGGCATACCACAATCCTTTCTCCTCCATCTAGAATTTAGCCCCCCCAGCCCCCACCCCCAAACACACACACACACTCACTGAGATGTTTTTCAAGTTGTAGGGTTCAAGACTTTGAACTACACAGTTGGCCATGTGCAATTCAGCTGACTTAACCACTAGGCTGTGAGTGACCCTTGATTTTTTTGTTTGTTTGTTTTTAATGGCTAGAGAGAATACGTGTTCACTAGAGAGGGAGAGAAGGAGAGAAAGAAAAAGAGATTTCTCAGTTAGGTATGCTCACACTGCAATCCTTTGTACTCCATTTCTCATCCCATCAGGATTTTTTGCAGGCATGCTTTGGGGCTAGGATTCAACCTGTGTTTGGCCTTGTGGGATCTGACTCCCAATGGACAGCACTTACCCACTGTGCTACTGACCACTTCTTGTTTTCTTAATTAGTATTTTAATTTTTCTAAGTGTACCCATGTAGTCCATGAGAGAAAGAGACAGAAATAGAAATAGAGAAATATAGTACCCCATGGGGTCTCGGCACTGCGAGCCAGCTCAGATCATGACCGCCATGCCTGGCACACTCGGGAGTCTCCAGGCACAGCAGCTTTCCTGCGTGGGTCTGCTCATCGTGTTGTACTGCTGTGCTGCTGGCCAGCCCCCATGGTTATTTTTAATTGGCACATAGTAATTGCACGTATTTATAAGGTACAACATGGCTTTTTCATACATGTGTACAATTCGATTTGATCAAATCAGGAAAATAAGCATGTCCATCCCTTCAAACATTTATCATTTCTTTCTTTCTTTCTTTCTTTTTTCTTTTTCTTTCTTTTTTTTTTTTTTTTTTTTTTTTTTTTTTTTTGAGAGGTTTTTGCTATAGGGCGCATGCGCTCACCAGAAAGAGAGAGACAGAGAGACAGAAAGTGAGAAATCACCACCCCAGGGGGGATGGCCATGCCGCACAACCCCTTTTCTTCCATTCTACTCTCCGGATCTTGGGCACACAGGCACACGCACCTGGCATGAGTTTAAGCCACCGAGTCCGGGACTCGAAACATGGTCTACTGCATGGGAGCCCAGTGACATAGCCATTATGCTAACTGCTGGTCCCAAACATTTATCATTTCTTTATATTGGAAGGATTCAAAGTCTTCTCTTCTACCTGTTTTGAAATAGACAATAAATAATTGTTGATCGTTAGTCACCCTACTGTGTTGTAGAAAGATCACTTATTTTTCCTAACTGCTCTTTTGTACTTAATGAACTTTTCTGTCCTCTGCCCTTACCAGCTTCTAGTAAGCACTGTTCTGCTCTCTGCTTCCCTGAGATCAACCATTTTAGCTTCTACATGAAAGTGAGAGTATATGGTATTTTTCTGTGTCTGGTTTTATTTTTACTTAAGGTAATATTCTCCAGGCTCATCTATGTTGTCACAGTGATAGAAGTTTAGTATTTTTAATGGTGGAGTAGTATTTCAGTGTGTAAATATACCATGCTTTCTTTATCCATTCATCTATTTATGGATATATATTGATTTCATATCTAATGCTTCTTGATTTTATGTAAAAGTCCTTTTTTATTTTTTTATTTTTTATTTTTTTGGAGAGGTTTTTGCTATAGGGCATGTGCGCTCGCCAGAAAGACAGAGACAGAGAGACAGAAGCGAGAAATCACCTCCCAGGGGGGATGGCCATGCTGTAATCCTTTCTCCTCCATTCTCCTTTCGGGATCTTGGGCACGCACACACACGCACCCAGCATGAGGTTAAGCCACCGGGTCTGGGACTCAAACTGCATTCGATTACATGGGAGTCCAGCAACATAGCCATTATACCATCTGCTGGTCCCTATATTAATGATTATTAAATGATCTGATAAACATCATAGGAAATTTCTTAATCTAGAAATGTGCAGCCCCAAACATTTTTAAAACTACACTTAGTAAATCATTACTTTTACTATCAGAAGTTGTTTACAATTCCAAGGTTATATCATATTAGCCTTTCAAGTAAATTGATAGCTATAAATTTATGTATTAATTTATTTGTTAGTCTATATTTTTATTACTTTACCCTGAAAATGTGAGCTTGATTGCTAATGACTTTTCTTACTTTTTTAGAATCTTTACAAAGATTCACATGAGTTGGGAACCAGCAGTTAGTGTAATGGCTATGTCGCTGGACTCCCACGTAGTTGACTGCGGTTCGCGTCCCGGACCCGGTGGCTTAAAACTCAGGTCGGGCGCGTGTGCGTGCGTGCCCAAGATCCCAAGAGGAGAATGGAGGAGAAGGGATTGCGGCGTGGCCATCCCCTCTGGGGGGTGATTTCTCGCTTTCTGTCTCTATGTCTCTGTCTGGCAAGCGCACGCGCCCTATAGCGAAAACCTCTCCAAAGTAAATAAATAAATAAATAAAAAACAAAGATTCACATGAGTTTATGGTTTCATATGAATGTTGGTATTTCAATATTTAATGATATGTGAGTAGAATTTTTTTATAAATTAGAACAAAATTTTTAAAATACTTGTCATTAAATACCGTTTCTAATGTTACTAAAATTTAGCCTTAGAGGAAAAGAGAAACACATCTAGCCAAATATAGGTAATGAAGGTAAACTCTTTTCCTTTTGGAAGGTTTATCCATTATGTTAAAACTGGAAGAGAGATCTTACTGTGGAGATATGGTTTATACCAAATTAATAAATAAAGGCAGTTATTTTGTTTTTTATTGTTAATCATTTATTATTTGCTGTACTTTTTGGTTTTTTGAGTTATGAGTATATGAGACTATTACCAACCAATTAAAAAATCATTTAAATAGGAACATAATGAAAACACTGAAGACAAAATAGAGAGTAATGATTAGCTCTTTGCTCGAAGTAGTCAGGATAATGGAAAGTTAGCTGAGAAATGGAAAAGATCCTAAACTAAGAAAGCATTTGGCAGAACACATTTAAAGAGTGATTGAAGTTTAAGAAATGAATGTTCAGTGACATACATATCTTTACCGAACATAAGGTGCTACATTATTTCTGTTTGCTGCACAATAAAATCTTAATGAAAAATACCAAGGCCAAAAGTATCACGCATATGTATTAGCCAAGTATGAGTCATGGTCATTTTAGTCTCTGAAATCTCCAGAATTGAAGAAATGTGAAAATTTCATGCTTTTAGTAAGGTAGGGTTCAGATGTAGTTTTCTAGGGTAATATTCATAAAATGGCCATGTAATGCACAGAATCTTTGGATTAATTTTTTTAAAGTGAAATAATATTCATTGCCTTCTGTTGTCACACACATTCACTTGGAAATTTCGTCTGTTTTATCGTCACTTAAAAAATGTACAGTTCCCTTGAGATTTAAGAAAGGTAGACCGTTGAATAGAGTGCAGGCTTGTCTTTTACCTGACTCTGTAGTCATGTAGGGATGTTGGGGCAGCAGTAGAGAATATAGTGCAGAATGTCATGATTCTGCACATCAGTCATTGAAATCTAGCGTAAGGAGCAGTTCCCTTGCTGAATGTAGGTGGGCCCATTGGAGTCGCTGATGAGTGTTCAAATACAGCTGAGTTCATACTGTCGTGATGTCATGCTGCCCTGACTAAATTTAAATGCCTAGCTTAAATTTAGATTTGGAATATTGTGTATAATCGTACATGCTTTGCTGAAGTGAAGATTTAGAGTACACATCTCCCTGTCTTCAGGTCTCCATCATTTATTTGTTCAGTAGTCAGTATTCAGTTTGTATGAGCCAGACATGGTGCTATCTTCCAATAATGACAGAATCTCATTTTGTGGTGGACATGATATGTAAAGGTAAACTTATAACTTATTATACTAAGTGTTCTAATACAGTTATGTTCAGTGTCTAATGTAAATATATTTACTGATCTTAAAGTAAAAAAAAAAAGTCAAATGAAAGGAGAATCATTAGAATGAAAAGTAATAGGAAATTTTCTGATTCTGGTACTCCATTCACCTTATTAAAAAAGTTTTAACCAACCCTCCCTCCCTCCCTCCCTCCCTCCCTCCCTCCCTCCTTTCTTTCTTTCTTTCTTTCTTTCTTTCTTTCTTTCTTTCTTTCTTTCTTTCTTTCTTTCTTTTTCCACTCCCTGAAGGAGGGTTGGCCATGCTACCATCCTGTGTTCTCTGTTCTCTTCTCAAGATTTTGAGTGCACATACATGCATGCACATACACCCAGCATGATTTTTGAGCCACCGAGTCGGAGACTCAAACTGTGAGTGGAGTCTAGCACCTAAACTATCACGCCATCTGCTGACCCTAGAACCCTTCAATTTTTAATTGAATTGGTAATTGTTCCTTTAAAAAATTATTTTAGAAGATTCTATTTAAGTAGCTTCTTTATGTAACACAATTAACTAAAGTTTATTGGACTCTAAATAACTAATAATATACATACTGATGCATTTGGGTCATGGACAACTGTTCATTTTTTTTTTTTTAGAGAGAGATTTTTTTTATTTAGGACATGTGCATGTGCTGGAGAGACAGAGAGACAGAAAGTGAGCAGTCACCCACCCAGGGAGGATGGCCATGCCTCAGACCCTTCTTTTCCATTCCCCTCTTAGGATTTGGGCATGCACACACACGTGCCCGGCATGAGTTTTAAGTCACCAGATATGGGACTCAAACTGTGGTTGACTACTGTGGAAGTTCAGCGACATAACCATTATGCTATCTGCTGGTTCCATGGACCACTCTTAATGACAGAGTTCCAGATCTGCGCTATCCAATCCACTAACTGCTAAGCCATATGTGGTTATGGAGCAGTTGAAAGGCAGCTAATTAAAATTGAGGTAAGCTATAATTTCCAACACTTAGTACCATAAAAAAGGTAAAATGACTTAAGTTTTATATTGATTGCATATTAAAATGGCAAGAGCTTATGTAAATAAATTTGATCTTTTTACCTTTTTTAATATGGTTGCTAGAAAACTTTATATATGTGGGCCACGTTAATTGGACTGCAATAGCCTGGATCAGTGCTTCTTGGACTTCACAGTGCATTAAATTTGGAGAGCTTGTTAAATATATTTCTGAGCCCTACCCCCAGAGGTTCTGATGCAGTAGTTTTAGGGTGGAACCCAAGAATTTGCCTTTCTAATTCGCCTGTGAGAAAATGATGATGTGCTAATCTGTGGATCACACCTCAAGTCACCAGGTTCTGATGACAGCGCTTCAGCAGGTGAGAGGTCTGCCTAGGATGCATCAAGGCAGTACCATTGTTCACACACTGTAACACGTCTCATCTATAAAGAAGATACTGTCGCATGGTCTAGAGAAATGCAATCATTGTACTTGGCCTCTGAAGAAAACATGGTGGAATATTGTCAAAGACCATAATATTTTTTAAATAGCATGTATTTATTATTGTCATTTCTTATAAATAAGAAAACAGAAAAAAACAACTGTGTCAAAGAAGACAACCTGCCCTTTTTCTTTCTTTTCTTTTCTTTTCTTTTCTTTTCTTTTTTTTTTTTTTTTTTTTTTTTGCAACAGGGTGCGGATATTTGCTAGATATACTCAAAAAGGGCAGTTTATCTTACTTTCTGCAGGCTGGACTGGCAGCCTGGAGGCCTGGGCAGGAGCTGTTGAGTCCAGGTCTGAAGGCCATCTACTAGCAGAATTCCCTCTTGCTTGGGTAGTATCAGTCTTTCATTGTATTCAGGTCTTCAACTGATTAGACAAAGCTCACTCTCGTGCTGGAAGTCGAATCAGTTGTTCTCAGACTTCACTGATCTAAATGTTAATTTAGTTCAAAGACACCCTCACAGAAACATCCAGAATAATGTCCTACCAAATACCTAGGCATCATGGCTCACCCCAGTTGACTCACAAACTTAACCATCACACGTGGCATACACATTTCCACTGAAGTGTCAGAGTGGATCATGTGGTACAGCAGTTATGTATTGGGAAAACTGCCAGTGAGGATTGCCATTAGCTTTAGAACTCAGCACCCAAGAACCTGCTCTAGATTTAGGTTTTTCCATGACCTATTTTTTAATATTCATTGAAATAAACCCCAAAATCAGATTCTGAAAGGCAGAGTGTGTGTGTGTGTATATATATATATATATTTTTTTTTTTTTTTTGATAAGAAACATATGGATTCATAGTCCAGGTTTTAGCACATAATGCTCTTGGTGGTGCATTCATTTCACATGCTTGTAATTTTCTCTTTCCTTAGTTGAGTATTTTATGTCTTTTTTTCTTCATTGTACTGAAGGAGCAAACAGAATGTTTTCGTTTGGCTCATAATAACTTAGTTATGGATTGATCGTCTTTTCTTTCTGATGGGTGCATGTAGGAGGGATAATACAAAGGCAAGGTAATTTTCTACAGTGATTTCTGAAGGTTTAAAGAACATTTTTGCATATGTTTGCTTTAAAAAAATAATCTAAGACCTGATTAGCTTAATGCGAAGTGAAAATTTTAGTCTCTGCATGAGCTGGTGATTGGAATTCTACAAAACACTCAGTCTTGATTTCAGAAATCCTGATGAGAGAATTCTTAAAATACATTCTTTATAGGCTTAATCCTTTTTTATGTTTGAGGTATTGGGTCATCAGAAAAGTCCTGGCACAGTTTTACATAGAAAAGCATAGAAAAATATCATGACTTTTCCAATGACCTAATATTTAGAACTACTACATCAGTACACGAACTCCACTGCTTTGTGTTAAGGATTCCCAGAACAATTTATACATCCCTCTATTAGAACTTGTGTCACTGTATCGTCATTATTTGCATATGCCTTTTTCATTTATTCAGTGATAATCTTCTTGAGGACAGGGATCCAATTCTATTTGACTAGCATTAATTGGGTACCCCGATGCAGAAGTTGGTATCTTACTCTAGAGAGCATAGTGGTCCAGATCAATAATAGATTAAGTTTTGTAATAGAGCTCATTACAAAGTGTTATTAAAAAAAAAAAAAAAAAAAGCACAGCTAGATTCAGCTCACAGTTTTAAGAATCTTCTATGTATTAACAGAGAGAATGACATTTCATCTGCTTTCTGATAGATAAATAGGTATTTTATAGGGAATGACATTTCACCTGGGTTCTGATGGGTAAATGGGTATTTTGGAGGTAGACACTTACCTCTTCTACCTGACTCTTCTTCATATCTTGGATAGTAATAGCCTCCAGCCTTTATAGCTTTTCATTACTGGTAGCCTTCAGCCTCTGGCCAAAAACTCATCCAGTGGTCAGAATGGTGCTATTATAAATTTACAACCTGTAGCCTCATCTAGGAATGTGTTTGCATATTCCTTCTTTATAGAATGCATTTTAATCCCTTTCTGGATAGAAAAAGGAAACTTTTCTTATTTGTGACCATTTTCATATTTATACAGCTGTGATTACTTCCCATCATAAATTAGGTTTGAAGGGAGAATTCTAGTCTGTGGAATGGGAAACCCTTTACTGACCATCTTAAAATGATCCGTTCCCATTACAGTAGTTCCCTCTTATTTGCTGTTTTGCTTTCTACAGTCAACCATTGTCTGCCAATAGGCAAATATGCTGCAATAAGATATTTTGAGAGCAATACCATACTAACATAACTTTTATCACGGTGTATCATTGTGATTGTCTAGTTTATTTTAATTTTTTTTTTCAAGAAAGGCAGTTTTAGTTTTAATAAGTCAAAATCAAAAAAATGTTAAGAGAACTTTGCTTAAGACTTAAAGCCAGGAAACATGTTAGGATTCTGTTTGAATAGTAGGTACATGGACCTGTCCACAACTCAAGAGAAGACAAAAATCCTCAACTCTGGAAAACAAAACCTAGAAGAAGATCAGTAATATTTTAGTCAAAAGTTATAAAATTCTGTTTCACAAGTTCAGACTCATGTGCTTTATCTTCTCTTGTGGTCCAATCTTTCTGTTTGAATTCTGGAAGATAACTTTCAGCTCTGGACTTGTCCCTTCCATTAAGCCGACCATGTTCTTAGTTGTTGGGTTTTTTTTTTTTTTTTTTTTTTTTTTTTTTTTTTTTTGAGAGATTTTCACTATAGTGCGTGTGCACTCGCCAGATAGACAGAAAGAGACATAGAAACAGAAAGCGAGAAATCACCCCCCAGGGGGGATGGTCACGCCGCAATCCCTTCTCCTCCATTCTCCTCTTGGGATCTTGGGCATGCACGCACACGTGCCTGGCATGAATTTTAAGTCACTGGGTCCGGGACGCGAACCGCGGTCAACTACGTGGGAGTCTAGCGACATAGCCATTACACGCTAACTGCTGGTTCCCTTCTTAGTTGTTTTTGAGCTCTTATTTCTATGTGTCTGTATTTAATTTTTCTGGTATAGCATTCCCTTCAGAACTTCTTAGAGAACTGGTCTGGTGTAGATAAATTCTCTCAGGTTTTGTTTATCTGAGAATGTTCTTGTCTTCTCGTCCCACATGATGGATAATCTTGCTGGATGTAGTATTCTTAGTTGAAATTGTTCTTCACTCAACACTTTGAGTATATCTTCCCATTCTTTCCTCGCTCACATTGTTTCTGATGAGAGGTCCACTGTTAGCCTGATGGGATATCCTTCGTAGGTAATTTGACATTTCTCTCTTGCCAGTCTTAGTATCTTGTCTTTGTCTGTGGTTTTCGTCAATCTGGCTATAATGTGTCTTGGAGATCTCCTTGGGTTGATCCTATTTGGGGGTCCTTTGCATTTCTTAGATCTATATTTTTGAATGCCTCTCTAGGTTTAGAAAATTTTCTTCCAGGATTTCATGGAATAGATTATCAATGCCCTTATTAGTCTCTTCACCTTCTGGGATACCGATTTTCCAGATGCTTGGACATTTAATGGTATCTAGTGTTTTTTGTATAGTATTCTCATTTTTGGGGGCTCTTTTCTCAGTCTTTGTGGTGGATTTTATTAGTCCAGCAATTCCGTCTTCTACATCTAAGATTTGATTTTCTGTATGATCTAGTCTGCTTTTAATACTTTAAAGTCAGGTTTTGACTTCCTGTATTATAGCCTTCATCTCCAACAGTTCCGTTTGATTCTTTTTTTATGGTGTATATTTCCTCTTTCAGCTCTCTCAAGAACTTCCTCACCTCCTGGAACTCATCAGCTCTTTTCTTCTGGAGTTCATTGTCTCTCTTTTCTTCCATCTCTGTCAGCTTCGTCACTTTGAAAATTCTCAATTCTGGTTTCTTTTGTTTGTTTGGTTGGTTGGTTGTTTTTGAGGTTTTTGCCACAGGGCCCATGTACTTGCCAGAAACACAGAGACAGAGAGACAGAAAGCGAGAAATCACTCCCCAGAGGGGATGGCTGTGCCGCAATCCCTTCTCCATTCTCCTCTTGGGATCTTGGGCACGCTCACACACGCACCCAGCGTGAGTTTAAGCCACTGGGTCTGGGACTCGAACCTCAGTCGACTACATGGGAATCCAGAGACATAGCCATTATGCCAACTGCTGGTCCCTGTTGTTAATTTCTTTGCTGTGCCTAATTTATAATTTTTTTAACAGTTACTGGGTAATTGGTTGCTATGGTAATGGGGTAGGGGCAGCCAATATGGAAATGTGACAGAGAACTGGGGCTAGGGGCAGTTTTTGTGGTGGGGCTAAACTGGAAGATGATTGTGAAATATTACACCTGGAAATAGTTTCTGATACCTGGAAGTTTCTGCAATCCAAACTGGTATAATTTCTGAATTCCCTAAGCTGTCACAGAACCTCTAGCCACAGAAGTCATGCATGAGTGTGGAGCAGGGAGCGGGACATGGTTGCCCTTTGCCATTAACCTCAACTTTGCTCTCTGACTATATTCCAGCTCTGATTCTTGCCACCCTGAGTACTCACCTGGCTTAGTCCAGCATAGTCTGTACCGTGGGTCCAGCACGGAGCTGCAAAGGAGTATAGTGATCTGTAGTTTTATGGGGAAAATGAGGTTCTGGAATTATGGGTGATCATTGAAGGTCTCGAAAGTTAGGCAGATAGAAGCCTGAACTGGATTAGATACTTCTTTACACTGTGTCTGTTGTGGGATGTTTATCAGAATATTCAAACTGCTTCCCACACTCATCTGTCTTCCTCACAAAACTATATATTTTTTGAGGGGAGGTATGTGTCTGGTAAGTCTCTTGCCTAGCACATGGTTGTGTTTAACTGAGTATTCAGTGTTGAGCTGTTCAATGTACAATTTTTTAATGTTGAGCAATGTACTAAGCACAGTAACTTTTTTTTGATGATTCCAAAAACTCAAAAGGAACAGTGTAACTAAGTGTTTGTATAATGGTGATTTCCTACTCCCTCATCAGCATATATGTTGATTAAGAAAAGGAACGTTCTCAAGAAATACAGTATTTGGTTTTTTTACAGTGTTCAATTCATGATACGCTGCCTATTTGGCTAGTGATAACTTTTTATTGTTGTATTTGAAGAGCCAATATTTAGTTACTATTTTATCAGTGAGTGATTAAGTGCAGTGTACACACGGCCATGTGATACGTAACACTGTTCCTGTCCGTGATAGACTGTAGATAACAGTGGTCCTAGAAGATGTAGCAATTCACCATAGCCATCGTGCCGTTGGGGCGCAGCGTGTAGCACATACATCTCTAACATGTTTGTGGCAATACGGTATAAACACATCTACTGCCCTGCCAGTCATATAAAATACAGCACATGCAGTTATGTGTGGTATGTTATTTGTGATAATGCTTGTGAACGATTATCTTCCTGGTTATGTATGTGCTTTTCTTACTGTCCATTTAGTTATTTTAGAATGTATTTTGCTTGTTTTAAGCAAGGTTTATTAGAAGACAGTACCTGTTGGGGCCTGCAGGTGGCGCAGTGGTTGAGGTGCTGGATCCCCACGTGGCCAACCTTGCTTCAAGTCTCAGACCTGATGGCTTGCCTTCTCATGTTCACTTTCTCTCTCTCTGGTCAAATTAAAACATCATCGTAATGGGACCAGCAGTTAGCGTAATGGCTATGTCACTGGACTCCCACGTAGTCAACCGCGGTTCGCGTCCCGGACCCGGTGGCTTAAAACTCACGCCGGGCACGTGTGTGTGCGTGCCCAAGATCCCGAGAGGAGAATGGAGGAGAAGGAATTGCGGTGTGACCATCTCCCCTGGGGGGTGATTTCTCACTTTCTGTCTCTATGTCTCTCTCTGTCTGTCTGGCAAGCGCACGCGCCCTATAGCAAAAACCTCTCCAAAAAAAAAAGAAAAAAAATCATCATAATAAATATAATTAAGTAAATCTAAAAAAAAAAAAAAAGACAGTGTGCTGTGTTACAGTGACAGCAGCTTCATAAAGCTTATTCACTGTGTCCCTTGCTCACATCATTTTTTTTTTTTTTTTTTTTTTTTTTGGAGAGGTTTTTTGCTATAGGGCGCGTGCGCTCGCCAGGCAGACAGAGAGAGACAGAGAGATAGAAAGCAGGAAATCACCCCCCAGGGGGGATGGCCACGCCGCAATCCCTTCTCCTCCACTCTCCTCTCGGGATCTTGGGCACGCACGCACACGCGCCCGGCGTGAGTTTAAGCCGCCGGGTCCGGGACTCGAACCGCGGTCGACTACATGGGAGTCCAGCGACATAGCCATTACGCTAACTGCTGGTCCCACATCATTTTGATCTTGTGTGGCGTGGTTCAACACGGTCCCTAAGGGTACAAAATGCACCACTAATGTTGGCAGTAAGAGGCCACATCGACTGATTGACCTGGAAACAAAATTAAAAGTGATTAAGGATTACATAAGTTTTACATGGCTTTTTGCTTACCAGTCAGGCATGTCCCATTCCACCATAGCTACTTGAAGAATAAGAGCAGAATTACAGAAACGTGCTAAAGGGTCTGTCTGCATCAGGTCCAGTCGTGACACACTGTGGGCCGATCACAGTTGCTGCTCTCAGTAGGCTGAGGCCCCATGGGAGTCCTGGGTTTGATTCTTTGCTCACCTTAAAATGCTGGGTTTGGTGGCTTATAGCTGTCATCCCAGCGATTCTGGAGGCTCAAGCAGAGGAATTGTGACATGAACCTCTCCCCCAACAAAGGTCAGCTTTACTGATGGCAACAAGACAAATGAAAAATCAAAAGGGGCCTGAATCAGATAATGGAGAAACTTTTTTTTTTTTTTTTAAAAAAAAAGAATTATTATTTTATTTAACTTTATTTATTTATTTAAATTTGACTAGAGAGGAACAGTGCAAGAGAGAGAAGGAAAGTGAGAAAGCAGGCCACCAGGTCCTGGACTTGAACTGTGGTCGGCCGTGTGGGAGTCCAGCACCCTTAACTACCATGCCACCTGCCAGCTCCTGATAATGGAAAAATTTTTTGTGTATGTGTGAGAGGTTTTTGCTATAGGGTGCGTGAGCGCACCAGAAAGACAGAGAGAGACAGAGAGACAGAAAGCGAGAAATCATCCCCCAGGGGGGACGGCCACGCTTTCAGTCCCTTCTCTTCCATTCTCCTCTTGGGATCTTGGGCATGCATGCACACTCTCCTGGCATGAGTTTAAGCCACGAGGTCTGGGACTCAAACCACGGTTGACTACATGGGAGCCCAGCAACATAGCCATTATGCTAACTGCTGGTCCCTGGAGAAACTTGTAATGACCTGGATTGAGGACCAGACAGAACCGTACCCCTCTCAGCACCATGATGATCATGACCAAAACAAAATGTATGTTTGAAAGAAAATGTATGTTTGATATTGAAAGAAAATGCGGGTTCTCATACAGGTTGAATTACTGCTGTCTTGGGTGGCTTGGAGAATTCACGAATTGTTATCCATTACATAACATTAATAGGAACAGAGAGTCTGTAAGTATGGAGGCACTGATGGGAAGGCACTGGAGATTGTGGAAAGTCTAGATAAGCTGGTCATGGCGGAAGGTCACTTAGCCAGGCAAGTCTTCAGTGTCAATTGAAGCTCCTTATTCTGGAATCAGATGCCTGAACGGACTTTCATTCAGAGGAGGCCAAGTCCCTGCCAGGTTTTCTCAAAGCTCTTCAGACAGGTTAGCAGTCTTGTTTGGGAGCATTGTTACTGCACATTGAAACCCTGTGGAATGTGGCACGGGGAGAACCCCAGGGCCTTCAAGCATATCAGTAAAGCACACACCGCCAGTGTGCTATGGGAGCATTAAGAAGTCATAGTTGGTGACCAGCAAGTGGTATGGAGCTTAAGTCCCTGGACTCTCACATGGTTGACTATGGTTTGAGTCCTGGACCTGGCAGCTTGAAAATCATACTGGGTGCCTGTGCGTATGTGCCCAAGACCCCAGTAAGAGAATGAAGGAGAAGAGATTGAGGCATGGCCATGCCCCCTGGAGGATGATTTCTCACTTTCCCTCTCATTGTCTCTGTCTCTCTTGGGCGAGCACACACCATGGCAAGAACTGTAGGGGAAAAAAAAAAGTAGTAATAGTTATGATTGACCCAGCTTGACTTGTAGTAAGCCACCCTGAATTGCTTTGCCAATGACAAGGAAAAGTACAGTTTGGAGAATAAACTTCCTTTCAAAATGTTGCTTATTGTTGATAGTGTTCCTGCACATCCTCCTTTTATTGGTATCTTCTTCCCAATGCCAAGTGGTATATCTCCCTCCAAACACCAACCTCTTCGATCCAACCAGTGGATGGAGGAGTTACAACAGTTTTAAGGTCTGCCACCTGAGGAAGACCCTTGCCTAGGCCATCACTGTGACTGAGAAAATAGTGATGCAATTCTGGGAAGATTACAACACCTCTGAGTGCATCATGAACCTTGCCTGTATCTTGGGTCATTATGGCCAAGGAGTACGTGAAAAGCATCCAGAAGAAGGCACTCAGAAGGTTGTCCATGACTTCAAAGGATTTGTCAAGGTTGAGGAGGTTGCAAAAATCAGCAAGGCTGTGGTTGAGGTGGCAGACAGCTTTAACCTGGGTGTGGGTGAGGATGGCACTCAGGAGCCCCCAGAAATGTTCCTGAGGAGTGAACTAATGAGTTCCTGGAATTGGAACAGAGAGCTCAAGAAGCAGCAAGAGAATAGCGAAGTGCAGGAGAACAAGGACCTGCAAGACAACTCATAATGAAGCAGGACCTTTTGCAGCCTGAGCAATCTCCTTAAACAGTTTTGAAAACATGGACTCCAGTATTGAAAGTTTTTCATTAATAGAAGTATGGGGTGTCATATGCTTGCAAGCAAACCTATGATAAAAGGGAGAAACTAACCAAGCAAGCCACCATGGACATATTTCTGATGAGAGTGACACCTCTTCAAGCAGAGCCTCAGGCAGGCTGCTCAGTAACTATTCCAGAAGAAGGCATTATTGTCATAGAAAATGACAGCTCCGTGTCACAGGAGATGGCAGCTCCAGCCCCTAAGACCTTCAGTGGGACAGGAGGTAGAGGCAGAAGACAGTGACAGTGATAATCCTGACCCTGTATAGACCAAGGCTAATGTGTGTGTTTGTGTCCTGGTTTTTAACAGAAAAGGTTTAAAAAATTAAAAATAAGACATTTTAGAGATAGAAAAATGTTTACGGAATAATCACTGTAAAGAACAAAACATCTTTGTGCAGCTCTACAATGTGTATTTTAAGCTAAGTATTATTACAAAACAGTTAAAAAGTTAAAAGTTTATAAAGTAAAAACGTTACCAGAAGCTGTTAATTTATCACAGAAGAAATAAAAAGAAATTTGTTTAGTACATTCAGTATAGCCTAAGTGTACAATGTACAGTGTTTGCCAAGTCCAGAGCAGTGTCCCCTAGTAGCCTCGGCCTTCACATTCTGTCCCCACTCACTGACTCACCCAAACCAGTTTCCAGTCCTGCAAGCTCTTTTCATGGTGAGTACTCTGTACAGCTGTGCAGTTCTTATACCATATTTTTACTATACTGTTTCTGTTTAGATACACAAATACATACGTTGTGTCAAAATTGCCTGTAGTATTGGGACCAGCAGTTAACATAATGGCTATGTTGCTGGACTCCCATGTAATCGACCGTGGTTCTAGTCCCAGACCTGGTGGCTTAAAGTCACGCCGGGCACATGTGTGTGTGTGTCCAAGATCCTGAGAGGAGGATGGAGGAGAAGGATTGCGGCATGGCCATCCCCCCTGGGGGGTGGTTTCTCGCTTTCTGTCTCTGTCTGTCTCTGTCTTCCTGGTGAGCGCATGCGCCCTATAGAAAAAAACCTCTTCCAAAAAAAAAATTGCCTATAGTATTCAGTACTACAGTTGCAGGGCAGGTTTGCCGCCGAGGAGCAGTGGGCTGTCCCATCTGGCCGAGGTGTGTAATAGGCTGTGCCGTCTGGAGGTCACATGGTGACGAAGTTCCTACTGCTGCGTTTCTCAGAATGTATCACTGTGGTCACTCAGCAGCCCAGGACTGTGCTCACTCCCTTTTCTTAGTAGACTGTGGACATAGCTTTCTCTTTTCAGTTTACTGTTGCTGCTTCTGTTGTTGTAGTCAAACTATTTTGAAAATGTTTACTTGATTCTCTCCCGTTTTTAGAATGATTTACTGCAGTTATGGTTCTGATAGAATCATCAACATTTTATCAGTTTGTTCTTTAGCCATACCCTGGATGTATTTGTTTTTGTTTTCTTTTTAAAGAATGATTTATTAAGTTTTATTTACTATCATTATTTGTTTAATGTGCTGAAGGGCATGTGTGTTCACTGGAGCGAGGCAGAGAGAAAGGGAGAAAGCTGGCTGCCAGGTCTAGGACTCACACCTCAGTTGGCCATGTGAGAGTCCAGTGTCCCAACCACCAAGCCACCTGCTGGCCTCACTCTTGATGTATTTGAACAAAAGTAAAATAATTTTTTAAATAAAAATAAAATAAAATAATTGCTCCCAAAGTCTCTCATTGACTTATTTAGTAACAATAACCATTTCATCTGGTAGTTCTGTATATTACTTTTCTTGAAGTGCTTTGGATTGATATTCCTATTTATTTCTCAAAGTAGGACTTCATCTTTTCCTTCTCTCAAACATATACTTTAACAATTCTTGAATTTTCTCAGAATATCTTATAGTCAACAACTTTTGGGTCACAGCTGTATCTTAGCTTTTCTTCCCTAATAAATTAAAAACCTGTACCAAAAGGCTACATGAAAGTATTGATTTTGATCATCCGGGGTTTAAGCTGTCTGTTCGGAAGTGTTTATTAGTCTTTAGGAAATGGAGATCACACCTGTTCGTGGTCAGTAATTCTTTCTTTGTTGCTTCCCCATTCCCAGCTCTTTTCTTGAATCTCATTTGATAACTAAATTTCTATTCTATTTAAGATTGAACTTGAAGGGAAGTTTAATTTCCTCTACAGACCTTTAAACCCTTTTAGCCTTGGGCCCCGCCGTGGTGGCGCCGTCGGAAGGGTGCTACTGTGTCAGGCTGGAGCACAGAGGAGACCCAGCAGGGTCTCTGGGCCAGCCTGAAGCTTCCCTACCTGGGAAGTTGGGGCGGGTGAGACTTTGTCAGAAGTAGCCCCCCCCCCCCCGCCCCCGACCCATTCTCATTTCTCTCTTACAAAAACACAGCAGAAAACAACTTTTTAGTTTTCAGGTCAACATGATTCTTTCTGGATTTGCTCTCTTTCACCAAGTTGGGTTTGTTTGTTTGTTTGTTTTGGAGAGGTTTTTGCTATAGAGCATGTGAACTTGCCAGAAAGAAAGAGACAGAGAGACAGAAAGCGAGAAATCACCCCCAGGTGAGATGGCCATGCCACAATCCCTTTCTCCTCCATTCTCCTCTTGGGATCTTGGGCACGCACACACACGTGCCTGGCGTGAGTTTAAGCCACCAGGTCCAAGACTCAAACCGAGGTTGACTACATGGGAATTCAGCGACATAGCCATTCCGCCAACTGCTGGTCCCTCACCAAGTTTTACTAAAGCAGAACCAAACCACTGCAGATGTTGATCACTCCCCCACCTCCACCCATTCTCTGTTTCACAGCCTCCTATTTGGAGGACGCCATGAGTGAGATGACCCTCACCTCTGCTCACTGGTTTTGGTGTGTGGCGTGACACTCATGTAGCCAAAGTAGCAATAGTTAGTCCACCTTGGTTCAGTCATATGAACCATGGTCTTTGGGACCTTTTTTGAAGGGGTGGAGGTGAGGGAAGACAAGATTTCTGTGTTACTCTCGGTTGCATGTTGTGGCCTGTAAGACCTGGAATTGGCACAGCCATTTTTCCATGATAATTTGATCTGGTCTGATGGACACTGTGAGCTGTCTGATGCCAGCGTCTGCCCACGGAGGAGAGCATTGAGATTTTAGAGAAATAGAGCAAGAAACTGGATGAAACCACTCACGGAGCTCACTCTACTTCTAGACTAGTTATCCGTGAGATCCAGTTTCTCTATTGGCCATAGTGCAGTAGTTTCAGGTACTTGCAGGGTGTCCTGACTAATGCATACACATTTTAAAATAATTGGTATTTTGTTTGCTTGTTTAGAAAAATAATATGAACTCATTGTATAGAATTTGAAAAATACAATGTTCCCTTTTTTTTGTTTTACAGACATTTCAATCATATCACATAAAAGCACTTCCTTTTTTTTTTTGGACAGGTTTTTGCTATAGGG
Source organism: Tupaia tana (assembly GCA_026018925.1). Classification (NCBI taxonomy): domain Eukaryota; kingdom Metazoa; phylum Chordata; class Mammalia; order Scandentia; family Tupaiidae; genus Tupaia; species Tupaia tana. Next base: position 9,678,814 of record JAKSZU010000017.1, on the reverse strand, counting down.
TGCATGCGCTCACCAGACAGACAGAAAGAGACAGAAAGCGAGAAATCACCCCCCAGGGGGGATGGCCACGCCACAATCCCTTCTCCTCCGTTCTCCTCTCAGGATCTTGGGCACGCATGCACACGTGCCCGGCGTGAGTTTTAAGCCACCGGGTCTGGGACGCGAACCGCGGTCGACCACGTGGGAGTCCAGTGACATAGCCATTACGCTAACTGCTGGTCCCAATGCACTTCCTTTTTTAAATTTTTTTTCAAGCCACTGGGGGACTCAAGCTGCAGAGTTGGCTGTGTGAGATTCGGTTTTCTCTTACACACATTTTTGAGCATTTACTCATAATGTTAAATGTTCCTTTAAAATGATGCTTTTAATGCTTACATAATGTTCTTTTGGATGATTTGACCACAATGGTAGTTATCAATTATTGAACATTTTCTTTCTAGTTATAATTTTACATGTTTAAGGCATACAGTGTGATGTTTTAATACATGTACACAATGTGTAATAGTCAAATTAATGTCTGTCACCTCAAACATTTTTCATTTCTTTGTGGTGAGAACACTCAGTCCTTCTTGTAGATATTTTGTAATATATTGTTGTTAACTGTAACCAGTTACCTCACTGTGCAGCAGAGAACACTAAAACTTATTCTTCCCATCGGTAACTTTGTACCAGTTGAACATTCTTAGTTACATCTTAATTTATCATGATGATGTCAGTCACGCAACTCTTTTTACTTTGGCCAGGGTTACAGTAATACCAGATGTAAGGGAATTCTGTGTACTTTTTTGCTTGTTGTTTTTCTGGAGAAGTGGAATAAATTTTACATCACACTGACCTTTAGTTTCTATAATGTAGTATATCCTTAAGTTCGTCCCTTTGGTCTCTGATTTTTTTTTTTAGGCCTTATTAAGAAATGACTTATTTGTGATATGGTACATAATTCTGTAAACTCAGAGTAAACACTAGCAAATTAAAATTTCCAATAATTCTGTTGATGCCAAATCTTTTTAGCTTTGTTTACCTCGTATCTCCTGCCAAAGTATTTGACAGCAGAATAGAAATAAATATTTTACTGAAAATGTTCCTTCACTGTATTTTACTGTACCCTCATTCTCTTAGTCAGAAGTAAGGAAATTGCTCACATTTCCAAGGGGGCCCATATCTTCAGTAATGACTTTAGACTTCTTGGTGGATCATTCTAATTGTATATGCTACTTTTACCACAGCCATTAATATAGTTCCTTATAGTATTTACTTCTCAGTCATATCTTTTAATTTCTAGCTGAATAACTTGTTTTTTTAAGCAACTTTTTGTTATGACCTAGTTAATGGTAATTTTAAAGAATATAGTCAGACTAACCAGTCTCTGCTTATTCTAGAGACGCTTTCCAAACACATAACTTCTCCCACTCCCACAGCGCACACTGTCCCTGGAGTTGAAATGACTGCAGTACCATCCAAATAATTTATTATAATTTTATAAAACGAGTCCCACAACTTAATCTTTTAGACTGGTTTCTGCTGGTGAGTCATTGCATAAATGGGTTTTTGTTCTGCTCTTTCTTTTCGTGACTGCATATATTTTTTTCTTCTTGCATCTCATGTACTTTTGGTTTAAGGCCTTTATTGGAAGGAAAACCTTGTCTCCCATGAAAGAAATGCCATTCTATCCACACCCCCACATTTTATATATTTTCATTTTCTTTTAGTAATGCCTATTTCCCACTTGTCAAGCCCTTTAATCTGTTGCTACACAGCTTGTTCCTTTTATGTTTTAAATCTGTTTCTGACCTCCTTCCCTCTGTATATCAGTTTCCTCTCTCCTGTAGTCACTGCCTCATTTAGCTATCCCAACTCACTACCTATTTTTTCCTCCTTAATTGTCTTACCTTAGTTCTTACTCTTGTAAACATGTTATATGAAAGGATGTTTCCTGTAATAATCTGGCAAATCTTGTCACGATAGTGTTATCAAAATGTATCTTCTAAATGACAGTTGTACAACAGATGAAGATGCTTTGAAGTCTTTAAAAAATGTTCTCAATATGAAGTCAAGAGAGTTTTTATGAGAGTCAGGTATCATTAAAAAGATTGACTGGCTTTCAGTCAGGTCCCTTGGAGGGCAGTGTGAGTCTGAACTGGAATTAGCTAACCTGGCATGGTGAAGGGGACTGCGTTGTAGAGCGGGAGCACCATGTACAGAAAAAGGAGTTAGCCATTAAGATGTCCATTTGGGTTACCGTATGTAATTTAGTGGGACTGGCGTGTAGGGTGTCTGTGGAGGAGTCTCGGGAGGTAGATTGGGAAATACGGGTGTGTATGAATGTTGAAGTAACAGTTGTGGAGGCCAGCTATGGATAGAGGAGTGACATAATTTGCATTGCAAGGAATTGCTTTGGTGTCCTTGTAGATGATAGGTTCAGGGGGAGGCCAGTTGGAGCTGGGGAGATGCTTGAGGAGGCTGTTGCATTTAATAAAGGTCAAAATTGAGAACTTGGTGCCAGCAAGTGACGTGGTGGTTAAGGGTGCTGGACTCCTACATAGCCAGACATGGTTTGAGTCCTGGACCTGGTGGCTTGCTTTCCCTCATTCCCCCTCTCTCTCTCCCTCTGTCCTTCTCTGGTCAAATTATAATAAATAAATAAGTAAGTAAGTAAAGTTAAATAAATAATTCTTTTTTAAAAAATTGAGAAACTGAAGCAGCATGAGTTTAGAAAGGAAAAGATAAATCCAAATGATACTAGGAGACAGAATCTGTGACACCTATGTTTTGATTAAATGTGGGTGGTAGAAAGTCATTTACGAAAAGAAAAAGTTATAATTATCCTAGAGATTCTGGCTTACATGGGTTCCTTATCATTCACTGGGAGACAAAGTAAAGTTGAAGTTATAAGGGCACATTGATTAATCTGAGGTATTTTGATATATCCAAGTGTAAATCTCCTGTTTTCTGTTAGATGAAAGGAGAGAAAAATTGGAAATTTGTGGTAGTCAGTGAGGCCTTAGATTTGGTTCAGATGGTTCATGCACAGGGCCAGGTCTCTATTAACCCTAGTTTTAAAACCTACCCCTTTAGAAATAAATGGTTCTCAGAACCAGCAAATAGCATAATGGTTATGTCACTGGACTCCCAGTTAGTCAACCACAGTTCAAGACCCGGACCCAGCAGCTTGAAACACACCAGGTACATGCCCAAGATCCTGAGAAGAGAATGGAGAAGGAGGGATCGTGGCGTGGCCATCCCCCCGGGGGGTGATTTCTCACTTTCTGTCTCTCTGTCTCTCTCTGTCCGGCTAGTACATGTGCCCTATAGGAAAAATATTTCTCAAAAAAGAAAGAGAAAGGAAGAAGGAAAGAAAGAAATTCTCCAGAGACGGTTCTCCAGAATGGCATTTTGAGTCGTACTCATGGTGCTGTAGCCAGTCTCCCATCCAAGTCCTCAGTGAACACCCGTCTCCTTTTACGATCTGCTGTAACAGTCCCTAGACCCCGTAGTATAGATACCAGTTCCTTACTGTTTTCATAACTCTAAGGAAACTTAAAACTTTTTTTTTATTGTTCTAAAGCGGTAGTATCTATTCCAAATAGATTTTAAACCTAATAGAGAAGTAGCAGTCATTATTTTTATTTTTCTAACTTAGAGTTTACATTGATTTTCCAATGCTTTTTGTTAGTTTGCCTCGTGAAGCCTCTATGTGAGCATGAAATCATAAATTCAGCTTATTGTACTAGCACACCTGAAAATTCCTTCTTGGACTTTAATTGTAAAGTCAGTTAGTTCCTTTTGTTTATTTCCCCCAAAGCCAGTTATTTTAATGTTTTTACTTGGCAGCTTTGTTGGGAACTTCAGCCTTTCTCAAGCCGTCATCTTAAAGGGTAAATTCCTTCCTGTGCCACCTGTTCCTTTCCTTCTCTTGTCCCGTTTTTGGCTTTGGGGATTGTATGAGTTGCTTCACTTCTCCCTGGGTGGCATAGTGGCTTGGCTTCTTGGATTTACTCTTCTTTCCATTTCCCTGGCCTGTTCGCCCAGGTTTCTTTCCTTTCTGTCACTGGCAGTGTCATCACTAAGCTGCCTCCTCGCCATTGGAGGTCAGGCGGAGTGTGGACATAGGGCTTCGGGGACAGCACGAGTGCTTGCAGGTTGCCGGGGCCACCGTGGGGATGTGACTTGTGCAGTCGCTCCCACTCCCACAGACACTGTCACACAGCAGTGATGGCCCTGCTCACACGGGTCCCTCCAGGTGCCAGTACTGCCAGGTGCCTATTTGTAGGCATGCACAAAGATTTTTGTTATCGTACCGAAATGTGAAGGGAAAAAGGATGCCAAATTGATTCCTATAAACATTGAAAAGGATTGTGGTGGGACCAGCAGTTGGCGTAATGGCAATGTTGCTGCTATCCTACGTCCAGTCCCGGATCCGGTGACTTAAACTCACGCCGGGTGCCTGTGCGTGCATGCCCAAGATCCCGACAGGAGAATGGAGGAGAAGGGATTGCGGCGTGGCCATCCCCCCTGGGGGGGGGGGGTGATTTCTCGCTTTCTATCTCTGTTTCTCTCTGTCTTTCTGGTGAGCGCACATGCCCTATAGCAAAAACCTCCATAAAAATTTTAAGAAAGGGATTGTGGTTAAAATATCAATTGTAGGGCCAACAGGTGACATGGTGGTTAGGGCACTGGATTTCCACATGGCTGACCATGTTTGAGTCCCAGACCCAGTGGCTTGGAAAATCACACCAGGCACATGTGCATGCTTGCCCAAAATCCCAAGAGGAGAAAGGAGGAGAAGGGATTGCGGCTTAGCCATCCGTCCCTGAGGTGTGTGTGTTGAGGTGAGTTCTCGCTTTCTCTTTCTCCCTTTCCCTCCTTCCTCCTCCCACCTCCATGGCAAACCTATACACCCTATGGCCCAAAAACTTTGGAGGGGGGAAACAGATAAAATACCAATTGTAGTTTGGCTAGCAATAATGAAAAGTCTCCATTTTTGTAAGGTCTCCTGATGGGATACATGATTTATTTTTAAACAAGTAGCCATTCATTTAGAACTACAAACATGAACCTCTGACTAATAAATGCCCTTTTAAAATCATTTCAAGGATGCTCACAAGTTATCTGAGAATATCCTTATTTCACATATAAACATACATTTTGAGGTGCCGTAGAATGCCAGTGCAGAAAGTCTATATAAACTGAGGTTAAAATTTTGTGTCATTGTTGATTGGACAGTGGCGTTTCAGTGATAAGCAGCATTTGTTGTTTGTTTTTATTGCCAAAGAAAAAAATAGTTGTCCAGATGTTTACATTCTAAACCTATATAGACATTCACGTGCTGGCAGGCACATAAAATTCTTGTTATTTTTTAATTGAAGTCAGATTTATATTTTAAAAAAAGATATGTTTCCTTTTATTTCTTTGACAATAGTAACTTTTAACATTTTTTTTTTTAATTTGTTCTCAAATTCTTGCTTCCAGTGTTGGCATAACTCTTCTCCCACTTCCTTGGAGGGTCATCTGTGGGAAGTCGCCGCGGTGTGTGAGAGTCTGCATTGTGCTCTTTGGTTTCCCGTCTGCCTCGACTTTCCGCTCTAACACGAGGCCATTCCTTTAGTTACGGTTAAAATGAGACATGCATGGCTGATTCACACTTCACTGCCTGCCTTCACACACACAAATGCCTCGACCTCACATCTAATCAAGACTCTTGCCATATGCCAGACTCTTGCTGTCATCCCAGCACCAGCAGATGGTGGGGACGGACCCCCGCGGCAGCCTGACCCAGTGTAGCAATGATCAGGAAAGGAAGGATTTTAACGTGGCTGTTGAGTTCAGTGCCTTTTAGCTTCTTGCTAAAAACAAAACAAATAATTGCATTAAGGAATCATTGATGTCGGTTTCTGGTAGTACCTTGGTACCTTAAACACTTATTTTCAGTCTGTGAAGCAGAATAAAAGCACATCTTGGCAGTTTTACGTTTCTTTAACACAGAATCCGGGATACCCAGGGAGTGCATGGGACACTTTGGAAACCTTGATTAGGAAGATGTTTTACATCTAGTACACGTGCAGGCAAATGTGCATACACAAAATTTAAGCCAGAATTTCACCCACAGCGTTTTACCTTAGGATGCTCATTATTTTTGTGTTGCTTTGTTGTTGACGTAGGTATTGTTTATTTCTTTTTCTAAGGAATTGCTGGTCCTAGTTCACCGAGTATATTTCAGAGCTCACTAACAGGGATTAGGACCCATTGTTTGGAAAATGGTATACTGAAACAATTAGTGCTGCCTATAAAGACATACATTATTTATATCTTTGTGGACTATTCAGATAGCTATTAAAAGTTATAGTCCCACTCTCTTAATCAACATAGTCCCACTCTCTTAATCAACATAGTCCCACTCTCTTAATCAACAACAAGGTCTTCAAGAGATTCATGGGGGACTAGCAGATGGTATAATGGTTATGTCACTGGACTCCCACATAGTTGACAGACCTGGCAGCCTAAAACTCACACTGGGTGTGTGTGTGCATCCCCAAAATTCTTAGAGGAGGGTGGAAAAGAAGGAATTGTGGTGTGGCTATCCTCCCTGGAGGGAGATTTTTTGCTTTCTGTCTCTCTGTGGCTCTTTATCTCTCTGGTGAGCACAAGCTCTCTATACCAAAAATCTCTCCTAAAAACAAAAGAAAGAAAAGATAAGAAATTCATGGAAAATGCAAACAATGAGAAAATATATATGAAATTTATTTTTTGCCCTAAAATAAATGTGTACTTTTAACTCTATTTTTCTACTAACTTTTTTTTTTAAGTTTATTTATTCTGTGAGTGAGAGAGAGGGAGAGAGACATAAAGACCGCTCTCCTGACAGCATCTCGGCCCCATGGTCCACTACCAGCTTCACACTGTTCAGATCGCACGAAGCAGCAACCTTCCCACGTACGTCACCCCCTGGAACGTTGTGTTTTACTCCTGCACCACTGTCTGGTCCCTTCATGAACTTTATTTTTGTTTTTTTTTGGAAGAGGTTTTGCTATAGGGCACGTGCGCTCACCAGACAGACAGAGAGAGACAGAGAGACAGAAAGCAAAAAATCACCCCCCGGGGGGATGGCCATGCCGCAATCCCTTCTTCTCTTCATTCTCCTCTCAAAAACTTGGACACCCACGCACACGCACCCGGCGTGAGTTTTAAGCCACTGGGTCCAGGACGTGAACCGCAGTCGACTACATGGGAGTCCAGTGACATGGCCGGTACACTAACTACTGGTCCCCCTTCATGAACTTTGAACTTGTTGCAGTACCCGTGTATCAGCTGCCATTTATTTTAACAAGAAATCTTCAGGGTTCTCTGTTGTTTGTATGCATGTCTGAGGAACTAAAGGCTGTAGAGGAGCTTTGCACAGAGGCAGATGTACATGGAATGCTTTAAAGAGCCTCAGCCTTCTCTTTAATCATCTGCCATTTCTCCTTATTGTGCACAAATATAATTTTACGCCTTAAGCTTCTTCATTTTCATCACCATTCCAGGTGCTCCAGTTAATCTTTTATTTTAAGAGGTCATTCTTAAAATAATCGATACTGGAAGCAGCTTGGTTTTATAGGCTCTTTATTTGCATTTTAATGAAGAAGATAGGGAAAGAAGTAGGAGCTTCATGAATTTCTGTATCACCAGAGTTCTGAATCCCAGGGACGTGCCATCCATTCGCCTTCATTAGTGATGGAGTGAATGATTTGTCTGAAAAACAGTCATGTGAAACTGTAATCTCAGCTCTCGTCACTCCTTCCTTCAATGTAACATGATAGGAGGTGAGTTTCTGCATACTGTAACTGTCATTTTTAAGTTGCTATGGCATTATACAGTATAACAGCATATTTATTGTGAAATATACGCTCTTACAGTGCCAGGAATTCAAAAGTAACATAGAAAAATGCATTCCCGTGCTGAATAGATAGGATTAGAACTAACATTCTAAGTGAGCTTGGTATACACATGATTTAGAAAGAATGCCTTCATGTTCTGACTATAGATAGACAAAATATAAAGTGTTTTATGCAGATGTAACTCAAGATATAAGCAGCTTGTGGAACAGAAGGTAGTTTTCTATGAATACATACATTGGAATGTTATACTGAAATGCATTTCTACTATGGATGGAGGGAAATTCTTAAAAAATTCATTGTGCAGTAGGTAAAGTTGTCAGTGTTAGGGGTAAAGATTTATACTAAAGCTCTTTGTATATCTCTCTTTCAGATGCAGAAACAAGTGAAAAGCTCCAAGGAAGTGGAATACTTCAGCTGTTTGCAAGTCTGTTGACTCCCCAGTCTCCCTGCACAGCCAAAGTAGCTAACGTCATAGCAGAAGTAGCCAAAAATGGTGAGGTTTTCCTCAAGAACTTTTCCGCTGGGAACATCTTCAGTTTTACACCTTACCTGTCAGTATGTTTTATTAATTTACATTTTAATTTTGTAGAGTAGACATTTTTTAATTTCTGTTTTTTCTTTTCCTTGGCTTTTTTTTTTCATGTAATTATTTTAAATGACTATAGTTAGAGGCATTCTAGTCATACATTTCTCATTTGCTGTTCCATTCCTCCAGAGTAGAAGGAAGGGAAGCCACTGCTAGTCCCAGCTCCGTACATGTCATTCCTTACTGTGGGTGTAGCATTCTCAGGCTTGCCATGAGCCATTCATCTTCCATGTCATGGGAGAGCTTCCTTTTCTCATGTGTGGTTTGCGCTATACCCAGGTAAACTCTCTACCCTTCTCTCGTTCCATTGGACATTGACGCTTGACTTCAGCAGTGCGCTTGGAATGTATGTTCTGTTTTCTACACTCACCTTCATGAAAAACATGTTGTTTAATTTCCATGTGAAAGGGCCACGAGGTGGCATGGTGGTTAAGGTGCTGGATTCCCATGTGGCTGACCATGGTTCAAATCCTGGACTCAGTATCTTGAAAATCAATCTGGGCATGTGTGCATACATGCCCAACATCTTAAGAGGAGAATAGAGGAGAAGGGTGACTCTCAGATGGCATAATGGTTACGTTGCTGGACTCCTACATAGTTGACCATGGTTCGTGTCCCAGAACTGGTGGTTTAAAATTCACTTCAGGCGTGTGTGCATGTGTGCCCAAAAATCCCAAGAGGAAAATGAAGGCGAAGGGTGTCCAGCAGATGGCATAATGGTTATGTTGCTGGACTCCCAGATAGTCAACCGTGGTTCATGTTCTGAAACCAGCGGCTTAAAACTCAAGTTGGGCATGTGTGCATGCATGCCCCAAATCCCAAGAGAATGATAGAGAAGGGATTGCAGCATGACCATCCCCTCTGGAGGGTTATTTCTTGTGCGCGCGCTCTCTCTCTCGCTCGCTCTCTCTCTCTCTCTCTCTCTCTCTCTCTCTCTGGCAAGCGCACGCACCCAGTAGCAAAAATCTCTCATAAAAAATAAGAGAGAAAGAGAATGGGGAAGGGATTGTGGTGTGGTCATCCCCTTTGGGTAGTGATTTCTCACTCTCCCTCTGTCCCCTTCTCTGTCTCTCTCTAGCAAGCATACACGCTCTATAGCAAAAACCTAAGGGTTTGGGGAATAAAAAAAAACACAAGGAAAAAAAGTTCATAGGAACAACTCTGGAAAAGTAACAATGACAATGAAACATGCTCTTCTGTATTGTTTATATCCAGAGAGAGATTTTTGGAACAAATTATGGCAGAAATATTTGTGTAAAGTTTTAATTTAGTCAGTTTACAAAAAGCCCCACAAAATTCTTAAAGCAGTTTTTTAAAGGACCTATTTATTTTATTTTATTTATTCATTTATTTTAAATTTTGCTACAGGGCATGTGTGCTCACCAGGGAGAGAGGTGGGGGGGGGGTCAGAAAGCAAGCCACTAGGTCTAGTACTCAAACCACGGCTGGCCATGTGGGAGTCCAGCACCTTAACGGTCACTCCACCTACTGGCCCTTTAAAGCAATTTGTAAGCAGAAGGGAAGACTATACTAACTGTAATACCTTTAATGAACCTCTAGTCAAAGTTTGATTTTATTTTTAGACTTTTTATTTTAGTGTGTTGCATGTATTATTTAAGAGAAGAAATGTTAAAATTCTGGCTTCATGTGCATACTCATGATGGCAGCTGGCTTTGTAAAAATACCAATATAGGTTGTTTTGGGCTGGTAAAACAACGTGTTCTCAAACATATACGTTTGTTACCAAAAATAAAATTGCTGTGGAATTCTTTTGTTTAGAGGTTCTCAAAATGCTTTTCAAGTTCCAATTAGAGTTTATATTGGTAAAATCATTTTTGATTGTTAGCTGAAAATTGGCCACTATTGTTTGTATTCATGTCTCAGAATCTGATCTAGTTGGAAAATGGAACCTCTCCCGACACTGTTAACTGAGACCAGCCCTTCGAAATCTCTTTAGATATAAAGCAGTTTGATTTTTAAGATCAAGTAGTTTATGTTTAACCTTGTTAGAGTCAATGTATAGATTGAAAAAAATTCAGGGTAGAGATTTCATGGTTTTTTTTTTATCATAAAACCCTTTCGTTAACAATAAGGACTCATGACGGCATAAATTCAGAAATTTTGGTTACCAGGTTTTTATGAAATGGATTACCATCCCCGTGTGCTCTTACTTGCTGTCATTCTTCATACGCTTTGTCACAGTCTCATGACAGCTATGCTGTTGGAGCTTTCTTCTAATGAAACTCTAGAAAATAACAGCTATGCCCTAAAGAAAGAATGGAATTTCTAGCATTTATACATTTAATCAGAGGCTGATGAAGGACGTATCATTGACTTCTACTAGTTAAAAAAAATGGAATACATTTAGATGTTTATTGCTTAATCACCACATTGCTTCTTTTTTTTTATTATCTTTTTTTTTATTTTTTTATAGAACAGAAGTATGAACAAAGAGAGAAAACAGCCCAAAATGGAGCCTGTTAGGCCATAATCCTTTTTTTTCTAATTCCCTCTGTCAGGATCCTCTCTAGGTATGCATAGGCCAGACATGAAGCTGATGGGGCTGAGGCTTGAACCCTCATTAGGTGGAGATCTGACTCCCTCTGCTCAGTGCCTAGGCACTGCACCATGGGGCTGGCTTTCACCACTTTGCTTTTGAAGTGACTGGCTGAGAAAGTGGGCTAGAATTTTGTTGCGTATTCTTTTTTTTAAAACACATATCTTCAGAAATGCAACGTGGCACAGTAGAATGTATTACTTGGGCTGGTATTTCTTCTTGTTAGAAACTTGAAAAAGAAAAAAGCTTGCCTGAACTAGAAGAAAGTGAGTTGGGAAGCTGACTTGTCCATCTTTATTCCGCTGTCCGTGTTGTATGACTACAGAGGAGAGATGATCCGGGTGGTTGAAGGCTGGGGGTGGATCGTGGCATCCGGACCCCATCCGTAGTGCTTTCAGTCTGAATCCTTCCCTGCCTCTCTCACTCTCTCCATGTCTCATAATGTACATGCACAAACTCCAGTACCCAAACACTCTGGTCCCAAATGTACTGGAGGAGGGATGCTCAGTTAGGTGAAAGCTCTTCATAAGTGAGGATTTAAGACAGGGTGGAAGGTGTACTGTTAGTCTGAGTACAGGGGTAGCAGCAGGTAGCCGGAAAGCTTGGGCTGATAACTGAAGCGAAAGGGTATTAAAAACAAGCAAACTGGACACTCCAGGAAAATGCACCACGTTGTCATGTTGCTTAAAGCACACCTTGACATTTCAGTGGTGCACATTTAACTTAAGTCATTGTGTGAGACCGGCTTTCAGTATCATCTTTTAAAAACAGGAGCAGTAGAGACAAAATGTGAGTGACAGACAATGTCAGCCTGACAAGTGGCGTATGAAAGTCACTTACTCTTTTTTATTTATGACTCATAGTTTTCATTGTTTTTCAAAACAATTTTAAAAGCTAAGAATTAATACAGAGATTATTAGAGAAAATTCAAAATCTGAATATATATATTTTATATATAATACATTTATCTCTTAGTCTAACAAACATTAAGTAGCACTCAGTGTTTTTATTTCTTTATCAACTTTGGATTAAAAGTTTTAATAAAATATTTAGTTCCTTCAGGTAACTGAAGATAAGAAAAGAACACATATGTCTGGTTTTTAAATAGTTGATAAGTAGATTTGTAGAAAGGGGGCTTTTAAAATCTCAGTGTGGGGCCTGGCAGGTGGCGTGGTGATTAAGGATGCTGGACTCCTGCATGGCTGACTACAGTTTGAGTCCCAGACCTGGCGGCTTGCTTTCTCACTACCCCCCCCGCCCCCACTGTCCCTCTCTGGTCAAATTAAAATGAATAAATAAAATAAAATTTTAAAATAATTCTTTTGCAAGTAAATAAATAAAATCTTGGTGTGGGCCGGCCCATAGCACAGCATTGGTTAACCACGGTGCAGAGAACGCTGGATCCCATGTGGCTGACCATGGTTCCGATCCTGGTCCTGGCACTGGGTACATAAACACATACGCCTGGGATCCTGACAGGATGAAGAAATGGAGGAAAAGGGGTTATGCTGTGACCAGCCCTGTGAGGAATGTGTTCTTTCTCTTTTTCATGTGTGCCTTTAGGCATTAAAATTTTTAAATTTTAAAATCTCAGTGTGTATAAAAAGAAAATAACTTTATTTTTTGGTTTTCATCACAGCCTGTATTTTACAATGATGCTGAATGAATAATTCAAGTAGGTTTGGGAAAGTAAGAGCAAAAATGTAAAGAATTAACAGATGAGATTTAGAGAGGAGTGGAAATAATCAGCAAGCATTTAATGAATATTTTAGTCCTGTAAGAGGGAAAAATATTCATCTCAGATGGAGATAAACTTTATGTTATTAAATTTTATTGATAGGTAGAACAGTGCCAATACCTTAAAACCTCTATATTGGGGGACCAGCAGATGGCGCAATGGCTACGTCACTGGACTCCAACGTAGTCGACCGTGGTTCAAGTCCCAGACCTGGTGGCTTAAACTCCCGCCGGTCCATGTGCGTGCGTGCCCAAGATCCTGAGAGGAGAAGGGATTGCAGTGTGGCCATCTCCCCGGGGGGTAATTTCTCGCTTTTTGTCTCTCTTTCTGGCAAGCGCATGTGCCCTATAGCGAAAACCTCTCAAAAACAAAACAAAAAGAAACAAAAAAACCCTCTATATTGAATTGCTACATCAAGGTTCCCACATACACACATAAACAGTGGTGAATGGTTTCTGCTTTCTGTGACCTAGTGGATTCCGCTGGCTGATCTCTGCTTGCTCTGTTCTCTGTACGTTGGCTCCAGCCTCCCCTGATGGTGCTTTTCCCCATCCCAAGGACTTTGTAGTCCTCCCCAGTCCAGATTCCCAGCAGAGAGATTCTGACATTTTTAGTTCCTCACTATTGTTCTCTCTAGCAGATCTTTTTTTTCTTTAATTGATAGAGGGTGTGTGCTCTGGCCACACCCTCCGTTTTTTCGTCCCATCAGGGTTTGGGGCAGACTCATATATATACATATATGTGTATTTTTCAAACTGCAGGCATCAGGATTTGAACTGCAGTGGGCCATGCGGGGTCTGGTTCCTGATTCGCTGCACTTAACTGCTGTGCTACGGAGTGGGCTCTAGCAGATCTTTTTTTTTTTTTTAACATAGTTTTCACAGTTTAATCAAAAGAATGCAATTTTATCTGGAGACATTTTTCTTGCATTGAATCCTGTTGGCTTCATTTCTCATTTTACCTCATGCTTGTTCCATGTTCCTCCACAGAAGGACACCACTGGCCACACTAACAATTTTTTTAAACATTTATTTTATTTGTTTATTTAAAGAGTTATTTTATTTCACTTTATTTATTTTATTTCTTTTTAATTTTGTCTAGAGAGGGACAGATGTGGAAGGGGGTAAGAAAGCACGCTGCCAACATCCAGGATTCGAACTGCAGTCAGCCATGTGGTAGTTCAGCGCTCTTAACCACCATGCCACCTGCTAACCCTATTTATTTATTTGTAATTTGCTATAGGACATGTGTGCTCACCAGAGAGACAGGAGAGAGAGAGAGAAAGTGAGAAAGTAAACTGCTAAGTCCAGGACTCTAGCTACGGTTGGCCATATGGGAGTCCTGCACCTTAACCACCACATCACCTGCTGGCCCATTTAGCAGATATTTTGAAGTAGATCAGTTGTTAGGCTATTGGGCAGCTTGTACATAGGCTGGGCATGAGTCAGAATACAGCCAGCTGTGACCTTGTTAGCAGGGTCTTGTCATATCAGTGTGGAGGTGTAAGTAATAGGAATCTTTTTGAATAAGAATGACTGTCACAGCCATTCTGAAGCCTCTTCTTTACAATATTTTAAACATATTTTTGATAACTTCCTGATATCTTTTTCATATATACACATCTAACTGAAGCATAGTAATTTCAAGTCTGTTAGAATTAGCTACGGAGGGCTGCCACTCTTAAGTTAAAAAAGTAAGTTAAACCAAAGATCAGTAGTTTACTTCCCCAAGACTGGCAATATTGCCTTTATTTTGACTAAAAGCTGAGGAATTCACTAGTTTCAGTTTTATATATTTTTTAGTAAAAACAGTACAAAGAGTTCTATTTGATTTCACAATTTTCCCATGATTACCCTTCATCATTTTAAAAATACCTAAAGCTATCGATTGCAGAGGCAGAACTTAGAAAAATTGTCATCATGTAGGCAGAACTTAAGAACAAAGAGAGATAGTCGTTTATTGTGTTGCCATTGCCTGAATAGCAACAACCAACCAACCAACCAAAATTACGAGATACAACAGTAGGTTCCATTTACAAAATAAGAGTACAAATCAGACCCTTTCTTTCTTTCTTTCTTTCGAGAGAGATTTTTGCTATAGAGCACGTGCGCTCGCCAGAGAGACAGAAAGCAAGAAATCACCTCCCAGGGGGATGGCCATGGTATGGTTCTTTTTCCTCCATTCTTCTCTCAGGATCTTGGGCACTCATGCACACATGCCTGGCATGAGTTTTAAGCCACCAGGGCTGGGATTTGAACTGCAGTCGACTGTGTGAAGAGTACAGCTACGTAATGATTATGCCATCTGCTGGTCCCTCACCATTTCTAAATTTCTTATTTTAATCGTCAATGAAATGATCTCACTATTGGAAACCAGGCATAGCTCATTGAAAAGGATAATGAACATCTGTCAGTAATTTGATACATTTGATTAATCTGCATTGTGTCGTGTTAAGATTAGAGATGTATAAAGATTCTAAAGTATCTGTTAATTTAAGAGGTAGACAAGTAGATTGATGTCATCTCCTGTACATGGTCATTGAATTCATAGAGATGTGTAACATAATTCACTTTTCCAACAGGTGGTAGAATACCCTATTCTATTGAATTAAAACCATTAACGAATAATAAATTTAGCGGATAACTTCCTAAGTAGGAATTGCTCTCAATTTGGAGAGTTTAAAACCAGAGGGTTTTCGGTAATAGAGTGATAAGTAACAGATATGATAGAATGAAATCTTTTATTTATGCAGAAAGGAATACTTTTGTGCCTTATAGTTTCTTACGGGGAGAAGAATTTGTTTCAGATGTGATGCTCATATAACACTATATGACTATATTATGTGCTTTATGAATTTAAAATCAAAAGGAAAGGGGGGATTGTTTATGAGGGTATTTATGGAACAAACTAAGGAATAGACCTCTTTGAAAGTAAGAGTGAAAAGGTAGTGATTTCTCAGTAGGACAGATTACAAGTTGAGGAATTAACCTTGTTGACCAACTATGGAATAAGCCTTGTGGATGAATTTTATTGGCTTATCTTATGGTAAGTTGCAGTATTTAAAATGATGATTCTAATGTTGATTACTGAAGAACTTTCATCACTTATGCATCTTTGTTAACCTTAAATTTTGTTTTGATCCATCATGAGACATAGGTTAAAAAGTTTATTCTCATGACTGGTAGTATCATTAGGAGTCAATCAAGAGAAAATGGTATAAAGATAAGGAAAAAATGAGTTTAAAGTATCAGGAAGCTTAACACTCGATGCATTATACCTACTACATGGTTACAGCAACAATGAGTGAGCCATAAAATGGTTGTTTTGTTTTGTTTTTTAGGGTTTTGTCGTAGGGCACATGTACTCACCAGAGACAGACAGAGAGACGAAGAAAGCGAGAAAGGGGGAAATCACCCACGGGGGGGATGGCCACGCTGTAGTCCCTTCCTCTTGAGATTCTGGTCATGTACACACACATGCCCAGTGTGGTTTTTAAGCCACTGGTCCAAAGTTTTAACTGTGGTCAGCCATATGGGAATCCAGCACCTTAAACACCATGCCACCTGCTGGCCCCATAAAATGGATTTTAATAGGAAATAGGAATGAGAATCAAGAGTAAATGATGATTCTGCTGGGTCTTTCCAGTTTTTAATTTTCCTTTTAATTTTTTTTTTAAAGAAATCACTGAGGGAGAAACATATCTTGGGGTCTGTAGGACAACACCCTCTCATTCCTTTCTATCCTTTAATTTGGCTTTAGTTTCTAGGTTTATTCCTTTCAAGACAAAGACAGGGAGACATGTACACCTGACAGTGTCTTCATGCCACACTTCCCCTCCAGCCGCAGCCAGCCGAGATCACAGACACATGTACCCACCCTCTGGACCCTGCACGTCCAGGGAGGCCCAGGACACAAGCCTGGAACCTTTCGGTGAAGGTCCAATTTTGCTATCGCTGTGCCATTGTCTGGTTCAGGACCTGTTACTTTAAATGATTCACTGGAACCTTTTTTTAAAAAATTCATGTTTTGGCATTATAGGACACATATACAAAAAATTGGACAATCTGGAAACTTAGATTATTACCATATTAGTTTAATTATCAGAGGCAGAGAGAGCATTGCCAGTGTTTCTGTCGTGGTATTATGTGTAGCTTGCAGAGTACGGGGAAGTTTTATAAGAAGATGGCAATAAATTAGTTGTAATGAAACTTAATTAAAAATCCTTTGAGTTTCCAGCAGAGACAACCAGCAAAGAAAAATATGACCCCATTTTTGTGTACTTCTTTTATGAAATATTTAGTAGAGTTGTAACAGGGACGTCAGAAATGAAGTCTTAAAATAGTGAACAACCTTAAATATTTTAATAGTAAGTATATTATTAAAGGGAGATGATTTATGTAGACTGTGACTCTTCAGATTTTTTTATTCAATATGTCTCTTCTTTCAGAATTTATGCGACTTCCATGTGTGGATGCCGGATTGATTTCACCACTGGTGCAACTACTAAATAGCAAAGACCAGGAAGTGCTGCTTCAAACGGGCAGGGCCCTAGGAAACATATGCTACGATAGCCGTAAGTGTTGAAATATCAGTAATATGTATACGTGTTTAAGAATTATGATTTTCAGAATAATTTCACTTTCGTATCAGGACTGACTCTTCCAAGCAAATGAAGACACTAACACGAGCCAGTACGATTTAACTCTGCTTCTTTACCAGACCTGATGGGAATTTAGGCCATCATATCCTTAACTAAGAAGTTACAGGAAACGTATTCTTTCCGTCTGTTATCACAAATGATATCTTCCGAAGAAAGTAGGTCAGTTTCTGAGAAATGGGGGCTTTTTAATTGGGCCCTTTAAATTATGTATATGTACGTTTTACAATTAGATTGTATTGCAATTCTATCTGAGAATGCTTAGGGACACCAGTTTTTAAAGCTTTTAAGTCTGTCCAAATATATTTTTAATTACTTGCAGTTAATAAAACTATTCATAAAAACCATTATCTTCTCGGAAGCTAGGCTGGCCCTCTGCATTTGCATTGACTCCATTCCTATTTGTCATTAAGTCATTGTCATCCTCACCACCTTCTGTAACACACTGATCTATTAGGTAAAGAAAAAGCAAGAACTCGGGTATATTGCAAAAATGTTACATTTTCTGCTTCTTCCACATATAAGTGAAATCTTGAGTATGTTCATCTTAATCTTACCCTGATTTTCCTCAAATTTCTATTTTCTGAACCAAAAACATGTATTTTATCATCCCTCTTTCAAGCCTCCTGGAGTTCAGTTTTATACATATAACCAAGATAACTTAATGGTTCGTTTCCCCATTGAGTATCTGTTTTGTTATAAACACAAAAAGACATGGCCTTTTAATAATAAATTATGAGTCAGATAGAAGGTAAGGGCATAAACATTCATATCAGAAAGAACTAAAAACAAAAGATCAAAATTACAGTTACTTGTTTTGTTCAGTTCACTGGTTTAGAGCAGTAGTGATGAGGCTAGTTTTATTTATCCTCCTTTTCTTCCTTTTTCTGGAACGTATGTTTTGATCATTGTAAATGTTGCAGTATCAATGTGCCTGATGATACGGATGCCTTCGTATGAATTCTAACTTACAGTTTCAAATCCCCACTTATTAGTCTGTTCCTTTGTTACAGTGCTTTTTATAAAATTCTAGTGCTTTATGCTTACAACGTCCTATTTTCATATTTAGGATTTTATTAAACACCACAGCTTTTAGTCTCAGCTCTCAAAAGCAGACCATTTATGTTGATTCTATATGATAATTTAGCAATGTATATTAAAAACACCTTTGCACAGTAAGGTTGAAGATCACTAGCCCGTACTTGAAAGAGTATGGATTATTACTTTTTTTATTCTTCTGTGTTGGTTGCTAGATTTTAAGGCCACCAGAAGTATTCTTTAAATCTTGTTCAGTTAGTTCTTCTTGAATTATACGTTGTTTGAACATAAGCACTAGTATCTGTCCTGAGAACTTTGGAATTTCACTTAATATTGGCAACATAGAAGAAACACCCAACACACAGTGATCTTCTGTTTTGTATTGCTGTAGTTTTCATGGACACAGTAATTTTCTTTCTTACACACTAAGGAACTTGGAAGTTAGGGTAATAAATGTCTAGTTAATACGACAGTCATTGTGATGAGACTGCAGCTCATCATTATGGTATTTATTATGCCCATTTACTGTCTTCTGAGATACAGAGTATCAAGTTTTGTGGACAGGCTCTAGGCTGTGAAGTGAAGTTTTTTCACTTCAGTTATGTGTAAATATCTACAACTGCCTTGTTTGCATGTAGCTCAGTGGAGATTACAGTTAAATGGATAATTAAGCTTAGTGAATACAGACCATGTTTTTATGTTTAAACCATAGTTAAGGAAAATGAAGTTAGCAGTCTTAAACATGAATAGACATCAGAAATGATTTATTGCTGCAAATCATGTGATAGAAAGGTGTCCATTATGCCACGCTGTCTCATGCCTATAATTTCCACAAGACTGCGTGCTTTCTTACCCTTTTATTTGAAATTTAGTTTCCATGAACTTCTTGGTGATTTCTCCATAATTAGTCTATAGAATAAGTATAGTGTATCTAGCAAGAATTATTTAAGTCTAGCAATGTGATGATTTGTGAACTTACTTAAAATGCATTTCTCATTTTATTTTTAAAAATTGGGAGTTTTAAGGATTCCAAAAGTTAGGTTTCTCATTTTTAAAAGTTTTCAGTGGCTTCTATTTGTCTTATCGTCAGTCTCCTTTCTTGGGAATGTAAGACTTCATTTTTAAAAGGAGAATAGAATACTAAGGAAAAATGAGGAATTTTTTTTCTTCCAAATAAAGTATGTTTAAAAATTCACCTGTTTGTGTTTCCTCAGACCTACTTGTCAGACTAATTAGTTGACTTATATTTTATGAGTGTATGCCAAATGAAAAGTTTAGTGTGGGTTTATTCAGGCTAATAGTGGGCATATAGTAGGTGGTAAAGCTGACACAGAGAGTGTAGTGTAAAGCAGCCGTGTTGGAGGTAAGAATTCGAGAAATTTGTGCATATTCTGTAGAGTTTTCACTTAGACACATAAAAAGTAAGGCATTGCTTGTGTATTTAAGTTAACATGGTTTATTTGAAAGGAAGAAAACTGCAACTGTAGAAAGAATTACTTACCATATAATCCATGGAGATCTCTGGAAACAAAAGTAGGCCAGATTTCCCTGTTACTGGATTGGACAGTGCCCGTTTTAGGAACTCTTTGAAGGCAACGGTCTTATATAACCCTAACATGCAAGGCAGACTAACGTAACTGCAAAAAGGATGGAGTGAAGCTTCGCCGCTGATGAACTTTTTGAATCCCAATCTCCCTCTTGTGTATAGGGATGAAAGAGCCACTGGCTGGAAACATTTTTCATTTAAAATGCCTGGTCTTTTTTTCTTGTCTCCCAGAGAGCCTCCCAGGCGTTTCATTTATGAGTTTTCTCTTTCGAAGGATCCAAGCAGATTTCTGATAAAAGTTGCATTTTAAAACTCGTACCCTTTAACTTTGCCAAAATAACTCATTTTTATGAGAAGTTTGACCTCTTTCAGATCAAAGAAGAGAGAAAAAATTGTATTTCATTTGGGAAAGAAATCAGCCACACTGTGTATATCATGGGATATGCTAGAGAACGTGGTTTTTAATAAAGAGTAGGATCCAATTTTAGAAATGCATACCTTTGGCCTGTTCCTCTGACCTATTTAATTACACATCCTTGTCAAAGGTAATATGAAAAAACGTGAATGTTGCTTTTTTCTCTTATGGCTATTTCTATGGTATCCCCTTTTTTCAGTGGTTTGTTTTGTTTATACAACTGTTGACATTTTAGATTGCTGGTATAGTTAAATGGCCTTAATAGTTTTGAAAAGCTTAATGTTAAATTCCCATCCTGTATTTATAATTCCTTGGAATAAATTGGTAATTAGAGACCGAATTTTCTGTTTGTGAATTTTACTGCTTGAGATCAGGAACTAATTGTTTCTTGATGCACAAAGCTATTAGGAGAGACTAAAAGAAAATGTTTACTTAAAATTAAATGTTTGTATATTTTTTTACATAGTGGAATAATAATGTATGAATTAAATGAATATATCTTAAAACTAAATAAATATACACTTCTGTAGAAATAAAAATAATTCCTGTTATGAAAGTTCTGTTATTGGGAAGAAACACATACTTAGAAACTCATCTGACATGTTCTCTTACATGTTTTATAAAAGAAAGTTGTATGCTTGTTTGCTGAGGAATACATAGAAATTCAAAATGAGACAGTAATCAGGCTTACTAAAACTAGTGTTAATAAGGTGAAATAGTTTATTTATTTGACTTCAAATGTAAATGGGAAGGATGCACAAATATATGTATGTTTTCACTTGTATGTTAATGATATTATAATATAATACTTTCATGTAAAGAATGAGGGAAGAATTCATAGTTATGACTGAAAATGCTAAAATAAAAGTCATCATCAATAATTTTGCATTTGGTAATGTAAGTTGGTGAGCTAAGTGTGTATTAATACAGGCATGCTTTGGGACCAGCAGTTAGCGTAATGGCTATGTTGCTGGACTCCCATGTAGTTGACTGGGGTTCGCGTCCCGGACCCGGTGGCTTAAAACTCTCGCCGGGCACGTGTGCGTGCGTGCCCAAGATCCCAAGAGGAGAATGAAGGAGAAGGGATTGCGGTGTGGCCATCCCCCCCGGGGGGTGATTTTTTGCTTTCTGTCTCTCTGTCTCTCTCTGTCTGTCTGGCGAGCGCACACGCCCAATAGCAAAAACCTCTTCAAAAAAAAAAAAATACAAAATACAGGCATGCTTTGAAATTATGTAAGAAATCAAAACATATTTGCAGCAGATATATTCAACAGGGAACTATTTATTTTTATTATTTAAAAAAATAATTATTATATTTAACTTTATTTATCCATTTATTTATTTCAGTTTGAACAAAGAAGGACAGAGAGAGAGAAAGTGAGAAAGCAAGCCGCTAGGTCCAGGACCCAAACCACGGTCAGCCATGTGGGGGAGTCTAGCGCCCTTAACCACCACACCACCTGCTGGCCCCATCAACATGAAACTATTTATATCTGATACTTAAATATTTCAGTGATATGTTAGGTTATTGACTAATTGGATTTTACATATACACACACACATGTTATTAAAGAGTCTTACACACACCCATCCCTTTTTTTCCCATTCAGTTTTAGAATAAATAGAATTATTGACCATTAAGTAGCATAAAAATAAGGTTTGTCAACTTTTATCAATTAATGTTATAATTTATTAGTTTATTATCAGAGTATGTCATATATATAAATAAAGAACTGTGAATGCTACTACCACTTATAAAAATAGTATTTATCATTATTATTATATGAAAATACTGCATTGTAAATATAGCCTAAATATTTAGATCAAAGGCAATGGTTTTTTGGGGTTTTTTTGTTTTTTTGAGAGGTTTTTTGCTATAGGGCGCGTGCGCTCACCAGACAGACAGAAACAAAGAGAAAGCGAGAAATCACCCCCCAGTGCGGATGGCCACGCCGCAATTCCTTCTCCTCCATTCTCCTCTCGGGATCTTGGGCACGCACGCACACACACCCGGCGTGAGTTTAAGCCACCAGTTCCAGGACGCGAACCGCGGTCGACAACGTGGGAGTCCAGCGACATAGCCATTACACTAACTGCTGGTCCCAAAGGCAGTGTTGTTTTGTAGCACTATCATAAGCTCTAAAAATGTTCATGCCATAAAAGAGCTCGTAATACAGTAGAGAAAATAAAATGTAGACAGGAACATGACTTGAGGACAATTACACTAGTATACACTAGATATGTGGGTTTTTATTAGAATAAAAATAGTGGTGATGCAAGTATTATTGCAGGTGTTTTCTTTAGAAATAAAGCAAATATTACCTTGAAAAGAAATTAGTTCATTTAAAACTTAATATAATTATAAATGTCTAAAATTTTAATACACCCCATAGAAGATGGATATTGCATATAAATATAATTTCCAACTTTACCATTTACTAAGTTATCATTTACTCTTTCTGATTGATGTTTCCTCATTGGTAAAGTGGGCTTGTTTTATGGATTAAACAAAGTTTATGTATAAAAGTAGAATACAAAGTATGAACTGCTATGCAAAATTAAAATCTTTATTTTTTTTTCCATAGGGCACATGCACTCACCAAAGAGGGAAAGAGTGAGAGTGAAAGAGAGGGAAAATGAGTGTTCACCCTCCAGGAGGGTGGCCACAGCACAGTTCTTTCTCATCTGTTCTACTCTTGGGATCTGGGGCTCGCATTCACACAAACTCAGCGTGTTTTTCAAGCTGCCAGGTCTAGGACTTGAACCACAAAGTCAGCCATATGCTATCTGGGCACCTTACCCTCCATGCCACCTGCTGACCCTATATGATCACTATTTCTAAACATTGTGCTGTGTTATAGTGTAATGCCTATACTGATGGATACGAGACTTTCACAATAAGCACATAAAAATTAGAAACCATATAAAGAGAGGGAAAAATGGATCTCATAGGAATTAAGGATAATATACTTCACTATATGTACATAAGTACAACCTTTTCTTTTTAGAGAATTATTTTATTTTACTTTTCATTTTAATTCTACCAGAGAGGGACAGAGAGAGAGGAAGTGAGAACATGAGAAAACAAGCCGCTAGGTCCAAGACTCCAACCACTGTCAGCCATGTGGGAGTCCAGCACCCTTAACCACCATGCCACCTGCCAGCCCCCATAACTACTACTTTAACTTGAGCTTCTTGGCAGCCAAAGCAAAATAAACTACTTGATACGCTGTGTAATTTTTGTTTTATGTTCAAAAGAAATATTTAGTTTATCAGTCAAACAGAAAAAAAGGAGACAGCATGCTAAGAGATTTATTATAAGCTTATCATTAATTCCCTAGATGACTCTGCACACATAGCTAGTTAAAATGTGTAAAGAATATTGGCTAACATTATTTGGTAATGCTTCTTAAAAAATGCCCATTCATTCTTTTTGTAACGTCATATAGACTAATCGTCAACAGAATCAAAAATATTACACTGAGTACTTTAGTGAAGGTAGTTCCATTTGTGCAGTATAGCTCAAATGTGTCATTTATTAGTGATTGAACTTGCTTTAAGGACACAGATTGAAAATTTGAATACATTTTGACTTGAATATATTTTATAGGTTAGTTTTAAGTAAAATGCAATTCTTTGCGATTTATCATACCTGGTCATTTTCTGTATGTTTAATATATCCAAGAGCTATTTCCTGAAATTGTAAAGTGTACTTATCTTTGATTTGCAAGCCCATTGTCAATTTGATAAACATCTGATTTGCATGAAATGAATATTTAAAAATACAGGTTATGTATCTCTAATCTAAAAGCTTAGAACCAGAGTGTTTCAGATCTGGGATTTTTTGGGGATTTTGGGATATTTACATGTACATGATGAGATGCATTGGAAAGAGAATCCAGGTTTAAACATGAAATTCATTTATCCTCCATATACGCCTAGACATACAGCCTAAAGGTGCAGTTTTTGTATTGCATAGTTTTGACTGCAACACGTGACCATGTCAGATGTGAAATTTTCTACTTGTAGTGTTATGTCGATGCTCATAAAGTTTAAGATTTGGGTCCTTTTGGATTCTGAATTTTCAGACTAGGGACCCTCAACTTGGTGGTTACATGAATCTGTACATCTGATAACATTGCTTACAGCCATACATGCCCACAAACATACACGTGTTCGTACATGTAAAACCTGATGAAATCTGAGTAAGGTCTATAGATTTCATCAGTGTCACTTTCCTGGCTGGAATATTGTATTAAACTTATTTAAGTTTACCATTGGAGGAAGCTGGATAAAGGGTACATGAGACCTTTTTGTATTAGTTATGTTTGTTTTTTGTTTTTTTTTGCTACAGGGTGCGTGCGCTCACCAGAGAGACAGAGACAGACAGAAAGCGAGAAATCAACCCCCAGAGGGGATGGCCACGCCACATTCCCTTCTCCTCCATTTTCCTCTCGGGGTCTTGGGCGCACACGCACACGCGCCTGGTGTGAGTTTTAAGTCACTGGGTCTGGGACCCGAACCGTGGTTGGCTACATGGGAGTCCAGACATAGCCATTATGCTAACTGCTGGTCCCAGTTTTGTTTGTTTTTAAAGTAACTTCTTTGTGAACCAATGTTTCTTTTTTAAAAAAAAAAAAATTATTTTGTTTAATTTTATTCATCATTATTATTATTTTCCAATTTGACCAGAGCATCACAGAGAGTGAGAGAGGGAAAGTGAGAAAGCAAGTCTCCAGATCCAGGACTCAAACTGTGGTAGGTCACGTGGCAGTTCAGCACATTAACCATCACTCCACCAGCTAGCCCCAGTGAGCCTCTATTTCAAAATGAAAATCTGAAAAGTTCACATATCCAGGAGGCTTAACTATTTTCTTTAATAAGACGTGACCTTGTTTATTTCAGTCCTACTTAAGGTAGAGCATGTGGCAGGAGGGGTTGAGATATATATAAATTTTAAATTATGGGCCACAATAATAATTTTTATTGGGTTGTGCAAATAAAATGAAGCACAAAATCGTCTCTAATTTTTTTCTCTCTTCTTTGTTTTTGGAGAGGTTTTTGCTATAGGGTGCGTGCACTTGCCAGAAAGACAGAGAGAGACAGAGAGGCAGGAAATGAGAAATCACCCCCCAGGGGGGATGGCCACGCCACAATCCCTTCTCCTCCATTCTCCTCTCAGGATCTTGGGCACACACGCACACTCAACTGGCGTGAGTTTAGGACCAGGTCCGGGACTCAAACCGCGGTCGACTACATGGGAGTCCAGCAACATAGCCATTACACTAACTGCTGGTCCCATCTATTCTTTTTAATAGCATTTTGTTTTAATTTTCTTTTTTCTTTCTTTTTCTTTTTTTAAAGATTTTTGCCATAGGGCATGTTCAGAGAGAGAGGGAAAGTGAGAAATCACCACCCAGGGGGCATTGCCACCCCTCAATCCCTTTTTCTCCATTCTTCTCAGGATTTTGGGCACACATGCACATGTGCCCGGCACAGTTCCCAAGCCACCAGGTCTGGGACACAAACCCTGGTCAGCCAGGTCAGCTATGTGGGAGTCCAGCACCTCAACCACCACACCACCTGCTGGCCCCATACTTTTTAATTGCAGAAGGTGTGTGTACTTGCACCAGAGAGAGGAGGCGAGGGAGGGGGAAAAAAAGACAATGAGATGTTGTCATGCCACAATCCGTGTCTCCATCCCATCCCATTTTTCCATTCCATTAGGATTTCGGACACTACACACATGCACCCAAGATGTTTTTTAAGCTTCCAGGACAGGTATTCAATCACATTAACCAGGTAGGACCCAGCTCTCTATGCACAGCACCTAATCCCTGTCTGTGGGGCTGGCCTCAGTGGGCTCTTTGAAGTTAAAATTCTGTTCTCAGTCATAAAATCGACAGCCATTGACTATGAAGACTCCATGTAATGTTTGTGTCCTTACATTTAAAACGAGATCAATTTGTGTTGTCTGTCTTTTTAAAGAATATGTTATACATGTTCAAAACCTCGCATAGTAAAAAACTTGTTCTTAGAGGCTAACTAGTGGAGTGGCAGTGGAGACGAAGTGGAAACCATGAAGAAATGATGGAAGTGAGCTTCATCACAGTACCTGTGTAGTGCTACCACTTTTTGCAAGCTAACAACCAGTAAACCAGGACTTAAGTTATGATTGTCTTGACTTCAAGCCTGTGTTTTGTTCACTAAGACCACACCAAGAGTATTTTTAGGCAGTGTAACTTCTCAGTAGTCACCAGGAAGACCTGTGGCACTCAGCTTTTCAGCTTACCTTGAAAACAAAATTTTGATTCGTTTGCCCCAGTTTCTGTACTGATTCTTTGGAAAAAATAAATACCTGAGTTATAATGATGAGTGGTAGAAACTAAAACATCAAGATTGAAGGCACTAGTTGTTTTTCCCCCATGAAAAACAATCCCACAAAGTGCTCCCTGTGTCCACAGCGTGGTGCCAGACACAGCACCGGTGACGTGAGAGACTCCAGTTAGGTGCACCCAGCAGTCTGCGCAGGCCTGCCCCTCCAGACCCGGAGATTCACAGGTGACAAGTGGCTTTCTTACGGCCACTTACCAGAGCCAGAATGTAGAGGCTTTATGACTGTTACTTTATGACAGGAAATGAGCTCAGAGGTATTACAGTTTTTCTAAATGTTGAAAACTTCTGCCTATAATTATATTATGATGTCATTGCCTTAATGAATTTACAGTTTTTCTAAATATCAGTGACTTACCATATTGGGGCCAGCAGGTGATGTGGTGTCTAAGGCTTTGGACTCCCACATGGCCGACCGCAGTTCAAGTCCCAGACCTGGCAGCTTGCTTTCTCACTTTATCTTTCTCCATCTCTGGTCAGTGTGTGTGCCCTATTCCAAAAAAGATTAAAAATAATAAATAGATAATTCTTTTAAAAAAAGCTTACCTTATCGAAGTATGCAAGTTCACATTTCCTATTTTACGTAGCAAAAGAATTGAAATTCTCTATCTGACAGCCAGAACTAATCATAGAACTTCATCAGTAAGTAGTCATTCTCTCCATTCAGCTCCTCAGAGACCTTACCTTATGACAAGTCTACAACTTTGTTTACATGAAAAGTCTTAACTATTTTCTGTTGGAAGTAAATATTCTCTTTTTTTTCCTTTAAAACAAAAAATTGTTCAGTTGTCGAGACTACGTGTGCTTGCCACAGAGAGGCAGAGAGGGAGAAAGACAGGGAGAAAGCACCTCCCAGTGAGATGTGGTCATGCTACAATCCCTTCTCCATTTTTCCATCTTGGAGGGATTTGGGGCACTTACATAGGCATCCTTCCTATGTTTTCCAAGCCACCAGGTCTAGGATTCAAACCTCAGTTGATCTTGTGGCATCCAGCTCGCTTAACCACTCTAGGCTACAGGCCTAGCCCTTAATTTTCTTGTCTTTCCTTTTAATTAGCTTTAACTGACTAGAATTACAGTATGAAGTGCTTGGAATGGCTGGGGAAAACGCATTGTCTAATAAAGAAGAGGAAGTGTCTAAAGTGAGGATGATTACCTGATGTCTTCTGTTTTCTCTGTGGAGGAGAAACTGTGCTTTGGGGGCTAGCCTGTGGCCTAGTAGTTGAGGGAGCCAGATTCCACATGTCTGGCCGTGGTTCAAATCCTGGACCCAGTCGTTTGAAAATCACTCCAGGAGGATGTGTTGTTCATGCCCCAAATCCTGAGAGGAGAAGCACTGTGGTGTGGCCATCCCCACTGGGGAGTAATTTCTCACTTTCCCTTTCTCTGTCTCTGCCTGTCTCTTTCCAGTGAGCACATACTCTCTATGACAAAAAAAAAAAAAAAAAAAAAAATCTAAAAAAAAAAAGTGATTTTGTTGAGAATGCAGAAGTTAAAGGGAGGGACCTTTGGTAAATCGTGAGTGTCTGGATGGGTCGCCATGTGCGATGTGAGGGTGTGTGGAAAGACTGGGCCGTGCAGTTAAGGGCTTGTTGATGCCTCTGGCCCTATACATATAAAAGTTAAATAAGAGCTTGTAGTTTGTTCATTCTTTGCTGTGCTTCCAAATAATGTTATTTAAATCACATTCTCTAGGAGTTTTAGAAACTTCTCTCACTCTCAAAATGTATCTCATTGGATTTGTGACTGCATGAGTTTTGACGTGAATATGACCGTTGTTACTGTATTATCCACTTAAGCCCCAAAGTAATTATATGTGAAATTGTTGATGAAGTTCCCTCTGTTTAGTGTGCATTTTAGACAGTATTGCATGATATAGATTGCTCTTAATATTTATTAAGTGCATGGATATCCTAAAAAGAATTTTAGGGAAAGGTACCAAAATACTTTTTAGAAAAATGCATCTTCAGAAAGATTCTCAGTCGATGCTGAGTGCTCTCATGTTGCTGAACTAAATGACAAAGGCAGTTTACCTTTTTAAAAACTGTCTGCCTCATCAGGGGACATTGAATTAGAATTCCCAAGTCTGATTCAGAATGTTATATTTAATCATCATCATTTCTTTTAAAAAAAGTCAGAGTTGAAATATAAAGGGAAAAAGTAAAGTTTATCATTTGTCTTCTTTTTTGTTGTTTTTTGTTTGTTTTTTTTAAGAGAGGTTTTTGATATAGGGCGTATGCCCTTGCCAGAGAGACAGAAAGTGAGAAATCACTCCTGGAGGGATGGCCATGCCACAGTCCCCTTCCCCCCATTCTCCTCTTGGGACTCTGCATACGCACACATGCACACACACCCAGCGTGAGTTTTAAGCTGCTGGGTCCAGGACTTGAACCGCAGTCGACTATGTGGGAATCCAGAGACATAACCATTAAGCCATCTGCTGGTCCCTAATGTTGTCTTAATTTGCTAACTACAGTTTTACCTTTGCAGCGAAGTGATCACACAGTTATCTGTGTCTAACTTCTCAGTGCCTTTACTTACTTTTGGGCCAGTGGTAACCTTGAAAAACTCTTGAAGCTGGTGCCATGTACAATTTTTAATCATGTTGAACACCTAACACTGTGTTGTGTGTGTGTGTAGCCTGACACACCAGCACCCCAAAGTGGCACTTGCAGAGTGTTTTGTACAGGACGCTTTTATAGAAAGCAGGGAGGCAGTGACAAACCCAGGACACTTCAGAATGTTAAAGATGACCTCTTTTTGTTTGCTAAAACTTCCTTGAAAACAAAAGGTCATTTATTCAACAGTATTTCCATACACGCTTTCCTCATGTTTCTCGATGCTAATTTTTTATTTTTTATTTTTTTGGAGAGGTTTTTCGCTATAGGGCGTGTGTGCTCGCCAGACAGACAGAGAGAGACATAGAGACAGAAAGCGAGAAATCACCCCCCAGGGGGGATGGTCATGCTGCAAAACCTTCTCCTCCATTCTCCTCTCAGGATCTTGAGCACGCACGTACACGCGCCCGGCGTGAGTTTTAAGCCACTGGGTCCGGGACGCGAACCGCGGTGGACTACGTGGGAGTCCAGCGACATAGCCATTACGCTAACTGCTGGTTCCCTCTCGATACTAATTTTTAACAAAATTTAATTCTTTTTTTTTGAGGGGTTTTTGCTATAGAGTGCGTGCACTTGCCAGAAAGACAGAAACAGAGAGACAGAAAGCGAGAAATCACCCCCCAGGGGGGATGGCCATACCGCAATCCCTTCTCCATTCTCCTCTTGCGATCTTGGGCATGCACTCAACGTGCCCAGCATGAGTTTGAGTCACCGGATCTGGTACTCGAACCGTGGTCAACTACATGGGAGTCCAGCGACGTAGCCATTACACCAACTGCTGGTCCCCTCATTTTTAACAAAATTTAGATGAAAGGTTTATATTGGTCTGATCAGCTCTTGCTGTTTCTCTCACATACTCATCATTTTCTGCCACGTCAGGATCGTCACATCAATCGCCATTCCTGATCCCACAAGGACATACCACTGATGGTGGGAGAGAAGAATTGGGTGGTCGGGAAAGTCATGACACATTTTTGTGTAGAAAAACAGAAAAAATATGTCATGACTTTGCTGATAACCCAGTAATTTGAGCAGATGGAGGCTAGAGGAATGAGAATAATTAGAGGGTGGGCGGAAACCTAATATCAAATATGTAGGTGGGAATAATTTAGCTACGTTTGATATAAAATTCTGAGAAGAAGTCAGAAAAGGGGGAAGTGTGAACCATGAAAGTGGAAGGTAGCATGGAAGTGGCAGATTTTTGAACAGTTAACAAACATTAGTACTTTGAAAGAATAATTGTAGATAAAATTTGCCATTGCAGACGACAGCCTTACTTTATTACATGAGCTCTCCTTCTGGGACCCTCTTTTCATCCTATTTGTACTTGAATGAAGGAAACGTGACTTTACTTCAGAACAAGAAGAGAAAGAAGCTGGCGATTGAGTTGTTACTTACATAGCAGACACTGGCTGCACTGGGCGGCTTCCCACGTAACTTTCTCATTTAATCACTACCCGCATTCCCAGGAGATGGCTGAAGTATGTATTGTCCTCATTTAGGACCAGTGAAATGGGAGTGCAGGGACTCTTAAGTTACTCACACAGCTCGGAAGTGGACTGAAATTTCTAAAGGCAATTCATGCCAGAGCACTGCTCCCCCACCATAGTGCCTCTCAGTCTTTTTTTTTTTTTTTTTCCCCTCCTATTTTCTAGGGAGGTGGTTTTTGTTTTTTTGTTTGTTTGTTTGTTTGTTTCTTTTACCATAGGGCACATGCGCTCACTAGAGAGAGACAGGAAAAGAGAAACAGAAAGTGAGAAATCACCCCCCAAGGGGATGGCCATGCCACAATCCCTTGGCCTCCATTCTCCTCTCAGGATCTTGGACATGCACGCATACATGCCTGGTGTGAGTTTTAAGCCTCTGGGTCCGGGACTTGAACTGCGGTCAACTATATGGGAGTCCAGTGACATAACCATGATGCCATCTGCTGGTCCCTCCTCACAATCTTAAAGATATGTGCCCTCTAGCTTTCCCTCTTAGAGAACTGATAATGATAGAAATCATAAAAAATAATGTATTTGTTGATGCCATTAGAAGGATTTTGTATAAATATGTGTATAAAAAGTTCCAGAATTGTTCCTATCTAATCACACTGTTACGTAGACTAGATAACCAGTTTCCACTTCTTGGCTTCCTTTCCTTTCCTTTTTTTTTTTTTTTTTTTTTTGGTAAATTCTGATTCATGTGTTGCTCTCTCCACTTTCCTTCTTCCCTCTTCAGCTTGTACTATTGCGTTTTTTCATGTGCATGCTGTGTACTCCTGCATTAAACTAACTGCCTATTGAATGTCTGGAGCAGTGAACCATCAGCAAGATCTGCTCTTCTGTATTCCGGAATAGGTTTAACCTCCTCTGTAAGATTGCCTAAACTTTAATAAAAGTCAGTTCATACCACGTGGTAGTGAAGGGTAGAGCAACAGGAAGTGTCACGTATTTCTATACAGAGTGTACACCGGCTTTGGAAATGTGTGTCATCGGTTTGCTTCTCATTGTAGTTATATGGCATTGTTGAACACCCTCGGTGAATTTGTATTTAAATTGATTAAAGTACTGAATTTTTGGGCATCGAAAAGCTTAATGTTGATAGGAAGACAGCTAAGCTTTTAAAATTCACTACAAATAAACTCCACATAGTTTGTAAGCCTTAGATTAAGTTAAGCTTAATTTAATTCTTCTCTGAGATTTCATCTTCTAAGTCCTAAGCATGCATGATTTATATTTTCAAAACTCATATTTACTTAGCGGTTAGATTCAAATACTGTTTGAGCTCTGTGGCCTAGGAATGGAACATAAGAAAGGTCTTCACAACATGTGTATTCGGAAAAAACTATGCAGGGACGGTACAGTTTTTTGGTTTTTTTTTTTTTTTTTTTTTTTGGCAGCAAAATAAACTCGTATTTTAATTCCATTTTTTTTTTTTTTTGCCAGGGCCGTCAAGTGGCGTGGTGGTTAAGGGTGCTGGACTCCCACATGGCCAACCACAGTTTGAGTCCTGGACCTGGTGGCTTGCTTTTTCACTTTCTCTCTCTTTATCTCTCTCTCTCTCTCTCTCTCTGTTCCTATCTGTTCAGACTAAAATAAATAAATAAATAAAGTTAAATAAAATATTTTTTTAAAAAATGTTTTTGCCATAGAGCACACATGTTCACCAGAGAGAGAAAGAGAGAGAAGGAAAGTGAGGAAATCACACATCCCCCTCAAGGGGGAATGGCCATGCCACAGTCCCTTCTCCATTCTCCTCTTGGGATTTGGGGCATGCATACACACACGCTCAGTGGGATTTAGAAACTGCCAGATCTGGGACTTGAACTATGGTCAACCATGTTAGAGTCTAGCACTTAACCGCTATGCCACTTGCTGGCCCATTTTAATAACATTTTTCTACTAACTTTAAAGTTTCCTCAAACTATAAATTTCTGTAATTAAAGGTAATCCTAATGATCGGTTTTCTGAGACTTTATCCACCTACTAATTGTCCAACAGTTTAAATAACTTACATTTATACTATGGGAAAATAAAAGCCTTGGAAATTTTATTTCTAAATGAGATTTGGCAAATATTTTTAGCTGTTTATCTGACTAGTTACTCCTGGCAGTATAAGAATGTCCTGGGATCTTATTAGCTGATTAAGATATACTAATAGTTTCTATTTGGTGTCTATATAATGCAGTAGAACTAAGTGGCCATGATATAAAGCTAAGTGACTAAAACTATCTTGTTTTATTTTAGTATGAATATTTTTACTAAGTTCTTCAAAATTATAAAGCTAGGATTTCAGGCCCTATTATGTAAGTCACATGCACACACGTGTGTGTATGTATACACCATAAAAATAATACATATTATCTCATTGTCTACTGTGATTCAGCAATAATTAAAAAGATAATGATCTTAGAGTCAATCTTTTTATTAGGACAGTGAGACTCTTTCATTTAATGACTTCCTTCATGGCTGAAGTTCCTTTCAGTTCTTTCTTTTACTGATCCTTTTGTTTTACGTCTGTAGCTGAACTATGCAAGTATGGCAGCCACTTGCCCAGTGTGGCTACCGAGCGATTAAAATGTGTCTAATCTCATGTAACTGCAGCAGTAGAATCTACTTGGTTTTTGAAGATTTGTTACAAAGAAGAAAATGTAAAATACTTAATTAATCATTTGTATATTGATTGCATGTTGGAATATTTTAAGTACAATTGAACAAAATATTACTAAAATTAATTCTCCCTCTTTTTTTTTTTTTTACTTTTTTGATGTGGCTTCTAGTAAATTTAAATTACATATGTGACTGGTACTTCCTTTCTACTGAACAGGAGTGGTCTGTAGGCTGTCATTTTTTTTTTAAATTCTTTGGAGAGGTTTTTGCTATAGGGCGTGTGCACTAGCCAGAAAGACAGAGACAGAGAGACAGAAAGCGAGAAATCACCCCCCAGGAGGGATAGCCACACCGCAATCCCTTCTCCATTCTCCTCTCGGGATCTTGGGCACGCACGCACACGTGCCTGGCGTGAGTTTAAGCCACTGGGTCTGGGACTAGAACCATAGTCGACTACATGGGAGTTCAGCGACATAGCCATTACGCTAACTGCTGGTCCCTACTGTCATATTTTTAATATAAGGAAGTCACGATTAGAAAGACAGACATTCCTCTTTTCATCTTTTTCTATTCTTGTGTTCAAAAATTAGAAAGTATTCTAAAGCTGTTGTATGTTCCCAACTCTCTAATGGCATCCTTTCTATGCAGTGTAGATGTGTACATAATACACTTGATCATCATTTAACTAGTCATCATAATGCCGAAATACATGGTGTGTTTTAGCATAGAGGGAGAAGGAAAAATGAAAGACAAACTAAGAATAAAAAAAGGGAATTTGCTTCTGAACTATAGAAAATACCATTAGAAGACCTTAGTACTGCAGGAGGATTTAAGAATTACATATTGTGATTAGAATTCTACTATGTCCCATACAGTTTTCTTTCATAATAGCTAACTTTGAAAACCACTGATACTTAGTGGCTTCCAAGCTGAGAAACTATAACTTAGTTCTTAATTTTTTTCCTCTTACACAGAATTGTCATTTGTGAGAGAGGGCAAAACTTCTCATTGTAAACTCCCAGGTTATCAAGGTGTTCTTTAAGCTGCTCTATGACAGAGGATAAATTATTTCTCTTCTAAAGTAGTTGTCTCTTTTCCCCATCCCACCCCCATTTCCATGTTTATTTGTTTTGTTCTGTTTTTCAAAAAAAAAGACATATTTAATGCCCTACTTATGTTTATTTTCCACTTACTAAATAAGGAATAAGTCTGTTATGTTTTGTATTTGAAATTGTAAGGTACCTTTAATTTTTCTTTTATTTTTAATTTAACTCTTTGTTTTACAGATGAGGGCAGAAGTGCAGTTGACCAAGCAGGTGGTGCACAGATTGTAATTGATCATTTAAGGTCATTGTGCAGTGTAACAGACCCCGCCAGTGAGAAGCTCTTGACTGTCTTTTGTGGCATGCTGATGAACTATAGCAATGAGAATGGTAAACAAAACTGAAAACTTGCTTTATCTCTGGGGGAAAACTAAAAACCATCTTTACTATAATAGAAAACAAAAGTATTTGGAAAATGATGAATAAAGAATTCATAAGTGGCATATAAAATTCATAATTAGCCAACATTAAATTACAGTGTTTTAAAGTACAGTACGGTCTAATTTACTTACGCAGGAGTAATTTTTGAAGGGTTTCCCATGTTAATAAATACAAAAAACAAAATCATGTGGTATAATTTAAACTTTATTGCTACAAACATTTCTAAAATAGATAATATCAAAGTAGTTTCATGTTTATCACTTTATATTAATGCCAGGAGTAGCCTTAAAGCAGAAACACTGTATATATAAGAAAAATTATTTTATCTAGATACTAGATTTAATCAGAAGAAATTTCTTAAAACACTCATAAAATCTGACTTTAGAAAATTAAAGCTCAGTAATTGCCAGTGTCTCATTTTAAAAATTGAATAAATTTTATAAACAGTGGCTTAATTTCTCTATAAAATGTTTTTAGAACCTAGCAACAAATAACATGTCAACAATTTTCAGATCACCTATATGATTGTTAACTAAATGAACATTAAAAATAGTGATATTAAGGCATCACAATACTTCAGTGTTACAACAACATTTATTTCTTTATCATCTTACATGAATTACTGTGACTCAAACACTCAAATGCTGGTGTGTTCTTTTCGAATAACACAGTCTTTCTGTGATTTGTTTCATTGTAACATTTTGAGTTGTAGTCTTTGATAAAGACATTTTATTTGCTTATTGACCATGTAATAGTCTTTTTTTTTTTTTAAGAGACATTTTTGGTCTAAAGTGTGTGCACTTGCCAGAGAGACTAGACAAGGCAGAGAGCAAGAAATCACCTCCCAGGGGGATGGCCACGCTGCAATCCCTTCTTCTCCATTCTCCTCTTGGGATTTTGGGCACGAACGCACACGTGCCTGACGTGAGTTTTAAGCCTCCGAGAATCCAGGGATGTAACCATTGTGCCACCTGCTAGTCCCCATGTAATACTATTCTTTACTTTAATGTGTTCTAGACACACATGGCCCTTTTGATTTTTTTTTTTTTTTTACATTTTTTACTGTTAATCATTGTGAGTGAAAGAAGTACTCTGAATCATAAAAATAAAAAATAAGTAAGTAAATAAATAAATAAAAACCAGTGAAAAAAGGCTAAACTGTGATGACAAATTGGTCCTGACAGTTAGCCCCTGGTGTCTGGGGTTAGTGTTAAGAGCAAGTGA
Organism: Tupaia tana; assembly: GCA_026018925.1. Taxonomy (NCBI): domain Eukaryota; kingdom Metazoa; phylum Chordata; class Mammalia; order Scandentia; family Tupaiidae; genus Tupaia; species Tupaia tana. The sequence goes on along the minus strand of JAKSZU010000017.1, from coordinate 9,642,590 downwards.
TGGAATCTGTGGCAAATTGAAGAGCCCTGTCCTGTTGGAAGAGGGAAGCCACTGCTCTTCCCTAGCCAGTGTTTGTATGTGACAGTTAGGCCAGATACTACCAAGTCTTTTTATGTACAGAAGGCAGGTAGCTGAAAATAGCTTAATTGTATTTATTATCATTATTCAGTTTGACCAGAGAGACACAAACAGAGTGAAAGTGAGAGAGCAAGATGTCGGGTCCGGGACTTGAACCAGTAGGCTGTGTGGGAGTCTAGCATTTTTGCTACCACACTACCTTCTGGCTCCAACATCAGATTTTAAAATGTTGGATTGTATTTGCTTTTTTAATACTGTACAGCGGGATGGAAAGTATCTTTAGGTTCTTCCTATTCAAGCGCCAGTTTTTCTTTGCTTACTTTTCTTCTTTTTATTTCTTTCTTCCATGAGCGAGAAAGAGCATGAGAGAGAAAGAGACAGCACCCCCCACAGGGTCCGAATGCCACGACCCACCACCAGTCTCAGATGATAGGCATGCGCTTGCCTGATGTACTCAGGGAGGTCTCTGGACTTGAACTAGCAACCTTCCCCTGTGGATTGCCTCATCGAGCATGTCTGAACTGCTGTGCTATCCACTGCTCAAGCCACTAGTGTCAAACTCCTGAATCACAGTTATCCGTAACGATAAGAAGTTCTTATTGATTAAATAAGAACTGTTAAACTTTAGCTAATAACACATAGTACTCTTTATGGGATCAGTTACTTCTGTTTTTCATTCTGTCTGATGGAATCATTTTTGAAGAGAAAATACCCTAAATATGAATGGAAGAAATAAAAAAAAAAAGAGTGGGTAATCCACAAAATGAATAGCAAGTTCCTAAATGTTTGAAATTGGATCATAATTTACAGATATCTGAATTGCAGTCAGGATTTACTGGTGAGGGCCAGCCCCATAACACAGCAATTTAGTTGTGAGCAAAGGAAGCTGGACCCCACCTGGCAGGCCAGAGTTTGGGTCTCCACCCTGGTGGCTTACAAAGTTGCTGGCCAGGTGCATACACGCGTGTGCCCAGGAATCTGACGGAATGGAGACCTGGAAGAACACGGATGGGGGCATGACAGCCCCTTGGTGTGCACGGGTCCTCTGGTTTTAGAAGAAAATTCACCAGTTATTGTGTGTGTGTCGCATCCTTTCCCGTTAAGTTCCTGTGGGTGTGGACATCTGAGAAACTGCAAAAAGTGCCAAGTTGGAGAATGTTTTAGAAAGACAAACGAGAGAAACTAATCATGAAGTTATTACAGAAGCATTGGGCACAAGAATTAGTCTTGTTATACATGTAGACTAGTTTTTATCCTTCGAGGAATTTTTCCACAGTCTGCATAAAAGTATACCAAATGGCCCACAAAGCATCGCGACTTCTAATCCAAAGCAGCAATTTAGTCTCTGTGGCAGGTTATGAGAGTATGTAAAGCAGTGTACCGAGGGATGTGGTGGTTAAGGCGCTGGACTCCCGCATGGCCGACTGAGGTTTGAGTACTGGACCTCGTGGCTTCCTTTCTCACTTTCCCTCTCTGTTTCTTTCTCTCTCCCTGTCTCTGTCTGGTGAATGCATGTGCAGTAAATTTAAAAATACTACTAATAAAATAAATAATTACTTTTTAAAAAGGGTACTGAAGAAGTGATGTATTCAGAGCATGCGGAGTGGCCAGCAGGTGGCATGATGATTGAGGCATTGGACTCCCACGTGGCTGAATGCGGTTTGAGTCCCAAACCTGATGGCTTGCCTTTCTCACTCTCATTCTCTCTCTGGTCAAATTGAAAATAATAATAATAAAATAAATAATTCCTTGGGGCCAGCAGGCAGCATGGTGGTTAAAGGTGCTGGATTCCTGGGACTAGCAGTTAACGTAATGGTTATATCGCTGGACTCCCATGGAGTTGACCGCAGTTTGCATCCCAGACCTGGTGGCTTAAAACTCACGCTGGGCGCGTGTGCGTGTGTGCCCAAGATCCCGAGAGGAGAATGGAGGAGAAGGAATTGCAGCATGGCCATCCCTCCTAGGGGGTGATTTCTGTCTCTCTGTCTCTCTGTCTGGCGAGTAGTGCACACGCCCTATAGTAGAAACCTCTCCAAAAAAAAGGTGCTGGATTCCCACATGGCCGACTGCAGTTCAAGTCCCACACTTGGTGATTTTCTTTCTTGCTTTCTCTTTCTCTCTCTCTCTCTCTGTTTCTCTCTAGTCGAGTTGAAAAATAGTAATAACAAATAGAATTAAATAAATAAATAATTCTTTTAAAAAAAAAAAAAGAGCATGTGGATGCACAGTCTAAATGCATAATAAATGATTGTCTAACATTTCACCAGAGGGTGTGTATGCTCACCAGAGAGAGGAGGGAAGAGAGAAAGCGTGCCCTAATGGGGCATGGTCATGCCACAGTCCCTTTTCCATTTCTCCGTCCTGTCGGAATTTGGGGCATGCAGAAACATACACTGGGTGTTTCCCAAACAACTGGGGCCAGGATTCTGACTGCATGATTAGCCTTATAGAATCCAGTTCCCTTGGGCCATGAGGCTGGACCAATGTATTTCTTTCGTTTTGTTTTTGTTTTTGTTTTTGTTTTAAGAGTAGGCTTGTTTCTTTTCTTTTTTTTCTTTCTTTGTTTTCTGGAAAGGTTTTTGCTATAGGGTGCATGCACTCTCCAGACAAACAGAGAGAGGCAGAAAGCAAGAAATCACCTTTTTTCTAGTGTTCAGATATTTCCGAGAGATAACTTAGATACGTTGAAAGCTGTGCCAGCTTTTTTCAGATTATTGGGCAAATGGTGTTTTTGTTACATTATTCCAAAAACTACACTTTGAATGTAGATTTTCTAACTGTTTAGATGAAACAGAGGTGAGGTTATCTTCAGAAATTTTAAGGGACAAATGTCAAATTTGTCATTATGTTCTTTCCCCTGCTTCGTTTTTACATTCCCTCTGTCATGATCATTGTAGTTCATGAAGTAATTATTTTTCTTCTTAATGCTCTTTAATGTAAATTATATCCTTTTTGGTCTGTTTTGAATAATTATTAAACATCTTTATTGGTTTGTGTTTAAAGATTTAAATGCTGCTTTCTTTAGTAACTTCAGATCATCTGGTATTGACCCTGTCCACCTAGGTAAGTCACTGAGATGAAAAACGAAACAGGCTTTTAGAAATTCAGGAGGCGCTTTTCATTAGTATAGATACATGAAGTTGTTTTATTATGTACTTACACTACAGAGTTTTAGTACACAGGCCTCTGCTAATTTATGAGTCGGATATCTGAGTGATAAATTCCTGCTTTCTCTTCCAACAAAAGAATTAATCCTTACCCTTGGGCCCAATAATATAGGCCTTATCCATAATTAGGGAATTATCTTTAGCTTTTATTTTAAACATGTTTTAATATACAGGCATGAAAGTCCTAAAAATGGTCACAAATATCCACTAACATAGCTTCCCTGAAGAGAATATTTTCAGATTGTTTGTTAGTCCTAAAGGTGGATTGATAGCAGACTGAAACCTGGGATATCTTGCTTAAGATACTTCTTGTCAGTACAGTGAAACTTGAGCGTATCCAATTTATTTAAAGGGTTTTGCCATAGGATCATATGTGTGCGCTTGCTGGAGAGAGAGAGAGAGACAGTGAAAGAGACAGTGACAAGTCACCCCCTAGGGGGGATGGCCACATGGCAGTCCCTTCTCTGTTCTCCTGGGATCTTCAGCATGCAAGCACATGTGCCCTGCATGATTTTCAAGCCACCAGATCCGGAACTTGTACCATGGTCAGCCATATGGGAGTCCAGCGAAGTAACCACTGTGCCATCTGCTGGCCCTGAGCATGTCCTATTTTTAAATCATTAAATAGGGAGTAAAATAAGCCTTCTAAACACATACGTCACAGGTACATTATGAAAATATGCATTCAAGGGAACCAGCAGTTAGCGTAATGGCTATGTCGCTGGACTCCCACGTAGTCAACCGCGGTTCACGTCCCGGACCCGGTGTCTTAAAACTCACGCCGGGCACGTGTGTGTGCGTGCCCAAGATCCCGAGAGGAGAATGGAGGAGAAGGGATTGCGGCGTGACCATCCCCCCGTGGGGGGTGATTTCTCGCTTTCTGTCTCTCTGTCTCTCTCTCTCTCTGGCGAGCGTACGCGCCCTATAGCAAAAACCTCTCCAAAAAAAAAAAAAGAAAAGAAAATATGCATTCAATAAAGGCATTTTTTTGTACCACTTAATAAAGCCATATTATGTAACTCACCGTTTTATCAACTTAGAAAATCTTGAAACGGCTCAAGACTCTATATGGAGAGGTTTTTGCTATAGGGCGCGTGCGCTCGCCAGACAGACAGAGAGAGACAGAGAGATAGAAAGCGAGAAATCACCCCCCAGGGGGGATGGCCACGCCGCAATCCCTTTTCCTCCATTCTCCTCTCGGGATCTTGGGCACGCACGCACACGCACGTGAGTTTAAGCCACCGGGTCCAGGACTCGAACCACGGTCGACTACGTGGGAGTCCAGTGACAGAGCCATTACGCTAACTGCCGGTCCCCAAGACTCTATACTTTTAAGCTATGAGCTGGATATATTCTTTTGTTTCCCCATTGGTGAAACAATTATAGAACTTTCTATACTTCTTTCTATACTGAAGTAAGTATGGACTATCTGAGTAGCAAAATTTATATCTGCTTAGAGAAGTTGTATCAATCGTATATAAATAAAATCATATTTAAATAAAATAAGACAGAAATAACTTTGCCTAGTTAAAATCATTTCAAACTTTTCCATTTTTGAAAATACTTGTGGGACCAGCAGATGGCTTAATAGTTACGCTGCAGGACCCCCACATAGTCAACTGTGGTTCAAGTCTTGGACCTGGCAACTTAAAACTCATGCAGGGCATGTGTGCATGTCCAAGGTCTTGAGAGGGGAATGGAAGAGAAGGGATTGGGGCATGGCCATCCCCTGCTGGGTGATGATTTCTCAATTTCTGTCTTTCTGTCTGTCTGTCTCTCTCTCTCCAGCAAGCGCACATGCCCTATAGCAAAAATCTCTATTAAAAAAAAAAAAAAAAAGGAAAGAAAGAAAATCATACTTGTTCTTCGTGTGGCAAAAAAGCATTCTTCAATTCTGTGGTCTCCAAATAGCTTGAATGATGGGCAGCGTGGCTACAGAAGACTGTAGGCAGTTTGACATTCAGTTTGAAAGAATGTATTGAACTTCTTATATTTTTTTCTCATCTAATAACAGCTTTAGAATTTTAGTTATTGGGAACCAGCAGTTAGCGTAATGGCTATGTCGCTGGACTCCCACGTAGTCGACCACGGTTCGTGTCCCAGACCCGGTGGCTTAAAACTCACGCTACGCGCGTGTGCGTGCATGCCCAAGATCCCGAGAGGAGAATGGAGGAGAAGGGATTGTGGCATGGCCATCCCCCCTGGGGGGTGATTTCTCGCTTTCTGTCTCTCTGTCTCTCTGTCTGTCTGTCTGGCAAGCACATGCGCCCTATAGCGAAAATCTCTCCAAAAAATAAAAATAAAAAAATAAAAAATAAAAAAAAGTATTTTAGTTATTGAACCTTAATATTCATTAGTTCTTAAATATTTTTTTCCTAGCTTTGGTGACCCAATGTTAAAACATTGCAGGGAAGACAAAAAAATTTTGTTCAGTTACCTAGTTGTTTTCAAATATAACATACATAGGAGCTGGAAAATATTCATTTATTGTTTAAAATTTTAAATATTGTCTCCGTTAATAACATTTTTGAGTATATAGTATTCTACAAAATTAATACTCTGGAGAGAAATATGGCATTAGTATGCCTTTTCTTCATTGGGTAAGTTAGAGGCATTATAAACCCTTTCACACGATATTAGTCGCTATTTTCTATTCAGGCACATGACAGTAGCAGTAAGGGGCATTGAAAACAAGCTAGTGGTAACAAGTACCAGCTATGCACTTAAAAATTTCCTGTAGGTGATCCACAACCTTGATGAGGCTGCATATACACTGACAAGTTGATTGTAGTTTTGAATAAAAACAAACCAGTAATCTGAAGCACAAAGCACAAAAAAAAAAACAGAATAGCATCTTGTTGAGGAATATAATGGTGATCACCATTGATGACACCTTACTGGTAGCTATGATTAAGCAATAAGTGTCTCATGGGAAACTCTGTAATTGAGGGTTTCAGTTTTTCCTCAATACAGTTTTGCTAGAGACAGAGAATAGTCTGTTATAATCTAAAGATAAAGTTATAAAGGTGATAAGCACTTAACAAAAATGATCTATTTCACGTAAGGTATGCCATAGACAGAAAAGTAGAAGCAATACAAATGAGTTCCTTCTGTGATGATTAACCTAACATACGCAGTCCATAGCTTATGCACCTGATTGTTTGCAAAAATAGTAATAGCTCACTATTATTGAAAGACTAGTTTTTCTTTCTGTGGTTTCTGAGATTTCTCGGGGATACCTTCATGATAATTCCCACGTTTATTTACTGCACGCGTTGACGATGACTGAACCGTGCTGGAAGGGAAGCTGTGAGATTTAGGAAATGCAACTCCTGGGATGTGTTCGTGAGGCGTAACAACCAAATTGCAGTATTAAGCTTGGTACTTAAATTCAGTCGTTTAGAATAGCTCTTTAGAATCTATATCTTCAATCCTCTGACTCAAAGATGATTTCATCTGTAATTAATTTTAGTTACTGCTTTTATCTCAACCATTAGGAGGAATTTTACCTTCTTAACCTATTCATTTTCATAGTGAACTGAAGTCTGATAACACTGTCTAGTTTCTTTTCCTTCATACCTTAAAACAGAGGAAGTGAAACTGATCATTAAAAACTAAAAATCACTTTGGCCTGGGTTACACGTTTATTTTTAATGTTTTGGTATTACTTTATTACAGGTGAGAAGGAATACTTCCTACATATTAACTGTTTGGAAAAATTATTTGCTTTACCTGAGTGAGAAACTACTTTTAAAAATTTATTTGCTGTGGGTAAAGGCTAATCGATAATTTCTAAATACTAAATTTTTCCCTCAACTATAAGGGAGGAAAATAATTTCAAAATCTAAAGTTCAGTTCATTGTCTTTTTCTTAATAATATTGATTTTTCCAGTATAATATTTTAAAGATATCTTCTGTTTGTTTCACATCTCTTGAAACCCAGTTTGTCCAATTAAATTATTCCGGTGTGTTAAATGAAGATTTTTATTGTGCAGGCCAAGAAGTTGTTAGTTTTTTTTTTATTAGTGTTATTATTTATTTACTAACTGGTGTTATTTACTTTGTTCTTCATTTATTAATTGTTGTCTTTCTAAAAATTTCTGAACTTACCTTGTTTATCCTACAGAGCTTTCAGTTTGCTACAGCAAATTGCGTTCATGACGTTCTGTTACAAATATCATTACAAGCAAATGGTTTCTCTGAAGGGCAGAATACTTAGTTACAGTGTCTCTTGCTAATTCTGCCTCGTAACTTTCCCAGTTAGGCTAGGTTAGGTTGTATCAGTCTTCCTAGACATTCAGTCTAATAATGGTGTTAGTAGCAGAATGAGAACTTGGTTTTTAGTAGTGGTCTATTGAATGCATAATTTCTGTCTAACCATACGGTCAAGTATTCCCACTAACTTTCAGCTTTGTTCTCTATAGAATACAAGAACCTGAAATTTTATCCCAGAGAAATGCAATGTTTATTATACATTTCCTGTGTCAGTTCTTTTAGTAGCCTAACACTTAAAGTCTTCGGCATGACGTAGTTGCAGGAGTGACACTTTCCTGACATTGTCAGCTCCTCAGTGGCTCCTGCAGTTAGGATAGGGCATTTAGCATTGCAGTGCTGCCTAGATGCCCACTTCGAACTAGGGGCAGCGGAGAAGCAAAGTACGTTCAGGGTTCCTTGTTCTCCTGCGTAGTTTTCTTTTCTTTTTTTAAATTTTGCCAAAGACATATACACTTGCTGTCAAGAGACAGGAAGAGAGGGAGAGTGAAAAAGCACTCCCCTGGGGCGTAGTCATGCTATAATCCCCTCTCCATTTCTCCCTCCTTTTGAGATTTTGGACACGCACATACACTTGCCCCGCATGTTTTTCAAGCGTCCAGGTCTGGGTCTCAAACCATGTGGTCAGTGGTGTGAGATCCAGCCACCTTAACTACCAGGCCCTGGGCTGGCCCAGTTTTCTTTATCTGCTCTATGTCCTCTGAAGGGAAGATAATTAATCATAGATGTTAGTGAATATTATTTTTAAGAGTTTCCGCATTGTAGAAATTTGAGGTGATGAAATTGGTTTTCTGATTTTAACTCATCCATACAAGATATGAAGAATTCCTAAATGGAGTTTTTATTGAAAGACTCACTGCCCTAATTGAATTAAGTAACTAAAAATTAAAAACAGATCTTAACATTTATTTTATGTTGTAAAGAGACTAGAATATCTAATATCTGCTGCTGTCCCTTAATTTTTTATATTTGTATAGTTTTGCTGCATTATAATATTGCAATAAATACACATTTACATTTCAACTGAGAAAATTTAAACATATAACACGCAGGGAGAATTTTTCTGTACATAGAATGTTTATATGTCTTTGCAATTGATGAATATTCAGATAAATAATAAATCCAAAATACCAAGTCATTCTTGTTATTGATGTTGCTGTAACCACTGCACCACCTGCTGGTCCCAACTTCTATGTTTTAATTTTAACATGAACAAGCTAAATCATCATAATGCTCAAGTAACTAGTAAAGTTTGTTTTTTCAAAAGGACAGTGTATCTTTTTGTAAAATAAAGATAGGTTTTTAAACATGTTTTTAAGATACACATGTTGGGATATAAATTAATCTGGCATTTAGCTTACTATGCCATATGAAATTTTAAGCTTAAACTTATGCTTACTGAGCCCGGCAGGTGGCATGGTGGTTAAGGGCGCTGGACTCCCTCATGGCCAAACAGGGTTTGAGTCCCAGACCTGGCAACTTGCTTTCTCACCTTCCTTCCCTCTCTCGCTCTATCACTCTGTCCCTCTCTGGTTAAATTAAAATAAATAATATAATAAAATAAATAAAGTTAAATAAAAATAATTCTTAAAAAACAGTATGCTTACCATCGATGTGGCCTTTATCTCAGCAGTGCCATGAGACCAGAGACTGGATTGGTGTCTCTTGGTAAGATTTGCTTAAGGAATAGCTAGCAATAGTGTTCTTAAAAAAAAAAAAAAAAAAAAAGACCAATGTTAACATTCGCTCTGAATGGAAAGCATAGAGTATTCTTTAATCAGAATAGACTTCTCCTTTGTAGCAGAAGTCATTATCACAAGAGACGATCAGTAGGAAATAATTTAACGGCAGTGAGTGTAGGGAAGATATTACCTACTAGACAAAGGCATCATCACCATAGCTGATACTGCATGAGAACACGAATGAGTCGGCCTCCTCAGAATAACGGCCCAGCTCAGTGATGCAGGTACTAGGGTGCCACTACATGAGGCCAGGGCCACCTGGGAGGCCTGAGTTCAATTTCTGGACCAACGGGGAAAGGCCAGGTGTGCCGAGTTCTTGTGAGCCTAGTCAAGTAGGAGGCTGAGGCCAAAAGTCACACCAGCAAGACACTGTCAAAAATTCTCATTTAAGGGAACCAGCAGTTAGCGTAATGGCTATGTCGCTGGACTCCCACGTAGTCAACCGTGGTTCGCGTCTCGGACCCGGTGGCTTACAACTCACGCCGGGTGCGTGTGCGTGCGTGCCCAAGATCCCGAGAGGAGAATGGAGGAGAAGGGATTGCGGTGTGACCATCCCCCCTGGGGGGTGATTTCTCGCTTTCTGTCTCTATGTCTCTCTCTGTCTGTCTGGCGAGCGCACGCGCCCTATAGCGAAAAACCTCTCCAAAAAAAAAAAAAAAAAAAAAAAAAATTCTCATTTAAGAGAACCAGCAGTTAGCGTAATGGCTATGTCGCTGGACTCCCACGTAGTCGACCGCGGTTCGCGTCCTGGACCCGGTGGCTTAAAACTCACACCGGGCGTGTGTGCGTGCGTGCCCAAGATCCTGAGAGGAGAATGGAGGAGAAGGGATTGCGGCATGACCATCCCTCCTGGGGGGTGATTTCTCGCTTTCTGTCTCTCTGTCTCTCTCTGTCTGTCTGGCGAGCGCACGCGCCCTATAGCGAAAACCTCTCAAAAAAAAATTCTCACTTAAATAATAATAATAATAATAATGGAAAATTATGAAGAATACTAAAACTTTTTTTTCTGTCTTGTGTTTTTTTTGCTGTGGAATTTTTTGTTGCTGTTGCTATTGTTTACATTACTGTCACACATGTAATTTTGTCATTTTTTTAAAGAGGTTTTTGCGTTAGGACATGGGTGCTCACCTGGAGAAAGAGAGACAGAGATAGTGAGAGGGAAAGTAAGAAATCACTCCCACGGGGGAGGGATGGCCATGCTGCAATCCCTTCTCCTCCATTGTCCTCCCGGGATCTTGGGCATGCATGCACAAGTGCCCCCAGCATGACTTTCAAACCCTGGGTCAGGGACTCAAACCACGGTTGGCCATGTGGAAATCCAGTAATGTAACTGCTATGTCATCTACTGGCTCCTGTCATTTATCTTTAGAACATGTACAAAAGGGAAATTTTAGTTTAAGTTGTTTTCAAAAAGAACTTTCATATTTTTTTTCTAGACAACTTTTTAAAAGAAAGATATGTATATGTATTGTTTAAAGCTTCCAACATTGTCAATACGAATTAATCTTGATTTTTTGGAGGGGAGGGACTTCTGTGTGTCATTGAAATACATAATTTAGGGCTTAAATGAAAGGAGTAGTCTGAGTGCAAAACATGCATGTTTTGTGTAAAGAAGGCTTTTAAAATCATTGAAGTTCATTTTAAACACATGTAAGTAATATAGTTTTATACCTTCAACACTAGGTTTACAATAAAAGTTCTCCACTTATCAGATGAATTGGCGAAAGATACTAAGTAATAAGAAACTGAAACGGAAGTCTTATACACACATATTCATGTATATAAAGTTTTTAACCACTGATCATCTTTTTGGTAGCTGTATTTAAGCTTCTTTTTCAGTGTTATAATAGAGCTAGAACTTACTGAAACTCCCCTTTTTTAAAAAAGAACTATTTAATTTTATTTATATATACATATATATATATATACACACACACACACACATATATATACACACATATATTTATATGTATATGTGTATATATAAACATTTATTTATATATATACACATATGTGTGTGTGTGTGTGTGTGTGTGTGTGTATATATATATATATATATATATATATATATATATATATTTTTTTTTTTTTTTTTTTTTTAATTTGACCAGAGAGGAAAAGTGAGAAAGCTAGCCTCTAGGTCCGGGACTCGAACGGTAGTTGGCCATGTTGGAGTCCAGTGTCTTTACCACCATTCCACCTGCCAGCTTCTCCCCTTCACTTTTATATCATTACTGATTTTTAATTTTCACATTTTTTTTTGAAAATACAGATTTTTTTCATTAAGTCAAAGGCAGTTTTGTTCATGTATTATGTCCGAATGGTTTGAACCAATTTGTACTAGAACTTTTCATCAAAATATCTATTTATTTGCACTGTTTTAACGGAATACAGCTTATTTGATTGTAGAGAGGGTTTTCAGTGCAAGGTAGTAAATAACCATAACATATCAATATACTATGAAGAATATATTAGGTTATTGGGAAAGTCATGACGTATTTTTCTGTGTTTTTTTTCTATGCTAAAATACATCACGACTTTCCAGACAACCCAATATGTATCATATGTACATACTAATATAGACACTATTTTGAATTGTGTGTATTATTTTGATACCATTTCATCTATAATTCCTACTTAATAATAAGCTTAGTAATTTTATAACAGTGTAAGGGATTTATGGATAAGATAAATGTGTTACAGTTTTCTTAAAAAAATTTTTTTTGGTAATTGATCAACATAACTTCACTTCAATTACTGGACTTCTCAGCATACTTTTCTGGGCCAGTAATCTATACCAATGTTTTAAACATATAAACTTAAAACTCAGGGGGAAAAAGGTTCCTCAACTTGAGATCTTCTCTCCAGATCTCCATTCTTTGGAGTTCCCATGAGTGTGACCTGAAGAACTTGGAACCATTGAAATTCAAATGTAGGTGGGTAAGTGTTCACGCCAGCGCATGCGTTGACTGCCTTCTATCTCTTTGTATATGCATCCGTATTGCACCCCCTCAGTGCCTTCCTCTCCTCCCCATAGATCATACAGGGCCTGTGTCATCTTGGTATTACGTAATTTTGTTCAGTCTGTATTTTGGTCAGTATTTGTCTGTGTTGTGTGTCAGGAGCAATTTACAAACTAAGTCTTCAGACGTTTCTTACATCGTGTTGTCTAAAGACTGTTTCACACATAGTGTTTGCCGTGTTTGGGCCTGGGTTGCGTTTTTTGTGAATTGCCATGTTCGTCGAGCTGTGATGAACATTCCTTGGGAGTTGCTGGTCTTCGCTGAGGGGTGAGGAAGGTCTTAGTCTTGCAGTTGGTTCACTGACTTTCTCAAATCTGTCTAGAGAATATGAACAAACTATCTCAGGATCTAAGAATTTCTTCCTGTTAGTCTTTCATTTAAAAGTCAAACTTCTGACATCATTCATGGTAGCGTGGTTGTCAGTTGTTATTCTTTGGAGAACATTCACAATCATTCTTTGGGCAATGAAAGAAAGAAGTGATCAACTAATTATTTACTTCCACTGATAAGGATTAATACAGTTTATTCCCCCCACACATACAAATAGATAACTTAATGATAACATACTTAATTGTAAACTGACATAAATACATCAACAGGTTCAACCTGGAATATTTTCCTAGGTCAAGTTCCTAGTCAAATACGACGAAATTGATCAGGTGTTTTATTAATATAACTTCTCTCAAAATATCTGAGCACTGGAATCTAGGATTCCCACCATGCTTTTCATTTTTGTTTCTTTTTTTTTTCTTTTTCATTACTTCTTCCAAGTACATTATTGAACTTTAAAGTGCCTTTTCCGTATTTTCTCCACCCCACCTCCCATTTCTTATAAAAATTAGGTAATCCTTTGATAGTGGTTCTTAAACTTTTGGTTTCAGGGCCTTTTAGATCCCTAAAAATCATTGAAGACCTCAAAGGACTTCAGTTTATGTATTTGAACTCTATCTATCAATAGTTACTGTATTAGAAATTACAAGGGAGAAAAAAATGTAATTATTAAGCATTACATCTTTACATAACAGTAGACCCATATGTTAACATAAATAACATTTTTATGAAAAATATTTTCGAAAAGAAAATGGAGAAGATCATTTTATCTTACTGTGAGCACGTGGTGGGGAAGAACACAACAGCTACTACAGTTTGGCGCCATTGCTAGGTACTGCTGAAGGACTAGCAGTCTTACCTACCATGGTGGTTGTACCATCAGTGCAATGCCAACACTGTAAAGAAGGCAAATAAAATTGTGGTATTTTAATGCAAGTAGTTTTGACTTGATGATCTTCTGAAAGTCCTTCAGGGACCCCTATTAAAGAAGCATATTCTAGAATGCCGCTTTTCCATAAAATGAAAAGGTTTGAGTAAAAGTTGTCTTTTCTTTCTTTCTTTTTTTTTTTTTTTTTTCCTTCCTCCTCTGGGTCTTTATTATCAAAGGAGGATATCTTGCCTGCAGTCAGTGTGGATAAATTCTAGAGGTATCTGAGTCTTATCTTTTAAGTTGGCACCATGGGAGTGGATGTAAAAGGCACAGCCATTGGTCCAAAATGAGTCTGTCCGCTGGATGACTATGTATTTTTCTCTTGTGTGTGGTGTGTGTGTTGCATGTGAGTTTATAATTAATTTGGCTCCTAGATAGTTTTAAAATACATTTTTGCAAAGCAGTGTGATTTCCATGAATTATGACAATTTGTATGACACACCATTTGGCTGTGCTGCCTTTTCTTCTGATCTGCCACAGTTTCAAATATTCCCTACTTCTTTTTGTACACCAAAGGTAGTTTTAAGCTCTGCAACATTTCTTAACTTTTTTCTCCTTTGTTCCCTGGAACCAAAACTTAAAACACTATAAAGTGGTCCAAGGAAGTGGTAGAGATGCTAAGTTAGGAGAACATGAAGAACATCTCCTATGTGGCATTCTCCTGTTGAGTTTCTTCATAAAATTTGTATTCCTCTGACGTCCCTAGACTGTTGGATTTCTAGTTTGTACCAACAGAACTGAGGGGGGTGTGATGCTTACATATATGCAGACATAGAGTGGAGTCTGACTCACCAATGCATGCGCTAGTGCTCACGCTTACATACCTGAAATTTAACAGTTCAACAGCTCTGCAGTATTTGTCCAGGTAGTCAAAATGAATAAAAAAGTAAATAGATAAAAATACTGCTAAAGAGCAAAGATCTGCAGAGATGATCCACTAATAAAGAACTCTTATCTACTGGTAAGTAATCAAAGTAATTCCTAACTTGTGAAGCTTTTTGGTGCATGGTTAATATAAATATGATTACAAATACTGTGCAAGTATTCGCCAGTAGAACGTAAAGGTATATCACTCTACTCTGTAAATATTTGCCTGTCAGTTCTGTGACTCATTCACTCATTGCTGAATTGTGTAGTCAGAAAAAAAAAAAAAAAAAAAAAACTTAATATCTAATGTATAAAAACAAATCACTTAATTGAATACATTGTGTTCTTATTTTTAGCACCTTTTTGAACTGATCTCCTCTTTGAGTTAGAAAATTTGAAATTGGATTAGACTGTTTGAATTCCAAGGGTGACCTTCCCTTTTGTCAACAGGCTCCTTTCTAGTTATACATGGGCCCCTATGACCAAACCAGATCATTATTCATAATTTTCCACTCTTCAGTGTTCAGAAGCAGTAAGACTTTCTCTTCATTCCTGTCTCTAGAAGTAGGGAGAAAATTACAAAGACCACCAGTCAGGTAGCCAGTTGGCCTGTGAGACATTTCAGCCCTGCCTTCCTGTTCTCTTCTGATCATCACCCACCCACCTCCTTATCTATGGTTTAAGAACTCTAAAGAGTAATAAAGCAATTAGCAAGCAAACCCTGTCAAGGGATTCTGCACTGAGGAAAATGTGTTTTGTAACTAACCAGTTTTATCTTTAAATACCAAATAGTTACTTAAAAGAATTTGGAGAAAATCATGAGCTTGAAAGTGGTATAAAATTTTAAAGAGAAACAGTAATTTTGAAAGAGCATTCCTTTATCAATGGTTGAACCAGTTATTGACAGTGATAGTGCTTTATATAAACGTGAATGTTTATATGTCTGTCTTAGCTTATTCCAAGAGGCAGTATTTTAGATTTGCATTTTGGTTTATTTACCTTCAACTTTGTGACAGGTTTTCTCTTTTAATTGTCCAAGAAAGAAACTTTGTAGAAATCTAAGGTGTGCTTAGTACTATAAGACCATTAGTTACTTAAAAACACAAACATTAATGAAAGGCCATGTTGACCTCATCCTTGTCACTTCTCAAACCAGTATTTCCTCTTTTCTTGAGCTGATCTGTCACTTTAACTAAATAAAACTTTGAGAATAAAAATATTTAAGTGTAAACCACCTCTTTCCCGTGCTAAAATTACCTTCCTTCCTAGCAGTCTTCAAAGAACGCTCTGCTTGAAAATGCTCAGAACTAGTCATTTTTGTGTATTTCATTTTTTATTGTGGCAAACTTTTTAAAGAATCCTAAGATTTTTTTTTTCCTTTCTGGTGTTTATTAAACTTGCTATTTTCCTAAACTTTACATATATTCTGTGACTTCCTGTAAAGCAAATGCTACTTTGTCTAAGGTTTTCACTTGAGAATCAGTGGTCATGTTTAATTTTACATCTTAAAAGCCTGATCTTTTAAGGTATAAAACCCCCTTAAAAATTATTTGATATATTCTTTAAGTTATTTTAATTTCAACATTGGTTTTGGTCATTGAAGAAATTTAAAACAACTCATCTGAACTAATATGTTTAAAATATTCAAGACAATTATACAAATGGTCTTCATTTGCCTTTATTGTAATTGAGATTACTTTGAGTTTATAGGAGAATATGTGAACACTGTTCTGTTTGTTTTTTTACAGATTCCCTCCAAGCTCAGCTTATCAATATGGGTGTCATTCCTACCTTAGTGAAATTACTGGGCATCCACTGCCAAAATGCAGCTCTTACAGAAATGTGTCTTGTTGCCTTTGGTAATTTAGCAGAACTTGGTAAGTCCTAGTCAAGAACTGTAAATGTAATTAATGTGTAAATAATACATTTACACCATTAAGTTTTTCTTTAGTTAACACCCAGACATCAATTTAAATTATATTAGTTTATTTCTTTGAAGCACTCAAGATACTTGCTTCAGTGTTTTTTTTTTAAGTAAATATAATTAGATCTTATGATTATATTATTTGTAATTGAAGGTACTTTGCTTCCCTGTTTTAGGGATTGAAGTTTACATTGTTCATTATTTAATAGAGTTAAAAATTATCTTGACTTGGGACGAGTAGTTGGCATAATGGTTATGTTGCTGGACTCTGTAGTCGATCGCGGTTTGAGTCCCAGACCCAGTGGCTTAAACTCATGCTGGGTGCATGTGCATGTGTGCCCAAGATCCCGAGAGGAGGGTGGAGAAGAAGGGATTATGGTGTGGCCATCCCCCCGGGATGATTTCTCGCTTTCTATCTCTCTGTCTCTCTGTCTTTCTGGTGAACGCACGCGCCCTACAGCAAAAACCTCTCAAAAAAAATTATCTTGACTTGACTTGACTTGAGATGGCCTTTCAAGGCCTTTCATATCTCCCTTATGTGAGAGATGGCCTTGAAGTCAGGAACTGTATGTCCAAGGCTAAAACAAAAAAAGACATTAGAATTTATTATATATATTTTTTAATTTTATTTATTTTTATTATTATTATTATTTTAGTTGACTGAAGAGAAAGTGAGAATGCACACCTCCAGGTTGGGGACTTGGACCATGGTTGGTCATGTGATAGTCCAGCGCCTTAACCACCACACCACCTGCTGGCCCCAGAATTTATTATATTTTTATAAATTATTTGCTTATTAGGTAAAGAGAATCTAGCAGATTGAATTTCTATCTTTTTTCCCACAAAACTCCTAAAAATGACCAGGGACTTTTTCATAAGAATATGTGTGTAATAGCATCAGAAAACAAGATTTGAAAAATCCTTGAAAATCAGAAGGCAGACAGAGCTAGACCATGCTGGAAACATATCCCATTTGTGAGACAGGACAGAACTTATGGCCTCCGCACCCTCATCCCTTCCTGTGTTGTATTTTTCTCCATGTTAGGTATTATTCATTCTTTCTTCCTTATCTTTTTTCTTTCCCTCCCTGACTTTCTGTCCTTCCATGACTCTTGACAGAAAGTTTCAACTCCTGCTCACCCACAGCCATGAACCATATTCATAATAAATACTTTATTTTATTTATTTATTTATTTATTTTAGGTTTTCACTTTAGGACACATGCACTCACCAAAGATACAGAGAGAATGAGAAATCACTCCCCAAGGGGGATAGCCAGGCCACAATCACTTCTCCTCCGTTCTCCCAGGACCCTAGAGCATGCATGCATACACACCCAACATGATTTCAAGCCACCGAGTCCAGGACTTGAACCGCGATTGGCCATGTGGTAGTTCAGTGACATAACCACTACACACCATCTGCTGGGCCCAGTAAATTCTTTATTATGGCATAGTATAACAAAATGGTGTTACATCCTAGCTAAACATAATAGTTACAACAAGTATATCAATTCTGTTCATTATCCCTGTTTTATTAAGAAACAAAACCACCAGCCCTCTGATTTGGTTTTTCTGACTGAACACTTTTTTCTGACTGATCACTGAATGATCATTTGTGTCCCTACATGCACCACATTAAAAATCTTGGGAACCAGCAGTTAGCGTAATGGCTATGTCGCTGGACTCCCACGTAGTTGACCGCGGTTCGCGTCTCGGACCCGGTGGCTTACAACTCACGCCGGGCGCGTGTGCGTGCGTGCCCAAGATCCCGAGAGGAGAATGGAGGAGAAGGGATTGCGGCGTGACCATCCCCCCTGGGGGGTGATTTCTCGCTTTCTGTCTCTATGTCTCTCTCTGTCTGTCTGGCGAGCGCACGCACCCTATAGCGAAAAACCTCTCCAAAAAAAAAAAAAAAAAAAAAAAAAAAATCTTTTTCTTTTTTCTTTCTTTTTTTTTTTTTTTTTTTTTTTTTTTTTTTTTTTTTTTTTTTTAATGAGAGTGAGCGAACTCTCATGTCAGGTGAGGGAAGGAAGTACCTGACAGGGTCTTGCCTTTGTGAGTCTCTGCCCTGAGGGTTCCAGGGGCATGTTTTTGTTCCAGGATCTGGACCCGGGCCTCCCATGTTGCCCTACTCTCTTGCACTGAAGCTCTGCCTCTTGTGCCACAGAGGCTGGGTGTAAAATCTATTTCAGTTTTGCCTTCAAGTTAGGAGGACAGGAATTATTTATCCAAGATATTTTGAGGAGGTCATTCTTTGTCAATGAGTCATCTCATACTGTTTGCAAGTGTTTCTAGTCTTCTCTTCTCTATCTTTGTTCTTTATTGTACTAGCCAGATAAACATTTTCTATCATTCAAGTGAGACAAAGATTGAAAGAATATTGATGTAATGTTCCAGAAAGTTGTTATTTTCCATTATGAAAATGGAATGTAGGCATGTATGTTCAGTGTAGTTGGTAGAAATAAAAAAACAAGTTACATTATAATCCCCTACAAATATCAATCTTTGTAACAGATGCAATTATTTCAAATCTGCCTTCATTTGCCTTCAGTTTTATCAAACTCAACGAGTGCAAGGCCCTTACATTTCAGTGTGAGTGGTTTCTAGAACTGCGCTGTCCAGCACTAACCACCAGCCTCCTGCACCTACTAAACACTGAAATGTGCATAGCCTGAATGGAGTAGGTGTACTGTAAGTATAAAGTACAGTGACTTCAAAGAGTTAGTATGAAAAAAAATATACAAAATATCTCATCAGTATTTTTCTGTTGATTACAACTAGAAATGATTATTTGAATATGCTAGGTAGAATAAAATTAATTTCACTTGTTTCTTTTTACTTTTTTACCATATCTACTAGAGAATTTAAAATTATATATGTGTTTTCAATTTTGGCTGTCCTTACGTTGCTATTGGACAGTGAGGCTCAATAAAAATAAACTCTACAGCAGTCCTTCTTTACCAAGGCCCTTCCCCTTTTAAAGTTTTAGGAGGGTACCTAGAAGAAAGCCAAGGCTGATGAAGTTTATCCCACCTACACCTTACGGAAAAGTCACACCAAGTGGGGACATGACAGTAATCCTTGGGTAGGCTGTGCTGTGTAAGAGCTTATATAAACGCAGTTGCTTGACGCAGACCTTTACGATTGTCTGCTTAAACCTCGTAAGTGCTCTGACCTCGGGAACTATGCAGAGCTCGCTAAGCCCCATGGGAAGGGCTAAGGTACTAGTTCACCATATCTCAGAATACTGTCATCATCCTTTTCTCAAATGACAGTCCAGAAGGAAGGATTAGTGATTATGACCTCCTTTGGTGAAACGAATTTAATAAGAATGATGGTGATGGAAGAGCATGGCCCTTGAGAGTGTTTAATCATAGGGGTTGTTCATTGTACAGTGAAAGAGAATCCTGGTTCTGAATTAAACTCACTCACTTCTGCAGTGGCCCTAGGAAGTAAATAGAGCCTAATCCTTACAGTTAATCCAACCACCCCACCCCCCCAACCTCTTCCACCCCCCCACCCCCCCCCACGCCCCCGTGATTACTTTAGTAATGCAAATTTAGGATCATGCTTAGACAGTAGGGAACTTCTTTCTGGGAAAGAAACTGATGAAAGGCAATTAGTGTGCTTACCTACATTATGTAGATAAGGAAATTACACATTTGAACCCTCCAGTCACTTAATATGCAAATATTTACCTGGCTTTTGCTATGGTTTAACATATAATGATATAAATGTAAAATATTAATATTTTGCCAACAGTACCTCACAGAAACCAAGATTATAAATTGTTTAATCGAGGGGAATATTTTTCAAAGTTTTTGGACTGTAGTCCACAATAAGAAATGTCTCTTATATTACTCCTTATTATATAAACACACTTGCAACTATATCGCATTTATCCCTGCAGCAATTCAGTGTACCTAATGATTTATGTTCTGTTCTTTAAGATACGTGTCACAGTCCTAAGTTTACATGATTGATTCGTGAACGACCCTGAATAATTTGGAAAGTATAGCCTTATAGGATCCCTATTATAGGTGAAATTGTTTTAAAGGCTGTTTTTCTTGTATTGGAGAAGTTAAAAAATTTGTGAGACATAACTTTCTTAAAGGAGAGTTTGGATTCTCATACAAAGTATCTTTAAGTGGCAGTTTAATATTATAACTTCTGATCTTAATATTCATAGTTATTGCTATAATGTGTGGCTTTTCTGTTATGAATTTTTATTGAATACCCAATTTATTCAGACCTAAATTAATTAGGTACCTGATGTTTTACAGGGTCTGACCAAGGATTTCAGCAATGATGCTTGCTTTAATAAGTCCGTATTTGCAGACTGATGGTTTTAAGTTTTCAGTGTGTACCTTACCAGTCTGTGCTTTCTCACTAAGCAGTCTCTTTACCAAACACTATAGATTTCAGAGATGTGTGCATGTAAAAGTAGTGAGAACACCTCAACAGAATCCAGTCATTTTATTCTTTAGGGAAAAAAGTGAAAGGTTTACCAATAGCTGAAAACCCAGAAATATTCACCCCATATCTCTATCATTTAAAGGTTCATCTCTCCTTTTTTTTTTTTTTTTTTTTTTTTTTTTTTTGTGCTGTCAGCCTATGTACTCTCTGGAGAGAGACAGAGAGAGAGAGAGAGAGAGAGAGAGAGGAAAGTGAGAAATCATCCCCCAGGGAGGATGACCATACCTCAATCTCTTCTCATTCTTTTTCCTCCTGGAATTTTTTTTTTTTTTTTTCCACTATAGGGCGCGTGCGCTTGCCAGAGAGAGATATAGAGACAGAAAGCAAGAAATCACCCCCCTGGGGGGATGGTCACACCGCAATCCCTTCTCCTCCATTCTCCTCTCAGGATCTTGGGCACGCACGCACACGTGCCCGGCGTGAGTTTTAAGCCACCGGGTCCGGGATGTGAACTGCGGTAGACTACGTGGGAGTCCAGCGACATAGCCATTACGCTAACTGCTGGTTCCCATCCTCCTGGAATTTTGAACACACATGCACATGTGCCCGGCTTGAATTTCAAGCCACTGGGTCCAGAACTTGAGCTTGCCATGTGGAAGTCCAGCTCCTTAATCAGCTGTTGGCCCAAAAGATTTATCTCTTAAACCCTTTTAAAACATAAATACACTTTGGGATAACTAACCGTATCAAACACCCACCTCATAAATTACTTTCCAGACTTCTGTATCTTTGATATACCTCACTGGATAGGGCTTAGCACATATTCACTAAATGAATGATAATATGAATGACCAAAACAATTATACCAGTAGCAATTGCTCAGTGGAAATTTGGATTGAACAAATGCACAGGAAGAAGTAGTATATTGGGGGAGCCCTGGCTTGCCAGAGGTAGGTAGAGAGGGGCAAAGAAAACTTTTTCTAACTTGCTGTGTTCCTTTGTCGCTGGGAAAATACACCATTGAAAATTTACTTCTAGACACTTAGATATGAATTGACTGTGTCTGGGAGATTAGAGAGACCTCCTTAGTACAGCTTAGTCTCCCCCAGTCCATGTTAAAAGGTGGATGTTATTTCAGTTCAGCTCAGTTTCCTACTAGCTATTACTGCTCTACCCCATTGGAGGAAGAAAGTTTAAAAAAGGATATTTATTAATCTACCATGACTGTAGAGTTTGTTTCATGAATCAGTTAGGTGCCCATGTAATAACTAGGTTTTATATCAACACTGAAATAGGAAATGCCCCAGAATAAATGTACTCTTTTCCATCTGGGCTTTGTTGCCTAGGAGTTAACAAATTACAGTATTTTTATTGACTCAGGTACATATTAAGTGTTTCAGGTTTGTATCATTATACATCCGAATGTAACATATCACAAAATGTTAATTACTTTTTTGTAAAAAAATTCAATAAAAATGTTAAACAGCAAATTTGTATGTCTTTGCTGACTAATATGTAACTGCGTAGAGATGAAATACAAAAGGATTTAACAAATACAGTGCATTTAAAACAAAGAGCCAGAAAAGGAAAATGCAAATCTATTATGAAGGTATACATTTTATAGAACTAGTTGTTTCCTTTATTTTCCCCAAAATAATGAGAAAAGTATCTTTTTCTTCCTGTTTGTTAATTCAGGAGCACACAATATCGAAAAGAGATTGCCTCTTTCTTTTTAAAGAATGATTTTTCTCTCTCTTTCTTTCTTTCTTTCTTTCTTTCTTTCTTTCTTTCTTTCTTTCTTTTAATTTGAACAGAGAAGGACAGAACAAGAGAGGGAGAGTAAGAAAACAAGCCACCAGGTCCAGGACTCGAACTCCAGTTGGCCATATGGGAGTTCAGCCCCTTTAACCATCACACCACCTGCTGGCCCTCCCTTTTTTTTTTAAATGAAAGATTTTTGCTATAGGGCACATGTGCTTGCCAGAGACAGAGAGAGGCAGAGAGACAAAAAGTGAGAAATCACCCCCCTGGGAAATGGCCACACTGCAGTCCTTTCTCTTCTGGGGATTTTGGGCACACATACATATGTGCCCAGTGTGAGTTTTAAGCTGCCAGATCCAGGACTTGAACCACAGTCAACTATGTGAGAATCCAGCAATGTAACCATTACGCCATCTGCTAGTCCCCAAAGAAAGATTGTCTTTAAATCTAAAACACTCCATTGTAGCCACTGGATATTTTTGTTTTCACTCTCTTTGAATCCCAGTTCATGTGTCGACACAGCATTTTTTTAATTCAAAATTGTAAGATTAATACAGTCTTTAAATTTGTTATTTAATTTAATAACATTAACATAATAAAATTGTTACTTAGCATAATAAAGTTTCTTATTTACTTAACATTATTGATGAAAAATAATGGATTGTGGGAACCAGCAGTTAGCATAATGGCTATGTTGCTGGACTCCCACGTAGTCTACCGTAGTTCACGTCCCGGACCCGGTGGCTTAAAACTCATGCCGGGCATGTGTGCGTGTGTGCCTAAGATCCCGAGAGGAGAATGGAGGAGAAGGGATTGCGGCGTGACCATCCCCCCTGGTGGGGTGATTTCTCGCTTTCTGTCTCTATGTCTCTCTCTGTCTGGCGAGCGCACGCGCCCTATAGCGAAAACCTCTCCAAATAAATAAATAATGAATTGTGGGAATGGGATTTTCCCCCTTTTAAAATTTTAATTGGAAACCAACTAAAACTCCATAATAAACAAAAGAGCCAGCTCACCACCTAGGTTCTTTAAGGTGTATGATCTCAAGAAAAGGGGGAATAACAAGGTTTAGCACAAAGACAGTTTGGGATCTGAAAAGACAAGCTATAATAACTCAAAATGTTGAACCTGAATTCTGGATTAGAAAACCAAGAACTAGGCCTGACTGCGGAGGTGCAGGCAGTAGGGGCGATGCTAGAGACTGTGTGGACAGGCCACAGGTGCAAGTTCTGGGTGGACCTCAGTGTGTCCCCTGAGCATGACTGAGTGCAGGGTTTGGGATGATCACAGCATGACCCCGTCAAAGGTACCTTTTCCTCCCTCTGTCCTTTCCTCTCTCTGGAAATAATCAAATACACTTTAAAAAACAAATAAACCAAAAAAACAACTAAGAGTTAGCCTTTTGTAATTTTCAAAAGGCTCAGGATATAGAGGCCTCAAGATTTCTAGGCCTTCTTTCCCTTTATGTACCTTATGATGGCTTCTCCTGCTCCCTCCAAGCAGAATTCTGCTTTTATTCTCAGTATAAACTAAAAAGAGAAGGTTTTTTTTGACTGAGGACATCAGACTAAATTGCACTAAGGGGTATGAGAGTACCATTCCAAACACAGTAAGTGAGATCTGAATGTTGATAACGCCTTCATTATCATCCCATTCATTTTCTAGAATCTAGACTTAAAGACACTGATATTGGGGGCGCTATACAAAAGAGCCAGCTCACCACCTAGGATATGCATTCTCATAGCACCTAATCAATTTTAGCTCCCAATTCTTTTGAATACTGTAACAGAGAACATCTTTAAGCTTCAAGAGAAGAGAGGAGAGGAAGAAAGTAACATGTAAAAGACTGTGAATCAGTGGATATCACATAGGACAGTAACAGAGTAATTTAAATTAGAGGCATAGATTCTAGGTAGGAAAGAGCATTTTCAAGTCAAGATTTCAAAATGTCTACTAACACACAGTACACAGTGTCTTTCTCAGGGGGTCACTGGAGGATGTCTTCACCAAAACAAGTAATGGAGGAAGGACATAGATAATAGGGTATCTAATAATAAAAAAAGAACGCGTGTATCAAGATAATGATGCAGAGCTATTCCAGGATGTCCACTGTGCCTTCACACATAGAAAGCAACCAGTGTGGTTTGATTTGGTCAGAATTGTCTGAGATTTCTAGAAAAATTAATAGCCTACCTAATGCAACCAAAGACATTGAGTGGAGAGTTAGAATGGAATGGATTCTGGTTGAATTTTGGAGGAAGATTCATAGACCTTGGTGACCCATTGGATATGGAAGTTGAGTGAGAGCCAATAAGAAATGGCTCGCAGATGGGTAGAAGGAATGTTTGCTTACTGAGCTAAGGAAGTGAGGGGATGTTAGGGTACATCAAAAGTTCATTTTAGATATCAAGTTCAGGCTGCTAGGGAAAGATTCAAGTACAGACGTCAGATGGACAGTTAAGTAGTCTGGAGTCCAAAGGAGGGCTAAAGATACTAGTACTATGGAGATAATTTGATTGCCTAGGGATAGTAAGGACCAAGTAAGGTAAGCGAGCAAATGACCAAGTCCCAAAACACTGGGATTTATAGAGGACTATTAGAAGAAGAGGAAGCACACATGACTGTAGTCCCTAGAGGTAGGTCAAAACTAGTTGGAAGTGGATTTAGAAATTTATGTCTAGTTGAGGAGGTAGATACTGCTGCTGTAGATAATGCTATCAAGAAACTTGTTTGTAAAAGGGAATCTGATTGAATTGTAGTTTGAAGAAAAACAAACAGTGGAGGGTGGGTATTATTTTTTATGAGAAATATTAAAGCATATTTAAATGCTGATTAATGGTGAGGCTCTAGAGTAAGAAAAACATATTAGAGACAAGAAAGTGAGACCCCAGGAACTCATGACGAATTGGCTCTAATGGTAGGCATGTCAGGGCCAGTGCAAAAGCATGCCATTTTAATGAAACTAAGGATAAGATATATCACCTTTAATTTAGCCATATAAAACAGAATCCATTATGAGCGATTTTTCTCCTTTGACTAAAAGCCTTGAAACTATGAATTTATGACTTAGTAATTTTATCATTGCTATGGTTACCTATATATTATGCTAGTGAACATTTTTTATAGCCTCAAATATAATTGGGTCAGGACATTTTCTCTAAAGCTTTAGACATTTTTCCTTTTTAAGGGCATTAAAAATGATTTGGTTGTTCTTGTATTTGAAGAGTATATTTATCAATAATGGCGTAAAATGGCCAAGTATTGAAAGTGATAGAAAACGATTTCTGCACTTAATTTTGTTTGCTTACTCTAAGTTTTTCTCCTTTATTTTACAGAGTCCAGTAAAGAACAGTTTGCCAGCACAAACATTGCTGAAGAGCTGGTAAAGCTCTTCAAGAAACAAATAGAACATGATAAGAGAGAAATGATTTTTGAAGTCCTTGCCCCTTTGGCAGAAAATGGTGAGAAAATAAATGCAACTCTAGATTTTTGATCATGTATACTTAACAAATTTTTTTCCTAATGTTATTTACTTGCAGCTATTTAACTTGGAACTCATTTTTGTTTTGAGTATCTCTAAATTTAGCTACATTATCTACTTTATAATTATATCTACATTGACCAGAGCTATTTTCCAAGTTCCTTAGACTTTATAATCTTAGTAAAGATGCTTCTATAGCTTACACATTCTTGTATCAATCTGAAAGAGGCAACTGAGAGGCTAAACTACATTTTCATACCTTGGTAAGGCAAAGTAGATGAAAGTTGAAGTCCTAGACCTGTACATGGTAAAGATACTGGTAAACTACTTTTTTATGGGGGGGGGGGGGGCAAAAAAATCTTAAGAATGCACCCTAGGAGTAAGAGGAAATTAAAGTAGATAAACAGTCTCATAAATCATTTTTCAAATGTAGTGTCTAACACACAA
The DNA here is from genome assembly GCA_026018925.1 of Tupaia tana. Lineage (NCBI taxonomy): Eukaryota > Metazoa > Chordata > Mammalia > Scandentia > Tupaiidae > Tupaia > Tupaia tana. The sequence goes on along the minus strand of JAKSZU010000017.1, from coordinate 9,616,149 downwards.
CCGGAGAGCACTAAACACATAAGAGAGACAAAACACTTTAAGCAAGATTCAGCATAAGGAACATGTAAAACTAGTAAATCTCCAAATACTGGAATGATTAGACATTGATCCAGAACAACTGTCTTTATTATATTCAAATGGTTAGAAAGCAAGCTTGGAACTTTTACAAGGAAACTAGAGGCAATGAAAAAGTGACAACAGATTTATAAAAGATACAAATGGAAATTCCTGAATTGGAAAAAACAATGCAAATTAAGAATCTGATGGGTGGGTTAACTGCAGATTAGATATAGTTGAATTAGAGAACCAGTAAACTGGAAGACAAATTAGAAAGAAATCCAGAATGAAATATATATATATATATATATATATATATATATATATATATATATATATATTAAAGAACCAATTTGCATAAAGAAGGCTAAGAGCTACAGAGGATGGAGCAAGAAACTCATATTTTTATAGTCCTAGAAAGAGAGTAGGGATGGAAATGATAGAGGCTATATTTGAAGAAATTTTGGCAGAGAATTTACCAGAGTTTTATGAAAGATCTATGATTCAAGAAACCAAGTCAACCAAAACACGATATACAGAAATCCACATATAGATGCATTATAATGAAAATGCAGAGAGCCAATGACAAAAATCTTAAAGGGAGTAAGAAAAAAAAAAGTTTTAAAGGAGAAGCAGTTTGGCTGATAGCTAACTTCTCAACAGCAATAGTGCAAGCTGGATGTTATAAAGGTTGTTTAAAGGAAAAGAATAGAGATTCAGGGGAAATTTTTTTTTAAAAAGTAAATATGTAGGTAAATCTCATGAAAACTGATAAATACAATAAATAATAATAAAAGAAATAAATTTATTGTGAGGTTTAAAGATTATATCATTTAAAACTTTTATACCACAAAATGATGTAAATCAGAAGAGAAGTAAAAAGGAGTTAAAGCATCTTAAGATCTTTGTATTATCGAGAAGAAAGTACTGTTAGATTCTGATTACTTAATTATTTCAACTTTTTAATTTAAATTTATTTATTTACATTCATTCACTATCTATATGTCATCATAGCAAACAAAATGAGATTTCCCATCCAGAATACACTGTATATTGGCTCAATCAAGCACATCAACATACATGTTATCGTCAACAAACAATTTTCCATTTCCTGTTTCCTGTAAATTTTGTTATTTTGCCATTCTTGATTCCCTATCTCTCACCCTCTGCCATGTCCCACCCTCCTCCACACTGTCTCTGGTATCCACGGTTGCTTTTTTATGCCTTTTCCCCCCATTTTATTTATCGCTAAAGAACTTAATTAATCTAAGTACTTCCAATAGCAAGCGCAACTAATATATATATATATATTCCCATGAATACAAGTCTGACCCTAGGCATAAACCTCAGTGAGTAGAATGAACATACAACAAAGTAGCACCCAGCTGGGACTATAGAGTTTACTGCAGTCCTCAAATATGCATCTTTTTAATGAAAAATAGTTTTGTAATTGTTTTTTCTCCTGAAACTTTTTTTAATTAATTAATTTACATTCATCCCCTAATCATCGTCACAGCATACAAAAAGTGGTTTTGCATCCAGAATATACTGTATAGTGTCTTAATCATGTATGTTATCAATAATTTTCCATTCCTAGTTTCGTGTATGTATGTGTATGTGTGTGCACACACACACATACACATACATATACGAATCCATATATAATTTACCCCTATGTCTGACCCTCTGCCTTTCCCACCCTCTTTTCACACTATCTCTGGCGTCTACAGTTGTCTTCCATTCCTTTTCCCTCCACATTTTATTGATCATACTAACTACTTTCAATAGCAGGTTTAGCTGGTAATTTTAAGAAAATAAGTTTTGGGAACCAGCAGTTAGCATAATGGCTATGTCGCTGGACTCCCATGTAGTCGACCGCGGTTCGCGTCCTGGACCCGGTGGCTTAAAACTCACGCCGGGCGTGTGTGCGTGTGTGCCCAAGATCCCGAGAGGAGAATGGAGGAGAAGGGATTGTGGCATGACCATCCCCCCTGGGGGGTGATTTCTGGCTTTCTGTCTCTATGTCTCTCTCTGTCTGTCTGGCGAGTGCACGCGCCCTATAGCAAAAAAAAAAAAACCTCTCCAAAAAAAATAAGAAAAGTTTTGAATTGGTAAGGAAATTCGCTTAAAACACAAAGCCTGGAAACAGGTTAGTATCCTGTTCAAATAGTACGTACATGAAACTATTGACAACTCAAGACAGGACAAAAGCTCTTAAAACCGGACAACAAAGCCTAGAAGAAAAGCAGCAATCTTTTAGTCAAAAGTCACAGAGTGCTATTTTACCAGTTCAGACTCATGTACTTAATCAGTCTTCTGTTGTGGTTCAATCTTCCCGATTGAATTCTGGGATTTAACATTCAACTCCAGACTTGTCCCTACAATTTAGTTGGTCATTTTCTTAGTTTTTGAAGTCTTATTTCTGTGTGACTACATTTAGTTTTCCTGACATAGTACTCTCTCGAAAACCTCTTGGAGATCTGGTCTGGTGCTGGTAAATTCTTTCAGGTTTTGTTTATCTGAGAATGTTCTTGTCTTTTCTTCCCATATGAAGGATAATCTTGCCAGGTACAGTATTCTTAGTTGTAATTGCTTTTCCCTTAACACTTTGAATATATTTTCCCATTCTTTCCTTGCTTACATTGTTTCCAATGAGAGGTCTGCTGTTAGTCTGATGGGATATCCTTTGTAGGTAACTTGCCATTTCTCTCTTGCCTATCTTAGTATCTTGTCTTTGTGGTTTTGGTCAGTCTGGCTATAATGTGTCTTGGAGAAGATCTTGGTTTGATTCTTTTTGGGGTCCTTTGTATTTCTTGGGATTGGATCTTTGAGTGCCTCTCTAGGTTTGGAAAGTTTTCTTGCAGGATTTCATGGAATAGATTATCAATGCCCTTATGAGTCTCTTCGCCTTCTGGGATGCCAATTATCCAGATGTTTGGACGTTTGATGGTATCTAGTATTTCTTGTATATTATTCTCAAATTTTTGAGCAATTTTCTCAGTCTTCTTGGTGGATTTCTCTAGGCCAGCAATTTTCTCTTCTACATCTGAGATTCTATTTTTTGTATGATCTAGTCTTCTTTTAATACTTTCAAGGAAGATTTTGACTTCCTGTATTATAGTCTTCATCTCTAATAATTCCATTTGATTCTTTTGTAAAGTGTGTAACTCCTTTTAGATCTTGCAAGAATTTCCTTACTTCCCAGTTCTCGTCAGCTTCTTTTTCCTTTCTCTTCTGCAGTTCATTGTCTCTCTTTTTTTCCATCTCTGTTAGCTTCGCCATTATGAATTTTCTAAATTCTTTATCAGACATTTCCATGATTTCCGTTGAGCTGTCTGTGGATGAAGAGGAGCCATTCTTTTCCCTTGGGGGAGAGATATTTTCTTGCTTTCCCATATTTTTTGTGGTCCTGCAGTGATTTCTAGTCATCTGATGGGATAGTGTGTTTCTTCCCAAACTTGAAGTTCAATCTGAGCGTCCAGGAGTGTGCAGAAAAGGAAACAGAGAGAGAGAAACAAGAGCAACAAAAACAAGCAAGAAACAGAGAAAAAGATAAGAAAAAAAACTGAAAAAATTATTTTTTTAAGAAAAAAGGCAAAAATTGGAAATCACTAGTTCTCAGTAGCCATGAAGGGGTTTTCTGAGGCCTGGGCCTTTGCCTCACCTGAGGATTTGGGAAGAAAGAGGGGATTATTAATAAGATAAAGGGAAAGGAGGGGCTGAAAACCCAGAAACTGTTTGACTGTAAAACATTTTTTAAAGGAAAAATTACCAAAAAAATGAGAAGACAGAGACAGAGGTAGAGAGAGACAAAGACAGATACAGAGACAGGAGGCTGGAAAGTCTTCTTCCTACCACACAGGTTTGAGGGCTGGAGGCTGAATTATCAGTGGAGAATCTTCATTCCTCCTAGTCCCCTGAAATCACTAGTTCTCAGTAGCTATGAAGGGGTCTTCTGAGGCCTGGGCCCTTGCCTCTCCACGTGAGTTTGAGGGCTGGAGGCTGAATTATCAGTGAAGAATCTTCATTCCTCCTAGTCCCCTGAAATCACTAGTTCTCAGTAGCCATGAAGGGGTCTTCTGAGGCCTGGGCCCTTGCCTCTCCACGTGAGTTTGAGGGCTGGAGGCTGAATTATCAGTGGAGAATCTTCATTCCTCCTAGTCCCCTGAAATCACTAGCTCTCAGTAGCCATGAAGGGGTCTTCTGAGGCCTGGGCCCTTGCCTCTCCACGTGAGTTTGAGGGCTGGAGGCTGAATTATCAATGGAGAATCTTCATTCCTCCTAGTCCCCTGAAATCACTAGTTCTCAGTAGCCATGAAGGGGTCTTCTGGGACCTGGGCCCTTGCCTCTCCATGTGAGTTTGAGGGCTGGAGGCTGAATTATCAGTGGAGAATCTTCATTCCTCCTAGTCTCCTGAAATCACTAGTTTTCAGTAGCCATGAAGGGGTCTTTTCTTATTTCAACTTTTACAGCAACTGCTAAAATACATTTTTAAGTTTATTTCTTCTATGAGAGGAAGAGAGATGGACACCCCCAACAGGTTCTTCATGCCATGATCCACCCCCAGCCGCCCCAGATCTCTGGCATACAAGCACACCCAGTTGGTACAGGGAGATCTCGAGACAGGAACTTAGGACATTCTTATGTGGATGGATCCAGTATCCAGAGCATTGTGTTACTGCTTCACCACCATCTGACCCTCTAAAATAATTTTTAAAAAATTTATAATTACCATACAACAAAAAGAGTTACAGGTTTTTGTTTTGTTTTGTTTTGTTTTGTTTTTTAATGTTCTAGGAGGAGCCAGAACATAGCTGGGAAAATTCAGTTTTGCATCCCAAGGCCTCATGTACACGCCGGGTGTGCATACACACCATCCAGGCTGGCTGAGCTTGGGGGTGGATCATAGCATGAGAGAAGTGCCCTACCAATTCAAAACAAGAGAATGAAACATGGGGGACAAGTAGGGCATAAAAAGTGCAAATTTAAGACACACTATTAAATATCTGTGGCCTCCATGCTTTAATTAAAAGAATATTTATCAACCTGGTTTTTAAAAAAAATAACTATATTTTTTAAAACAATGAACAATTCTTAAATATAAGGAGATTTAGAAGACTGAGAATATGTGGATGGAAAAAATGTATACCATTCAGGGACCAGCAGTTAGCGTAATGGCTATGTTGCTAGACTCCCACGTAGTCGACCGCAGTTCAAGTCCCGGACCCGGTGGCTTAAACTCATGCCAGGCGCGTGTGCGTGCATGCCCAAGATCCCGAGAGGAGAATGGAGGAGAAGGGATTGCGGTGTGGCCATCCCCCCTGGGGGGTGATTTCTCGCTTTCTGTCTTTCTGTCTCTCTCTCTGTCTGGCGAGCACATGCGCCCTATAGCAAAAACCTCTCCAAAAAAAAAAAAAAAGAAAGAAAAAAGAAAAAATGTATACCATTCAAATCTAAGGAAGGTTAGAGTAATTATATTAATATCAAATAGAATAGACTTAAAGAGGAAAAGCTTGTTAGAAATAAGGAGGTGACAGTAGTGATAAAAAGTCCAAGTCACTTGGAAGATATAACAGTTACATACTACCCCAAAACACAGGAAGCAAAATAATCAGAACTATGAAGAGAAATAGGCAAATCTAAAAATACCATAGGAGATTTTAATGCCTTTTTCAGTGTTTTATAGAACGATTGGTTGAAAAAATAAAGAATTAGGATATAAGTATCATGATTAAGAAAATTGACTTACTGGATATATTTTAGAATACTGCACCCAACTGTAGAACTCTTTCTTTTCAATTGTGTATGAAGCATTTAACATGTATACTTATCATTAAAGAAATTTCAAAGGATTGTAATCATAGAATTTCTCTAACCCAAGTGAATGTCTACTCACCAATAATAAAAAAGAAATCCAGAAAGTCTCTGTATGGTTAGGTCTTAAGGAATACACTTCTGGGGCCAGCAGGTGGCATGGTGGTTGAGGTGCTGGACTCTCACATGGCCAGCCACTTCAGGTTCCACACCTCGCAGCTTGAAAATCACATTGTGTGCACATGTGTGTGTGCATGTCCAAAATCCTAAAGGAGAAGGGATTGCTCCGTGGCCTCCCCCCTGGGGGGAGTGGTTTTTCATTTTTTCCTCTCTGTTTCTGACTCACTCTATCCAGAGAGCACACATGCCCTATGTCAAAAAAATTCTTAAAGAAAGAAAATAAATGAAATATACTTCTAATACCTCAGAGGTCAAAGAAGATTTGTAAGGAAAATGAGAATATTATCCGTATAAATATACTGTGTCACGTGTCTTACATGATGCAGGTAAAGCCATGCTTAGAGAAAATTTTTGCTTTAAATGCAGATATTATTGGGTCGTCGGAAAAGTCACGATGCATTTTTGGTAGAAAAACATAGAAAAATACATTATGAATTTTCTGATGACCTAATAGGAAGGGGGGAATACTAAAATTAGTGAGCTCAGTTTTCATTTCAGGAATTTATTGGAAAGAAAGGAACCCAAAAGAGCAAAAAGTTTTACTAGGTCACCAAAAGCTCTAATCATAAAGGAAAAGATTGGTAAATTTGGATATTTTAAAGGAAAAACTTTCATTTTCAAAAGATATTAAGGGAACCAGCAGGTGGTGTAATGGATGTGTTGCTGGACTCCCATGTAGTTGACCGCGGTTCAAGTCCCAGATCCGGTGGCTTAAACTCACACCAAGCACGTGTGCGTGTGTGCCCAAGATCCCGAGAGGATAATGGAGAAGGGATCGCAGCGTGGCCATCCCCCCTAGGGGGTGATTTCTCACTTTCTGTCTCTGTGTCTCTCTCTGGCGAGCTCACGTGCCCTATAGCAAAAATCTCTCCAAAAAAAAAAAAAAAGATAGCATTAAGAGAAGAGAGCATAACAATAGGTAAAAGGCAATGGTGAAAGAATATATTGACAACACGTAGCCAGTAGGGGAACTTATGTGTATAATATATAAAAACTCCCACAAATTATAAAGAAATGTAGAGAAAACTATGCAAAAGATTCAAGTAAGTACTTGACAATAAAATGAAATCTGTACAGCTAATACGCACACAAGAATATACCCAGCCTTGTAAGTAGAGAATACAAAAAACAAGCCACATGAAATGCTGTACACCATGTAGTGTGTGTGAATACCAACTGTCGATGAGGGTATGGAGCAGTGAAAACTCTCATTAAGTTCCCGTGGGAGTGTAAAGTATGTTCTGCAGTTGGAGACAGGCTTCCCTGTGATCCAGCAGTTCTGCTCTCAGAACAGACTCAGGTGGTGTACATCCAGCAGGTGGTGTAATGGCTATGTCGCTGGATTCCCATGTAGTCAACCACAGTTCAAGTCCCAGACCCGGTGACTTAAACTCACTCCAGGCACATGTGCATGCATGCCCAAGATCTTGAGGGGAGAATGGAGAAGGGATTACAGCGTGGCCATCACCCCTGGGGGGGTGATTTCTCACTTTCCGTCTCTGCCTCTTTGTTGTGAGCGCACGTGCCTTATAGCAAAAACCTCTCTAAAAAAAAAAAAAGAGAGAGAAAAGAAAGAAAAGAAAATCATAACCAACTCAAATACTTTGCAAGTAGAATGAATGACTAAAATCATGGTGTATATTCCTGCAGTGGAAAAATACACAGTTATGAGAAGGGATGAAGACAGCTGTAATCATTAGTGTGACAAAGTCTCATAATGGATTAAGCCCAAAGTCTGTATTTTATGACTTTGCTGCATTTGTATGTTTGTTTGTTTGTTTTTCTAACCACTTAAAATAAGATTTTTAGGGGCCAGCAGGTGACATTGTTGTTAAGGGCATGGACTCCTACATGACCAACCATGGTTTGAATACCACACCTGTGGTTTGCTTTCTTACTTTCTCTGTCTGTCTGTCTGTCTGTCTGTCTCTCTCCCTCCCTCTCTCTCTCTCTCTCGCCCTCACTGATAAAATTAAAATGAAGAATTCAAGTTAAATAAAATAATTCTTTAAAAAAAGATTTTTGGGAACCAACAGTTAGTGTAATGGCTATGTCGCTGAACTCCCATGTAGTCGACCGTGGTTCAAGTCTTGGACACGGTGGCTTAAACTCACGCCAGGTGCGTGTGCGTGCATGCCCACGATCCCAAGAGGAGAATGGAGAAGAAGGGATTGTGGCGTGACCATCCCCTCTGGGGGGTGATTTCTCACTTTCTGTCTCTCTGTCTCTGTCTGTCTGGCGAGCGCATGTGCCCTATAGCAAAAACCGCTCCCCAAAAAATGATTTTTGCAAACATGCACTTTCTATATGATGCATACATATATGATACCTCTTTACATATATGTGCAGATGCTGGTGATAAAGATAGATGTTCTGGGACGGACCAGAACAGTGCTGGTAAATGTGCTGGAGCGTCTACTTTGGCAGAATGCCTGGCTAATCCTACTTAAAGCAGTTTAAACCTCCTACACGTATTTGTGATTACAGTCGAACTGTGATAGGAAAGATCCGTAAACTTTCCTCTAGACACATTTTTAGTTTCTAAATGCCATGGATCTCATTCTTTAGGGAGAAATTTGATTCTCAACTCATCTGGAAGTTTAGCAAAATGAAAACATTTTATCAGTCAATTTCATGCTGGAGAATCACCTGTAACCTTCCTTGTAATATTTCAAAGTAACATTTTTATTTTTCATTTCTGTATTCTTACCCACCTTCACCTGCTTTGTAGTTGTGCAGTCGATGAAATGATACACTTTGAAAATTTGTTTCTGGACTGATTCATTGCATATCATCATTAGTTTTCTTGGTTTACATAGAAGAGCAATTACAGCATTCTAAGTTTGGTTTCATATAGTTCAAGGTTTTTAGTGTTTTTAAGGCTTTCTCATCATGGCTTTCAGTTCTACTTTCCACACATTTCTAGCCCTGGCATTATGTAACCAAGGAAACGCCCTACTTTCAGCATGACATGGTATAACTATACCTTTTAAAGAAATAGTCCAGGTTGAATATTTTGTATAGTCTGAGAAAATTTAGAAATTTTCTGGTTAGAGGGGGGGAAAATGTTAAATTTTTACCCAGAAAAATTGCCTGAGAGTCTTAAGTATTTATTTTCAAAAAGGCTCTTGTTTCTCCCAGATGACAAGCTGAAACTGCCATTGCTGTGTATGTGTGCTTATATAGGGAAAGCAATGACTAAACTAAAAGTCAAGTCAAAAATTAAGTAGATTTTAAAATGGTTCTGTGTGGCACATGTATTTCTAAGGTCCTTTGATCGGCATTTATCTTAGGGAGTATCAGGTACATGTAAAGCATTTACATAGTCCAGGTTTGGTTAAAATACAAAGCCACAGGACCAGCAGTTAGCGTAATGGCTATGTCGCTGGACTCCCATGTAGTCAACTGCATTTCGAGTCCTGGACCTGGTGGCATAAACTCAGGCCGGGCACATGTGCATGCATGCCCAGGATCCAGAGAAGAATGGAGGACAAGGGATTGCGGCATGGCTATCCACCTGGGGGTGGAGGGTGATTTCTTGCTTTCTGTCTCTTCGTCTTTCTCTGTCTTTCTGGCGAGTGCATGCGTCCTCTAGCAAAAACTTTTCAAAAAAATACACAGCCAAATAAGGTATATAGTTGTCCTAACAAGAGACAGATATGGATACCAATATGATTTTCAGTAAGTGCTATAATAAGAGTATTTAAGACATTAGAAATGTAATAACACAGTGGAGTTTGCAATGAAGATCATTTAAAATATATAATTGGGATGTAAAGTCCATCTCTATAATGCCTTATTTTCTTCATTAGTTGTCAGCTTCAACTTTTTTTTCAACTTTTACTGTGAAAATTTTAAAACACATTCAGAAATACAGAAAATTTAATATTATCAACCACCGTGTAACCATCACTCATCACCCAAGAAAGCTTTAAAGTAATGGAAATCAGGTCCAGCCTAGTGGCATAGTCCACACATACTGGATTCCAGCGCTGGAAGCCACTTGGTCATCCATGCTTCAGCCCCCTGCCCTGTTGCCCTATAAAGTGCCAGATGCATGGGTGTGCCCAAGATCCCAACAAGCAGGAGGAAGAGTTTTGTGGTGTGACCAAACCCTGCTGAGGATGCTTCCCACACTTGCCTCTCTGCACCTGCTCTCTATGATGACTTTTTTTTTTTTTGAGAAGTTTTTGCTATAGGGCACGTGTGCTCGCCAGAATGACAGAGAGACAGAAAGTGAGAAATCACCCTCCAGGGGGGATGACCACATCGCAATCCCTTCTCCTCCATTCTCCTCTTGGGATCTTGGACACGCACGCACACACACACACCTGGTGTAAGTTCAAACCACTGGGTCCAGGTCTCAAACCACGGTCGATCACATGGGAGTCCAGTGACATAGCCATTACACCATCTACTGGTCCCTTTATGATGAATTTTTTAAAACAGTGAAAATCTTAAGCCCTTTTTTAAAAATGTGACTTTTAAAAGTTCATAGTTATAAATGTATTAACTGCCCAAGAAAAATAACATCTGTTATATACGAGCATGAGTCGAAGTATACCTGTGGTATAGGCTGGAATTGACTAATAGTTCTCTTCTTTTCAATAACTTCATAGTCAAGAACCATTAGTGGATATATTTTAACTTTATATAGCAGGTATGTGTGTTCTAGACATAAACAATATGGAATATTTTATAGAATTGTCTTGAAAACATGAGTATCATGTCTAGAATAATAGAGTGACATTAGTTGCCTTCGGAGCTGAGAATCAGTTTGCTTAGGTGCTGCAAAACATTGTGCAAGGTGACGATTTCAAATAGAAAAATGAAATAACCAAAGTATGTGAAGTTACATCATCAGCTACTTTGTTTTGAAACACAAATCTTCTAAGATGTGTTACCTAAATCGTGCATTCTCTTGGTTTCTTACCATTTTTTGTAATGGTTTGCTATACCAGAACTCCCGTTTGTTCTCAGATTGTGTTTGTTCACATTGTTCTTTAGATGCTATTAAGCTACAGCTGGTCGAAGCAGGCCTGGTAGAATGTCTACTAGAGATTGTTCAGCAGAAGGTGGATAGTGACAAAGAGGATGACATTGCCGAGCTCAAGACGGGTTCAGATTTAATGGTTTTATTACTGCTTGGAGGTGAGTTGGGATTTACACCAATGAAAGAACATCCTTGTCAGATTTTTCTTTTAATTTGTTCGGTCCCTTGTATAGATTCTGTACTAGGCATTTTCTCGTTTTCCTATCTCACATCTTTTTTTTTTTTTTTTTTTTCTTTTTTTTGGAGAGGTTTTTGCTATAGGGCGCGTGCGCTCGCCAGACAGACAGAGAGAGACAGAGAGATAGAAAGCAGGAAATCACCCCCCAGGGGGGATGGCCACGCCGCAATCCCTTCTCCTCCATTCTCCTCTCGGGATCTTGGGCACGCACGCACACGCGCCTGGCGTGAGTTTAAGCCGCCGGGTCCAGGACTCGAACCGCGGTCGACTACGTGGGAGTCCAGCGACATAGCCATTACGCTAACTGCTGGTCCCATATCTCACATCTTTTTGATGTTATGATTTAAAACCACAAAAGGAGAGATAATGAACCTGAAAAACAGGAGTCATCACTGTCTTCCGATACATGAAGAGCTGTAGAGAGAGCCCTGGCCCCAAAGGATGGAAACCTAGATGGCTGCTTGGGTCTTGGACTAGAAAAATGCTAAACTCTGTTGTCTAGTCTCAAGTTTATTATGAAAAGAACCCCTGTGAATTTAATAGTGAGGTTTGCAGTTTCCCAGTTGGGTCTTCACTTAGAAGTGTGAATTTTCTCCTCCACATGATCTGTCTCTTATTTAACTGTGTGTTGCATTGACCTCCAGATGAATCCATGCAGAAGTTATTTGAAGGAGGAAAAGGCAGTGTATTTCAAAGGGTACTTTCCTGGATTCCATCAAATAACCACCAGCTACAGCTTGCTGGAGCACTGGCCATTGCCAACTTTGCCAGAAATGGTAAGCAGAAGTAGCTTTTCCTTTGGAAATCAAAGTTCTATCTATATTTTATTTTTGCTCTGCCACCACACATATTAAAACTAGCAGAGTTCAGAAGTTTGCGTAGTGTGTTGCTTATGCTGCTACCTTAAATTTTTCAGAAATCTAAATACATACAGTGACTTTCCTAACAAATTACGTATTTTATGCAATTTAACTAAGTTCTAATGGTTTAAAGATTCTGAAAAATAAAAAGTAAAAAAGATTCCGAACAGTGATTACGAGGTACCACTTGACTACTTCGCACTTCAACACTTAGTAAACATGAGTCCCTTCTAATACACAGCTGATGTAAGGGGATGCACTGTTTTGTCTGGTGATTTTATCTTGGATTTAATCTTTTGAATATTCAGTCTAGGGTTATTGTGCTCTACTTTATATTTTTATATCCATAAAACTTAATTATGAATTTCTACTGGTTTGGGGTAGACTATTTCACTTAGTTTCATAATATTTTAAAAGCTCCAGACCACCATGTTTGTTTATGAAGTCTAGCACTCCTGGAAACACAAACTCAGCCTAGAAATTCATTCTTACATTGTCTAGGAAATACGGCTTATATTTTTTAAATTTGATTTTATTCCAATATGAACTGTCCTCATGTTTATTGTAATGGCTGCCTTAGTATAGTTTTAGTCCCTTCTTTTGGGAAACAACTCCTTAGTGATGGCATTAAAAATGGCAAAATATTGATAACTGTTGAAGCTAAATGTTGAATAAATACTGATTCATTCTAATATAATCTTTGCTTTGTAAATGTTTGAAGCATTCATCAAAAAATAATTTAAGTATCAGCCAGGGTAACAAGAAGTAGAGTACTTCCACTGTCACATTGGCAGAATATAAGCATCCTTCACAATAAGTGGAAAGTAATGGACCTTTTAAGTGTGTGATTTCTACTTACCTTCTGATACCAGGCTCTAAAGTAGGGATTTGTCTGATATTTAAAATAATGTCTATTCTAAGAATTGTTTGCCATCAGCCTTCGCACTCAGTAAACAGAAAAACCTATCAATGTGATGGGAAGAGAGTTGGAACTCACTTAATTTTCCTATAGCTCCATTTCTCCTAGGAGATGATGGGCAGGCATCAGTATTACAAAATACGTATTGGTATTTTCAAAGAGAAAGAAAAAAATACTCTTGTTTTGTTCAGATGGAAATTGTATTCATATGGTCAACAACGGAATTGTAGAAAAGCTCATGGACTTACTGGACCGGCACGTGGAGGATGGCAACGTGACCGTCCAGCATGCAGCGCTCAGTGCCCTCAGAAACCTGGCCATCCCCGGTAAGACGAGAGCAGGTGCAGCTCCGAAGAAAACAAAACTCAGCATCGCGGGAAGATATTTTCTTTATGTAACTTGCGACCTGCCCTGACCAAGAAAAGAAAAAAAAATTGTCTTCAAATTGTTCATAAACCGAGATCACGCATTTCTTAGGTTTTCTGAGACTTCCTCAATACTCTAGGCCTTTGATCAAATCATTCACTTACTCAATTACCTTCTGTGAACTCTTAGATTTTCATCCTATCACAGCTATGTTTTAAGTACCTTCAGTTGAGTTAAGATAATAACATCAATTAACAAAGTCCCCTAAAACTTTTTAAAGTTTTTTTGTTTTTTTTTTGTTTTTTTTTTTTAGACAAGCAGACATACAACTTTTAACAATAACCTTAATTAATTTTTTGGTTAAAGTCTTTCACATTATAATGGAAAATAATACAGAAGATAGTTTAAACTATTCTTATTCTACTTTCTAAAAACAGAATTCTAATTAGGTGAAATAGTTATAATTACATGAAGATCCAATTCATATGAATCCACTTTGTTTCATGTAACTATTAATATTGTTTGTTTATTGTCTATAACATTCATATTAATGTAGTTAGGTCAAGAACAGAATTAAAGAAACATTTATTGAAGTTGAAGAATTGTGTGGGACCAGCAGGTGGCGTGGTGGTGAAGGCACCGGACTTCCACATGGCCAGCCGTGGTTCATGTCTCAGACGTGATGGCTTGCTTTCTCACTTTCCCTCTCTCTCTGATGTGCATATATGCCCTATAGCAAACTTTAAAAAAATATATTAGTAAATAAATAATTTTTTAAAAGTTGACGAACTGTGCTTCTTGAGGATAAAAAGGCAACATTTTTGGATTTTTTTAAAATACAAATGATGTAAGTTAATGTTTTGAGACCGGGTTCAAAAAGCTGGTAAGTGTGACTTGTGTGTAATGTTCCCGTGGACAAACAGGTGACTTCCATATACATACCCAGTTTCATTCTTCGGGTTCACAAAAATATAACAGAATTGTTTCTACATCGAAAAATATAACAAGGGACCTTAAAGATAATAGACCTTTAATAAATGTATATGGCATCGGATGTTCATTATCAACAAGAATGCTAATACCATTTTAACTGTATCCTTTCTCTTTCTCTCTAGTTGTAAATAAAGCAAAGATGTTATCCGCTGGGGTCACAGAGACAGTTCTGAAGTTCCTGAAATCAGAAATGCCCCCAGTTCAGTTCAAACTTCTGGGAACATTAAGAATGTTGATAGATGCCCAAGGTAAAAGAAATGCTTCCCGGGTTGCGGTGTGAGGATGATGGTCTTGGTGCACCTCCGGTTGAAAACGTCGTGTTTTTAGCTTTTGGGATTATATAATTATAAATAGCACATAAGAGAGATTGGCTTTGGAGCCCCATTCACTAGTTCCTCTACATGTTATAATTGACTTCTAATAGAAGTTCTACTGTCCTTCTCTTTATTGGTACATACAACCCTGATTTTTAATGGCGTTATCAGTGCCTGAGGGGTTTTTGTGTTTGGGTGTTCCACCCGCATTTTTATCTTGTTTTCAAAGTAGTATTTCAATACGGTGGCAGTCAAAATTTTTAAAAATCTGTTTTGCCAACAGGGAGAGCATTTTTCTATTTGCAGAAACTGCAATGCAAATCATTCCAAGGAATGAATTGTGTAGATTTACTGATTTCTAAATGCTAACCCTTTCCCTGTATTATTGCTTAGAGTCCTCCTAGAAACCTTTACAGCCTGCCTTCGCATGTGTAGGCCACCAGGCTTACCCAAGTGAGGAGGAGGTCAGTAGTGTTTGTTTTACAGAAAAAGCCTGATGACCCATCAGATGAGGAGTGCTAGCAGTTCTTGTGTTAATAACATGTTGTCTTGTGTGTTGCAGACATGTAATTTTCCTCCACACCCTTAGATTCTTGGCAGTGATTTCAGTGGAGTGCCTGTCAGTGACTCATTCTCTGTGGTTTGCCTTCTCACCTACAGCAGAAGCTGCTGAACAACTGGGCAAGAATGTTAAGCTAGTGGAGCGTTTGGTGGAATGGTGTGAAGCCAAAGATCACGCTGGGGTGATGGGGGAGTCCAACAGACTGCTCTCAGCCCTCATCCGGCACAGTAAATCGAAAGTAAGTCTCAAAGAAAACCATTCAGTAGGGAATGCTAGAGTAGCCTTTGTGGCAACCCAGCATCGTAGATCCTACAGCATAAGCTTATGTTTTCATGACTTTGTACACAAACATGTTCACCAACTATTCAGAAAGAGAAATGATTGAAGTTTGAGCTGTTTTTACTTAATTCTATTTCATAATAGTGAAGAGTAAGGCTTTGGAATCTATCAGAGGTGGGTTCAGATTTTCTCTCTGTCATTGAATGGTCAAGTCTCTTCACTCTGCAGTATCATCGTATATAAAAACTAGGATCGTACCTACCAGGAAGTGTGAGGATTCGATGAGATCATGTATAGAGTGCTAGGTGGGTACCTGGGACATAGGAAGCACCCATAAGTGGAAGTTACTGTAGTTACTGTTCTTTTTTTTACCACCATTACCAACATCATTGTCAAACAGTTGGTGTGCCAGGCACTGACAATGTTAGCTTCTCATACCCAGAAAACATGGTAGGTAGAGAGTGTAGTGCCCAGACTCCTGACGTTGGGCAAACTCCAATCTTATGGTCCCGTCCAGCCCAACAGCTGTGTGGCTTATTGCAGAGAACCAGGAATGAACAGCTGAACTGGTTTAAAGATTGCAGTGGTGGAAACCCAGGCCAGCAGGTCGGCAGCTGCTTGACTATTTAGATTATTTGTTTTTTGTGTTTTAATTTTGCCAGAGGGCATATTCACTTGCCAGAGAGAGTGAGAAAGTGAGAAAGCACCCGCCAAAGGGCATGGTCACACTGCAGTCCCACCTCCATTTCTCCCTCCTGTTGGGGTTTTGGAGACACATGCATACGTGCCGGCATGTTTCTCAAGCCACCAGGTTCGATACTCGCACCGTGCCGTCAGCCACGTGGATACAGCCACATTCATCACTCACTGCGTCACCTACTGGCCCTTCCCTTTTTTTTTTTTAATACTCTCTTTTGTAAAGTGATCCTTTTAATCATTTCACTCATAAAGCTTCAATAGAGATTATAGGTAAGAAGAAAATCAATTCAGAGCTCAGATCCACCAGCTGTTTTTATTTATCTAAAAGAACAGATTTTTTTAAAAAAAGATGACAAGAGAAAAAGTTTGCAAGTGAAAGTATTCATTGGCTTTTCTTTTTTTTTTTTTAAAGAGAGATTTTTGCTATATGGTGCATGCACTCGCTAGAGAGACAGAAATAGAAAGAGAGAAAGCGAGAAATCCCCTTGGGGGGATGGCCACGCCACAATCCCTTCTCCTCCATTCTTCTCTTGAGATCTTGGGCACACACGTACACTCACCTGGCATGAGTTTGAAGCCACCAGGTCCAGGACTTGAACTGCAGTCAACTGACTACGTGGGACTCCTGTGACATAACCATAATTCTATTAATTCTACATATTCATAATTCTGTTGACTGCAAACGAGATATATTTCTGTCATCTGAATTGGGAACACTCCAGTAAATTCCTGTTACACGTGATAGTAAGGTCAGGGGAGCCTTGATTAATCCTCTACTTTCAGTTCCCTTCAGGTATTGTACCCCCAATTCAGTATCGGCTAACAGAATCGAATAAGCAGACCGTTAGTGGGCACAAGAAGGTCCATGGGAAGGTGCATGCCAGCTTCTTAAACAACCAAATGTAGGAGGCAAAACTGTTCCAATTTTATAGTGTGGAACTGAAATTTAAAAAATTTGAGACTTTTCTGTGAATTTAATTGATCACAAATTTCCCTTTCCCTCAGATAACCTCCCACCTCTCTCACTCCCTCTCCCCATCGAACAAAAGTTCGAGTACCCATTAAGCAACTTTAGGTTGACATATCAAATGGCTGTTTTTTCCCTTTACGTGTCTCTCTTGCAGTTGAGAGGGTACTGCTCTTATGCAGTGATAGGAACCTTGATTCATATACCTTAATGGTCAAAACTACAAGGTGTGTTCACGGCAGGAGTTCCGGGATGGTTGAGCCCAGAGCCCACTGCCACCTCTGCCTGGAAGGACAGATTTCCAGGCACCCTGAGAATTGAAGGCAGGCAGACGTTGGCTCCATCCTTTTTCACATTCGTAGCTCCAACCAATGGGCAAAGATACTTTAAAAAATGCTTATGAAAGCTTTACGTGGAGCATTGAAAAACAGCTTACCTGGCATGCTGCAAAAAATGTAAAAGAAAAAAAAAAGAAAGAAAAAAAACTTTTTTGGTCTCAAGTTTTATTCTCTTTTATTGATCCTGATCTAGGTCAACACTCAGGGCAATTTTTTGGCTTTGGTAGCTTCTGGCCCTCTTTGTTCCTTGTTATGAACTGCAATCGTCTTTTCCACTTAGGCAATTTAAATTGTCATCTTTTGAAAAGTTTATTTAAAGCTAAAAGCTTTTTCCCTTTCTTCTGTGAAGAAAAAAAATTAATGGTTAAATATAATGAGTCATACAGGACACTGTCAGAGAACCACTCAACAATGAATTGACTGATTGTGATGCTGTTTCTTTGTGTGTAAAATTAAAGTTTGTAACTCTGCGATATTTATTTATTGTAGGATGTAATTAAAACCATTGTACAGAGTGGTGGCATCAAGCATCTTGTTACCATGGCAACTAGTGAGCATGTAATAATGCAGAACGAAGCCCTTGTTGCTTTAGCCCTAATAGCAGCTTTAGAATTGGGTAAGTACCCCAGTGGCAACTCATTTTGTCCTGTTTTTATCTTGGATGAAAGGAAGCTCAGGAACAGAATTGACGTCAGACAGAACCTTGTCTGGAAGTATTTTGCCAGTGTGTGGTCTGAACTTGTATCTGACTATATGGAAAATCCTGTAGGTCATTATCATAGCTGTTCCCTTTAGTTTTGCTTTTGGTAACATTTTTAGGACAATGCTTTAGAACAGTGTAATTGCTACCAGGTGGTATGGTTGGTTAAGATGCTGGATCCAACATGGCTGACTCCATGGTCCCAGACCTGAAGGCTTGAAAAACGCTGGGCATGTGTTTGTGCATGCCCAAAACCCTGAGAGGAGAATGAAAGAGAAGGGATTGTGGCATGGCCACCTCCCTTCTCTGTTTCTGTCTCTGGTGAGCACACATGCCCTTTGGAAAAAATCTTTTTAAAAAGGAAAAGGAGGACCAGCAGTTAGCGTAACGGCTATGTCTTTGGACTCCCGTGTAGTCGACCACGGTTCGAGTCCCGGACCCAGTGGCTTAAACTCACACTGGGTGCATGCGCGTGCGTGCCCAAGATCCTGAGAGGAGAGTGGAGGAGAAGGGACTGTGGCATGGCCATCCCCCCTGGGGGGGTGATTTCTCGCTTTCTGTCTCTTTGTCTCTGTCTTTCTTGTGGGCACACGTACTCTATTGTGGGGTAAAAAAAGGAATAAAAGAATAGTTTAACTTCTAAGTGCTGTCTCAGAGCTGGACCCATAGTGCAGTGGGTAAGTACTGTGCATAAGGAGCCAGATCCCAATGGCCGACCACAGTTTGCATCCACGCATACACCAGGCATTCATGCTGCATCCCTAATCCTGATTGGATGAAGAAAAGGAGGGAAAAAGGGTTGCAGCATGACCACTCCTTGGAGGGATTCCCTTTCTTCGGCGAGTGCACATACTGCTGGCATTACTGCTTAATTTGCCAGAGGACAGATGTACTTGTGGAAGGAGGGAAAACAAAGAGCCCCATGGGGCAGGGTCACGCCACAGTCCCTTCTCCATCTCTCTCTCTCAAGAACACACCAGGAGTGTTTATCAGGCTGCCAAAGTCCAGACCGCTTTAAGCAAGGAGGCAACGAAAGGGGTGGGAGTCCATGAAGACAGCTGATACCAAGACAGATTTTTGTCCTGATTTTCAGTGGCACAATTTCCAAATACCCTTGATCTCTCAGTCTGGGGCGAATCTGGATTTGTGCCTTTCATAGCTAGTATTTCCCAAATAAACTACAGTTTCATCAAGTTCCTGATAGCTGAGCATTTTCTGGGGTCTTGTGTTACCATAGAACTATATAAAGTGACAGTGCATACTCACATTTTTAATCGCTACCCAGTGTGTCTTAGGCTCCTGGTGAGGTTAACTTATAGAAATAAACCCATTCTAATTTTAATGCACAACACGTCTGAAAACCATCTCTCTCCAGTCTTGTATCTATTAAGGAATTGTCATTATACACTTTTTTTGTATGACATAGTATTAAAAATTGTTTTTAAGGGACCAGCAGGGCATGGTGGTTGGGGGCACTGGACTCCCACATGGCCAACTGCAGTTTGAATCCTGGGCCTGGCGGTTAGCTTTCTCACTTTCTTTCTCTCTCATCAAATTAAAATAAGAAAAGGAAAAAAAAGTTAAATAATTCCTTAAAAAATGGTTTTTAAGAGTCTTTAACTTTTTTTTCCTTTTTTGTTTGGTTTTGCTATAGGGTATATGGACTTGCTAGAGACAGAGAGAGAGAGAAATAGAGAAATCATGCCCCAGGGAAATGGCCATGCTACAATCCATTCTCCATTCTGCTTTGCACACACATCCAGCGTGTGTTAAGGTAGATTCATACAGCATTTGTGAGAAATAATATAAAGTAATCTCTAACACATTCTTTCAGTGGTCACATTTTGTAAAACTACAGTATAAAATCTCAGTATAACTTACCTACAGTACTCAAATTTCCCCAGTTTCACTTGTATAGTTTGTATGTTAAGTTCTCCGTAGTTTCACCACCTGTGTCCATTTGCATATCTACCCCCACATGCGAGATGCTGAGTAGTTCCAGTAGCACAAGAGTCCCTCTTGTCGCCCTTTTATAACCACACCCAGCTGTCTCTTAGACCTAGAAATTGCTCATCTTCCCTGCATTCCAAAAATGTTACATAGATTGGACCATACAGTTGGTGACCTTTGTAGTTAGCTCTTTTTGCTCAGCATAATTCCTTAAGAGTCATTTCATTTATTTTGTGTATCAATTGGTCCGTGGTATATACGTACCACAGTTTAACCAGTCACCTGGGCTGATTCTAGTTTAGGGCTTTAAAGAAATAACACTACTATGAACATTTGTTTACAGATCTTGTGTGAACATAAATTTTCATCTCTCTGGATAAATTGCTAGGATGTACGGTAGCTGCATGTTTAGTTTTTTGTTTTTTTTTTCTTTTTTTTTTTTAAGAGATTTTTACTATAGGGCACATGCAGTCACCAGAGAGACAGAGAGAAGACAAGAACTTACCCCCCAGGGGGATAGCCATGCCACAGTTTCTTCTCCTGCACTCTCCTGTTGGGATCTTGGGCAGACATACGCACATGCGTGGTGTGAGTTTTAAGCCGCTGCGTCCAGGACTCGAACCATGGTCTCCTACATGACCATCCAGTAACCATTACACCATCTACTGGTCCCTACATTTTTAGTCTTCAAAGCAACTGTCAAACTGTTTTTCAGAGTGGCTGTCCCATTTTACATTCCCACTGGCACTATGTGAGTGACCCAGTTTTCTTCGTATACTGTCAGCATTTGGTATCGTCACTTTAATTTTAGCCATTCTGACAGCAGTTGGTGATACCTCAGTGTGGTTTTAATTTCAAGTCTGACTGATTTTGAGTTAATAGCTCTGTAAGGAATGAGGCTTAGGTTTGGGTTCATTTTTGTCCTATGGATGGCTAATTATTCTACCATCATTTGTTGAAAGGCCACCTTTCCCTCATTGAGTGGACTTTGTACCTTTGTCAAAAATCAGTTAAGGGATCAGCAGTTAGCGTAATGGCTATGTTGCTGGCCTCCCATGTAATCGACCATGGTTCGCGTCCCAGACCCGGGGGCTTAAAACTCACATCGGGCACGTGTGCGTGCGTGCCCAAGTTCCTGAGAGGAGAATGGAGGAGAAGGGATTGCGGCATGACCATCCCCCCTGGGAGATGATTTCTCACTTTCTGTCTCTCTGTCTCCCTGTCTTTCTGGCGAGTGCATGCGCCCTATAGCAAAAACCTCTCCAAAAAAAAAAAAAAAAATCAGTTAAATATGTATATGGGTCTATTTCTAGGCCCAAAATAGGACCCAGTTTCTTTGATCTGTTTTTATACTCTTCTACCAAAAATACCATACTATCTTGATTACCATAGCTTTATAATATAGTAAGCCTTAATATCAGTTAGAGGACTTCATCCCCCTTTATTCTTCCTTAATAAGATTGTTTAAGCTATTCTAGGGCCTATAGCTTTCTGTATAAATTTTAGTGTAAGCGTGGCTGTTTTCCACAGAATATCTTGCTTGGATTTTCACAGGAATTTTATTAAGAGTCCTTATCTTTTAGAGATAAATATTGAAACACTTGTAGAGGAAATTGTGTGATCTATAGACTTAGCTCCAAAATAATCTGGAGTAGATGACAGTAGGTAGATAAAACAAGATGGTCCATGATAAATCTTGAAGATGACAGTAGTACATAATGTGTATCATTAGACATCTTTTGTGCTTTCATGTATGTGTAGTGTTTTCCATATGTAGACTTTTTTTTTAACTACTTCAGATTAAAACAGATGTTTTGTTATTTAATGTTTAGCTTAAATTCCTAGATTGTCTTCTGAAATGTATTTCTATTTGTTCATAAGGTCTGAATTTAATATTATTTATAAGGTCATCTTTATTTATCAATCCCTTTTGTAACATTTTATGGGGCCAGTTTATAGAAAATGTTTAGCCTGATGATACTGGGTTCATATAAGTGACTACAACTTACATTTTGTTTTATATTCTAGGCACTGCTGAGAAAGATCTAGAAAGTGCTAAACTTGTACAGATTTTACACAGACTGCTAGCAGATGAGAGAAGTGCTCCTGAAATAAAATATAATTCCATGGTCCTGATCTGTGCTCTCATGGGATCTGGTAAGTATTTCTTCTATCATTTGGTGACTTTCAACATATGGTTGACATTAAGTATTAAATGTAGAATAATAAATGATGGCAATTAATAACTGACCCAGCCATATCAAAATGCCCTGAACACTGCCACACCCACGTGTTCAATGCCTGGTTCACCCTAAAAAACCAGGCAAGGTGGTATACACGTGTAATCCCAGCAACAGGGGGAGTCTGACACAAGAGGATTGCATGCTCACAGCAATCATTGGCAATGTAATCTAAAAGAACAAATTCTGATTTTGTATATTGTAATATTAACTAAGGAATTTATATAAAAAAATTACTGGCATATCTTGATATATGTTCCATGAACACAATTAGGTCTTTTTGGTCAGTAATGGTGGTGAGTTTCTTATGTTCTTGCCATTTTCATAACTAATTGTTCTATCAGTTCTTGAGAGGGAGGTATGTTGAAGTGTCCTGCTATGATTGTGGATTTGTTTCTCCTTTCAGTTCTGTTAGTTTTTGCTTCACATATTTTTCAGTTGTTGTTAGGTACATACACCTTTAAGAGAGCTCTGCCTTCTTGGAAGAATCATAATTGACACTTCTATCATTGTATACTGTCCTTCTTTGTCTCTGATAATTTTCTTTGCCCTGAAAACTCTTTTGTCTGACATTAACATAGCTATTCATACTTTTAAAAAAATAATTATTTATTTAATCTTATTTATTATAAATATTATTAAAATTTATTATAGATTAATTTTATTTTTATTATATTAATAAATTTTATAATATAAAATATTGTAAAATGTATTATAATAACATATTATAAAATTTATTAATATAAGTTATTATTTATAATAATAAATAATGAGAAAGAGAGAAAGAGAGAGAGAGAGAGAGGTGGAGAGTGAGAAAGCAAGTCACCAGTTCCAGGACTTGAACTGCGATCATCCATGTGGGAGACCAGCACCTTAACCACCATGCCATTTGCCAGCCCCTCCTCCTTTCTTTTGAATAACATTTTTATATGTTTCCTAATCAGTCTGTTCTATTGTTATATTTGAAGCGAGTCTCTTCTAGGCAGCATGTAATGGGATCTTTTTTTTTTTTTAATCTACACAGCCAGTGCCTTTTAAATGGTGTATTTAGACCATTTACATTTAGTGTAATTACTGGTATGTCATGGCTTTAGTCTATAATTTCATTTTTTGTTTTCTACTTATTCTGTTCCTCCTTCCTCTATTTTTTTTTCTGACAGTCTTTGGATTGCTTGAACAGTTTTTAGTCCCTTTACTCTCTTGCATTTATAACATATTTGTCTTAAAAATTTTGTCTTAAAAATTTCCTCTATAGGTAATATATATAGAACCACATTGAAAAGTATTATCATTTTTGTTTTAACCATCAAGCATAGATCAGAAAACTCTTAAGAAAGGAGAGTCTGTTCTGTTAACCCATACTTCTGGATTCTTTTAAGAATAATTCCCTTTTTGTTTAAGAACTTCCTTTAGCCATTCTCTTAGGTTAAGTCTGCAAGGAAACATTCTCTTAGTTTTCCTCCATTTGAAAATCTCCTGAATTCTCCTTTATTTGTGAAAAGTATTTTCTCTGGGTATAGGATTCTAGATTCACAGTTTGCTTGTTTGGTTTTTGTTTTGTTTTGTTTTTTTCCCCTACACTTGAAAAACATTCTGCCACTTTCTTCTGACCTTCATAGTTTCTGATAAGAAATCTGCTGTTGTCCTGTTTATCTTTTTGCCCTGTATGTAAAGTGTCATTTCTGACTCTCAAGATTTTTTTCCTTCAGTTTTCAGAAGTTTGACTATGGTATGTGTTGACATAGGTTTCATTGAGTTTATCCTGTTTGAGGTTTGTTCAGTTTCTTGAATCTAGGTTTATGTATTTTTCTAAATTTGGAGATTTTTAACCATTTTTTCGGGTACTTTTTAGCCCTACTCCATTTCTCCTCTTTCCAGATCTCTGAAAACATGAATGTGAGATCTTTAGTTATAGTCTTCCAGGTCCCAGAAACTATGTTCTTTGGTTTTCTAGTTTATTTTCACTGTTTTGTTCAGATTGAGTAATTTTTATTGTTCCAAAAGTTTACTATTTACTCTGTCCTCACCATTCTGTTGTTGAGCCTATAGAATTTTATTTAATTACTGTATTTTTGAAAATAAAAATTTCCATTGGCTGCTTATTTGCAGCTTCTGTTTTCTTACTGAGTCTTTCTGGGTTTTTCATTTGTTTCAAACATGATCATAATTATTTGTTGAGACATTTGCTTTTACTTTTGGTAACATAACATAAAACATAAGATTTAGGGGCCAGCCAGTGCATCAGCTGGATTCTATATAGTGGACCGTGCAGTTTATGTCTTGGAAATAGAGGCCTGAAAAACACACCAGGGGTGTGTACTTCCACGCTCAAAATCCTGAGAATAGAATAGAGGAGACCAGATTAAGGTGTGGCTATCCCTCTTGTGGCGTACATTCTCACTCTCTTTCTCTCACTCTCTTGCTCTCTCTCTCAGACAAGCACATGCACCCTAGTGGAGAAAAGTTACAGTTTTGATAATTTTAAGTGTACAATTCAGTGGCATTAAGTACATTTACATTACTAAACAACCATTACCACCATCCTTCTCCAGAACTCTTTTCATCTTCCCAAAGTGAAACTTGTATTTATTAAGCAATAACTCCCCATTCATCCCTCATGACAGCCTCTGGTAATCATGATTCTGTTTTCTGTCTGAATAACACTACACTGTGTACCTCATATAAGTAGGATGCTAAAAATATATTTGTCCCTTTGTGCCTTTCTTTATTCCACTTAGCGTAATGTCTTTAAGGCTCATCTGTGTTGTAACATGTGTCAGAATTTCACTTCTTTTTAAGGCTGAATAAAGTTCCATTGTATGTATATTTCACAATTTATCTGCTTATCCACTGAACATTTGGGTTATTTCCATCTTTCGGCTTTTACGAATAATGATGCTATGAGCACTGGTATACAAATATTTCTTAAGTCCCCACTTTCAGTTCTTTTTAGTATCTATACAGAAGTGGAATTGCTCAATTGTGTGGTATTCCTTAAATTTTTCAGGAACTGTGACATTGTTTTCAAGTGGCTGGACCCTGCCAGCAGTGCACTTGAGTTCCAGTTTCTTAACATCTTTACCAACTCTTGTTTATTTTCCCTGTTTCTTTATTCATAGTCTATTGAATGCAAGGTGATATCTTATTGTGGTTTGAGTTTCACTTCCTTAGTTAATATTAGGGATCTTTTCATGTGCTTGCTGATCATCTGTGTATCTTCTTTGGAGAAATGTCTATATAAGTCCTTAGCCCATTTTTGAAATCAAGTTGTTTGTATGTTTGTTGCTGAGTTGTAGTTCTTTATAAATTCTGGAGATTAGTCTTTTATTAGGCATAGGATTTACAAATTTTTTCCCATTCTGTGAGTTGTCTTTTTACTTTGTTGGTTGTGTCCTTTGATGCATACAGATTCTTAATTTTGATGGTCCAATTTATCTATTCTGCCTTTTGTTACGTGTGCTTTTGGTATCATATCCAATAAATCATTGTTAAAATTCAGTGTCGTGAAATTTTATTCTAAGAGTCTTATAGTTTTTTTAGCTCTTACATTTAGTTTTTTGCTTCCTACTGAGTTAAATTTTGTACATGGTATAAGATAGATTCCAATTTTATTCTTTTGATTGTGGATATCCAGTTTTCCCACCTTTTGTTGAAAATACTGTCCCTTCCTCACTATGGTCTTGGCACCCTTGTTGAAAACCACATATACGAGAGTTTATTTCTGGGCTCCCTATTCTAGTCTATGGGTCTACATATCTGTCTTATACCAGTTCCACACTATTTTGATTATTGTAGCTTTGTAGTAAGTTTTGAAATCAGTAAGTGTGAGAACTCCAACTTTGTTCTTTTTCTAGATTAGAGATTTGGTGTCCCTTGAGATTTTATATGAATGTTAGGATGGATTTTTATATTTCTACTAAAAATGTTGGTTCTAGTTTTATATATAAGTTTGAGGAGTTATGATTACTTAAAACTTGTTAAATACCATTCTTCCCATATAGCAACTTTCAGAGTCTTAACAGCAGTCCTATATTTTCCTGTAATTGGGGTTAAATAGATAAAGCAAGCCCCCAGAGAAAAAGATAGGAAAAAGGGAACCCAGTGTCACAGAAATTTGTTGAAAGGGCACAAAGTATAAGCTTTCAGTTTGTCATAAAATTATCTTGAAATAGACTTTGAGGTTTTCAAGTAAGTCATTGAACTTCATATTTGAACTGGCAATAGAAGGCTATGATTAAAGAAACAGAAAAAAAAAAAAAAAAAAACAGGAGTTGGTAAAGATGTTAAGAAATTTGAATTCAAGTACACTGCTGGCAGGGTCTAGCCACTTGTTCATATAAACAAATCCTGAAATCACACAGTAAGTTGTGTTTAATTGTAAGTCATTTCTCTTATCAACCTTAGACTGTAGCACTTAACGTTTGATTTATCTTTATAAAAATGTAACAAGTGAAGTTTTTAAAAATTATAATAATATGCCCCAAAATGACATTGCTAGGCTACTTCTGTATCTTTTTCCAGAGTTACTCATAATTTTATAGCTCAATCTCATCAAAACAAACATTTTAGTTATATGTTTTAGGTAAATTGTTTAGAAAGATTAGAACAGCCTAACAAAAGTGTATCTGTACATTATTTTTGTTTTCCAGACTCTCTACACAAAGAAGTGCAGGATTTGGCCTTTCTAGATGTTGTATCCAAGCTTCGCAGTCATGAGAACAAAAGTGTCGCCCAACAGGCCTCTCTCACAGAGCAGAGACTTACTGTGGAAAGCTGAGACTGACCCCTTGCTGATACACAGCATCATCCCATCTCTGAATTCCCCTTTGTCCTCCATCCAGCTGCCTCTTCTGCTTCATTCTTTACCATTATCACATGTGCATGCGTGTAATGTTCCAATACCAATTGAAGAACTGCTGTAGGTACCTGCCTAATAAGATTTCTAAAACCCATAGTTAGTGTGAACATGACTTTGTCCAAAACAGGTCTCCACTCATAACTGTTCTCTTGTATTCCTGTTGCTTGAGCTACATGAAGTAGAATGTGCATGTTGTAGTCCTATGATGATGTAAACTTGGTACTACATAATGAATTGCTCCTCACATGTGGTAAACTACATAATAACATACTGGTCAATTAGAAACAAAAGAATGCAGCAGGGTCTGTCTAGCATATTAAAGATGAAATTGAATTTAAAAAATAGCTCCATTTTTTGGTGCTTGAGAAGCACAGTGATCAAAAAAATTGTATGACTGCTCATTCATTAATCTTACCTACTAATGTCAAGCCCATGGTACCTAGAGTTAAATAAAATTCCAATGTTCTCACTCTTTACCCAATGGTTTCTCCTTTTTCCTACATAGACTATTAAAATTGCCACACTTGGCAAGACAGATTTCTGATTCTATATTTAATTGACTGTCATCAATAGCCTGATGTTGAAAACATTTGTAGTTTTCCGTGTGAAACTAAGGGGTTGAAGAATCCCTGTTACAATAGAGCATTTTGGCTTTTGCCTATGTTTTAGATTTTGATGTATGTGCAGTTTCACCTCAGAACTTCTTCCATCAGTTAATCAGCATTGTCAAATACCTGTCTTTAAAAGTCACTTGGCACTTGTTTTCAACTGAGGAAATTGAATATAGCTCATTGGAGAAAAGTTTGTTTTTGGTTTTTTTCTGTTTTTCATCATTTGAGAAGTTCATCTTTCATAGACCTTTTAAATCTTATATTAGAACTATTAAGGGCATTGAGGAAAGATGCTAAAGAGAGGAAGGCAGGTTATCAAAGCCATAGTAGCATCGAGTTTATTCTGCAGACAGCCTCATTCCAGTCAGAGTTTCACACCTCCGCTTTCCCACTGAGAACTGCAGTCATGTCGAAGCTATCAGAAAGCCAAGACTTAGAAATGAGAAGACCCACTGCAGAGAAAGACAGTGTCCTCTTCACTGCCACTGCCACTACCAAATGGATTTTTAGAGCTTTGAAACACAATCTTTATAAATTAATCGAAACATCTTCTGACTCACCTGTCTTCTCCCCATACCCAAGTTTGACCGCCACTGGCCTAAAAGGCAAAGTGGGTTCCAGTATGGCAGGCCTGCAGGACAGTAGAGAGGGCTGCCAAGGAGGTGACAAGAGCTCTTTTTCTCCAACATGAGATGCTACACATCTCAGATCGTCTAAGTTGGACTTTTGATGTAAAAACAGCTGTAATTCAAGAAAGTGAAAACCCTCATGGAGGTAAGACTCGTTTGACTGATACCCCTGTGATACCCACAAAGGGTATCAAATGCTTATGCTACACTTACTGTGAAAATGGTCCTGTGTACTGTCTTTCTCCTGGGCTGGATAGTGGGCTTTATTTTATTATAGGTTTTGAAAGACATCTGTAATGTTGCATAATAGATTGTCCATATTAATAACTTAATAAATAGTATATCAAACTACAGTGGCATTGTTTGGTTTGTGTATTTTACCCATAATCCCAGCCCCAATGATGCTTTTACTCATTGTTGATGGTAAGTTGAATGAATCAGTGTTTACCCCCAGGAAGTTTGCAGACTACCTGAACTAGTTCCAGACAGAAAGACTGATTGATAATTTCAGATTTAATTTGATTCAGGGAAACAGAATTATTTTTTTCTCAGTGGGAACTATCCCTATTAAAAAGCATTATACAGAAAACCTCAGAACAAACACATCCTAAAATCTAAGCATCCTTATATTATAGATTTGAGAGAAGTCACCCCTCTGGCCACCTGCCAGCAATCAGTTCACTGATGTGCTAGAAACGCCCATCTCCAATCTGAATTGCCAGTTGTTCCACAGAAAGACACGAAGGCTATGCCTTTATCATGACAGGGATCCATAAATTACGTATTGGACTGCTTTGCCATGGCGGTGGGTCAGAGTTTACAGACTATACTAGTCCTTGTCTCCTACTTGGGGACCACCTTTTACTGGTTGCTCCCACATGTTCAACCACAGTTCAAGTCCTAGACCTGGCAATTTGCTTTCTCACTTTCTCTCTCTCTCTCTGGTCAAATTTTAAAATTTTAGTAAATAAAATTGACTAATTCTTAAAAGAACACATCAAACACACGTACGTGCCTGTACAATATCCTGAGAATGGAGGAGAAGGGATGGTGGTGCGGCCATCCTCCCAGGGGTGGGGGGATGATTTCTCACTTTCTCTCTGTCTCTCTAGTGAGCCCATAAGCCCTATAAGAAAAAGAAATTAGTTTTAAAAAGTTACAGTAAACTAAAGCTAACACACTACTGAAAAAGATTTTTTTATAAATTGTTGCCTAAGAGCTCAGCGTTTACAACGCCTGCAGGACCCAGCGAGGCCCTAGCCCTTGTTTGCTCGGCCCTCACTGACCCAGGCAGAGCAGCCCCCAGGGGAAGTGCCCTGGTAGGGACGGTTTTGTCTGTATTTTCACTGTACCCTTTCTACCTGTAGACGTGTTTGGGTCACGATTGCCGTTAACAATCGCTGCAGTGAGTGTTACAGACATGGAGCTCCCTGAGCCCTAGGTCCCACTACGCGTGGGATTTTCATGGGAGCCTTAAGTAATAGCGGGGATCCCCACCCGACAACTGCTCGGGGAGCCCCGGAATGCGTTATTTTCCGTAGCCCCAGGTGAAAGGAACCAGGGGACGTGCATGTCGTCATTCGCTAACGGAAGTCGGGGCTGTAGCCCGGGAGCTCGCCCTCCCACCTGGCCCTCCCACCTGGCCCACGCGAGCCCGGGCTGCAGGCTGGGTCCGCGGGAGTGCATGGCGGACGTGGGCGCGGCGCCGAAACCCCAGTGACGTCCCTCGGGCTGCAGAGCGTTTCATCTCGGCAACAGCGATTCCACCTCCTGCCAGTTGTTGTTTCGTGTGGTCGGCACTAGAGGGCAGGCCACTAAAACCTTCGTCTTCAAGCCCCTTGCGCTGCAAAAGCAGAAGCAGGCCGGAACGCTCCAGAGGGAGGGGTGGCTCTGCCCATGTCCCAGGTGAGTTCAGGTCCCTGAAAGGCCGGGCGGGAGTGCCTCCAGGTTGGTGCTACTGGCTTCTTCTGTATTGCACAGCGGGAGACCCAGAAACTGCCTGCTCCTCCCCTTGTTTTTCTTGTGGGGAGCTCTTAGACATGGAGAAGTAAGTTACAGAGGCCCGAGTGGGTCCCCAGGAGTCTGGCTTGGGTTTGTGGTGACCAAGGCACTAAACCAGGCACCCTGGCGCTGGTGGCAAGTTTACAGGAGACTCAGCATGAACACGCCAAAGGAAGCTGTAGCCAGTCCCTTAAAGTCCTAAAGCCCTTGGCGTGGTGGTGAAGGTTAGATCCCACGTGACCAACTGTGCGGTGGGGGTTCGAGTTCCAGACCCGGCTTGAAGTGCACGCTGGGTGCATGTGCATGTGTGCCCAAAGTCCCCAGAGGAGAATGGAGAAGGGATGGCCCAGCGCCCATCCCCTCTAGGAATCTTTCTCACCCCCACCCTCTGGTGAGAACGCACACTGTAGAGCAAAAGAAAGAAAAATTCCCAAACCTGTAGTTTCATAAACTTTCCCTTTGTAATAAATCCTCCAAAAGAGAAAGATCGGGGAGTCTAAAGCTGGCTTTGGTCCCTGTTCAGCTCGGCTTCTCTTCCCGGCTCCCTCCCCACACGCCAGGTGCTCCTGGCTGCCCTGTCTTCAGGTGGAGAGCAGAGATCCTGCTGGTGTTTTGGAGTCAGGAAAGGCCACTGAGGTGTGTCCAGGCTGCTTTGTCCTCGCAGAGGGAACAGCACCTAGAAACAGCCCAGGGCCTCAGCGGGAGTGCTGGCCAGCCGCCATGGAGAGGTTCCCAGACCTTCCTTGGAGGCCTGAGCGAGATTTCCCTGGAGAGGAAGCACTTCATGGAATAAAAGACAAAGCAAGGAGGGCCTGCCAGGTCGCTGGGCTCTGGTGTCATTGTTCCCACCAGCTTCCCAGGGCTCCTGTCCCAGACAGCCGGAAGTGAACACTGGGAGAAGCCGGGAAACTGCAAAATGCCACAGGCCTGCCCACACACACTGGGGCGGGAAGGACCACACAGTCCGCAGCAAGAAAGGCCAGAGACGCTTACAGGAATCCCCTCGAGGGAGATTGGAGACAACCGTGACCTTTACCAGAAAGAAAACGAAAAGAAAAGCCAAGGTTTATTCCTTGGGAAAAGAAAGAGAAAGAAAAAGTAAATGCACTTCTTTCTCAAGTACTTGGTGATGCGAATTACACCTTTTAGTTGCTGAGTTTTTTTTTTTCTTTTTTTGGATGAATCTAAAGGTTTTTTTTTTGTTTGTTTGTTTGTTTGTTTGTTTTTTTGAGAGGTTTTTGCTATAGGGCGCAAGCCACTCCCCAGAAAGACAGAGAGACAGAAAGCGAGAAATCACCCCCCAGGGGGGATGGCCACGCCGCAATCCCTTCTCCTCCATTCTCCTCTCGGGATCTTGGGCACGCATGCACACGTGCCCAGCGTGAGTTTAAGTCACTGGGTTCAGGACTTGAACTGTGGTCGACTACATGGGACTCCAGCGACATAGCCATTATGCCACTGCTGGTCCCGGAAGTCGTGTGTTTCAGCAAAATAAACCAGGCACGAAAGGACAAACATCGCACTCTCACTTTCACAAGGCTCCCAGGACAGTCACCGCCTGTCAGAAGAGCACAGTACAGGCGGCGTGTCCCGAGGAACCTTTCCCTGCACGTAACGCGCTATCTTGGGGATGAGACCCAAGCCTAAGCAGAGTTAGCCTGCATCTGACGTACGCTCTGCACACACAGCCAGAGGCAGCGTGGTGTGGCGGCGTTTTTAACTGCCACGTGGTATACAAGGTCAGGTGTGGACTTGGCCACTTCCGACTTCATTTCGGTGCTCAAAGGTTTCAGGCCTGGGAACATTTTCGGTTTCAGATTTTCCTAGGGGGTTGCTCAACCTCTAGTGATTTCCGGGGCTACGGTAGCACAGGCCGGGCACTGCTGCTTGGCACTCTGAGGCCACACGAGAGGCCTGAGTTCCTGAGTTCAGCATCCGGGCCACCCCGGAGGAGGCCAGTGTGACAGCGCACGCTTGTGGTCTCAGCTACTCAGGAAGATGAGGTGGAGAGGTCACAACACAGCCACGCCCTGAATTTCTTTTTTTTTTAAGAGAGATTTTTGCTATAGGGTGTATGCATTGCCAGAGACAGAGAGGAAGAGACAGAAAGCGAGAAATCACACACCCCCGCCCCCGGAGTATGGCTACACTTCAGTCCATTCTCCTCTCAGGATCTTGGGCACACACACACATGTACCCGGTGTGAGTTTTAATTCGCCAGGACCAGGACTCAAACAGCATCAAGTACATGGGAGTCCAGTGACATAACTCTCATGCCATCTGCCAGTCCCGGCACCCTGAATTTTAATTCAACAAATGGAGGATTGATCTCACAAAAGACATGGAGCACAGCTGCAGCTTCCTGGGATTGTGGTCATTCCACTGACAGAGCCACCACCCAAGGCCAGGTGGTGTCCTCTGGCGGGTACTGAGAAGCCCCTGTGCTTGTGGAGGCTCTGACTGGAAGGAAGCAGGAGCTTGGACTTCCTGGGGCAGAAGGTGGGTCCGAGCCCCCTGCTGGTGGCCTAGGGTGATTCAGAAGGAAATTCACTGGTTAGCTGCCTGCTGGCCATGGGGTGTTGTAGGAGGCCCACGGGCCAGAGGAGGCCAGGTAGTCTCTGCTGACTGAGGGGGGATGATGCAGGACCAGGCTCGCTGTTTAGCTGAAGCCCAGCGCCCCCTGATGGCCATCAGGAGCAGTGCAGGGAGAGCCTCACCAACGAGCTGAGACAGAGCACCCCCTGCTGGCTATAGGAGTTGATGCATGACAAGGCCCACTTACCAGCACAGGCCAGACACCCCCTCGAGGCTGTCCTCAGTGATGCTTTGCAGAAAGTGATCAAACCACAGAAACACAAAGGTCAGGATCTTCTATGAGTGGTTTAGATGTTACAGCATCTACTGTCAAGGGACAAATGCTCACTGCTCCCAAGTGGAACTCCATGTCCCCGGGAGCCGTGGGCACGCTAGCGGGGCACCCCAAGGTGTTGGGGACGTGTGAAGTGTCGTCTTACTGGGTTCACTTTTACAAACTGTATATTTTAAAATTATGAAAGCAATAATGTTTGTGGTATCCAAACAGAAACAAAAAGAAATTAATCTCCTGAAGTCTACCTTCTACACGGTGAAGAAACTTTCTGCAAGTTTTGAGTTTTGTGGACAAAGCATCCTTTTATTTCTGAGCTGTATTTTCTCCTTGCCCTCAAGTTTGTATGAGACAGGAACACCAATTACCTCACACAGATAATAAGAAATCTCAAACAACAGGGACCGATCGTCTCTATTTACAGCGAAGTTTCCTTCACATCAAAATAATGTTTTTGTTTCAAATATCCAGAGAAGTGAGACAAAAATGTTTCTAAGTCTTGAGACACAGCATCCAGGTCAGAGAGAACTTTATGAACTTTAAATATGATTTGTTTTTTTTCGATCTTGGAAGTCTTTATTCAATTTTAAAGACAAGTCTTCTTCAGATAATTCAGATAAGACATGGACATTGGCATTTCTCAAATGGGTTAACAGTCCTGTTCCAAGGAACTGCAAGAAATGATCTTCTAACAAAGCTGTGATTATTCACATTTATCTAGATCCGTGAGTCCTAAATTACACTGTGCAGTACATTTTTATGGAAGCCTCGAGGGCAGTGGTCCCCAACCTTTCGGGCACCAGGGACTGGTTTAGTAGAAGACGATTTTTCCATGGATTGGGTGGGTGGGTGGGGTGATGGTTTGAGGGTGACTCAAATGCATGCATTTATCATGCATTTCATTTCCATTATTACACTGTGATCTATAATGAAATCATTATACAACTCAACATACAGACCCAGTGGGAGAGCTGAACTTGTTTTCCTGCGACTAGACAGTCCCCTCCAGGGCTCCTATGAGAGTGTAAGTCACCCTGATCTGACAGAGGCAGCACTCAGGCAGTATGGGGAGTGCTGGGGCGTGGCCGTAAATCCGGAGGAGCCCCACCAGAGGAAGCCTGCTGCTCACCTCCTGCAGTGTGGGCTGGTTCCCAACAGACCTCGGTGCAGTCTCTCTCTTACCGGTTGGGGACGCCTGCTCTGAGAAATCCATACCCTAGGTCCCCACTCCAAAACTGCTTTGGGATCTGTATTTTACGTGGTCCTCAGGTGATTGGGACCAGTGGACAGTGACTTCAGGGACAGAGATTTGCTACATAGCTGGCTCAGGCCCCTTCTCGCCTCAGTCTGCGTTGGGGCCTTTCCCTCCCCAACCACAACACTGCAGCTCTCCCCTCGCCTCCTCGAGGGCTGGGTCAGGGCATGCTTCTGGAAGAGTCACTCCCAGCCCAGCAGCCAACGCATCACCTGGGGACAGACCAGAAATGCATACTGCCAAGCTCACCCCAGACCTACTGATTCAAACCTCAGGGAGGGCATCCGTGTCACGTGTGTTATATCACGCCCTCCAGGTGCTCCCCAGGCAACCGAAGTTGGGGATACCGGATGAGAGAGCCTCACGCATTCAGGAGTGAGCAATAAAGCGAGCCGTGACCACACATAAGGTAGAACCAAGTTTATTAATGACAGCCTTTATTACAACCACTCTCGGTGTAAAAAATAAAAGTGATTAATCAAGATTTCAAACTCCATCGGACTTGCTGTTTGGCCTTTCCCTGGATGTGCCAAAGGGTGGGGATCCTGCCTGACTCCGAATCCACTGGGCAGAGGGAGTTCCCTGGAGCATGAGGTAACCAAAAAGTCAGAGGGGCCACTGGAGAGCCTGGGTCTCCTCCACGCCGGCGAGACGTTTCAAAACGGCAACCGTAGTGGGGCGGGGAGTGAGAGAATCTTAGAGCCAGAATATGGAGGGAACATCTCTACCGACAGAGACGCACACGCGCACATGCAGAGTCACACGCACCCCCACACCGTGGAGCCGAGATTTTAGAAGTTTCTGTCCTTTCTCTGAGACTCCCATTTGTGACGTGACACGGGGCTGAGACGTGGGGCCTCTCTCAGGTGTCACAGAGTACAGTACCCAGCCGCCCGGTTGTGTGTGGATAAATGTGTTGCCACCGCACAATATGCCTGTGTGTCCCAGCAGGCCACAGTCTAACGTCTGCGCCCCAGGAGACGTGGCTACCAGTTAAATTGAAATCGGGGAGGGGGGGACAAAACATGTCACTCCTACCTGGAATGGGGCAGCGGTGGCAGCACCTGGGCGTGCTGTCCCACCTGGTGTCCCACAGTGCTGCCCTGGCTCAGTCACTGCCCCCTGAAGTATTTGTGCTTTGTCACCATCCTGGCTGCTGGGCTTTGTTACAGAACAAAAAGGCGTCTGGCCACGCACTGGTTTCTTCTTTTTTAATGAAAGCAAACTGAGACTGTAAGGAGAAAAACTCAGATGCTCCTTGGTTGTGTCAACACTGAAACTGGGCTTACTTTCACTCCACGAGGCAGACGGGGAGGGTGCAGGAGGGGCCCAGCATGGACTCTGCAGGTGACCACGGAGTCCTTGGCATGATCTGAGAGGCCGCGGCAGCCTCTTCCCAACCGGGCTTGGTGCCCGGGCATGCCACGGCCTCCCAAGGCCACAAACGCATGGACAAACACGGACCAAATAACGTTTTTAAATATCTGTAGGAAAGACGGCAGGTGAGGGAGATGAAGATTCAGATTCACAGGTCATGCAGCCTAAGAGTATGCAAAAAATTAATATTTGAGCGGAATAAGAAAGCACTTTAAAATTTAGGAACTGTATCTTAGCTCTCACCTCTGGAAGACAAAAAAAAAAAAAAAAAACAACAAACAAAACAACCCAGGAAAATTCAGTTTCCGAAGAGTCCAACAACGAATCTCTGGGTCGTGTGTGGGGAGGGGGGCAGGGAGTATTTAACGAATACCTCTTTATTAACCTCACGTTCTCCTTGGATTTCACCGATAAATAAAACTCAGGCTTCCTTAGAAAAAAGACCCGTCCTGCTCAAAGACAGCGTCGGGAGTCTGAGGCCCTGGCTCAGAGCAGGTGGAACACACAGCTTCTCTTACACGGAGGCCCTTTGGGGGCAGACCGAGTGTGCCCCCCAAGTTAGGGGTGGAATATGGTCACGAAACCGGAACCCAAACACAGCTGTTTTCATCTTCAGGTGACAATTCAACAGGTTCCAGAGACGCACATCAGGAGGGTGTCAAAGGTCCCCTGCCCTCCCAGCTGCTGGCTCAAGGTTGAGAAAGAGGCACGTCCTTGCCACAGAGCAGAAGGCAGTCCTTCAAGAGATGACAGAGAGCGAACCTCCTTGCCTGGCCCTCCGATCACGGCGGCAGACGACAAGGCTGACTTTTCCACAAATGCAAGGACACCTGGATCCCTCACCCTCCCTTCTCTCTTTTGGTAGCATCCAACCATCCGTAACTGCATGACTACAGTAGAGATTCACGGCGCAACAATTTTCTTACTGGTTCACTTGTTTTTAATTCTGTCAGTGAGCAGCATCTCCCGGGTTTGCCCCCCACAAACGCGTTCCTGACAGCTCCATGAGGCGACATTGCAGGGTGCCCCAGTTCTTAATCTGTGCAGCTCAGACGTCAGCGTGGCGCATGGAGGGGCGCGTGGAGGGGCGCGAGGCTCGGTCTGTCCAGTGTCTTGCAGCAGCTGAGGCAGGGCTGCTACCAGCTAGCCCTGACAGCCTCGATATCACTAACCAAATTCTGGGCCAGGCAGATCCCGAAAATCTGTGGAAGGAAGGCAAGGGAGTCAAACGGTGAAGCTGACTTCATCAGCCTTTCCCTTGGCCACTGTGTTCCATTTTTTAATTTTTTTTTTTTTAAAAGCTGAGATCTAATGCATATGTGATAAAATGCATTCTTTTAAGATTTGATTCAGGGTTTTTACTGGGTTGTCAGAAAAGTCATGATGCATTTTCGCCTAGAAAAAATATGCTATGACTTTTCCAATAAGCCAATAGTATATGGACCAAGCTTTGCAACTATCGTTACGATCTAATTACAGAACATTTTCATTGTCCTCCCAAAAAAAACTGTCCCCATGAGTGGCAATTCCCATGACCCTGTCCTGAAGTCCTGGCAATCACAAATTTCCCTGTGTCTCAATGCATTTCACTATTTGGGATGCTTCACACAAACAGAGTCCTGTAATAGGTGACATTTGTGTCTGATGTTGATCATGCAACAAATGCTTGCAAGGTTCACATTAGTCCATGGTTTTGATGATGGCTGAGGAACTCTCTATCCCAAGGATATGCCCCCTTTTGTTTTGCCACTCATTGGTTAATGGATATCTGCACTGTTCCCCTTGTTTTGGCTATTACGAATAATGCTGCTATAAATGTTTGTGTATGTGTTTTAGGGGGAATATGTTCTGATGCTTATGGGGACATTGCTAGGAGTAGAACTGCTAGGTCGTGTGGGAACTCTGTGTTTAACTTCTCCTAAAGAGGCGGGACCAGTTAGCGTAATGGCTATGTCGCTGGACTCCCACATAGTCGACCGCGGTTTGAGTCTCGGACCCGGTGGCTTAAACTCACGTCGGGCCCGTGTGCGTGCGTGCCCAAGATCCCGAGAGGAGAATGGAGGAGAAGGGATTGCGGCGTGGCCATCCCCCCTGGGGGGTTATTTCCTGCTTTCTGTCTCTCTGTCTCTCTCTGTCTGTCTGGCGAGCGCACGCGCCCTATAGCAAAAACCTCTTAAAAAAAAAAAAAAAAAAAAAAAGAGGCTGGGCCATTTTCATTCCCTCCAGTAATACAGGCAAGTTCCTATTTCTACACTTGTTATTGTCTTGTTTATTATAGCCACCCTGATAGATGCGAGGTGTTATTTCATTGTGGTTTAGATTTGCATTTCCTTTAAGACTAAAGATGTTGGCATCTTTTAATGTGTTTGTTGCTTTTGAAAATTTTTGAGTAATGTCTATTGGATCCTCTGCCCATTTTTAATTTTTTTTAAATTCACGATGAAGTGTGTACACAAATATGAGAGAGAGGGAGAGACAGAGAGAGAAAAAAAGAGGGAGCGTGTACCCACCATAGGGTCTGTCTTACTGTGAACCCTTTTCTCCAGCCTGTTGGATGGTACGCACTTATACATGTGCCTTGCATGTTTTCAGGCTGAGTAGGCTGGGGATTTAAACCATGGTTACCACATGGGATTCAATTTTTCTTGAGCAGCACATCAATGCTGTGCCACGGGGTTAGCCCTATGTCCATTTTTAAAATTAGGTTTGTCTTGTTATTGGGTTATAAAAGTTTTTCATATATTCTAGATATTCGATCTTTATATGACAACAACTTGCAAATATTTTCTCCCATTCTGTGGGTTATCTTTTCACTTTTTTGATGCTACAATTTTTAACACGGAAGTTTTTCATTTTGATGAAGTCTAATTTATTTACCTTTATGGGGGTTGGCTGTGTTTTTAGTGTCATATCTAGGAAAACACTGCCTAATTCAAAGTCACAAAGATTTATACCAGCATTTTCTTCTAGAGTTTTATAGCTTTCAATTTTATATTTAGGTCTTTGATCAATTTTGGTTTTTTAATATATGGTGTGAAGTGGAGAGGGGATGTCTAACTTCATTCTCTTGCAGAGAGAGATCTAGTTTTCCCAGCATCAATTCAAAAGTTGAGTGACTTTAGTTCCCTTGTTAAAAATCAACTCACCATACACATACGAGTTTATTTCTGGACTTTGAAAACTGAAATTCGATTTCACTGATCTCTACAGCCAGCCTTATTCCAGTGACACATTATCTTGATTATTGTCACTTTATGGTGAGTTTTGACCTAGGAAGTAGGAATCTTCCAACTTTGTTCTTCATGTTTATTTTGGTTATTCTGGGTCTCTTGTGTTTCCATATAAATTTTAAAATAAACCTGTCTGTTTTTGTGAAAAATCTGACTGGAATCTTGATAGGGATTGCATTGAATCTATAGATCAATTTGAGGACTATTGCTACCTTAACAATATTAAGTCTGACAATCTGTGAACACAAGATGTCTCTCCCTTTATCTAGGTTTAAAAACGCATTTCAGCTATGTGCCTCATTTGTGACCCTCCAAGGAAAGTTATCACACAATAAAATAAAGAGTTCAGCTCCGGAGACTACCCACAATGGAAGGTGGGTGCGCCTTTCCCTCACTAGCACTTTGGCAAGGTGTCCAGAGACAGAAAGGGCGTGGGATCTCTGTGGCACTCCCCGAAGCCTTAACCTGACCTCTGAGCTCGACTTCTGACTGTTGGTGTCTGCTCTGTCACAGCACAGTGTCCCTGAGCCCATGGAAATGACAATGCCAGCGGGCAACTATGACCCCAATTTCTCCATCCTGAACAGGAAAAAAGGTTTCCCAAAGTGTTTCGGGACAGCAACACCTAAAAGTTTTTTTTTTTTTTTTTTTTTTTTTTGGAGAGGCTTTTGCTCTAGGGCATGTGTGCTCGCCAGAAAGTCAGAGAGAGACAGAGAGACAGAAAGCGAGAAATCACTCCCCCACCCCCCGGGGGATGGCCACACCCCAATCCCTTTTCCTCCATTCTCCTCTTGGGATCTTGGGCATACACATGCATGCACCTGGCATAAGTTTAAGCCACCGGGTCTGGGACTTGAACCACAGTGTACTACATGGGAGTCCGGCAACGTAGCCATCACACTATCTGCTGGTCCCTAAAAGTAGATTTTAATAAAACCAAAGCCAGGAGAGCAGGACATCCAGCCACTGAGCAGGAACCCTTAGTATCCCAAGTGACAAGAAGGAGAATTAAAAATGGGTGATGTTGAGAATGCCAAGATTTTTGTTCAAAAGTGTGCCCAGTGCCACACCGTGGAAAAGGGAGGCAAGCACAAGACTGGCCCAAATCTCCATGGTCTATTTGGGTGGAAGACAGGTCAGGGCCCTGGATTCTCTTACACAGATGCCAACAAGAACAGAGGCATCACCCGGGGAGAGGATACACTGATGGAGGATTTGGAGAATCTCAGGAAGTGCATCCCTGGAACAAAAATGGTCTTTGCTGGCATTAAAAAGAAGTCAGAAAGAGCAGAGTTGCTGGCTTATCTCAAAAAAGCTACGAATGGGGACTGACAGGTGGTGCGGTGATTAAGAGCTCTGGCCCCGCACATGGCCGACTATGGTTCGAGTCCCAGACCTGGTGGCTTGCCCTCCATCTCTGTCTGTCTCTCCCTGGCCAAAATTGAGAAATAATGATAATAAATAAATAATTCTGTTTTTAAAAAGCTACTAATGAGCAATAAGTGGCCATTGTCTTATTTATGATGAAACAGAAATGTCTCACCTTTTTTATGTGTATGATACTTTAATTGATCTACACCAGAACTCAGATCATGAATGGCTGGTGGCTGACAGGATATTTCTGCTGGACAATCCAGATTTAAGTAAGACTGGCTTATGGTTAAATGAATATTGTTGGGTTTTTAAAATTTTATTAGTAATTTGGGAGGTGGCCACTAGCAGGTGGTGTGGTGTTTAAGGTGCTGGACACTCCCACATGGCTGACCATGGTTTGAGCCCCACACCTGGTGGCTTGCTTTCTAACTCTCTCTCTCTCTCTGTGTGTGTGTGTGTGTGTGTGTGTGTCTGGTCAAATTTTTTAAAAAAGTAAATGAATAAATAAAATTAAATAAATAATTCTTTAAAAAGTATTAGTAATTTCAGTTCAGTAAATGTTATCCCTATTTGCCCTTTCTAAAGATATCATTGGTAATTCATTAGTAATGTTCATTTTTCTACAATGATGGTGAGTGCCAACTCAAAACTTACTGGAGATTGGTCTTTTATTTAGGTTTATATGGAACTGGTATAAATGAATATATAAATGCTGAAGAAATCCCTTCACTTCTCAAAACCAAGTAGATTCACCCATGTTTTAATTTGTATTCATTAACCTACTAAAGGCCAGGGTTAAAGATAAGATAGTGATGTTTACTTTAGGAATTTGGTCATAACTATGCCAATATAATTCAAATTCCCTGTATTCAAACCACTGCCTTTTACTTATTGAAAGGCATTTTAGTGCGGTTTGTGACCGCTATCAAATAAAGAATACGTAACACTTTACATAGTTTATAAATGATTTATAAGGTCAGATGCTTTTGAAAGTCAATGTGACAAGATTTAGTACCAAGTTAAATTTTATCTTTGAATTCTATTATCTAAGTCAGACTTAGTTATATTTCAAAATTGTCTTTAGGCAACTGTGCAAAACCACATAGAAATTGAAGAACTACTGCGTGTGTGTGATTGGCAATGGTGCTTTTGCCCATTTATTAGAAGGATTAAAGTAGAAGAGCTATACCATCAGCATAGATTTGTAAATTATGTCATCATAAGACTTAAGGTCAATTATAAACCAGAGGACAGATCAAATAAAATAAAAATCAAAGCCAGTGGCCAGCAGGTGGCGTGGTGGTTATGGTGCTGGACTCCCACATGGCCACCTGCATTTTGAGTCCCAGACCGACCGATCTCTCTCTCTCTCTCTCTCTCTCTCTCTCTCTCTCTCTCTCTCTTTCTCCAGTGAGTACACATAACCTACAGCAAAAATCTCTCTAAGAAAATTAAAATAAAACCCAAGTCAGACAGTTCAGGTCTGTTCCCCAGCTCCCCAGTGTGTCTTAAAAATTATGGTCGGGTGATTAGCAAAGCTCCTGGGGTGGCAAAGGCTCTCCCAGGGCATCATTTTCTTGTGATGTCCAAAAGGGCCTTTGCTTACCTGCAGCAACGCAA
Organism: Tupaia tana; assembly: GCA_026018925.1. Classification (NCBI taxonomy): domain Eukaryota; kingdom Metazoa; phylum Chordata; class Mammalia; order Scandentia; family Tupaiidae; genus Tupaia; species Tupaia tana. The sequence continues at coordinate 9,573,859 of JAKSZU010000017.1, read as the reverse complement.
TGCCTATGAAAATGCCGGCCACAATGGTTAAATTGTCCTGCAACCACTTCTCGAACTGAGGCACGCAGCCTTTCGTGTAGATTACAATCTGCTGGTCAACTTCCTTCACAAAGGGAGAAGAGACAGCGTCACAGATACACCCGGCACAGGCCACACCTCCTCCAGACACCCTCCGTGCTAAGCACCCAACGAGGCTCCACTTACTGGTTTTTGCCTGGCATCATAGCCACACTGAGTGTTGATAACATCTTCCTGGAGAAAAAAGAAAAGAGACGAGTGAAATTCACCCTTGTTAGACAGAAAGTCCACCTAGGACAAGCAGAGGACCCCCGTGAAGTATCAGGAATGTGTATTTGGGCACACAGACCAGGTCGCCAGGTTAAACCCTTCTCCTGCATTATCCTATGTCATTAACATGATAATCTTCCCAAGTAGGTATTAAAATATGCCCCATTTTACAAGTGAGAAAAACAGGTTCCGAGAACATCAGAAACAACAGTGAGTCCATTAAGCAGGAGGCTCGAGATTCAAAGTGTTGCCAACCTCAAGAAACTCATTTATAATGTAGTTTAGGGAAGTGGAGATAAAGAAAAACCACAGCTACAGAGCAAAGGACAATTTTCATTAATTCTCTTTTAGGGAGAGTTAATGGGGACTTCTACTCTTTAAGCTACTGGGTTGTCATAAAAGTCACGACATAGTTTTTCTATGCAAAAATGTGTCATGACTTTTCCAACAACCTAATAGATACTTTCATATACTGTAAATGTTTTTTTAGTGAGAATACATCATCTTACTAATTAAAAAACAAAACAATACCCTGGCTACCTATCACACAGACAGCCTGACACCTCACAGGGCCAGATCAGAAACACACCCTTTGCTTTTTGGGTTAGTTTGCTTTTCCCTCCTGTGTAGGGAGGCAGGTTGTATTAGCTGAGACTTCATGGGATGAGATCTCTCCACCCAGAGGCTCTGTATGGGATGGGGGAGGAGTGGAGTAGTGCCTTCCAAGAATCTTTGGGATTCTCCTTATAGACAGCTGTTCATGTAGGGTGGGAACTGGAGACAGGGTGGGGACATTTGGTATCTGCTGGCCCAGCCAAGGCTGTCTAGAGTGGGCCCTCGGGCTGAGCTGGGCATCCTGGCACCCTTCAGCCCTTCTCAGAAGGCAGAGAAACAAGTCAGTGGGAAAGATCAGCTTCCTGCTAGATTCAGAGCCTGGCACAGAGCCCTGGGTGATTCTTAGTCTCCTCCTTCAGACCAAGACAAACAACCATGCCAACTGCCAGCCAGCAGCCCGCTAGGAAGTTCTGCTTTTCCACCCTCAGATCACAGCCTCTTTCAAAGAAGCCCACAGCCCCCCAACCGCTGTAAGAGGAACATCACCATGGAACACACAGGCACCCCTGGGCTCTGCCTGGGGTGCACTAGGGAATGACAGCTAAATGAAGAGTCCGCGAGGGTGATGAGGAGCGAGCAGGGTGGGCATGGTGCACCCTCTCACACCTGGCTTCCACTCAATCTGGCTTTTCACTTAGAGTAAGGGCATTGTATTCTGCGTCATTCTATATACCAGGCACATGATCTGACCCCAGAAATAATCTAACCTACGGAAAAAGGGAATGGTACATATCTTATACATAATATATATTAACTTATGTATCTAATAACATACAAACTGCGATTATGGAGCTATTATGATACCAAGAGCAGCTGTGGCTTCCTATAAACCAGCCTAGCCCTATCTGGACTCTAACTCTCCTGCCACTGCTGAGATTTCCCCCAGAACTCAGTCAGGAAGAAAAGGGTGACTAAGCCCAAACCAATGCAGGAAGCTCTCATTCGAGCCTGCCACTTCCCTACAGGACTAACCCAGAATCGCCTGCTAGCAGTCTGAGCTTGGGAAAGCCACTTGCACCCCACATGCCTCGGCTTCTCCTCCTGAAAATGGAGGGTAACAGAGGTCTCTGCCGGTAGGAACGTCCTGATAAAGGCTTAGCATAGGAACCAGCATGCTCTGGTAAATTATCGTCCGGGATTATTACTCCTACCAGGAAGAAGTGAGCACGGGGCGCCCCCTCCACAAGCTCCAATTAGGAATAACTGAGGCGGAAGAGGTTTGGAGGAGAAAATCAGTCTGCACCCCCGCCCCCCAGTGGCATGCTCAGTGTGACGCTCAGGGCAGGCCAGCCGCTCACTGGCATCCACTTACCGCAGGGTCTTTAGTGCAGCAGGAGAAGGGCACGCCGCATCGCTCTCGACTTGCATTGGAATCTGTGCAATTGAAGTAAATATTTAGGTTCCAATCATCAGCTCCAAAAGCCCCACAGCACTGCCACTAGAGCAAACAGGAGAGAGTTAGGACTCCTCGACCTGCAGGCAGCCAGGCGCCTACACGCACGCCCGCCAGGACGACGCCCGCCCCTGCCAGCTCTGACCTTCTCTCTGTCCCTGAATGTATTCGTAAGTCAAACGGAACCTAAACTATCTCGGTGAAAGTTTCCCGAGTAACTAAGGCTGAGGCCTGTAAAGGTGTGGGCTTGTGATTTACACAATGGACGAAGCCCACAGTGTGGGTCAGGGGAAGGCTGAGGGGTTTACGGCAGGACTCAGAGGAGACCTGTTTGGCTTGGGAACATTCTAGAAGGATAAACAAGAACATTCTAGAAAGTGAAACGAGAACATTCTAGAAAGCAAAACCCACTAATAATCATGGTAGTGTCTGGAGGAAGCAACTGGGGTTGGAGGTGAGCTACCTAGAGGCTTAATTTTCTAAAATGCTGATCTCTACATTTTATTGGTTTGGGGAAAAATTTTTATTGAGGGTATAACTGACATACAATAAACTGCTCATTTTAAAGTTTATTTTATGTATGTGTATATATATACACACACATATATATCTTACATATAGATTGGGTTATATTATATTATTATATATATAAATATATATACCATCACCGTGATCAAGGTTAAACATAACCATGCTTTTCATCATATTTGTCTCTACTCTGAATTTAAAACAAGAGTGTGTCTTTAGATTTTCAACTTGCAAAGGTCTGTCATTTAAGTGCAATATAATGAAAGGAGCTGCTAAACCCAGTAGGTCTTCAGTAGAGCCTGGTTCGAGGGCTGCTCCAGCACCCCTGTTCTCACTCCTCTGAGCGAGACTCTCTCTAGTTCTAAGGTAAATAAATGCCATGCCTTCAGCATGTTCAGACTTTCAGGACCACCAATATCTATTTCGAAACATTAGACTCCACAGAACAAAGATGGAATCACAAAAAAGAACAGTATTCCCAAGCGCAGCAGACAGCTTTTGAAGAGCACCTGGACAGCCATGTTCCTCCTGCCCATCTGCCCCGGATGGCCCTGGCTGAGCATCGCATCCAGGGTGTGCCGGAATGCTCTGTCAGCTGGGTCGCACACACTAGGCAGGAATGACACCGGGGCAGGAGTGAGCGTGCATCCTAACAAAGTGAAGCCTGCCGAGGAGATGAAACGAGGCTTCATTTCATACCTGGGGTGCAGCCTACTCCGGGACAGCTGCTGCTGTGACTGAACAAAACCAACCAGCTCAGCTCCGTGCTGGGCGCCCACTGGGTAGGGGCTGGGGGTGCCCAGCGAGGCAGCTGCATCCTCGCTTTACCAGAGGTGACCCCAGCTCTTTCTGAAAACTGTCCAACCCACGGCGGCCTGTGGGGCTCGCATCCCACAATATACATCAATGCTGCAGACGCTGCTGTCTAGGACGGCCCAGTGTACCCAACCGTTCCCTGCAGGCAGACACAGACCTGCCAGAGTGTAGACAGTCACACCTTAACCTTAAGGGGAAGCCACAGAACCATGTGCAGCTCACCAAGCGTTACAAGATCCCTGTGACTTAGACAGTAGCTATTCTCATTTCCCTCTTACTAATAGGGAAATAGTTCAAGTCCTGTCAGCCCGAGGCCACTTAACAAGTCAGATCTGGACACGAGCCTCATGTCTTTTGGGTCCTTGTGCGGACTATTTTGCAGGGTGAGTGGACAGGACATCTGCCGCTTCATTTACTCTGCCGGAGCCATCATAGTCGCTCAGAGACCTCAGAGGGGGGGCGGGTTCTGCAGACCCCTCACTTGCAGGAGCCACGAGGGCTGAGGAGTTTGCAAACTGTGGGTTTGAACTACATACACTGTAGTAACACTCGGATGGGCACGGTTTAGGAACTTTGCAGACAAAGTATGTTGCGTGTATCGTTATGAGCTGTGAAGCCTGAGAGTTACCAAAACGGAAGCAAGGAACAAGGAGGAGGCCATTTTTAACACCCAAAGAAAACTTTAGACCTGTATCCAAACATTCTTCAAATATGGATAAATGAGGACACTGTGATGCTAACCTTCTGCTCAAGAGTTTTCTTCTCTGTTCTTCTAATTTAAAAGAAACGGAAACAAGGGAAAAGAAGACATTCAGAGTACAAATTCTGGAAATCACAGAGTAAGTCATAAAATAATAAAAAAACAGCAAACAAACACGAAATCAAGGAGAAAGGTCAGAGGTGGTTTCTGGCTGGCCCATGTGGAAGCCAGGAGGATTTGCTGGGGTCATTGTTCTGAGATGACTTTGAACTTGAAAACAAACCGAATTTAAACTTACATATTCCTGGGTGAAGTCTATGAGGTTTTGCAAATCAATGTCATCTCTGTAGGCTCTGATGTTGTTGTTTATAAAGAAATACAGCTGGTCTTTGATCCAGTCCTTGAAAACAAATGCCAGAACTCCGGCAGTGAGCTCCAGGAAGAAAATAATTCCCAGGAACACAGAAAACTAAGACAAAAGACACAGAGAACAATGGTGAGGACTACTATTTTGATCACGCACTTGTCCGGCTCAATGGTTCCTCTCTAACAGAGTTTGTAATTACGCTGAACTGTTACCCATCTCCAAAGCAGATACTCTTCAGTTTCTCAAGATTTGCTAATAGAACATTACACTCCAAGAAAAGGTTTTGAAAAATTAAAAATCATTTCATAATCACATTTTAGGGTCTCTGGTGTTCCATTTGGTAATTAACCAACAAAGCCCCTAAGCAAACAGGGATAATAGGACTTTCTCATTAGGCCACATGAAGGCCTAATGAATTTCTCGTGATTAATGTGCTGCCAGACGCTCGAACAATGACCTGCCCCTACATCTAGTAAGCTCTTGGAACTTGAAAGATAAATTAGCCCAATATTTTCAGATCGCTTGCCATTTGTTCCTGTGGCCTTGGCTCTGCCGGCAACATATTCCTCTTACAGATGCAGTTTTGGGATTCCCCTTTGCACCTGCCAAACAGGGCAAAATAATAGACGTGTTCGTCTCAGATGAAGAGGACGAAGGAAGGTGGGGACTCTGTGACATGAAAAATAACTTCCCATCATGAAAACAAAGCGGAGTCCCAAGTGGAGGGCCTTCTTGGGATGCTAATTATGCTCACCTGCCTATAGGAGGAACTGGGGCCAGGAAACTCACACAAGCACATGGAGCCCCAGGGAGACTGCCGGCTAATGTAGACGGCAACAGTTCAGAAAGGAGAGCCAGCGCCCTCGGCCCTGTGCAAACTGCCCGTAACTCTGGGGGAATTTCTCTCTCACCTGGAACACTCAGAAGAGCTCCATCTTAGTCATACTGACCGGCCATTCACACCCACGGTTCTTTCCACCTCCTACCACCCCCACGTTCTTACCCAGCACAAACTTTTTCACTACAATGAATTATGAGAAACGGGGCTGGGAAGGACCAGAGGACGCACTACAGGCAAATGGTTCCCGTGACAATGGCAGAGATAGCGACACTGGGGCCACCAGCCAGGAGAGGTCCTGAAGACTGCAGGACCATGAGTGGCAGAGGGCACTTGATCAACCTGTGGTTTCTGTACTGAGCAAGCCAGCATCAGCAGCCAGCCGAGGAAAAGACACTGGGGGAGGGGACTGAAGAAATAACACACTTCCTGTGATAAAGACAGACAGACAAAACGCAATTACGCACTCAGCGAACATCTCCTGAATGATCCACGGGGGGTCAGGTCAGGTGGTAGGTGGGCTCTGAGCAAACGAGAATGAGTAAAACCATATCCCTGCCTCAGTCTTATGTGATCTGGGGAGCATCTGGGATGTAGGAGGGGGTCATTTCACATCAAATGTCAGCATATGTGACAGGGTTTATCAGGGGTGTCAAGTGACACTCTGAGAAAGGGAGCACGGTCGGGGGGGGGGGGGGGGGGGGGGGGGGGGGGTGTGGCACAGTCTAGGGCCCCGTTTCTAGATGTGTCAGCATGGCCCTTTTAGGTTTCTGCAGAGTTTCTGGTTATCTGTCCTTGATGATTTGATGAGAGACAGAATTCAAACAGATTTTAATTGTCATCCATGGCACCAATCATTTTGATTTAAGCCTAACTTAATCTAGAAAGAAAAGGGCAAGAAAAGAAATCCTACCATTTTCCCTGATAGCTACGAAACAACTCCCCCTCACTAGGTACTGCTCTGCCCCAAGCACCGGACTGTCCTCACACCACGGAGATGACAGAATCAGAGCTAGCTGGCCGGAGTGCACACTCAGAGACAGACGTGCACAGTTTCAGTCTTGTCTCCAGAGGCGGCGGTGTACTTTCTAGTTCCCTGATGCATTTTTTCATCATTTACGTTATACACATATCAAGGACTGAGTCCGGGCCAGCGGAGGGCATGGGGGGTAAGGCGCTGGACTCCCACATGGCCGACCGTGGTTAGAGTCCCAGACCTGGCGTCTTGCTTTCTCACTTTCCCTCTTCCTTCTGTGTCTCTCTCTGGTCAAAATAAAAGAATAATAATAAATAAAATAAATAATTGTTTAAAAAAAAATTGAGTCCAAATTCAATTCACATCTAACACTGGATGTGGCAGAAATCTTCCGCATTCCAGACACTGACTCGTGGGCTTCATCCAGGGCCTCTGCCAACCAGGAAGCTCCATTTCTACGTCCCAGCCTCCGGGCTCCTGGCCTTCCCTCGGCAGCACTCCGAGCCTCACGGCATCCGCTGTGAGGCTGCGGGGAGTCATGGTGGCGTTTCTGTCCCATGTCCTGCAGTGCTCCTGCTCAAAGGATATCCTAGGCCAGTTTTACTGTGTGTTCTAAGTGGGGAGAAAGGCCATTTTAAATATTCTCCATGATTAAAAACAAGGACGAGAAACAACATTATTGTCTTTATTTCCAATATGGGACTTTTTGAATCTAAGCAGCTCATTTAGAGGAGGGAGGGAAAAAAAAAAAAAAAAAATATATATATATATATATATATATATATATATATATATATATCTGTCTGTATGTGTGTGTGTGTATATATGTGTGTGTGTGTGTGTGTGTGTATACATACATATATATATATATATTCCAGTATCTTCAACTATAGAAATTAATAAATTATATTAAAGGAATCACCATTATAAATGGAACTCGTATAGTCAAGTCAATTCTATTAAAAGAGATCCATATTTTGGGACATGGAGGCTTAAACTAGTAACCAGGACGTATGCCCTGGGCCCAAACAGGCATGGACAAGCTGGGTGAGGGGATCCCGGCATTCAGGGGTGCACAGGCCAAGAGGACTGGCCGGTGGCAGGACATGACTGGGGACAAAGCTCTACCAGGACCTCACAGGTCTTTGGTGAGGAACTGTACGAAAGACCAAGTGCCCCCAAGTTTCCTGTTTGTTGCGTGAATTTTCTGGCTAAGCAGCCTCCAGTACTTTCTGAGCCAAAGCGGTCCCTAGCTGAGATGGGTTACCCTGAGTGGGGCACAGTGAGTCCCCACTTCTAAGGAACAGTTATGAAAAGATGCCAGGGTTTGAAGCAGCAAAAAGGCTGGGGTCGGAATCGCATCCTGCCCTGGCTGTGGGGGCCAGTTCTCACTTTAAGTGAACATGTGGCTAGGTGTGGTGTCAACAAAAGTTGGGTACGATTCCACTAAAGGACAATATTCCTCCAAAACTATTCTCTGGAAGGCCACAGCCCCTGGGCTTATGCCTGGGTGTCTAAACCAATTACTCACACTGCTCTCTACTTACTGCATCGTGAAAGATGGGGGACTCACTTTAAAGAAGAAGAAAAAAAGTGTGTGTGAATATATATTCACACACACATAAAACATGTATACATAAAATGTATATATATATATATATATATATATATATATATATATATATACACCCATAAAATATGCATACATAAAATGCATATACACACATAAAATGTGTTTTATATATATACATAAAATGTATATTTATACACACACACACACAGAGGTATTTTAGAGACTGGAATGCAAATCTGTGATGCCCATTACAAACCCCCATGGATGGCCTGCGGTGGGCGGTACTTCTATTCCTAAGGAGGCAGGGCAGCGGGACCTGGGCCACATTTCTGCTGGTCCCTCAGGCAAGGCCCCTTGTCTTGCCCATAGATAACTGGTACCCGGCCTCCAAACACGCGAGCAGAGCGTGGGATACTTACAAACTTGAGAAGGAAAGTGTTTTCCCGCAGCGCTCCGATGCACCCTGCAAATCCCAAAATGAACATCACTCCTCCCACCACGAGGAAGAGCCAGACTGGGTCAAAGCCGCCGAGGTCGGTGATGGAAGAGATGTTGGACAGGACGCCCTGGAGGTGGAGAAGAACACAAGGCACGGACGTGGGGTCAGCTCTGGCTCTAGTCTTTCTCCTCCTCCCAAAGAAAAGCCTCAGAGGTCATCTGGTTATCGGGCATGATTAACACGAGAGAGGGAGACAGAAACAGAAAGAGAACGAGGGAGAGACACAGAGAGAGAGACAGACAGAAAAGAACGACGTAAACTGTCGTCGGTCCTGTACGGAGACGTCACGATGTTCTCTTTGCTCGTCAGCTCCCACACATAAACGGTCTTGAGTACAAACAGGCGTGTAAGAAAACCTACCCCGACGCTCAGAAAGGGGCAGGGCATCTTTAGGTCTCAGGACATGTGGGTGCTGTGGACAGCTGCCGACCTGAAAGCCCAGGGCACCCTCCGGAAATGAGAACTCACACAGCAGCCAGTCCCACCACCAGCACCTCCATGTTTTCCAAGGGAAACGCACCTCAGGGTCCACCGTCGAGCTTCAGGGGAGACCCGATTAGGCTCAGGTCCCAAAAGCCCACATACGTGGTTGGTGCTGACGGCCATTCTACCTTTAGTTCTTAGGGGGTTTCCTTTCCTACCACCTTCTTTTAAGAGTTAGAATTTAAATCATTAAATCAACTTAAATCAAAGGTTATTACTTCACTTTCAACCCTTCTATTCTCCAGCACCATGACTACCAAAATAATAATCATTTCATTTTTCCACAAACAATGCCATTTCTACTAAAAAAAAAAACAAAATAATAATTGCCAGAGACTGCATGCGTTCACCAAAGAGGAGAGAGAGAGCGAGCGAGCGAGCACTCTTCAGTAGGGCCTGGCACTAATCTTTCTCCTCCATTTCTCCTCCCTGCCAGGATTTGGGGCATGCATGCACAGCCACTTTGCGTGTTTTTCAAGTCACCAGGACTAGGATTCAAATTTCTCCTCCCTGTCAGGATTTGGGGCATGCATGCACAGTCACTTTGCATGTTTTTCAAGTCACCAGGACTAGGATTCAAATTCTGGGGGACCAGAAGATGACATAATGGTTACATCACTGGACTCCCATGTAGCTGACCGTGGTTCGAGACCCAGATCCGGTGGCTTAAAACTCACTCCAGGCACATGTGTGTGCACCCAAAATCCTGAGAGGAGACAGAAGAGAACGGATTGCAGTGTGGCCATCCCTCCTGGGGATGCCGGAGAAGTTAGACAAAATCCCAGCCACAGGGCTAAGGAAACCAGCCTCTCCCCAAATGCCTTCACCCACGGGTGTTAGTACTCACCATCTTAATGTTTTTGACCTGCTCATTTGGGGAGGAGAAGACTTTGGAAGTCCACTACAACATACTTAAGCATTTAAGTTCGTTATGGGAGAAGAAGTAGTTCAGAAGACCTCGCAGAGCTGGGACTGACAGAGATGCTGGCTCCATCCTAGAGCTGCATTCCCAATCTCACCAGGCCTCCAGCAACAGCACAGACAGCCCTTGGAAAGACGTGCTTCCCTCCTGGGGCAGCTGATGCCGGGAGCCTCTGGCAACCATGCACAACGAAGGATTCCCAAACTGGGTAGAAAGTGGGACCTAGCTTCCTCCCAGCTTTTTTTTTTTTTTTCTAACTTATTATTATTATTACTTAATTTGCTACAGGGCATGTGCACTCGCCAGGGACAGAGAGAGAGAGAGAAAGAGAAAAGGAAAGCGAGAAAGGAAGCTGCCAGTTCTGGGACTCGAACTACGGTCAACCACGTGGGAGTCCAGTGCTTTAACCACCACACCGTCTGCTGGCCCCACATCCCAGCTTTATGGTATGACTTCACCCATCTTTAGTGAGCTTTTTATTTGTGACACAGGTCTGAGCTAAGATCAGGTGGTCCCCAAACACTCTCCCAGGGTCCGAACTTGTACAGGAAGAGCTCAGAGTACAGCGGGAACAAGGACCGGGCCTGGGACACTCGGCCAAGCAAATAAACATACAGGCACTTCAGATGTCTAGATAACCTCTCCCCAAACCCAAAAAGCATGAATCCAACTACCAGTAGATTCCTGGATCACTTGTCCTCTCAGGGTTTAATCTGAAGAATAAGAACTGAGCTTCCCAGACAAACTCATTTTAATAGTTGCTCTCCCCAGCCTGCAGGGCCAGTTTTAATTGAGGGGGCCTTCAACTGTTTCCATGGAAACACCAGTCAATTGGGGGCTGAGCCGGACTACAGATTGTGCTCACTTAATCCTGAATTCCGGCAAAAGACAAGGCTGGAGACAGACCCTGTGGCGAGCTTGGGGAACTGATATTCTGCAAGACATAGAAAAGACTACCGGGAACTTTATTTTTCATGGATTCAGAACCTACTCAGGTAGTGAGTTATCAGATGAAAACAAACTCGAATCCTGAAAACGCACGTGCCGAAGCCGATGCCAGTGAGCCGTTTTCTTTTCTTTGTGATTTGTGTGCTTAGCTAGACAGAGAAGGAACACGCTTATGTTTCCTCTGAGCAGTTTTCCCAGTCTTCACCGAGGCAGAGCAACGACTGTCCTGGCCACTCAGAGATGAAAGAGCAGCTGCTCCTAACGCTGGTCAGAGTGATTTGGGATTACAAAAGTGTGGGGGTTGTGGGACCAGCAGTTAGCGTAATGGCTATGTCGCTGGACTCCCACATAGTCGACTGCGGTTCGAGTCCCGGACCCGGTGGCTTAAACTCACGCCGGGCGCGTGTGTGTGCATGCCCAAGATCCCGAGAGGAGACTGGAGGAGAAGGGATTGAGGCGTGGCCATCCCCCCTAGGGGGTGATTTCTCGCTTTCTATCTCTCTGTCTCTCTCTGTCTGGCGAGCACACATGCCCTATAGCAAAAACCTCTCCAAAAAAAAAGAAAAAAAGTGTGGGGGTTGTCAGTGCAGCCTTCCCGTGTCTTCAAGATGCGGTCTCTCACTGAACTTTCTTATTTTGTTAAATTCCATTTGACAAATGAGTAAGCAGCGTTAGTACATGCCTGCTGAGGGAGAGCTATAATAGAAGCTTCTGGTTGACAAGAAGCTGGAAGGAAAAAAATCTAAGATTACAGGTTAAACAGATTAAAATAGGCATTCGGTTTCAGGGTAATCCTCAGGAATGTGAGAACAGCTCGGGAAGACACTGTCTTCTGGGAACCTGCAGTCTCCACCCTATACCGGGAACAGCACATCTTCCTGAAAAGCCAGACCGTCCCTCCAGGATGCCAGGGTGTAGAACAGGCGTCGCTCTCAGCGCCTGAAAGTGTCGAATGCCAGATGCTGAAGCCATGTGCAGCGTGTCCGGTTTTTTTACCACGTGGAAAAAGTCAGTTTGCAGGGACAGACAGGAAGCCAATACTTCAGAAGAAACAAGAGCAGGAAGAGACGATCCCGACAGCATTTTACATGCCTGGTCTGGCGGTTCCTGAGGCCTGTCGGAGAGTGCATACACTACTCCAGGAGCTTCACAAATACTCACTTGGGGCCGGTAGGTGGCATGGTGGTTAAGGTGCTAGACTCCCACATGGCCAACTACCGTTCTAGTCCTGGACGTGGCGACTTGCTTTCTCACCTTTTTTCTCTATCTCTGCCAGGTCAAATTTGAAAAAGTAGTAATAATAATAAATAAAATAAAATTGGAAAAATAAAAAAGAAATACCCCCTTGATTACTCAAGCTCGTTCTACTGGGGACTTCATTTGCATCTGAGGAGTCCTGCATAATACCAGGCTCTGAATGAACTACACTTCGATATCCCATGTGTGTGTGAATGTACACATGCACACACGAGCATGCACACACATACACACACACACACACACAAAGGGCCAAAACTGAAGTGCACACTCTATGCTGGGGAAAGCGAAGACCAGCTATGCCCACGGGGAGCAGTGAGGAGACGGAAGCGCTGGTCTACGGCAAGCACTTTCCCCAGTGGGAGCAGTTGAAGCCAACACAGCAATGAAGCCAGCACACGCAGGCTGACTCCCATCAGCTCCTCCCAAGTCGCATCGTCAGTGAAATCGGCAGTTCCAGGAGAAACTGACAGGTGCTCTGTGTTCCTGACAAACGATGGGCAACGTGGTTCCAGCCCCAGTTCTCTATGTGAACTTACTCAGTCCTGAGTTTGAATACCAACTTTTAAAAACTCAAACATTGAAAAAAAAAGGAAAAGTCCAAACTGTCATCTGGCTACTCTCGCTGGGACCAGAACCGCTCACACAGGCACCTGTACCCTATATTATGTTCCTACCCATCTCTCCTACCAGAACCCGGCGGGGTTAACAATGTCGAGGGTACTGGACTTTGCAGATAACGTCAGAAAACATCATGCGTGAAGTTGAATCCACTTGGATTCATAAAGAGGTGCATAAACAGGTGAGATGCAGAGCAATGAGCCACCCAGATGTGGGCCCTCTAACCCCCCTTGCAGCTGACATGAAAGTAGCATTCTGCATAGTGACAGAAAGAGGACCCAGGATAAGAAGAGACCCAAAGCAAAACTGTGGGTCACAAAAGAAATATATTTTAAAAAGTATGGATTCTGAACATAAAAAGAATTTCTTAGACATATATTTTCATTCCTTGATTATTGAGGCTATATTAAGTAGAGCTGCTGGGTTGGCAGCATAACAGCTAAGTGCTGTGTAGGGGGCTGGATGCCACATGTCTGACCAAGTTTAAATCCTGGCCCTGGCAACTGAAAAATGCCAGGAAACATGTGCATGCATGCCCCAAATCCCGACAGGATGGAGAAATGGAGAAGAGACTGTGATGTGACACACCCCACTAGGGAGTTCTCTCTCTTTCTCAATCTCTCTCTCGCTCTCGCTCTCTCTCGTAAGCACACATCCTCTCCGGCAACTGGGAGAAAAAAGATATGAATGAACCTATTCGCAAGAATTCTTCATGTTTACACATTTCCCATGTCTACGTTCCTCCTGGGCCCTCAGTCTGCTCCTCTCCTGCCTCCAAGTCTGCAGTGTGCTCCGGCAGGCAGCAGAGGCCAAAGCAAATGGACCACAACATAAAGTGCTGCTCGGAGACAAAATGAACACTAGTCAATTAAAAAAGTTGAAAGCAACAAGTATATTCAACAAACTGGCCATTCTGCAAATTAGCTTCTGGATAACTAGCTTTTGGCATATCAACTTAGAGCCTTTACGACATGTTCCTCCAGTGAAAAAGGGAAATTTCCATTTTCTACTAGGTACTAAGTATCAATATCTCTTAGAACTTAGCAGAGACCAGTAAGAGTCTGAGAAGAAATAAGGCATGTTAACAGCATCAGTCAGAGGCGATATCATTACAACAGATGTTTAGGGCATCAACGAGCAAATATGCATCTGTGTGTGTCCATCAAGGTGCAGAGGAGCTGTGATGTGCCAGCACTTGAGCCTGCTCAAGACTGGGGCAGAGACGCATCCAGAGCCACCTCCTCCTGCACGCACCATCCTGTGCAGCTTTCAGGCCCACGTGGTTCACCCACAATGCCCCCTAGGAACCTAAACACAGAAAGCGGGCCAGCCTGAACAAGGGTTAGATACATGTGGGTAGAGAGACAGCCAGCCAGCCAGGCAGGATGCTTGTCTTGAAGCCCAGTTCCACTACCTCTTGTGTGATCTTGAGCTAGTTACTTTACCTTGTAAGCTCAAGTGCCACATCTGTGAAAGTGCCCCCAACATCATAAGTTTATGATGATGATAGAAATCATCCAAGTAAATCCAAACTCTAGGTTAATTGCTTGATGCATACTGAGATTCAGTAAAAGTCTATCACCGTAGTCATGATCGTCACGACTACATTAGAACAAGAGGAAGACCTGAGATGCCTTAGGAGTGTGACGGAGGAGGGTCCCACTCAACTGTATTGGAGAGAAATCTATTTGGCTCTGGGCATTTGTCCTCTTCAAACTCTGCTAAGGAAAACCATGGCCACATCTACTGGCCATGCCAAATGGAGATAACAGTAATTGTTATCTAATCAGGTCTTTTTCTCTTGAGGAACAAATGGGAAGAAATCTAAGATTCCCAGAGAAAAGGCAAAAGGAGAGAATCCATGAATAAGCAAATGGCAGGAGAAGGTAGGAGGCATGATGGTGGATGCTAAGAGTACCCAGAAGTAGTGACACAGAGAGAAGAGCAGAGAGCAGCCAGGAATCACAGTGAGCAAGCAGAGCAACTAAAGTGGTGGCACATGATGGCAAGCACACAGGCTCAGGGCAAGGACACCTCTGCTGCCAGGGAGCTGACTGGGCAGTAGAGGAGTCTCCACCCTGAGTGACCTTCCATTGCTTTACCTGTTCTGCTCCCTGAGAGCTGGCTGTTTGATGGGTTGATGAACATAGTATGTCTCAGCAAAAAAGTGAAAAACTCAGCCAACACCCCTCCTGCGTCTCCTCCTTAGCACCTCATTCCTCCAGCTATCTCTGGAATTTAAGCAACTCCTCCCCATGATTCTACAATAAAGGAATATGTTCTGAATAACTCCTTCTTCCTAAAAGAAATTTCAATGCACAATGCAGAACGAAAAAGACAAACAAAGCTCCGGAAGGTTTCCAAACCCATAAACTTCAGGAGTGTCTGTGGGTTTTTTTTTTTCACCAGCAACACAGAGAAGCCTCTGTGTACCACCTGGCAAGCTTCAGCTTCTTCTCTCTCAACCCACACAGAAAAGAAATACAAAAATAGCATTAATAAACCCCAAGGCCTGGGACTCGTCTGCTTCTGCATATATAAGCACATTCCTTCCAAGTGCTGGATGAGAAACAGAGAGACAGGCGTATGACATGTGTACCCAAAGCCAGCCAGATGGACCCCTTTGAGATTTATGAGAGTGGGTCCTGATCCACCCACCCCACCATAAAGCAGTACTGACAGTTTTCCTAGAGTAAGAGGGAGAGAAGCATTTCCCTATGAAAAAAAGGTGACAAGACATAACATTCCAAAGGAAAACACAGCTACTCAGAGAGAGTGGTCCTAGAGAACTGAAAATGTGATTAGAATAAGGCCCACAGGAAGACCAGGCAAGGACATTGGGACCACAGGAAAAATCTGACCCTAAAACTCATCAAAGGGACCCACACCATGGCCTGGTGTTTAGGAGTGCTAGATCCCTCATGGCCGACCATGTGGTTTGAATCCCAGATGTGGTGGCTTGGAAGAGGGGGCTCAACAATGATCCTGAAAGGAAGCAACAGGGCAAAGTCACTCTGCAAAACCCGAAACATCCACCTATCTAAGGACCTGATGCAAAGGCTGGGGAGAAGACTAGGCAGGAGAAGGGAGCGTGCCGGGCCTTAATAGTACAGGTAGATTTAAGGGAGTGAGTAGCTTAGCTCACAGCTGAGTAGACACATGCACGTCTAAAGGCAGCCCAGCTGCTTTAAAGGCTCTTGGGGCCTTCCCATTTCTTCTCATCTAAAAGGTCACCAGTGAGACTCACGGAATCCTCTTCTGCAGATAAAAAGTGGGCATGCCCTGCCACAGCTTGCATGCCTGTGTCTCTGCCTTTGAGGAGAGAAGGGGAAGGAGGGGCAGTCATCTTTTGGGCCTCCATAATATCCTGCAATCATGTAGGTTTTGGGCGGCCCGCCCAGCCGAGTTGCGCCATCCCAACCACTCCCAGGCAGGGGAACCACTGTCCCTAACACAGGAGTGAGTGACTGTCCCTAGAAATATGAAACACAACCACAGGCACAAGGGCCCCCTTTCAGACACCTCCTAGGTCCCAAGCTGTGTTAGTCTGTTGTGTTCCTACTAACAGAATTACCCGAGCCTGGGTAACTGGTAAAGCACAGCAGTTTACATAGCTTATAGTTTTGGAGGCCCAAGGTCAAGAGGACACATCTAGTGAGGGTCTTCTTGTGAGTGGGGACTCTTGGCTGAGTCCCAAGGTAGTATAGGGCACAGCATGACAAGAATTTGCGTGCAGTGTCTCTGTCTCAGTCCCTCTCCTTAAAAACCCAGCAGGATTCAAGTAAGGGGGTCCTTTCCTCATGACCTTAATCCCAATTATATTTTTTAATGGCCGGGGGACATGTGTACTCACCAGAGAGAGAGGGAGATAGCGGGAGAAAGGAAGAAAGCGCCCCCAGTAGAATGTGGTCACACCACAATCCCTTCTCCTTCTTTTCTCCATCCTGTCAGGATTTGGGGTACATGCTCTCATATGCCTGGTATGGTTTTCAAGTTGTCTAGGCCAGGACTTGAACTACAGTCAGTCAGGTGAGATCTGACTTCCTTAACCACTGGGCTATGGGAGATTATGGGGCAGGCCCAAGGTCCTACCACTTCTTAATACCATCACTGAACAAGTTTTAAAAACCTTCAAAATACAGCCAAATATCAATACATGAATGGAGGGGAGGCATGTTCAAACCACTACACTAGCCATTCCCCAGATTCAGAAAGGAGATATACCTGGGAATATTCCAGTCTAAGTATAAAGTTTAAATAGAAGATTTAATAGAGGCTCTGCTGTGGTTTGCATAATGATTTGCCCCAAGAGGTTCATGTTTTGGAACCGAGTCCCCAGGATAATGGCGTCTGGAAGTGGTGAGACCTTTAAGCAGTGAGGCCTAGTGGGTGATGACTGGATCACAGAGGCATCATCAGCATGAACGCGTTCCTAAAGGCTGAGTTTTAGCTCTCATGAGAAGGGGTCAGTGCCTGTGAGAGTGGGTTGTATGTAAGGGCTCCTTGTCTAAATGTACCCACCATCCTCTCTGCTTCTAGGAACCATGTTGTGAGGCTGGCCTGATGCCAGTGCCATGACCTTAACTTTCCAGTCACCAGAACCGTGAGTCAAATAAAGCTCTCTTCGTAAACCAGCTGGTCTCAGGTATTTCTGTTGGGAACACAACAGTGGGCTAGAAGAGGCTCGGTGTGAACTTAATGTTTATGCCTCACCCCCCCCCCCCCATTCCTATGTTGAAACCCTAAGCCCTAATGTGCTGAAATTGGAAGTGAGGCCTTTGAGAATTTGGATGAGGTCACAAGGATGGGACCTCCATGATGGAATTAGTGTCCTTATAAAAATAGGACCACAGCCTGTCCTCTCTAACTCTATCATATGAGAACAGGAGACTCTCCTTGGGCAAACCGGTGGCACGGTGGTTAAAGCCACATGGCCAACTGTGCAGTTTGAGTCCCAGACCCAGTGGTTTGAAAAACGCACCAGACATGTATGTGCGTGCCCAAAATACCGAGGGGAGGAATGGAGAAGGAATTGCAGCATGGCCATATCTCCCAGGGGTGTTTTCTCACTTTCCCTCTCTCCCTAGTGAGTGCATGAGTCCTCCAGCAAAATTAAAAACAAAAACAACAATAACAAAAACTCAATTAAAAAGAGAGCAAGCGCCCCCACTAAGAATAGCCCAACATGACAAAGTGACAGGGGCGTGACCAGTGGTGAGAGGTGACAAGAGGCCTGCAGCCGATGTGCATCTGAAGGCCGGTGAGTGAAGGAAGCCCCAGGCCATGCCTGCATCTCCAACACCTGCTCAGGCAGCGCTCAGGTGCTAGGGGAGTAGCTGGGAGGGTGTGAGGCCCAGGGAGACCAGGGAGCGCGGGAAAGGAAGCCGCGACAGCTACACTCCTGACTCTAAGTCGGGCGCTGGCCACCTGGATCAGGGAACCCCACAAAGCCTACCAAGTAGGCACAACATCCAGGAGAAAGAACAGACATGAAGACAGGTGGCAGAGCAGGGGAAGGGCCCAGGCCACTCAATCCCTGTGTGGTGTTTGAACCTCTCACTCTACTTTGCTGAGACAGAATAGCAGGGGGCAAGAGGGGTCTTATTTCCAACAGATCTGTTTGTAAACACTTAAGTTACCCCCATGTTACATGTGAGAACATTCACGCTTCCAATGTCACCAATCAAGACCTCCATGTCTCCCCACTCTGAGACAGACAAGGAACCTCTTTCCCCCATACTGTACCCCTGCGAAAGCCATGGCCATGCTGTGTGGTGCCACTCCCTGGGGTGGGGTGGAGACGGCTTCCTTCTTAACACACATGTGGTGTGAAGTCTCAAGGAGCCCAACCCCTGGGGAGCTGTGAAGTGGTTCTCCACAGTGAAGAGACAGTGGCTGGGCCTCTATTGGGAAGGGCCTGTGGGGTGGGCTGACCCCTGCTCTGGAAATCTAGTGAGAAGGGCAGACCTCAGAAGGCAGAGTTCAGAGGTGCACTGGCAGAGGAGGTGGCCGGGTCTGAGCAGCGGTGCCAGAGGCCACCCAGAACTGAGACAGCCGCCAAGCTCAAGGAACTGTAGGCAGGAGGACTCGGCAGGGCAGCTTCAGGACATCAGCCCCTTGACATCAGTCAGGCCTAGAGAGCAAAGCCCCTCCCACTGCAGCTCTGGCAGGAAGTGGGCACATGTGGTGACATGGGAGGGGCCCACGGGAGGAAGCAGAGGCGAGGCCCACACCCCCTTCCCCACCCTGGGGCCCGGGCAGAGGGACTGGGCAAGGGAGAACAGTTAAATGTGAAGTTAGATTTGCAATTCTGGCTTTTATTCCACCCAGAGGCATAACTGGGTCTAGATTGTGCCCCAAAGGGAGAGGAGGATTGCGCTGTCTGAGCGTGAACAACAGTCCTTGAATTTTATTTGTTCAGATTTTTTCTATACGGTCTATGTGCTCCCAGGAGAGAGACAGAGAGGGAAGGTGAGAAATCACCTCCCAGGGGGATGGCCACTGCTTCCTTCCACATTTTCCTCTCAGGCATGCGCACACAGGCTCTGCATGAGTTTCAGGCTGCTGGGTCTGGAACTTGAACCACGGTAGGCCATATTCAAGACACTAGGCTCGAGGCCTCTGGGTGGCCGCATCCTGGCCCCTGCGGCTGCGAGCTGCCTGGCTCACCGTATGGCGCTCTGGGTTCCCTCCCAGGAAAACAGGCAAGCTTTTCCAAGGCGAGGCTACTGGGAGACCGGCAGGAGGCCCCGGAGGTTCGGAAATGAGCCAGTGCGCAGGACGCAGGACGAACGCTCCCAGAAAGACTCCTCTCCACGCATGAGGATGCCCAGAGACGGCGATCGGCGGCCATGGCTCTTTCATCTCCCTTTCTCCCTCCTAGGGTCAGCACACCAGCTGCTTCCCTCCCACCGCCCCTGCAGAACCCGACTGGGTGGGTGAGTGGAGGGTGGAGGACTAGAGAGAAGACTGCCAGGGCGAGGGTCACAGCTCCAGTGTGACATCTCAGGCCTGTTGCCCCACCTCTGAAATGGAAGAGATGACATTCTATTTCAGTTTACCTTGCGGGGGTCCAGAGACCGCAGAAGTGAAAACAGAACCCCTCTATAAAGCCCATGTTTTCCCTGTAGCACTTTGCAAGGTATAAAGAGCTCCTTTGCATATTCTCATCACTGGGCCTCAGCCACCTGCTGGGCACCCACCATGTGGCCCCCCGCCATGTGGGCGGCACAGTTCCTGTGCGAGGAACCGGAACCGAGTGTCAAAGGGCAAAGCAGACGGCGCCACCCTCACGGAGGTTTCCAGCCAGCGCTCTCCCCTGCGCTCGGCTGGGTGCCGCGGGAGGGGCGGCTAGGGGGGCGATGGAAACCCGCACCTCATGCTTGGGGTCAGGGAGGACCTTCTCCTGCCCTGAAAGGCCAGGTCCTCCCTTCCCGTCAGCCATCAGCTGCGACATCCTCACCTGCGACTGAGAGTCGACGCACTGGCGCTCCCGTCCCCACTTAACTAGGAAACAGACACAAAGGAAGGGCACCCGTGGGTCGTCTAGGCAACGAGGCCACCTTACACACATGCCCACTTCTATACCAGAAGCAAGCGATTATTTTCTTTTCTGCTATACGGGATGTGTGGACTTGCTGTTTCTAACACCCTGCCTCACCTGAACCACACAGCGAAGTCACAGGTCATTTTCCTCCTGCATGCCATAAAAACTGTTAACACCACAGGTGGCATGGGGGTCAAGGCTGGATCCCACACGGCCAACCATGATTTGAGTCCCAGACCTGTGGCTTGAAATTCTTGCCAGGCGCATGTGCATGCATTCCCCAAATCCTCAGAGGAGAGTGGAGGAGAAGGGATTGTGGTGTAGCCATTTCCCCCGGAGGGTGATTTCTCACTTCCCCTCTCTCTGTCTCTCTGGCAAGTGCATGCACTCTATGGCCAAAAGAGAGAGAGAGAGAGAGAGAGAGAGAGAGGGAGAGAGGGAGAGAGAGGGTGAGCGAGCTGTTAACACTGTCTCTGCGGGCACCAAACAGCCAGGGTGTGAAACAATGCATTCTCTGTCCATCCGCTCCTCTTCTACGTTTCCTGCTGTGCCAGCTGATGTTCTGGGTGCTGCGTGTGGCGGTAAACAGGAAGTCCGGGCCTCATAGAGCGGCCTGTAGCTGGAAAGGATGGGCAATTCGCTTGTCAAAGCACAGAGATGCATCCTCTGAGCAGGAAGCACACAGTGGTGTGTGTGTGTGTGGGAGGGGGGGGGTCAAAGGAGACATCTGAGCAGAAACCAGGAAGCAGAAGATCACTGTGGTTTTCAGGGGAGCGTGTGCTAGGCAGGGGAAGAAAAAGTGCAAGGCTCCGGGGGGTGGGGGCCTGTTTGGGACATTGGAGGAACAGCAAGAACATGGGCGTGTGGGGGCTGAAGCTCAGTGGGGAGAGCTGTGGCAGATAAGGTCACAGAGGTCACGGGTACCACTTCGGCTTTGAGGGAGATAAGTGCATTGGAAGGTTTGGAGCACGGAAGTAACAGGATCGGTCTCAGTCCCCGCCTGCTGCAGGAAGACAGGCCTGGGAGGGGGCGGGCTGCAGGAGCAGGGGCAGAGGAGGAACTGGAGGTGTCTTGTACCAACGTGGGCAAGACGTAGTGGCCACTTTGCCAATGGAGGTGGATGGAGAACGGTCAGCGTGCCAGGGTGGCTCACGGTGAAGCTGACAGTATCTGCTGCCACCTGGATGGAATAAGAAGGAAGGGCATCGAGCTTCCCTGACGGAGCGGACACTTACTGTAACCGGGAAGGGCAGGTGTCGGGGTACTGAGGTGCTGCTTAGGGTGTGCGAGGTTTCCGGAGCCTGCTGGCATGGCTGGCTGAGTCTGGAGTGCAGATGAAGTCAGGACCAAAGCTATACATTTGGAAGCCATCCGTGAATGACAGATGGTGTAAAGCCCCCCGCCTAGAAGAGACCTCTTACAGCATGAGGGAAGACAGACGAGCGTCTCAGCACTGAGCCCGGGGTGGTCCAAACTTTAGAAGTCTGCAAGCCGAGACAGCACACGCAAAGGGGGCGAGAAGGCGCTGCCTGTGAGGCGAGAAAATCAGGCGTGGAGGACACGTGAGGAAGGGTTTCCAGACAGTGATGAACATGCCTCAGTCCTTGCTTTATGGGTGAAGATTCCTGAGTACCTGGATGAGAAAATGGGCTTTGGGACCCAGCGTGAGTTCAACACAGAAGAGCCAGGTTCCCCTAAGTCTCCAGGACAATTCATCAGCGTGTAAAAGATACAGTCTGTCTACAAAGACAAGATGCAGAAATCGGATACAGTGACAAGTAGATGGATTAGAAGCCGCTTGACTGATGGCTCCCAAAGGCGCACGTAAGGGTATTTCTACATATAGTCGTGCACTGCATATTTATTTATTTATTTATTTATTTAATGTTGCCATAGGGTGCATGTGCTTACCAGAGAGTTGAAACAAAGGAAAGTTAGAAATCACCCCCCACCCCAGGGAGACGGCCACGCTACAATCCTTTCTGCTCTCGGGACTTGGGACATGTATGCACATGTGCCCGGCATAATTTCCAAGCTGCTAGGTCTGGGACTTGAACCATGGTCAGCCATGTGGGAGTCCAGCACCTTAGCCACCATACTACTGGTCCCCCACATAATGATGTTTTGGTCACCAACAGACTACGTATACAATGTTGCTCCCAGAGCCTCGGTGTGTCGAGGCCATCCTCCCAGGTTTGTGCGAGGACACTTCCTGGCATTCATACCAGGACAAAATCACCTCACGACACATTCTTGGCACATTTCCAGTTGTCAGGTGGTACCAACTATTTTTATATACATATTTTGGGTGCTTGGAAAAGTTATGATGTATTTTTCGATGTTTTTCTATGCAAAAATGCATCAGAACTTTTCAGACAACCCAATCTTTATGCATCTGTGCATATCCTCCTAAGTAAGTTCCCTGAGGACTGGAACTAGGTCTCTTCATCTTCATGTCCCCAGGGTCCAGCACAAGTCCTGCCCATGCTACATGTTAAATAAATGTTGGGTGAATGAATGAGTCGATTATGGCTGGATGTGTCAAGGGTGTTAAAGAGGTGATTCATGCTACCTAGTTTTTAATGTTCTAAACAGAAGATTCTGTGATCTCCAAAAATCTGCATATAAACCAGCTTCCTCTGGAGACATAGTCATCCTTTGCATCTTCACAGTCAATTTGAAACTTAGGTACAGTGAATTAAATTACCATGTGTAATATTTAACTGCTATATTAGCCTAGGTTTAAAACTCAGGTATTGAGTATGAGGACAGGAATTTTTTTCCTCCAATGCTCTGTACTTCACGTAAATATGCCGAAAGCCCCATCTAGTAAAGAAACAGAGATCTTCCAATGGAAATTTGACCCTTCCAGCTGTGACTCAACTCAAGATCTACCCTCTAGGCCACGTTTAAAGGAAATGTCACCACATCCTGGCTTGGGGGATTTACTGCTTCGCAGGCTGGTGCACACGGTTCACCACCTTCCACCAGGCTGGGGTTCACCTGCAAATGTCACCCCTTCAGAGGCCCAGCTTAGGAGTTAACCCCAAAGACTTCCTGGAGCAACCTCTGCAGGGACTGGAGTGATAAGCAGATATCACATCCTCCTTAAGAGAAACACAAAGAAAACTACTGGGTTGTTGGAAAAATCGTAACACATTTTCGCACAGAAAATATGACTTTTCCAACAACACAATAATTTTCTGGCCCGTGGACTGCAGCCTGAACTTCTTCTAAATTTTTTCTTTATTCATGATAGAGTATGTGTACATGCATGTGGGTAAACTAGAGGATGGTCCACAGGGCCAGGTCATACTGCAATCCCCCTCCCTCAACCCTCCAGACCATTGGGTCTTGGACACTCGTATATGTGCCTGGCATGTTTCAGGCTGACCGGGATGGGATTTGAACCGCAGAGTCATGTGGGATCCAGTTTCTCTTGAGCAGTGCGTTACAGCTATACCATGTGGCTGGCCTCTCTCCTAAAGGTTGAGACTGCCTTCCAAGCCACCATTGCGTTTTTGTCCCCGTATAGGAGCGCGGTTGGGTGTCCAGGGAAGGAGCCGTGTCTCCAGGGAGCACCTAACATACACTAGGCCCTGTGCCGAGGGCCATCACACTGAACCCTCACGACAACCCTATGGGTGATATCTGTGCCCGCTCTCTGCCTTTCTTGCCGCACACCTTACCTCTGACTACCTGCTCTCTTCTTTCCAGTCCTACTTGCCTCTTGCTATCCCTGGAGTCCCCAAGTCCCTGCCTCAGGCCACCATACTCGCTACTCCCTCTTCCTGGGATGCTCCTCCCCTGGTACTCTGCAGATCTCTCTTACTTCATCCAGGTCCGGTCTCAGTGCCACCTCCTCAGGCAGCCATTATCAGCCCTGCCATGTGAATTAGACCGCTGCCTCCCCTGTCTTCAAGTGGCCCCTGGACGCCTCACTCAGTCGGTCAGCTGCTTCCTGTCCACGTCCCCACTGGAACTCAAGCTCACAGGCAGGGACCCTGCATCTCTCACTGCCGAAGGCCTGGCGCGTGGCCAGTGCCCACCACCAGTGGTCACACATGGCCGAGCACCCCCTTCCTCTCTGCCTGGTCTTGCTCCCAGAGTCTGCTGCACAGTAGAGGGGTGGCCTTGACCAGGTAATGTCATCTGGCCTCACATGCAATTTTCTATTTACGTAGAGTGGCCTTGTCAAAGAAGGGACTGCTTGTTCCAACCCTCCTTAAAGACCGTGTCACCCCTTGCTCTGATGTTGGTGCGACACAGCCAGTTTGAGAAGTCTGTGATTTTATCAGAAAAGAGGCATCTGAGGCAATTGATGAATCAAAAAGATAATTATATTTCATAAAGATAAAATTTTAAAACTTCAAAATGACCAACTACACGTTTATTGTTAGAACAATTAGTTCATGTAATGCCTTCTTTTCGAAGCAAAGAAATGGAATCATCTCAAGAGTTATAAAAAGCTGTGTTATCTGGCATCGAACCAACCAGAGGGCTTCTGAAAGGGGAAGTTCTGAGATTCCACCAATACAAATGTCCCAGCTGACAACAAGATCCAGGCAGAAACTAATCGTAACCCAAGAAAAGACCAGCCTTCACTGTGAGTCTCTGCAGATAAACTAACTCTGTTTTCAGAACTCTATTTGTTTTACTTCACAACACTGTTCTGTTTCAAAGTGGCACTCCAGTTGCTGGAATATGTTTCATTTTCTTTTATAATTTTTTTTAATTGCCAGAGAGAGACAGAGATGGGGGTGGGGTGAGGGAAGGAGGTGGAGAGCCAATGGGGGGTGGCCACAACACAATACCTTGTCCTCCATTTTTCCATCCTGTCAGGATTTGGGGCACACGCAAACATGCACGAGGCCAGGATTTGAACCACAGTCGGTCATGTGGGATCTGGCTCCCTTAATCACCAGACCAGTGGGCCAGCCCATGGTTCTTTGCAGTAAAACATGTTACAGCCTGCGGAAGCATTCTGTAAATAGAGATGGTTCATTTTCCAACTCGGGATTTTCTTTGGGTTTGTTTCACGCAGTCTGTCTAACATTGTTTTAGTTGTGAAATTTCCTACTGGCATCTGAAGGGCTTCTGTTTACTAGAATTTCCCTAGTTTTTCTCTCCTTTCTTAATACAGTTACCACTTCAAAGGAACTCTTCTGGCTTTAGGCCAGGTCAGGCTCAGAGAGGGAAATACCTTCGAGATAAGAAAAGCGTCTTCTGGGAAAATTTTAGCAACCTCTATGTTTATAGCAACTTTTAACCAATCTACACACCCCTCACGCTTACAAGGTGGGAGATAAGAAACCCATAATGTACAGCCAAGTACCAAGACAGATAAAATGCTGCAGGAGATTTCACTTCCAAAGAAGAAGAAGAAAGGAGTTCAGATTTGTT
This sequence comes from Tupaia tana, assembly GCA_026018925.1. NCBI lineage: Eukaryota > Metazoa > Chordata > Mammalia > Scandentia > Tupaiidae > Tupaia > Tupaia tana. Next base: position 9,548,086 of record JAKSZU010000017.1, on the reverse strand, counting down.
TTTGAATCCCGCTGGTGGCCTTGGTAGCAGCTATAGAGGGAAGACACACAGTGGGGTGGGAAGTGCCGCGGAGGGGGCACGCAGGGTGAAACGTGACGCTGAGAGCAGAACGTGTCCAGCACGCCGTGTCCTTGCTGACATCTTGAATGTACGACTCCATATTTCCCGACTTTTCCTTTCACTACACTTGGTCATAAACTCTGAATCGCTTTTACGCTTGCCATCAGCCACCAAGCATTCCCATTCTTTAGCATTAATGACAAGCTTACCTGATATTCAGACATAAACTTCGTCCCTTTTCCTTCATGCCACGTGCTAACAGCTTATCACAGAGCACACTAGAAAAATCACTTTCTTTAATGATTATTTTTTATTTAATTTTATTTGTTGTCTTTTTTTTTTTTTTTTTTTTTTTTGAAGTTGACCAGAGAGAGACAGAGAGACAGAGAGAAAGAAAGTGAGAAAGCAAGCTGCCAGGTCCAGGTATCAAACTGTGGTCAGCCATGTGGGAGTCCAGCTGCCTAAACCACCATGCCACCTGCTGGCCTCAAAAATCACTTTTTATAGCCTGATTCAGCTTTCAAAAGATTTTTTTTTTAAAGCCAAAGAGAAGAAAAGCTAGAGGTGGTTTAGTGATATGTATACGCTTACTGAACCCAAATGAGGAAAAATCCCCTGGGAACGTGGATCTCTGGCTAACTGATCAAATTCCAAACACACTTTCTGCTGGGCAGGCGTATTGTTAGTTTCTTTAATTTTCATGCCAAGGTCAATTTAGGCTCCATCCCTGGTCTTCCAGAATATGACATTTATCCTCTAGTCACACTTTTTTCACTAAAGAGCCCTGTTTCTTTATGCTCTGCAGTTGTCAAAGAGGATAAAGCGAGAATATATAATGTGTGTAATTTTTTTTTAAATCTCCAGAGTGTGCATGTGCTCACCGGAGAGATGCACCCCCACAACATGTGTGGTCAAACCAATCCCTTCTTGGGACCAGCAGTTAGCGTAATGGCTATGTCGCTGGACTTCCATGTAGTCAACCACGGTTCGAGTCCTGGACCCGGTGGCTTAAACTCATGCCGGGCATGTGTGTGTGCATGCCCAAGATCCCGAGAAGAGAATGGAGGACAAGGGATTGCAGCATGGCCATCCTCCCTGGGGGGTGATTTCTTGCTTTCTGTCTCTCTGTTTCTCTGGTGAGTGCACATGTCCTATAGCAAAAACCTCTCAAAAAAAAACAAAACAAAACAAAAAAAACTGCAATCCCTTCCCCATTTTTCCATCCCGTCAGGACCTTTAGTGTGCATGCATGCACATGCACCAGTGTTGTTCAAAACACTGGGGCTGGGATTTGAACCAGAGCTGGCCACATGGGATCTGGCTCCCTCAACCTCCAGTCCAGGACCTGACCTATTGTGTAACCTCTCACAACCAAAATGTGTGCATTTTAATGCTACTCAACTTACCTTTTCATTCCATGCCCACAGTCCAATTCCGAGAAATGCTATTCCCAAAAACTGAAAGACAGAAAGAAAGTGGTGTTAAGGATAAGTTAAGTACAGACCATGTTTTTACTAATACAAAGAAGAATGTTTTCAGTCAATTCTTCTGGTATTTTATTTGGCTAGGAAATAGCTTTCTCTAAAATCTTTTCCCTCTTTATCAGGATCCTCTTGCTTAAAATTATTTTACATCATTAAGAAGGGGTGGAGGGACCAGCAGTTGGCGTAAAGGCCATGTTGCTGGACTCTCATGTAGTCGACCACAGTTCGACCACCCGGACCCGGTGGCTTAAACTCATGCCGGGCACATGTGCGTGCGTGCCCAAGATCCCGAGAGGAGAATGGAGGAGAAAGGATTGCGGTGTGGCCATCTCCCCTGGGGGGTGATTTCTCGCTTTCTGTCTCTCTCTCTCTTTCTGGTGAGTGCGCATGCCCTATAACAAAAACCTCTCAAAAAGAAAAAGGAAGGTTTGGAGACATACAGGTTCTCGAAGGCATTCAGATGATGAATAATAATCATGTGGAATCTTGAGTGAAATAAAATCATCAGAAACTTTCCATCTCATTGCCAGAGAGCATGTGTGCTCACCAGAGAGACAGGAAGAGAGAAGGCTTGGTCAGGTTGCAATCTCTCTTCTTCCATGTCCCCAGTGTCATGGCTTTGGGGACATGTGTACACACACCCAGCATGTGTTCCATATTACCAGGCCAGGGTTTGAACCATGGTCAGTCACATAGCTCTCTATGCACATCACTTAAGCGCCAAACCACGGGACCAGCCCTTCAATACCATTCAATGCTGCCTTTTGGGGGATGTGAGGTACCAGTGAGTGCCTGTGACTCTGAGCCCGGCATCCACTAGGACACAGATAAGCAGAGGCATGAGTTTAGAGGGGCTATGATCTTCCCTTCATCATGGAGGGACAGGTCAAAAGGCACCAAAGAGCCCATGATGTCACCCCAACAAGCTCTGGGCCCACTCTTTCTCAAGGTAGCCTGAATCTTGAAAATCAAGTCCAGAGTGGCCCAAAGAAAAATGCCTAGATTATTCGGTTTTATGATCATTTAAACTGCTTAAATTGTAGTTCAGGGGCCTTCGTAGTCCTCCCTGGCCTCACCTCAGTTCCTAACCTCACGCACAACATGGAGCTCACACACCACACAGGACCGACTTCCACCTGGGCCTGATGCAGAGGCGTACCCACCACATGCCCACGTGACCCCGCATTCTGCCAATCAGCTGCGCTGAGGACTGCATGGGGCTGGGGGTCGGGAGGGAAGCAGGTGATAACCAGGAGGACTTCCCATGTTAATTATTCCCGGTATTCCATCTGCTCTAAGATATGCATTCCCCTCATATTTTAACATCTCTGAAGTTGGGGTGCATCTTAAAAATCAGTGGTATCACACAGTTCTCTTTTGTCCCCTTGATGTTACCTAAAATAATAGCATGCCTCATCATTAGGCTGTCACAGATTTGGTGACGTGCTGTACAGGGCTGTCCACCCACACAGGGCTCAGGGGTCAGGACTGGCTGTGATTAGCCACAAGCAGAAACACAGTGGGGACATCTCAACCTCCCGATTCCGAACAACAGCAATTTCGAATTTCCTTACCGAACATTAACAGGAAGAGACAGTGGGCAGGTTGACAGGAGTTTCACTATTTATTTTGCTAACATCTTGATTAAGTTAAATGTCAGGAAGGCTGTCAGAGGACAGGGGATGGGCTGCCCAGAGAAAATGAGGGGAGGTGCTGATTCTTCACAGTTTCAGGGAAATCTGAGAACCATCTGCCTGGCCAAGGCTCTGCCGCTCACAGCAGGGAGTGACCTGCTAAAAGGGTGTAGACAACGGCTAAAAATTCCGAATGGGATAAGGAAAGTAGCAGGAGTGAGGAAAGGGGACATGGGGGACTAGCGAGGAACCTTCTGAGACGTGGTGACGTGTTTAAAAGCTCCTGCCAGTGCCCGAGCTTTGACCCGACACAGGTAAGACCTCGCAAGTCCCGTACCGAGAAGCGTCAGCTCGCCCTTGGCTTGGCAAACACGGAAGAGCCCTTTCTCTCTCCCCTTGCTCTTCTAGGGGAGCTGCTCGCAAAGCATTTAGAAAGATTTCTGCTTTTCTGCATCATGGAAAAACTGTGGTCAGCCCCTCCTCAAAGGCCTGGTCAGCGAGCTGTGTCATTTTACGCTCCAGATTCAAAATAAGAGACAAACCACTCAAAGGACTCAAAGGGACTTGGGACGCTGCAGGATGAAAATAAAGCAAGTCAGCAGATTCCTCTCACAAGCAGAGTGCCAGGCAGAACAGTACCAGCTGCCGAGGGAGCACCAGGGTCTCTCAGAGCTAGAGCTGGGGATGTGGAGCGATGGCCGACCTCACAGTGTCCACACCAGACGCAGTGCAGGGAACCGGCGGGCTTTCTAGCACTAAAGCTCTTCATGGTCAAATGTCTGGGGCTTCTCCTGATGGGATATTTAGTCAGTGTCACCACAGCAATTGTGGGGCGGGGGGAAAGGACATGGCAGTCAACTGTCCTTCTTGCTGAAGAGGGTAGACAGGACATGTTGCACATGCGGGCCCCATAGCTGCAATCGCTCTGTGTCTTCATTACCTGTCAGACACGGTATTTAGTGTTTCATATGCACGCTTTGCTTTTTTTCCCGTTTAAGATTTTCGGCACAAGGTGCATGTGCTGGGAGGGAGGGAGTGGGGGAGGCAGTAAGAGGGAAAGTGAGAAATCATCCCGGGGGGATGGCCACACGGCAAACCCTTCTCCTCCATTCTCCTCTTGGGATTTGGGTCATGCACGCTCATGTGTCCAGTGTGAGTTTCCAACTGCCAGGTCCAGGATTTGAACCACATGTGAGTCTAGCATCTTAACTACTACGCCATCTGCTGGCCCAGCAAGGTCTCTTATTTTAAGCTTCACGACAGTCACTGTTCTAGCCCCTTTTCAGAAAAGAGGACAATGAGGCGTAGAGTGTCACTGCCGCCTTCAGAGGCACACAGCTTCCGAGTGGGGCAGCAGAGACCGCGACACAGGGAGCGGGTTACCCTTCCAGATAAGCTCCCATCTGCTCCACGGGACAGGGAGTCGAGGCTGGAATTCAAAGGCATATGATCTGGACATCAGGTTCCCCCCCACCCTGAAGCAAATGTGCTACGGTGCACGAAGGGGGTGCTGAAGAAGCCGAGAGACTGAAAGCTTGCATCCCAGTCAGCCGGCTACACAGCCATGCCACGCTGCTGTCCGCGGTGTGAAGGAGAACCGAGAAATTCGACAGTGGGTCAACTTTCTCGTCTTTAAATAAAGTTCTCCCTTCTCTCCCTGGCACTATGAGATGCTTATTTTCATTCACGAATCGTATAAATCGCTTGGAAATGAATGGTTTTCCACCAAAGAAGAGAGGGGGAATAAAGGTAAGGACTTAAAAAAGACAGGCAATTGATTTCCTTTACCATCTTGTCCCAGCATTTCCTGCTTTGACGGGGGCTTTGCAAACACAGTCGTGAGGATTTGGAGACTGTCGCTGAATCCAAAGCTCCAGGAGACACTTGGTACCTACGCGAGCCAGCGCGAGCAGGCCTCAGCTCCCTCATACCTTCAGGTCGACGTCACCAGCACATGTTCCCCCAATTACTTGCAGCCCATATGTTTTGTTTTAAAATCAAGTTGTCCCAGCTCCAAATAATTAAACAGAGAAGAGCCAAAAAACAGACAGGCACGCAGCACTAGAGGCACACTCCGTTTCCTCTTCTCCACCTCCCCAAGAAAAAGGCCGCCAACTGCCAAACTGACCTCATTCTGAAGCCCAGAGAGGCCGCCGTCCAGGAGCCGCGGAGGAGGCCAACTTCCACTCCTTGCTCTTTTGTTACAGAAACAAAAACAAATCTGGACCCTCTCCCCCGTAGCCATACATGTGAATGTGCAGTAGGATTGCTGGTCCACCCAATGTTTGATGTTTTAAAACAAATAATAATTTTGCCAACACTTGTTGAGTGCTAAGTCTGAACTAAAGTACAGAGTTTAATTGGGTTGTTGGAAAAGTCATGACACTTTTTTTTTTCTGTGCAAAAATGCATTACAACTTTTCTGACAACGCAATACATGAATTAGTTAACAGCATGGCCACCAAACTGCTGAGCCCTTAAAGTGAGGCTCCTTGAAACTGAGATTGAAACTGAGATCGGCTTGCAAGTGTACCACGTAGCCTGGGCTTGGAAGACACAATGCAAATGAAAAGAATCCAGACTACACATTGAAATGGAAATGACCTGGAAACAGCAGGTTAACTATATTAAAACTGGGCCAGCTAGGTGGTAAGGGGTCAAGGTGGCTGGATCCCACAAGGCTGGCTATGCGTTGTGAGTCCTAGACGGGCAGTTTGAAAAAACACCCTAGGCGAGTGTGCATGTGTGTGTGCATGCCCAAAACCCTGGGAGGAGAATGGGGAGAAAGGACTGTGGTATGATTTCTCACTGTCTCTTTCTCTGTCATGCTCACGTGCACTATAGCAGACCTTTTCAGAGATAACTGGCCAAGGTGGAGGCGGGTGTGTGCGTGTGTGTTAAGGACTACACTTGTGTTTCTGGCATCTTCTACATGGAGACCAGGGCTTTTCAAAATCCTGCAGCCCGTGTCCTCGCTGACAGAAATAACCCTCAGGTGCCAGTTTCACAATTAGGCCGATCTGGTGGCATTTCTGAAGAATGCATTCCTTTTACGGGTATGTCAGCTGGATTGCCTTGGAAGCAAATTTCGGCTTGCATACTTCCAATGACTTATTTCAAAACCTACGTATCTTCCTATCTCACCCCCACCCCCTGCCCGCTCCTTTGCTTCATAAAAAGGAGCAATTCTTATACGGGTACGTCCGAGTTCGCAGGAGACTCCCCAACGGGCACCGGCCAGCACCCTGTGAAGGGTCACCATCAGGGAGGGAGACAAAGCAGGTCAGCTTCTCACCTGCGCTGGCGCCTCGACCATGTTACCCTGGATCACCGTGGGAGGACAAGTCTACATTCCCAAGTTTTCACCTCTGCCTGAACGAACATGAGTGAGGCCCTGCAAACACCTGGCACGCAGGGAGGAAAGAGAAACCGTCTTCCCGGCAGTCGTGCCACGGGCTCTTTTTAATCGGCTACTTCCTGGCCTTGTGTTCTGGTAGGGCTGAATCAGGCGGAACTGGCCCCACTGTGTGCTAAGTGCTTATGTGGACAAGATCCGTGTCTTTATAGAGCAGGGACTTATTCCGGAATGAAAAGCCTCTAGACCCGATCCTTGCCAGGTCAAAGGAGTAAGCGTGGGCTGGAGGAAAATTCAATACCCAGAAAGTCAATCCCGGTTTTGCCACTGGGTCCTGGTGTCCCAGTTTGTGCGTTCAAACTGTCCTGGGCCCTCGTGACGAGATGGCATGGCAGATAAGCTCAACCGGTAAACAGGACATTCCTCTCTGGGCTGGGGTCAGTGGCCTGCACTTCACTTGGTCCTAACGGGGCCTCCGTGGCCTACACCCTACCTGCCCCACCCCAACTCCAGTGCTTGCTATTGGGTAGTCTGAAAAGTCATGATGGATTTTTGCATAGAAGAATGGAAAAATACATACATACATTTCTGGCAACCTAATACTTCCTTAGCTTGGGAAGGCCCTTTGTTTACTCAGCAGATTATTTACTGAGCATCTACTCTGAGCAAGACAGTTATTTAGGGGCTTTGGGCAAATCAGGGAACAAAACAAATGAGCCCGCTCTGTGGGGTACCATTCTAGCTGAGGGGTGCAGGGAGACCAGGCAGTAAAAAGGACCTCGAATGAGTAGGTAGCACCTGGCTTCAGCCGACGAGGAGGCTGTGGGAAGAGGGCAGTATGAGGCGATGGGAAGCAAGGCCGGATGCAGAGGGAAGTGTGAGTGAAACCGCAGTGGACAGGACAAGCCTCCACGAGGAGGCCCACGAAGAGAAAAAACACAAAGGGGTGAAGTTGGAAGCAGGTGGACGTTCAGGGAAGTGCGTTCCAGGCATGGGAGCACTTGGGCCCAGTTCTACAACAGATCCAGGTGGACTCGGAGTCTGTAGTTTCTCTTGGGAGGAAAAGAATCACTGGAGGGTGGGGCCAGCAGATAGCGTGTTGGTTACATCGCTGGACACCCACAGGGCAGACCATGGTTTAAGTCCCAGACTGGGTGGCTTGAACCTAATGGCTGCTGCATGTATGTGTGTGCCCAAGATCCCAGGAGGAGAATGGAGGAGAAGGGACTGCAGCATGGCCTTCCCCCTGGGGGTAATTTCTCATTTTCCCTATCTCTTGCTCTCTCTTTCCAGTGAGCACATGAACCCTAAGGCCAAAACAAAAACAAAAACACCTCTAAAAAATAAATAATAAAAACACCTAAAGAACAGTCCGAAGCAACAGTGGAGGTAAGTGGTCACATGAGGCTGGATGAGATTTGGAGTCCATCAGGGCACCTGGTCGACCCCGTAATTCACCAACATCAGCTCCCTCCCATCCTCACGCATTTCTCCACCTGCCCCTCCGCCTCCTCCATCTACAATGGGCCAAGAAACTCGGCTTCCAGACCTGCCTCCTCGAGCCAGAGAAAACACCGGGCTCACGGTGATCAGAGGCCCCCTCTCTTCTGAACTTCCGCATCGCTCCCTGCATGTGTCTTTCTTTGACTTTTACACACACAGTAGGTTGTACAAGAGTGCTGTGACCCGGTCAGACCATAGCCGGGAGGGGGACGGTGCCAACCAAGGAGCGCGTGCCCGTTCAAAGCAGCAGCTGCGGCCGCCGTCCGACTAGCTCTCCCTCCTCTGACACGGGCTTGAGTGCCCTTTCAGGAACGACTGTACAAGTGTCCTAACAGACTGGCCGGATTACTCAGATCACGTTTCGCATCTTTTCTGCTTTGTTTCACTGCAATGTGGCGCACACATTCTGGGCGGGTGGCCTCACAATTTCAAAATCCACTGAATCCACTGAAATGCTGCACTAAAGGAAGCTTCTCCCCACTGGGGCTTCTGGACGTATCTTCCCTCTCCCTAACCCTGCCTCCTGGCTTCATTTGGCATTCTGTACTTGTCTTTTCTTTTCTTTCTTATTCATTTTGATACAGGGTACGTGAGCTTGTTAGAGACAGAAAAAAGGGAACTGAGAATGCACCCCCTAGAAGGGAAGGCCAAGCCACAGTTGCTTCTCCTCCATTCTCTCCTCTCGAGATTCTGGGCATGCACATGCATGTGCCCAACATGTTTTTCAAGCTGCTGGGTCTAGGACTCAAAATGTGCAGTTGGCCACGTGAGATCCAGCATCTTAACCACCGTGCCACCAGTGGCCCCATTGTACATATTTTTTGATGGAATATTTTGGGAAGAATGTGGGATATCAATTATATCCAATATCAAATGAGGTAGATTCTCAGTCTATATACACCTTTCCTTAAAATAAAATAAAAAAAACTTTAAAGTTATTTCTTTGCCATGACAGAGAGAAAAGGAGAGAGAGAGAGTCACAGACCCCAGGTGTCCCCAGCAGGGTCCTGATGCCATGACCCCCCCACCCTCAGCCATCCAGTCATCCAGCATCCAGGCTCACAAGCACACACACACAGCATGTGAAGGGAGTCCTGGGGACACAAACCCAGGCCCTGCCCCATGGCCCGGTACAGCTGAGTGCCCCTGCAGCCGTGTCTGTACATGTCACTCTCCCTCCAGATAGGCGATCTGACCAAGGTCGGACACGTGCCTCAGGAGGGGAAGTGATTCCCGATTCCCGTGGGCTCCCTCCCAGGAGGCTGGCCCGGTGCGGCCTGCCTTCCTCCCACGGGAGCAGACCAGCACTGTTGGTGTTACGAGCTGCGGAGCGAGCACACAGTGGAGGGCAGAAGGGACAAAAGGAACCGTGCCCCTGACCCCTTCCTCTCCTCTTCCCTGGGACCCCTGACTGCACTTCCTGGTGCTGGGTCCCTAGGATACCAGGAACCCCCTCCCGTCTTGGTTCAGGCTGCTCTGGAGGCTTTCTGTTACTTGCAACCGAAAGGGTCCTGCGACATAAAAGACCAGATTTGCCTCTTTCCTGCTTTCCTCCCAGGACGTGCTCGCTGTGAAGTGCAGCAAGCCAGGCTCGAGACCTGCTCAGTCTGCCAGTGCCCTCGCAGACAGCACGGTTCAAGTAACCCAGAGGGAACTCAGCTGCCTGAACCAGCGGGCGCTGCTTTTCCACCTCATCGGAAGGGAAGAGCTGCCCTCTGCTTGCCTGTTGAAATCTGCGAAACAGAATGATACGGCTAGGACCCAAGACATGCTTCCCACAGCAATACCCCACAGCAGAGCCTGGGCGAGGGTCACGGAGAGGAAAGGGGAGGCCTCTTCAGAGGTGCCCAAGCAGTCTGAACCTGTGTTCTCGTTTCCCCAGAGGATGAACTTGCACTAGACCAGGAGGAGGTCAGGGCACCCCTTGCACAATTCAGGGACAGTCTCATTTGGAGATTTCTTTGCGAGATCCTGGAGCTTGACATTTCAGCAAGAACTAGTAATCTGAGATGGGGAGGGCTATGCAGGCAATAAAATGGATCTTCTTCTTGGAAATTACCCAGGCAATGCAGGCACGTAAAAAGGAGCACAGGGGATTAGCCATCCACTCTTGGATGGAAGCAGGAAGGCTGCAAGTTCACAGCCCACTAATCTGGGCTCGGCCGGGTAAAAGGCCGGTTCGCGCTGCCTGGGCGAGCCCATCGCTAGCTCCCAGATTAGACAGAACCAGGGAAAAACACGCCAGAGGGATATGCTAAAGGCTGAGGACAGCTCAAATATTTCAAACCACAGACCGGAGAAGGAAGTTACCCAGAGACAAACATCTGCCGTGGTGGGAGTGAGCTGCAGCTACCTGCATCAAATGGCCACAGGTGCTAACGGCAGCTTGGAAGTTCAATGCTCCAAGGTGCACACTGTTTCTGTGTTGGAACGTGTGGATATTTTTTTTAATTAATTTATTTTTTAATTTATTTCTTTTTGTATATACATTCAATCGCACTGTTTAGCTTACAATGTGAGCATTTCAATATGTGAACATTTCTCCCCAGTCCCGTTGATCAAAATATCTTCAACCGATAACACCACACTTCCCCATCCCGTCAATGCTCTACCTCCGTATCCCTTCTCCAAATGTCCTTCATTAGGCCCCACTCCTCCACATATACCTCATCTGACATTTACACCCATCTCTTGCGTTTGTACAACCGTTAGTCAATCAGCTTCATAGAGTGCAGATATTCGGTATATGTTAAGTAGGGACATACAATGTCTCTCCTTCATAGCCTGGCTTGCCTCACTCAGCAGTAAACCTTACATATTTTTCCACTTTCTGTCAAAAGCCAGGGTTTTGTTGGTTTTTATGGCTGAGTAGTATTCCATAGAGTATATATGCCACGGTTTTTCAATCCATTCCTCCATACGGGGGCATTTGGGTTGGTTCCATGACTTAGCAATTGTGAATAGTGCCGCAATAAACATCGATGTGCAAGCACTTTGTCAATGAAGAATTCTTCTGTCCTTTGGGTAGATACCGAGGAGTGGGATTGCTAGATCATATGGTAGATCTATTTGTAGATTTTTGAGGAATCTCCAAATTATTCTCCACAGTGGCTGGACCAATTTAACATGTGGATATTTTTAAAAACCATTTCAGGCATGACTTAAGGGTTAATGCAAATAAAAATCAAAATAGGATTACTCTTCTTTAAGGCACTAAGCACTAAGCAAACAGGTGTCACCTGGCCTTCTCTGCACCAGCAAGGTCAAAAGAAGTTTACAGAAATACTGACACTCAGTTCCAGGTATGACCCAGGTTAATGAAGTCCTATAACATAATAAAGTCTATGCCTGAGAAGTCTGGTGTCTTCCGCCAGCATCCCTGGCACTGGCCAGGGTAACTTGTCGGACCCGACTGTGTTACAGAAGAGGGGTGAGAGTTTCCTCCTACTCCGTAGAGGATCTCTAGACCCAAGTCATGTCTGGTTTGTCCTTTGCAAGTTGCAGTCAGAGCTGAAGAGGATGAGGAGATACTAAGTAATACTTATTTCTCGTACTTCTTTAAAAACCTCATGCTGGGGCCAGCAGATGATGTAGCAGTTACGTTCCTGGACTCCCCACATGGCTGACCATAGTTCGAGTCCCAGATCTGGTGGTTTAAAAATGATGCTGGGCATGTGTGCATGTGTGCCCAAGATCCCAGGAGGGAGATGGAGGAGAAGAGGCTGCAGTGTGGCCATCCCCCTAGGGGGCTGATTTCTCACTTTCCCTCTCATTGTCTCTGTCTCTCTCTTTCCCTCTGGCGAGTACATGTTCACTATGGCAAAAAAAAAAAAAGAAACTCTTTAAAAAAGAAAAAATAAATAATGCAAATGTGGTGTTTCCTTTTTAAATTTTTATTTATTTTATTTTTTTACACTATAGGGCACATTGGCCTGACACAGACAAAAAGGGAGAGAGGGAAAATGAGAAATCACCTCCCAGTGGGGATGGTCATGCTGCAATCCCTTCTCCTCCAATCTCCTTTTGGGATTTTGGGAACACATGCGCACACCCCAACATGATCTTCAAGTTGCTAGGTCCAGGATTCAAACCACATAGTCAGCCATGTGGGATCCAGCCCCTTAACCTCCACACCAGTCCTTTATTTATGAAAGAGAGCATACAAGCATTCATGTGAGAGAGGGAGGGAGAGGGTCTATACAGGTCTAGTCACACCATGATCCCCCCCTCCAATCCTCGTACGCTGGACTATTGGCACTGGTGCACATACATGGCATGTTTTAGGCTGACTGGATCTGGGATTAGAACCTCAGATGCCATGTAAGATCCAGCTTCTCTCTTTTTTTAATTTTTTTGAGAGGTTTTCACTATAGGGCACATGCGCTCACCAGACAGACAGAGAGAGACAGAGAGACAGAAAACAAGAAATCACCCCCCTAGGGGGGTGGCCACACTGCAATCCCTTCTCCTCCATTCTCCTCTTGGGATCTTGGGCACGCACGCACACATGCCTGGTGTGAGTTTTAAGCCACCGGGTCCGGGACGCAAACCACGGTCGACTACGTGGGAGTCCAGTGACACAGCCATTACGCTAACTGCTGGTTCCAAGATCCAGCTTCTCTTGAGCAGCACATTACTACCACTGTACCATGGAGCCAGCCCTGTGTATATTTTCTAATTTTTTAAAAAATTTGTTTGACAGATGAAACTTACTTTCTTTTCTTTTTAAAAATAATTCCTTTTTTCGATTTTATTAATTATTATTACTTTTTAAATAGACCAGAGAGAGACATAGGGGGTTGGGGGGAGTAAGAAGGCGAGCCGCTAGGTCTAGGACTTGAACCATAGTTGGCCATGTGGGAGTCCAGTGCCTTAACCACTACGCCACCTGCCAGCACGAGACCTACTTTCTTCTCTAAGAAACAGAAGACGGGTAGACACTTACAGAGGGAAACGCGAATGCCATTAAGCAGAGGTCTGTGCTTAGTCAGAGAATGTGCTTCTATTTTAAAATGTTCTCATTTAACTATAAATGTCCAAACTTCCTGAGAAATAGCTGCCTGTTTTCAGATAAATTTTGGTAAACATTTGCCTCAGGGAGAAATGAAGATTCCCAGGAGACCGTAACTTCCGATCTTCAGACACGGACTGGTGTCTGCTTTACTTACGCCTAGGTTCAGATACAGTCGCTACAAAAAAGTTCTATTCAGAGCACGCCAACTTATGAGAATCCAGGCGGCAACTTTCGAACGCAATCTTACTGACGACATTAGCCACTTGGCATCTTGGAAATCATCTCTGAGAACCTCAGGTTCACATTAGCATGGGGAACCGAGCTTCCTGCCGGTGGGTCTCTGGGAAGCACTGTGTGCTGGAAATGCCGCCGCCTCAGTAGCGACCATGGAAGTCAGGGTTCTGATCCAGCCACACCATCACAGAGACTGGCGGCAGGTGCCTTCCCTTCCAGCTCTTTCATGCTTTTGCCCGGCTGGGCTGACGTCACCTTTCACATGCTTTATATTCCATCAAAACCTAAAAACTCTTGAGAGATGAATGCAGGATCCGAGGAGCACCCCCAGGAGAGCCACATCCATTGATTACCATGTGAAAGAAGGCCTCCAGGCAATTAGTCCTTTGTTGTGGATGACAAATAACCCCCACATCCAATGTGCCAGACACTGAGGCATCTTTGATCCGGTCTCCCTGGCTCAGCGACTCACAAAGGAGGGGGGAGGGGCCGGCCTGAGAACAAAAGGGGAGCCTGGCGCACCGTTTAGTTAGTTATTCTGTATGTTCAGCTCAGTTTTTCCCCTTTCCAACTCTTCATGACACTATAAAAAGAAAGGGAATGGACTCCTTTCACCCAAGAACACCAGCCCCGCATACTAAGAGGGGCTGGCTTAATGTGAAGAGCCAACGTCCTCTCTCTAGGTACAGATCTGGGATAGGGGACCTCGGGTTTTAACGAGTCCCTCCTTTATATGGTTTCCTTAAAATTTTTTATTTATCTTATTTATTATTATTTTCAAGTTTGCTATAGGGCACATGCTCTCACCAGAGAGAGACAGAGGGAGGGGTGAGGATAGCGAGAAAGCAAGCCACCAGATCCGGGGCTCAAACCGTGGTCAGCCAGGTAGGAGTCCAGCATCTTAACCACCATGCCACCTGCTGGCCCCTATAGGTTCTTTTATACAAAAGCTTATAACACAGGCTCTCGGAAATTAATTTACACATAGGATAAACCATCCACAGTTTCATCACGGAGGGATGAGTTCTCAACAGGAACCACCTTGGAAACGATCCATGTGAGCATGCTCTGAATTTGCCTTTTCTATTAGGATCGCTCAGGAGAGTTTCTTCGTGATGAACAAAAGCATAAAGGATGTGACCATGCTGCACTTACTTCCTCTGGCTTAAAGAGGTCCCTGGCCTTTGGTTCTCTGATAAGAGGCGCATGAGGTTAACATGATTTGAAGATATAAAACAATGTGCCAGAGATCAACATGCCTCTGAAATGATTAATTCAGAGAGTGTAAAAAACATATATAGGAATAGGAATGATACCTTTAAAGGTTAAGATCAAGGATAACTTCTTTAAGTTAAAAAGGCAAGCAGAAAGGGATCCTTTGAGTCACAGTCACCCAGCTAAATGAGCGTGACCTTTGGTGACAAACCTGGGTTGTAATCTGGGCCGCAACATTCACGAGATGTGACCAGCAGCGTGTGTGCTGCTCTGCAATGCTGAAGCCATAGAGGAGATCAGGCGTCGGTTCCTGGGTCAACCTAGACGTTCTGGTGTGTGCGTCTGTGATCCTGCCTGGCTGGGAAGGCTGGGAGAGGATCGTGGCGTGAGACCTCTGTTGAGCTTGTCTTTCTCACTGTCTCCATCTCATGAAACAAGGAAAGAAATTTTTAAAAGGTACTGAAAAAAAGTCTCTTACTTCAGCATAACCTGAAGTCACTTTTCCAATAACAAAAAGAAATGGTTGTGTCATTGGTTGTGTCATTCAATTAATCTGGCAGCTTTTCATCAGATTTGAAATAGTATATACTGTGGGGAAAAAAGATTGCAAAGAGGATTTTAAATCTTTTTTCCTTTTGCAAAAAACTTCTTTTCATTCTCAATATAAGATTTCATTTAAAGCTGTTTAACCAGAGAAGGTCGCCACGGGGAAGCAAACTGCAGACAGAATACATTAGGTTCACATTAATTTATAGCGGTAGCATAATGCTTATGAAAAATAAGCTGGCGGGAAGCCCACAGGGTGCCCCATAGACCCCACCAGCGGGGAAGTTCATGCAATGTGATTAGTAAATGAGGAGACCTGGGTGATTAACTAGTGCTCCACCTCAAGCCTATCAGACTGGCTTTGGCAGTAAGGTAAACCAGCCACCTGATTGTAACTTCAACTCAAAGCTGACTTCCATGTGAACGTGGCTTTGTCAAGCACTTTAAATATTGAAGGAGGACTTTCTCCAAATCTCCTCTAAGACAAATCCGGCTTCCTTTGACACACATTTCAGCTCTAGCAAACGGCAGACTGGATGGGGAAAATCTAAATAAGGAAGCTGGTCCGCAAATTCTCTGAGTACTGAGTTAAACTAAACTCATTTCCTAGGTCTTCAGAAGTGTCTGATGTCCAAAGGGAAAGCTCTGCTTACAGATGAACAGATTCACTGCACAAACTCGGAGGTCCGTTAGTCTTTCCAAAAAGCAAAGTCCCTGTGAAAACCGTACCACTAATTTTTCCGAGATTTTACTAAAGTCTTGTTACTGTTTGCTTCTTTAAACGTTTAGTGATCTGTTTTTTAATATTTATGTATTTATTTTATTTGTTGTTGTTGTTGTTGTTGTTGTTATTATTATTACTATTATTATTATTTTAAAACTTGACCAGAGAGAGAGAGAAAAGGAAAGTGAGAAAGCAAATCGCCAGGTCCAAGACTTGAACCGTGGTTGGCCATGTGCGAGTCCAGCATCTTAACCATCATGCCACCTGCTGGTTCTAGTGATCTGTTTTTAATCTATAATTTCCTAGGTATTTTCTGCTATGTACTTTATCGCAATATTGTCCAAGATAGATGTTTGCTATGGCTAGGTTTGTTCGTTTTTATATTTACTGAGACATTTCTCTGGTATCTGTTACTATTTCAGTCAAACTACTTCAATTAAAAGGGAAAGAAAAACCTTTCCTAAACCAAATCAGTTTCTTTAACTAAGGTCGACCCCTGGGTAGGTAATCTGTGTCAACGCTCTTCTCTAAATCTTGTCACTGCTCAGGATCTCAAAACTGAGCTCCAAATGTGAGATGCATTATGTAATTAAAATACAAATATTCTATTCTGGCACATATATTTCTTCATTGTCGGGGCCAGTCAGGGACACCACGATAACATGTGACACTCCGTCAGGCTAACCCCCAGGGGGAGGTTTCCAGTTCGTGTCCAGAGACCTCCTTGAGTACGTTGTCACAGGTGTGCCCAGGGTCTGGGGCTGGCGAGGCTGGGGGTGGATTGTAGTGACAAGACCCTGTTGTAGTTCTCTCTCTCTCTCTCTCTCTCTCTCTCTCTGAAAGAAAATTAAAAAAAAAAAAAAAAAAAAACTTCAAAAAATGTTTACATTGGGGCCAGCAGGTGGCATGGTAGTCAAAGCACCGGACTTCCACATGGCCCTCCACAGTTTGGCCATTTTTCCCTGGGGGTGAATTCTTACTTTCTCTCTCTCTCTCTCTCTCTCTCTCTCTCTCTCTCTCTCTCTCTCTCTCTCTAGCAAGTGCACATGCCCTATGGCAAAAAAAAAAAAAAAAAAAAAAAAAAAAAAAAACCGGAGGCTGGCTTTTGCTCATACCCTGTTAGAGCTAAAGGAGACAGAGATCTAGCATGGTCCCATCAGGAAACAGAAAATGATGTCCATCCACATGCTGGAATCCCAACCCCAACCTAGTAGCATTCTTTTTCAGACACACAAGGAACCCAAGGCAGCCCAGTCGATGACGGTCAGAGCAAGGAGCTGCCCACATGAACGCTATTCATGGCTTTCAAACATCATCGTTCAAACGACGAGGGAAGATTTCATGAGGGGTCTAGGTCTTGAGGGAAAGGCAGACATTCAAGAAATAAAGGCGGAGAGCCTTCTAGACCACCATTTTTCAAGTTGCAGGTCACAACCTACTTGGCAATCAGTTTAATGAGTGAGGACCAGGCTTTTCTTTTTCTTTTTCTTTTTTTTTTAAATATTATTTATTGGGACCAGCAGTTAGCATAATGGCTATGTTGCTGGACTACCATGTAGTTGACTGCGGTTCGAATCCCGAACCCAGAGGCTTAAACTCACACCGGGCGCACGTTCGTGTATGCCCACGATCCCGAGAGGAAAATGGAGGAGAAGGGATTATGGTGTGGCCATCCTCCAAGGGGTGATTTCTCACTTTCTGTCTCTCTGTCTCTGTCTTTTCGGTGAGCGCATGTGCCCTATCGCAAAAACCTCTCTCTCTCTCTCTCTCTCTCTCTCTCTCTCTCTCTCTCTCTCAAAAAAAAAAAAATATATATATATATTTAAATTTATTTGCTTATTATTATCCTTCGATTTGACCAGAGAAAGACAGAGAGGGAGACAGAGAAACCCGGCTGCCAAGTGTGGGACTCAATCGCGGTCAGCCAGGTGGGAATCCAGAACCTTAAACACTATGCCACCTGCCGGCCTGAGGACCAATATTTTCTTCCTCAGTGAAGTGGAAGAGAACGTTGCCCTAAGCAGCAAGAGGAAGTGCTACTTCACAAAGCTTTTGTTTTTACGGAAAATGGACTTCAGCCTGGTGCTTTCAGTCAGAGTTCGTTACATTTTATGGGAAATGAAGAGGAAAGTTGACTGTTTGATTGGAAAATAAGTCAGTTGTGTGATCATTCCAGGCAAGTAACCTAAAACACGGCATCAAAGAATTCAGATTTCAGACTGTGTGGACAAAGAGGTTGTATTATTATTCATTCCCCCCCCCCCTTCTTTTTCCATAAGCGAAGAGAGAGAAATAGCACTCCCACCCCCTCAGGGTCCTGTCACCACAATCCACTCCCGGCCTCGGCTCACAGGCAGCTGTGTGCCTGGTGCCCTCGGGAGGTCCCCAGACACAAACCAGGAACCTCTCCACGTGGGTCAGCACCACAGGGCAGTGCGGTATTTTTGATGGATGCACCATTGTCTGAGCCTCATCTTGTTTATTCTTTTTATTTTTTCTGGAATTAGTTTATTTAATTTTTAAATATTATTATTTTTTAAATTTGACTAGAGAGAGAGAGAGGGAAAGCAAGAAAGCAAGCTACCAGGTCCGGGACTCAAACTGTGGTCGGCCATGTAGAAGTCCAGCACCTTAACTATTACGCCACTCGCTGGCCAACTTGTTTATCCTTCAGTTTTATTGATACCCAATGTACTTAGTATCTCATACACTGGATCTTGCTTAATTGTCACCATCACCCTTTG
This sequence comes from Tupaia tana, assembly GCA_026018925.1. Classification (NCBI taxonomy): domain Eukaryota; kingdom Metazoa; phylum Chordata; class Mammalia; order Scandentia; family Tupaiidae; genus Tupaia; species Tupaia tana. The sequence continues at coordinate 9,529,573 of JAKSZU010000017.1, read as the reverse complement.
AAGCAGGTATGACTACCTCCATTTTTGAGAAGAAAAGTGAGAAACAGATTTGTGTAACTGGCCCACAAAACGAAGTCAGGTTTTTTGAATCCAAAGATCATAACGTTTAAGAAGAAACAAAACAAAATCATCCAATGATCAGAGCTGGGCTCTGGGAATAATCTTGAACCTTCAAAGAACTACACTGAATAGATGTTAGACAACTTTGTTATTAGGAGGGTTTCTTTTGATCACCCAACTTCAGAACATAAAATCAATTTAAGTACACTTCAAATCCCAAGGCAAAAATCACACCCAAACTAAGAGTTAAAACTGTTCCTTCTGAAGAACCCTGGAAAGAGTTAAGTGAAGGTTCCTATTTCTCCATAGCTGCATTAATATCCCCTTGCTTCACTCTGCAACAGCGAAGTTAATGACTGTTATCACTTGAAAAATGCTTTGAAGAAAATACAGAAATAGGTGCAAAGGCAAGAAGTCTGCCTGAAGCAGAAACACATAAAAGAAGTAACCCACGCCTTTCTCCGGCCCGTGTTCTCACCCCGCCACCCTGTCTGCTCCCACCCACCGCGGGGAACAACTGTGAGGACTAATGGTGTAATCTGTGAAGAGCACCGAGCTGCTCAAAGAAGGGCTGCACAGCGCCCGCGGATTAGCACTAGAGGCGGCCGAGAACATGCCAACGGGCGGCTCCCCAGTACACAGATATGAAAAGGAAATAACAGGGGATAGAATGCGGGTGTGCCTAATTTAAAGTGGGCAAAGTAAGGATTTGGAAGTAACTATTTCTGATGAATAGAACATGGAAGATCTGGCTAGGGAGCAATGAAAGGGACATTCTTCCCCCTTTCTGCTAAAAGCACCCCTTCACAGCGAGAATCAAAGAAGCTCCTCCACAAACCCAGAATAACCCAACTGCCCAATGGGCAGAGAAACCAGGAGTGTAAAAGCGTCCCTCTGTCCAACGTCTGAGTTAGACAGAAAACTGTGTACTAAGTACCCAGCAAATCAGAAAAAACAGCTGTGCACAGACTCCGCTCTGCCCCTCACACATTCCGAAGGATCTATTCAATGGGTCTTGACTAACGGATGGATTCTGTTTAAAAGAAAAGTCACAGAGCCTTAACATGGAGAGATTTTTTTAATTAAAATATTCCTTAAATGCCGGTATAAAAACTCCAAAAATGTATAAATCGACCACAAAGAACCTATCAAACCAACAGAATGCAAACTAGCCACACGAATTAAATGCAACACATGCTTTTCTTCTTCTTTCTCTTTTTGCTGTCACTAAACCCTGCTCTAGCATCCAACTGGTTGTACATTTAACCTGTTTTAGCATCCTGACTTCCATAAATGTTTACACAGAGAACACCTGTTTACATAAGTGGCTGAGCAAAACGGCAAAACACCGAGAGGCCAGATTGGAACAGCGAGACCTCATACTTAACCCAAAGCCAGGCAATTACAGGTGTTGTCACACGGTCACTCCACAAAGTTCTCTTCTTCACTTGAACAGTTAGCACCCAGCATTAAAGAAATCTGCACTAAACGGGCCACTAATGCAATCACGGCCGAAATAAGAAGCGGCCATTTTTTTCATCGTGTGTTTACCAGCTGGGCTCATGACTCATGATCTGTGTGAGGGGCGTGTGCCAGGCTGGACCTGCCCGCTGCTCTGGAGGAAATGGGGCATGGCACCCTCTTGCTCCCGTCTCGGTATGACCGCATTGCAAAGGGCTTTTCCTTGATCTCACTCAGTCTTCTCAGTTCTTCTGGGGAGAAGTCCTGTTTTTATCCACATTTCACAGATGAGGGCATAGTTGGTTTAAGCAACTTACCCAAGGTCACACAGATTGACAGCGGTAGAGGGAGTGTGCCATACCAGGAAGCCTGATCCAGACCCTGGGCACCAAGCACCAATGGCTCTGGAGCAGCAAATCTCCAGCGGAGTGGCAACTGTGACGCCACCTGGCCTCCACTCACACCGTGAGAACACACTCTGATACAGGAAGGGCCAGGCACGTGGACTTGCACTTCCAACGTAGCTAACCATGTGCTCCCAAAGAGACTAGGTATCTCCACATGGTGAGTCCTTGCTCAACCAAGATGGTGCCTCAAAGATCCCAGGAACCGGAAACTAACTTCCACCTGGTGGGGTCTATCAGGGCCTGACCTGAAAATGATTATAAGTACTTCTAAAAAGTAAAAAAGAAAACTGCTTCCAGTGGGCAATGAGTTGGAAAATGGTATACTCAAATAAAACCAGTGCTCGCATCAATGAGTCCCTGTGATGGGCCTGACACTATGAAGCCTTCCCTCGTATTATCTCACCGGCACCACGCAACTACCCTCTGAGGCAGCGCTTACCTTCACTTCACAGCTGTGGAAACAGAGCTTCAGACACATGAGGTAACATGAGTCATAGCGGCCACCTCGCTAGTGGTGGGGGAGCCCAGACTCAACCCCAACTTGCCTCTGGAATTTCAGCTATTCTACATCGAGCCTGGAAAAGATCTATCAGCTGTATGGCTGCCTCCTCAGGACGGTCTGGAACTTGGGACTCGTGTTTCCTAAGACTTCTGCGGCCAGGTGAACCTTTAACCTACATGCCCTATTTGCTTGGTCAAGAGGTATCACAGAGCCATACAAAACGACACAGACCGGTAATAATACGGTATGGAATCTCCTGGCTTTAGATAAAAACTACTACGCTCCTAAGAGCCACCGGTTAAAGACTACCAAGAGTCCGAGTACGTCCAAGCAGAGAGACCTGCACTGCTCTGGGAGCACAGGCCTCGGGCACAAGCGAGGCCACGTCTCTGCAGCCTCCTCCTAGACACTGAGTTCCTCGATGCAGGCAGCATCTCTAGCACGTGGCGGCGGGCAGGATAAAGACGGACGGCTGGACAGCTACGGGCCTCAGGCACGGGCCCATCGGGTCACCCAGCGGCCCTCTCCTAACCAGCAGGCAGAAGACGCACGCTGCCAGGCACTAGCAAGGCCATGGGGCCCTGAGCGGCAGACACACAGGCGGGCGGGACAGGAGCACACCCTCGGAAATGGCTGCCACTGTCAGCTCCCGAGCCTGGGGCAGGACCAGCAGCTGCTCACCAGCCCGTGCCGGGAACGCGGTGCCATCTCTATGCGACTAGTTCTCACACTCCGTGACACTGATGACATCCCCACTGCATAAACGAGGACACTGAGGCTCGAGTGACAGCGCTCTAGGAAGGGGCTGGACTGGGGCCGGGGCTGCCTAAGTCCACAGCTGCCTCCACCTTCCCACAGGTCACTGCCCCGCAAACCCACCACAGAGGTGAAACCAGGGGACAGGGCCAGGAGCCAAGACTCCAGAGCTCCCCTGATGCCCCCTGTGTGAGCCAGGGCGGCCACTGGACTTACACGGCCGCCGCAGCCTTCGTACTGTCAGCTAGGAAGCCTGAACCCTGACGCTTTGCCAGTTCCGACCCACTGTGTTAAATACACCAATGAAATTCTCAAGACGGCCCCACTAGGCAGATACCCCGTTTTACAGAGGAGAACTCTAAGGTGTACTGAGCTCAAGGAAAGAGCTGAGGACCTTCCTGCTGCCACAGCCAGCGCTTGCGACACCCACCTCCCCGCCCTCCCAGTGACCTGCTACACGGGTGACAGGCCTTGGGAGTTGTCTCCCCCAACTAGAGGGCAGCAAGGACCCAACACAGCGGTCTGTGACAAGCTGGGCCTGGCCATGGCTTCTGTCCACGGCGTTCTGCCCCACTACATTCATCCCCCAGGGACAGGCCCGCGAGGCCGCCGGTTGGCTCCACTGCCTCTGCGGCACCACCACACGGAGCACCGCTCCCATAGACAGGAGGCAGGACCCACTTTCTCCCATGCTCTGGGCTGGGCTGGTGGAATTCCAGCTGATGGCAGGATGTGGGGCTGTGGGGTTTTCTGTGAGGGCTCAGCCCACTACCCCGAGATCAGGGCCTGGTCCCGGCCTGAGATGCCAGATGGTGTCACTCCTGGGGCAGCGCGCTCTCCGTCAGCACTGACAGGAGAAGGCTCAGGGACCCCACCCACGAAGGAGCATCTGGATTCTGGTGGGAAACAGGCAGCTGGTGGCAAAGCTCACGGCCTAACAGGCAGGGCCTGGAGCCGGCTCCAGAGGTCAGCGGTTCGCGGTCACTCTATCTCCAGAGCTAACGACTCGGGACACTTTGTCTTCCAGGGTGTCCCTGTAAATGGCTGTCACTATGTGGCCCTCCTGCCTGCTTCCTGCCCTTGGCCTTCAACAGATCTGGCCTGGGATGGAGACATCTGTGGGTCTTCTCTAGCCAAGGGAGGCAGGGCTGGGAGGCCACCGACCACCGGCCCCGCAGTTCACTGCACAGATGCCTCCGTCTGCCAAAGGGTCGCATGGGGGTGGGGGGCAAGGCCAAGGGCCACCAGAATCAGGCTGTTCCCTGCCATCTAAGACTTGCATCCACACAGCTACTGCAACCTGTGGCTCCGCGTCTGCAGGGACGTGGTTGTAAACGTGGTGAGAACTCATCGATTTTCCCAGTTGCTCAGTGTGTTCGAACGATTCAGTGAAATACTAGCTCCCACTGAATGGGTGACACAGGGATTCCTGCAAAATTAATATTTTATGTTAAACTTTGTATCAGTTTACACTGAAATATTTATCAACACGTACTGTGACTGCCTGTGCAAGAATTTATTCTAATTTATTCCACTTTGCTGTTTGTTTTGTGCCAATTTTTACTGATAAATATCCTTTGACTGTGTACGTACTACAAAAGAATTCATTCACATTTATTTGAGATTACAGTTCACTTTTGCATTACCATGATCCACCCAAATGCCATACATATGTGTACTTTTTAAAAAGTTTATTCCTTCCATGAAGGAGCAACAGAGACAGAGAGAAGCAGGCACCCCTCACAGGGTCTCCACGCCGTGATCCACTGCCAGCCCCTGCCAGCCCAGATCGCAGGCACACGCAGGCGCTGGGCATGCAAGGGAGCCCCAGACCGCACACTCAGGAGCTCCGCACGTGACCCAGCATCACAGAGCTGGCTTGCCCCCATGTTTCTATCTGGCTTTTAAAAAAGCTCTGCATGTGTGATTAAAAAAAAGTCCTTTCTCTTGAGTGACCTGCTCTTTTCTTAAAAAAAGAATTCGTTCTTTTAATTTTACTTACTATTATTATTATTATTATTCCTCAATTTTGACCAGAGAGATAGAGAAAAAGAAATCAAGCCACCAGGTCCAGGACTTGAACTGCAGTCAGCCATGTGGGACTCCAGCACCTTAATTACCACACCACCTGCCAGACCCCAAAGTGACTTACTCTTTATCCGTAAGTTTCCTCTATTACCTGCATGACTTATAAGCCAAGAGTGCGGAGGCCATAAAACGCTATTGTTTATCCAACGTCTGCTAGGACATCCTACCGGTCCTCAGTATTTTGTATCTGTATAAACAAAATGCTTCTCTCTCTCCCCCACCCCCCAAAAAAACCACTTTCAAGTCACTTTCAATACATTGCAGTACCTAAATCTTCTTCAAATAATTATTTGTAGGAATCAAAATGTATTTTACTAATCTCTGTTTATACTGTATCCAAAAACATCGTCAGAGAAGGTCAGGAGCCTCCCCCGGGGTTGGCCTGGACTAACCGCATCTTGTACACGGCCCATGAACGGTGTTGGGGGTGCCCTCAACATCGCTGACTCCAGACCCATAATTGTCTTCAACTCCCTACTGAAACCAGTGTCCACTGTCCACCGCCACATCTGTGTGGGTGTGAGAGCATGTGTGAACACACGTGTCTGTGTGAGCACACGTGTCTGTGTGTGTGTACAGGGAAAGCCATGGGCCATCCCACAACTGAAAGCCCCACCCTCACGACGTCTGGTAAACCAGCAATCCTTACTCACAGTCAGAGGATGAAAGGCGAGCTGCATAATGTCGTCTGACCCTGGGGCCGCCTAGACCCGAGATGAAAGAAGTGACCACCCAGCAGATGGGGTGTCACTTGGCTGTATTTTGTTGTTCATTATGAAGGCAACAAGTATCCAAAGCTTGAGAACCAGATAAAAGAGGGAGGTGGAAAGTGGGGTGGAAGGAAATGATGACTTTTAAGTGGCAACACAAAGACGGGGTGGCTAAAAAGGTCTTTGCACCAGCGATCGGAAAAGAAGGGATGACACATCCCTGAGCAGAGCTGCACTGTCGACCAGGAGGGGAAACGAAGTGAGGCCTGGAATGAGCAGACCCTGAGTGTCCCCACCACTGTCATTTGGACCACACAGGGAAAGTATCTTCTGCAGAAAGTCCTGTGTTCCCCGAAGCACAGTGGAGTGTGTGAGGCACCCACAGGGGAGGGGGATCACCCCAGGAACAGGAACAGCCTCTGCCCATCCAGCCACCTGGTCAGAGGCACTGAGCCCATGGGGAGCCCTTGGCAGGTACCTACCCTGACATCCAAGGACCTGTGACTCAAAACTGCTGAGGGTCGGGAAGGGTGACTGAGTCCAGCCGTTAGAAGCCACGTCCCTGAGATCAAGACTACGCTGGAGCTCCCAGAGAAGGGGCTTTGTCTTTCAGCAAGGGGGACATGGAACTAGAGCACTGGGGGCTGCCGAGCCCCTGCTTGGGGCAAGCTGGCAGGAAATGAAGCCAACGAGAACGGCAGAGCAAGAAAGGGGGGAAAGGTCTGTGACATGAGCAGAGCAGCTGGAAACGGCCAATGCCGAAAGCCGTACCCCTGGGCTTTCCATCATGGGGACCAATAAATTCCTTTTTGCTTGAGCCAGTGTGCCAGAGGTTTGTCAGTGGTAACTGAATGTGCCTGGACTAATTCAAGGTGTGAATGTCTAAAGTTTTTTTTTTTTTTTTTGAGAGGTTTTTGCCATAGGGCGCGTGCGCTCGCCAGACAGAGAGGGAGACAGAGAGACAGAAAGCGAGAAATCACCCCCCAGGGGGGATGGCCATGCCGCAATCCCTTCTCCTCCATTCTCCTCTCGGGATCTTGGGCGGGCACGCACGCGCACGCACACGCACCCGGCGTGAGTTTAAGCCACCGGGTCCGGGACTCGAACCATGGTCAACTACGTGGGAGTCCAGCGACATAGCCATTACGCTAACTGCTGGTCCCACATGAATGTCTAATTTTTAACACACAGTTTTTCATTTAACCACACTGCCCACAGTCCGGGCTTTGGAAATGCAGGACTTATTCCCACACAGAAGTCACATCTCTCTTTTGTTTTTCCAGAGAGATTTTTGCTATACAGTAGGTGCACTCGCCGGAGAGACAGAGACAGAAAGAGACCGAGAAATCACGCCCCCGACCCCAGGGGCAATGGCCATGCTGCAATCCTTTCTCTTCCATTCTCCTCCTGGGATTTTTGAGTGGGCGTGCACACACGTACCTGGCGTGAGTTTTAAGTTACCAGTCTGGGACTCAACCACAGTCGATTATAGGGGAGTCCAGCGACATAACCATTATGCCATCTGCTGGACCCCCACATCTCTTAATGGCCTTAACAGAAGGTACCACAAGGGCAGAAGGAAAATGAATTCTTACTAGGGACACAAGTAAATGTTAAGATACAGTATTAATAATGCCGACTGCAAACACTTGCTAAATTTAGCATAGGCACATAGTAACACTAAACAAATGTTTGCTATTAGCATTAATAACAATATGTGTATATTCATACCTATTAATAATGCATCAATACTGTACACACACAAATATCTACACACACATATACCTCAACCCTCACAAGATTTTATAGTAAGTACTCTTCTTTTTAAAAAAAATTATTAATTTTTAAATTTATTTATTTATTTTAATTTGACCAAAGAGGGACAGAGTATGAGAGAAAAAGACAGAGAGAAAGTGAGAAATCAAGCCGCCAGGTCTGGGAACCTGTGGTCGGTCATGTGGGAGTCTAGCGCCCTTAACTACCACGCCACCTGCTAGCTCCTATAGAAGGTATTCTTATTATTTCTATTTTAAATAAAGGAAACTGATGCAGAGAGGCTAAGAAACCTGCACAGGTGTTGGGCTCAAGAGCCTAGAACTGAATCGCACACTCTTGCAAGGACATCCACTCTCACTCACTTGGCTCTACTCCCTCTAGTACCGGAAGAGCCACTGAAAACACACACTTGGTTCTGTGTGCCACGTAAAGAGGCCCAGCCACTGCACAGTGCTGGAAGCCGTCCCCCACCCCAGGGATCTGGACACTGCGCGGAATGAGTGCGTGGAGACCGAGATGCCAGATGTGGGTCCTGAGGGTAAACAGCGCTTGGTGAACCTTGTCGTTCTGTGTGTACACACACGCAGATACAAGTATCTCCTGGGTCATTACATGAAACATATTTTACTGCAGATCACTGTCAGACAAGTTTTAAGGTCACAAGTGCAGAGCGGCAGGCTCTGTGGATGCTACCTGTCCAAACACAGAAATCCGCACTCTCAAGAGTCAGGGAGGGCAGAGGTAGATGGTAAAACCAAACAGCCAGGTGGCATGGTGGTTAAGGTACTGGACTTCCACATGGTCAACCCTGGTTTGAGTACCGGACCTGGTGGCTTAAACTCACGCCAGGCGCCTACATGTGCATGCTCAAAATCCTGAGAGGAGAATGGATTGAGGTGTGGCCAACCCCTTGGGAATGGTTTCTCACTTTCTGTCTCTCTGTCTCTGTCAGTCTCTCCAGTGAGCACACATAACCTAGAGCAAAAATAATAATAATAATAATAACTTTAAAAAAAAAAAAACGTGACCTCAGAGGTGAGAGGAATTAGAACTCACCTGCCCAATCGTACAGGCTAATCCACTGCATTCCCCAACAGGACTGTTTTCCTTATATAAATATTAGAGACTAACAATGCTGTCACAAAACCCGGATTATCTGATGCTTCCGCAAACATTCAAAACCAAAAGGAATGACGTAGGGGACATTAAAGCCACGTGCTGGGTGTAAGCTCCATGCTGCCCCCCCACCCCACATATGGCCAGAGTCAGAACTCAGGGGACAACTTCAGTTTGGGGGAAACAGTCCAAAGCAGCAGTAGCAACAGCCGGGTGGGGTCAGACGCCGTCTAGGGCTCACCCTCCGGAGCTCCAGCTCGCCCTCAGCGTGAGGGGACGCGAGAGCTCCACAGCTGACACCTGCCCTTGTGCCCCAGAGGCTTCCAGGCCAGGGAGGGGTGCTTCTCCAACTTTCACCAAACTGCTGTCACAAATTACTTCTGGGAGCAGAGGGACATGTTTGATCACTTTTCCTTTCCTTCCAAATGGCAAGACGCGGGCCCGTGGCTGCCCCCAAGTCCTGGGCCGAGATCAGCTGGCAGCGGGTTTCCAGTCGTTAGCTGCAGACCCGGCAGGCCGAGGAAGGCCATTTTATTATCGGCTCATCCATAGTACATTGTGTTTGAACCCTGTATGGCTGAATTCATTACCATAAGTTAACAATTCATCCTCCAGCTCACACTCCGTTGTGCTTCCCCTAAGTGGCATCACTCTGGCTTCTCTCACGCGGTCACTTACCTCCTCAGGTCGCACCTTTCTTCTCCTCCTTCCCTCTCCTTTCCCTTCCCCTCCTGTCACCTCTCTCCCTTCCTTTTTGTTTTTTTAATTGCTAAAGGGCATGTGTGCATGGAGAGAAAGAAGGAGAAAGCATGCCCCAACTGGGCCACAGTCCTGCCACTACCCCCTGTCCCTCCATTTCTCCGTTCTGTCAAGATTTGGGGCAAGCACACACACACACACCCAGCACGTTTTTCAGTGCCAGGACCAAGAGTTGAATGGCAGTCAGCCACCTGGAGTCCACTCCCTATGCACAAGGCGAAACTGCTGTGCCACGGGGCCACGCAGTCAGGTGTTTTCTTTCAGTGGTTCCTCAGTGGTTCTGAACATTTCGCGGCATAGGGATCCCATTTGAACAGCTATGAGAGCTATAAATTCCCTCTCAAGAAAAATGCACACAGTGTGCAAATGTGCATGCATGCACACGATGTTGCAAGGATTTTTTGAGTGCATGCAGAAACCCTTCCATGGACTCTTAGAAAGTCTATGAACCCCCCATTAAGCACCTCAGCTCTAGGCCATATCACATCTCATAGTTTTAAACATATTCACAGTTAAAAAAGAGTTCACGTATGCAGTCAATTATTTTCTCAAACACATATTGAAAAATAAAACCAGCAAACGATGATGTTAACATTTTCTACTTATCTCTATTTTACCTGAGAAATGGCCACTCAGTTAAGTATTTAGGGCCCAGTTATTTATGACTATGAAAAAAAATTTTTTTTTTTTTGGAAGTAGAAAGACTCGGTCTCTCACTGTAACAAAACTATTATAATATGAAGAAGCAATAATGGAGAAAAGAATTCCATATACACTTATGTGCTAAATTGTATGGGGCCAGCTATGGTATACTGGGAATAAACTTCATTCTGCATTATCTTCTCACTGGCCATCCGTGGGTTTTCCTGTCCACTTAAGAGTCCATCCCCTTGTTCCTGTTACAATACTTTGGCCATTTTGGGGCATTGCATTGGTACTCTAGAGTGACATGGAGGGATGTGTTCCGATCCTGGTGACTACAGAATGCCATCTACCTTGCCCCAAAAACTGGTTTGAGAATAGCAGGTGCTCAAAGCTAATCCAATGAGACTCAATCCTGGGGTTTCTACTTAAGTATTGGGTCGTCAGAAGAATCATGATGTATTTTTCTGCTTTTCCATGCAAAAACGTGTCATGACTTTTCTGACGACACAATACATGGAAAGAGAAGCTCTCACGAGCTGTAGTTAGTAGCTAGGAAGAACGACCCCAGGAGCTTCCTTCCAGTGGCCATCTCGAAACCAGATAAGGACACCCTGACTGAGAACGAAGCCTGCCTACAAAGAAGCCAAGCCAAGACTTGGTGGGTCTCATGTCATGGTGCGGTCACTGGAAGTGGCATTTTTTTTTTTTTTTTGAGAGGTTTTTTTTTTGCTATAGGGCGCGTGCGCTCGCCGGACAGACAGAGAGAGACAGAGAGACAGAAAGCGAGAAATCACCCCCCAGGGGGGTGGTCACGCCGCAATCCCTTCTCCTCCATTCTCCTCTCGGGATCTTGGGCACGCACGCACACGTGCCCGGCGTGAGTTGTAAGCCACCGGGTCCGAGACGCGAACCGCAGTCGACTACGTGGGAGTCCAGCGACATAGCCATTACGCTAACTGCCGGTTCCCTGGAAGTGGCATTTTCAAGTACGGAAGTGGATAGCCTCAATCTCGGATCACCACAATAAATTCAGCTTTTGCACTTCTCTACCGTAAGTGGTTCTGGAGTATCTGGAGTTCGGTAAGTAGTCACCTAGTGTAAAACATGTACCACGAGGAACGATCCGTTTACTGTTAGATTTCTTGGTACCATTACAATGCTAGTCGATAAACAATGGTCTTTAATTAAATGTATACATACATTTTTTCATCATGTTATTTCATATGTATTTAAGCTCATAGCTTTTTGGTTTTTCTCAAAAGTATAACTGCAATTCCATTTTAAACTTGATCCTTTTCAAGATAAAAATTTTCTTACACTACTAAAAAGAAACATTTCGTCCCAACCTCCCAAAAGGATATAAAATATCTAGTTACAAAACTGCCTTTTAACTTTTTAGCAATGTTTTGAAAAATTTGAAACTCATTGTGACTTGAAACATGCGCCTACTGATTCCAACAACCCTGTAATGATTTAGTGAAGTTTAGTGTACACACCACTCACACATAATGTGTTCCCAGCTTGAGCCATTACGGAAAAAGCTTATTAAAGTTTCTCATCTCATATTACAAATCTGAATCGAACGTACTAATCACATGCCTTCAGTTACTGCACATCCATAAATGCCACTGTATACAAGAATCAGCATTAAAATTCACTGTGGAATAATAACTTTAAACATCTCATCTTGAACACAAAGCTTTTCGAAATTACCATATTATCTTTAATTTATTTCTAGTTTAAATTTGGTTAAGCACCCCTGCAGGCTTTTTATAGAAGAACTGTAATATAATGAGGCAACAAACCTTAACATATTCCATTACCACAGACAACACAAATTCTGTTAAAACATAACATTAAAAATGTTTGGTTATGGGTGACTTTCTGATCTGGTGATCCTGAGGACCGTTCTGGAAAATATAAAGTATGCATAAATCCTGAATGAAAACAAAAGTTACAGTGAATGAATGTAAATAAATAAATAAATAAAAAGAAAGAAAGAAAACAAAAGTTTCCACTTAGACCTACAAGGTAGATCCACACATATTATAAGAAAGAATCCTCTGAAAGGACAAGTGTTGCTTTCTAAGAAAGAGAATATGTGGGGGACCAGCAGTTAGCATAATGGCTATGTCGCTGGACTCCCATGTAGTCGACCGTGGTTCGAGTCCCAAACAAGGTGGCTTAAACTCATGCCGGGCGCTTGTGCGTGCGTGCCCAAGATCCCCAGAGGAGAATGGAGGAAAAGGGATTATGGCGTGGCCATCCCCCCTGGGGGGGGGGAGGTAATTTCTTGCTTTCTGTCTTTCTGGTGAGTACACATGCCCTATAGTAAAAACTTCTCCAAAAAAAAAAAAAAAAAGAAAAGAAAAAGAAAGAGAATATGTGTTAAATGAATCTGGAAAACAAATACACGTCCTAGTTGCCCAATGGGTCTGTGTATATGGTATATGTTCAAGGTGGGGATGGGAGGGAAGAAGTGACATTATTATGAAATTCCACAGTGAAATACACTGTCTGCTGCAGGACATATTAGGCCTTAGATGATGATAAAAGAAAAACCCAGAGAATACCCCAAGTCTCCCTACAGCAGCACCCTAAAACGTGACTGACTGATACACACAAAGGAGTAACACTGGGCATGGCCTTCACTTCCAGAATACCAAAACAGCTCTCCAACGGTGACATGGGTGCGATGACATGGCTATGTTCAGCCTATGACAATCTATCAGTATGGATACTTTTCTTTCTTTCTTTTTTTTAAAAGAATCATTCTATTTAGTTTGATATTATTGTTTTTTTAATTTGACCAGAGAAAAAAGTAAGAAAGCAAGCTACCAGGTCCAGGACTCAAGCCACAGTTGGCCATATGGGAGTCCAGCACCTTAACCACCAAGCCACCTGCCAGTCCCCATATGGACACTTTTCTACAGGCAGGTCATACTTCGCAGCCCCTCAAGGTCTCTATACTTTCCTTCCTCCCACCCTCCAAATTCACATCATGCCCCACCATTGCCTCTGGTCCCACAGGCCTACTTCCTATCCCTAATCATACCAAACAACCTCTTGCCTCAACCTTAATATTAATAAAACCTTTTCCTTTTCTCCTTTAAAGGGATGGGCGATTCTCATCCCTCAGGGCTCATTTCAGCTAATGCTTCAGAGAAGTCCTTACTGGCCACCTCTGCAAGTTTAATCCCCCATCATATCACTCATGACTTTCTGAAATGATCCCTTTTAATTACACTTACAATTGTTTTCCAGCTATCTCCCCTACTAGGCCATATGCTTTATGAGAAAAGAGACCAGGTTTACCTTATCCACCTGTTTTCCTAGCACACTCCCTTAAACATAGTATGTATTCGAAAAAAAGTTTGGCCTGAATGAAGTTATCATTATTGGAATGATTAAAAATTTAAAATTAGTGGGTCCACCAGTTGGTGTGGAGGTTAAGGCACTGGCCACATGGCCGGCTACGCATCCTGGACCCAAGGCTAGAAAATCACAACAGGCACGTATGAGGGTACACCCAAAATCTCAAGAGGAGACTTAAGAAGACAGAATTGTGGCATGGCCATCTTCCTGGGGAATGACTTTTCCTCTCTCTGTCTCACTCTCTGCCTCTTTCCCTGGTGAGTCCACACACCCTATAGTAAAATTTAAAAAGAAAAAGAAAAGATTTAAACACTAGCTTGAACGGAGATAGAATTCCAGTTTCCAGACTGTCACGTGCCTGGCTTTATCCTTGGTGGATAAAGTACCATCACAGTGCTGATGACAATGAACCAGAAGCCCCTCACTAACATGACCTTCATGTCAAATAAAAAGTTCTACCATTCTGTTGTTATTTAAAAAAGCAATGCAATCAATTCATTCTTTTCTTCTTTCTGCAAAAGGCTTAGTCACTCCAGGACACTTTTATTTGCTCACGGGCACCCACACACATACACAGACACAGACACACACACACACACACCCCTAGGAGGAATGGCTCCTTAGCACTAGACTGGTGTCTCCACCTACAACCCAGCCCACTGCAGACCTCATACTCCTTACACGCGGTCTTGGCCTCACATGCAGAGAAATTCTACACCATATTTGGGGGTGGGAAGTCAATCCCATCCTTCCTGCAGAAGGACACCCAGATGATTACCGCTCGACTTTAGGATAGCCTGTGCCTTCCTGTCTCAAGGAGCTCCCAGAAGCTCCCTAACTGTATCTCATCCATCTATGCAGTGAGTTTTGAACATGCTCAGATGATGAAGCACCCGGAAGCTGAGCTACCCATTGAGGAAAATGGAAACTCTGAAATGCTTTGTTCCTTCTAATGAACCAGGAACAAGTTTTCTGGAAGAAATGACAGTATATGAATGCCATGCAAAACCACAGCCTAAACTTGTATGCCCTCAAAAAAACAACAGAATTACTGAATAACTGGCTATCTGAATTTTCCTGTGAATTCTTTGCTACTTATTCATTTATTTTTCACTTTCACTCACCAAAAGGCATGTGGTAGCAGAGGCCAAAGTTTAAGAAAAGCTAATGGGGCCAGCAAGTGGCATGGTGGTTAAAGTGCTGGATTCCCACATGGCCAATCATGGTTTAAGTGCCAGACCCAGGGCTTGAAAATCGCACCAGGCACATGTGCAAGCATGCTCAGAATCCAGGAGGAAAATGAAGAAGGGAGTCTGGTGTGGTCATCTTCCCTGGGGTGTGATTTCTCACTTCTCTCTCTCTGTCTCTCTCTGGAGAGCACATGTGCCCTATGGCAAAAATGTGGAAAGAAAGAAAGAAAGAAAAAGAGAGAGAGAGAGAGAGAGAGAGAGATGGAAGGAAGGAAGGAAGGAAGGAAGGAAGGAAGGAAGGAAGGAAGGAAGGAAGGAAGGAAGGAAGGAAGGAAGGAGCTGATGGGAGAAAAACTTGAAACTGAAAAAATATATTCCTATTAACACATTTCTTGTTTCTTCTGTGGACTGAGATAGGTCATTATTCATTTGTAGCAGTGAGATCACTAGGTTGGAAAAGTATATCTCCAATGCTGCCTTCCATCTTCCAAAGTCCATTTATTATCACTCTTTGCTAGAGATAAGGGGAAAAAATACTCACATGTGTACATGTATAGAGAAACTTGTTTTTTTCTTAACTGCCAGAGGGTGTGTGCACTTGCCAGAGAAGAAGAGGGGGAAGAAAGCACCTCCCGACATGGCGTGCTCACACCACCATCCCTTCTCCTGCATTTCTCCTTTCTGTTGTGATTTTGAGCATGCAGATGTGTGTGCACACGTTCACTTGCTGTGTTTTGCAAGCAATTGGGACTGGGATTCAAACTGCAGTCTGCCATGTGGGATCTGGCTCTCTTAACTAGTAGGTCTTGAGGATGGCCCAAGAGAAACTTTGAAGTTTCAAGAAAGAATTCTAAAAGTTTATATTCATCAAAAAGTGAAAAGGGTTATTTTTAAATAATAAATTTGTGAATCAGCCAGACTGTGAGAGACAGCTTGATCTCTGGACTGTCAGAGAACGAACCGGCAGCCTGAGTTCATTCCTCTTCCTTAGCAGCAGGTCACGGTTCACATGTGTTCTCATGGACTCTCTCAGCACCCTCTGGCCTATGTCCTGAAGGTTGGGAATACCCCACTTAAGTAACAAAGACACTGAACAGGACAGAAGAGGGGACTCCCTCCGGACCATAGGGCTTATCATCTCTTCCAAGAGCTTACCCGCTGTACTGATGCAGTTTCTGGACCAGAACCACTAACTCTCCCATGGATCAGCCTCTCGGCACATCACGCTGTCTCTGCACCTCTGGCCCCTTCCAAATGCTTTTAACAGTTTGCAAAAACTGTAGCCATGAAAGGTCATAGCTGCATTTTTTAGCTGCTGTTATCTCTAGACAGAACCTGACCACTCAGGAGCTCCTCGAATTAAGGCCAAATCTTCCCGCATGGGAGCATGTCGAATTTAGTCAAGCCCCGTGAGCCCACAGAAGCCGGCGTGCAATCCCAGCTGCTGTCCTGGGTGGCAGGACCTGACCGATGGTTCTGTACCGAGCTGTTTTTTGTGTTTTCCCCTTCTCAGGATATCATTTTCCTAAAGAATTTCCACCAACATAGAACCAATTCTTTAAAAAACCAGCACTCCCTTACATTTAATTTTTATCATTTTGTAATCCCCAATATCTTAAAACGGAAAAGGCAATTTTTCTCAGCAGAAGCATATTTCCATTTGTCCCCAAGTAGATCCTAAATTCTAATCAGATTTAGTACAAATGCCACTTAATGACTGTGTGTTCCAACCCAGCTAACAAGACAAGCTGCTAACTTACACTTGGTGACAAACGCCTCTTTCTTCCCATCTCCCCCCACGGGGTTATTATTAGCAGTGAAGAGAGTGACTTACAAGCAGATTTTTTTTCAGAGGCTAAAGCGCAGCAGGGTAGATTTTCATCCCTCACCATTTTTTCTTATGATCTGCAAAATAGTTCCCTTAGATTATTAAGATTTCCCCACACTGAGTAAGATACCTACTATAGGGACATTTTTCTAAATATTCTGATCATTTGTTTTTTTCACTCCATACTCGTACATGCCACTGTTCTAAATGCCAGAAGGGTAAGAGAAGCTGAAGGTGATGCCGAATAGACTGTACCCCCCAGGAGGGCAGGGGGCTGCGGTGTCCGCGAGGCCTGCCAAGCCCAGGGCACTGCTCAGTAAATGTTTACTGAAACACCCCGGGAAGTTCAGAGTCCTTGAAGATGCATGCCAGCACTGTTCTAGGCCCTGCAGATACAGCAGCCAGGCAAACCCTGTGCCCTATGGCACTTATTTTTTGAGAGAGAGATTTTTGCAATAGGCACGTGTGCTCGCTGGAGAGACAGAAAGTGAAAAATCAGCCCCCGGGGGATGGCCAGACCGCAATCCCTTCTCCTCCATACTCTTCTTGGGACATTAGGCATGCAAGTACATGCTCCCGGCATGAGTTTAAGCCACTGAGTCCAGGACTCGAACTGTGGCCGGCTACGTGGGAGTCCAGAGACGTAACCACTACACCATCTGCTGGTCCCCCTCATGACACTTTGGATCTAGTGTGAGTGAGGAGACGCAAGCCACTGAAACTATGTATAAATATAATTTGTGGCGAGGTCTTAGGAAAAAGAAAAGGCAGTGTGAGGGAGTGGAGAGCCCTTCTAGACTATGTCTTTGCCCTCGGAAGAAGTTTCAGATTGGCAAAGATTTAAACAAAGGGAGGAAGTCGTAGCAATGTTTTTGGTGAAAATGTTCTAACCAGAAGGAACTGATTAATATGGAGGCAACTAATGAGAACACAGTCTGCAATCAGGATAATGAGCTGTGCAGCTGAGCTCGCTACCCATCCACCAGCGCACCACTTCTTCCGGGGCACCCCTAAGACCACCTGTCCCGGCTGCCCTTGCAGTCTGCAGTGGCTGTGACCTGTCTTCGCCAACAGCCTGTGGGACAAGAGGTATGTTCTGTGCCAAGAACTATGTGACAAGGATTTAAAAAATCACTTCAGAGCATTTTGAAATAACTTTTCCAAAGCCAGAAACAGAGGCTGGCAGGTGGGATGGTGGTTAAAAGCAGTGGACTCCCACATGGCTGACTAGTTCGAGTCCTGGACCTGGCAGCTTGCTTTCTCACTTTCCTTCTTTCTCTCTCTCGTTCTATCCCTCTCTGGTCAAATTAAAAATAAATTTTTTTTTTTTTTTGGAGAGGTTTTTGCTATAGGGCGCGTGCGTTCGCCAGACAGAGAGAGACATAGAGACAGAAAGCGAGAAATCACCCCCCAGAGGGGATGGTCACGCCGCAATCCCTTCTCCTCCATTCTCCTCTCGGGATCTTGGGCATGCACGCACACGCGCCCAGCGTGAGTTTTAAGCCACCGGGTCCAGGACGCGAACCGCGGTCGACTACGTGGGAGTCCAGCAACATAGCCATTACGCTAACTGCTGGGTCCCTAAATAAATAAATTTAAATAAAATAATAAAAAGAAAACAGAATTAAACATAACTGGACACCTGTACAGAAGAGTTCCCACAGCAAGACACACTAAGGCAAATTCTTGTTCTGGGGCATTTTTGTTCCCAAGGAACATTTGACATTATCTAGAGGTATTTCTGGTTGTCACAGTTGGGATGCTGCTGGCGACATGAGGAGCAGCTGGTGATGTCACTAAATGTCCTACAGTGCACAGGACAGCCCTCTCCCCTGACCCAGCCCAGTGTCACCAGTGCTGTGATTGAGAAAATCCGGGATGCACTGGAGGCTTTTTGAGGTCTTGGGCCGGTAAGTACGTTTTTGCATAAGGTAGATACTTAAAAAAACGTTTGATAAGAGAAAGTTGTGGGTTTTTTTGTGTTTTTGTGGGTTTTTTTTTGAGAGTTTTTTTTTTTTTTTTTTTTTTTTTTTTGCTATAGGGCACGTGCACTTGCCAGAAAGAGAGAGACAGAAAGTGAGAAATCAATCCCCAGGGGGATGGCCAAGCCGCAATCCCTTCTCCTCTCGGGATCTTGGGCACGCACACACATGCCCCCGGTGTAACTTTAAGCCACCGGGTCCAGTACTCAAACCTCAGGTGACTACATGGGCGTCCAGCAACATAGCCATTACGCCAACTGGTGATCCTGATAAGAGAAAGTTTAATGGAAGACATTTATCAGACTGCACTGAGGAGAAAGAAAAGAAAAACAGGCATAGATTTCACTTGTTTTCTTCCCCTTTCTTTGTCACCGCCTTCCTTCTAGGCTCCCAGTTCAAATGACGTGACAGCCAGGAAGAAACATTTGAAACCTAAATGATATAGTCTAAGGGCTTTCCTATAGAGCAAATTCTATCATTTCTACCAAATTCTTACCCCAAACAAAATCTGTGAAAAGACAGCCCCATTATGGTGGCACAGTGGTAATGCCACACTCTGCCATGCTGGAAGCCTTGTGGAAGACCAGGGTTCGGTTCCTGGTTGGCCTGTACCCACTGGGCACGTGGCATCATGATCCCAGCCAGCTGGGAAGGCCTGGAAAGGAGGCCTTGTCAAGGACAGTGTCTTTCACTCTCTCTCCTCTCACGAAATAATAAATAAAACTTTAAAAACAGATCTTTGAAAAGAATAAACCTCTTCTATTGAAAAATCCATTATTTTCCAAGACCCACATAAATAACAATATAAAATGCAATACAAACAAATGCACTTCTTGATCACTGTTCTCCAACATATTAAAAACATGATCCTGAAAGTTAGGTTATTTATGGAAAAAAAAAAAAAAAAACCAGAATGAAATAAAATCAGAAGCTAAACACAGGTGACCTAAGTTCCTCTCACTGAGTCTTTTTCATCCCATGACAAATTACCGCTTCCCACGCCTAACCTTAATAGTCATTCATTTATTGTCCCTGGATTTAAATGAGGGTAAATAACTTTCACACCTTTTTTAATGAGGCATCTCATTCAACTTCCGCCATTTGCTTGGGTCCTGACACTTGTGTTGCAAACTTTTAAGGTTTTACTTTCATTTGTACTGTTGCCTAATGGAAAAGAAAAAAGCTTTTTCTTTTTAAAACCCTAGACAATCGTGTTCCTACCCTGACTGGAAAGGGAGACAGAATATGGCTATCCCAAAGCTGCAGCTCTCGGCAATGGCAGCCCTTTTGTCCTCACCCTGAACGTTAAGACAATGGCTCCCTTAGATGCTCTGGAAGTGTTACAGAGGCTGAATGCATTTCCACGGGACATAAATCACTTCCCCACTACCTGCCACTGAGAAACCTGCTCTCATGAACCTCGTGTTCCCACAATACAGCTTGCCGTGTCCTCTGTGACAGCGACGAACAAGGCGACTAGTTGCATGAGCAGATAAACGGTATTTTTCCTTTTGATACTTATTTTCCCCCTTGTGCCATGAAATTTTCTCATTAAAATCACAAGACCATCCAATTCCCACATCAGTTAAATTTTAAAATATTCATAGACTTGCATGCTTCCTATAACTGTTGAGCATTTTAAGAGGATTCTTGACAGTCTAGCCATCTGATCACTCCCCATGTATCTCCCTGTGGGTCAGGTCTCCAGCTCCTACCATTTGCATGAGAACCTCTGAGCAACTTTTCATCACATTTTGGGGATTTTATTTACTTTTTTTTAATTGAAAAAAATGTGGATTTTTTTTTTTTTTTTTTTTAAGTTTGTCTTAGGGTGTGTGTGCTCACTGGAGAGTGACAGAGAGAGAGAAGGAAAGTGAGAAATCATTCCCTGGAGGGGGGATGGCCACACCACAACCCCTTGCCTGCCATGTTCCTCTCGGGATTCTGGCCACACACGCACACACGCCTAGTGATTTTTCTTTCTTTCTTTTTTTTTTTTGACAGTTTTTTTCATTATAGGGCGCGTGCGCTCACCAGACAGAGAGACATAGAGACAGAAAGTGAGAAATCACCCCCCAGGGGGGATGGTCACGCCGCAATCCATTCTCCTCCATTCTCCTCTCGGGATCTTGGGCACGCACGCACACGCGCCCGGCGTGAGTTTTAAGCCACCGGGTCCCAGAAGGGAACCGCGGTCGACTACGTGGGAGTCCAGCGACATAGGCATTACGCTAACTGCTGGTACCCACGCCTAGTGATTTTTCAAACCGCCAGATCTGGGACTCGAATTTTGCCATCAGCTGCACGGAAAAGTCTCCTCAATCTCCATGCCGCATGCTGACCTCTGTTCAGGGGATTTTAAAGAATGGGGGAGAATATATTGGCTAGTCAGAAGAGTCATGATGCATTTTTGCATAGAAAAGTCCAGCAGGTGACGTAGTGGTTAAGGTGCTGGACTACCACGTGGCCAACCGAGGTTCCAGGCCTGGATCCAACAGCTTGAAACTCATGCCATACACATCTGCGTGTGTGCCCAAATTCCCAGGAGGAGAATGGAGGAAAAGGGACTGCGGCATGGCCATCCCCTGAGGGGGTGATTTTTTGCTTCCTGTCTCATCTCTCCATCGAGTACATGTGCCTACAGCAAAACTCAAAAAAGAAAAACACATCATGACTTTTCCAGCAGCCCAACACACAAGAACACAGTTACTGACTGAGAAACTTTCCACGTATGGGTCTCCTAAATTCATTTAATCCTCTTGAAACTGAGTTGTTGAAAAGAAGAACATGGAAAAGACGGACGTAGATGTGGCCTCATCCACACACATTCGCTCCCACAGCTCCGTATTAAACGTGGGCGGCCTGCTTTATAAAGGAAATGCACGTGCTTCCTACAGAGCTGAGAAAGTTGCCTGGCATCTGAAGCCCTTCTCGTGAAAGCTGAGGACCCCAGGGGACTGCCTGCAAGTCCCACAAGCAACATCCCTGCAGGCTGGTTCCTATATGCCCTCTTCTCCACAGGCCCAGAGCGCACACCCTACCCTGGCGCCTGGCTCAGACGTCGGCAGATGTGGAGGGATCCAGCCACAAAAATCAACACTTCGCTGGGAGCCAGGTGATGCCAAGGACTCTCAAGGCACGAATCACGAAGCAACTTAATACAGGCTTGGACAAAAAGCCAAGGGAGCAATTTCAGAGCCAAAAGGAAATGCAAGGGAAAGTTCTTCAGTTTTAGCAAGAAGAGGAGGAAAGAGGCAGAACGCTCTGGAAGGGAAATGAGAGGACCAGCGAGGGCGGCGACGGCTGCCGGCAGGGTACAGGGTACGGTCGGGAGATGGTCAGAGGAGTCAGCCTCCCTCCCACTGCCGAGAGCAGGGGTCTTTATAATCTGTGCTATCAGCCTGCGTCTTTAGGATTAGAGAAGCAAGTGGCATTCACCATTAGCAAGGCAGAACAGGAGCTGTGGGCTGACTAGGAGCCACAGAGAGTCGAGTCCCTGCGTGTTTCTAAGTGCCTGGAAACCAGTGCCTGACTTGGCTCGTAAAACCCTTGGGGTGGGGCTGGGGTCACAAGCTGAAAGGAGTCTCATAAGGGAAAAAAAAATCCATTAATGAAAAGATCTTTGCATCAGAAAAAGATGGCAACCTGGAGAATAATGCCGAAGGCCAGAGCCAAAACACGTGACTGCAGTGTCAGGCCAGGCCCCAGCTGGGGCAGGCCCGGGAAGAAAGATAGCACACAGCGGAGGAGCAGAGGGCCAGAGCCCAGTGAAGTGGGTGACAAATTGGCGCGAAGGCACCACAGGCGGCAGGCTTGTTTCCTCCTGCCTGAGGATGTAAGAGGCTTTTACACGGGACACCGCATGCCGGGGCGGCGGGCGCATGTATGCAGCCGAGCTTCGCCGGGAGACAGCAGGATACTGTCACCTCCAGCACAGTGGAGAAGACATGACACACACAGAGGTGTTGGCCCTGGACAGGGTAGAGCACATGGGACAGGAGATCCAAACCCCAACACCGCACGTTCCCTGGGCCAACAAAGGAGCCATGGCCTGGAGGGGAGGAAGCAAACACTGTGGCCGATTGTGGCAGGAACAGCTGTGCTGCAGCCCGCAGCCAAGTGCAGGGAGCGCCAGCGCAATGTCTTCAAGAGGGTGCAGGCTCCCAAGCAGCGCAGAAACGAGGCTGCCCTCCGGTCTCGCTGGCCAATTCTTGCGAAGGCACACTCACTAAATGATTTATAATTGGCATGAGTCTCCCCCTCCAGCCGGCCCCTCACCCAAAACCCCTCAACAAAACCGACTGAGCTTCTCAGTCCTGCTGAGCCTACGAGGATGGAGACAAATGAAGTACACTCCCTGCCCCAAAGGGCTCACGGTCATCTAGGCCAGATGGAGTTTTCCAGCCTGAGAGTGGACTCCCACAGTGCACGGTCTGAACCAATCGCTGGGTCAAAGTCAGCGCTGTCTTAACACATACACGCACAAAGGTATAGAAGAAAATGTTGCTGTGGGACTTTTCACTCAAATGTGTGCACTCATCAGGTTGTAGGCGTTGAGATATATACAGTGGAGAGCAGCAGGTAGGGGGTGGTTGGGACACTGGACTTCCATGGCCGACCAGTTTGAGTCCCAGACCCAGCGGCTTAAAACTCACTCTGGGTGCATGTGCACGTGTGCCCAGAATCCTGAGAGGAGAATGGAGGAGAAGGGATTGCAGCTTGGCCACACCCTCCCAGGGGGGTGATTTCTCACTTTCTATCTCTCTGTCTCTCTAGGGATCACAGGCGTCCAATAGCAAAAATTTCTCAAAAAAAAAAAAAAAAAAAAAAAAAAAAAAAAAAAAAGATATATACTGTGGAATAAAGTAAATAAAATAAGTTTGGAAGTAGCTGGTCTCTTGGGAAATACAGGGACATCTAATCATTTACAAAGAATTCTCACACTACTGCTCTAAGGAATCATCCAGAAACCTCCTGTGGCAACCGCCATCATTACGGCATTTTCTTCAGTGATTCAGAGGGTGGCTGGTTTGTTCAAAGCAGCAGAGCATGGCTGAGGTGTCAGCACTGATGCATCTGCTCCTGGTACGTCCTTGAGTACCAAGGAGCACAAAGATGCTGGTGAGCCAAGAGGATGGAGGAAGAAATGAGCTAGTGAAGCTACACCGTGATGGGGGCTTGGACAGACAGGCGGGACGGGCTAGGATGCAGGGATGCAGAGGTGCAGAAGCCAGCTGGGCCTGTCCGCTGCACCAGGGGCTCTGGAGTTTAGGGCAAGCTGAAGGAGCCAGACAGACCCGGCAGTCAGTCCCCATCTGCCCTGGGCCTTTGGGCACAGAGCGTCTTTGGGCTTTGCTCTCATCTGTAAAATGAAGAAAAAGGCACCAGCCAGCCAGTCTCAGGGAAAACATCCATGAACGATCAGCTACTCCTCCACAGGGATCCAAAGAAAATTCGTAATAAAGTGCCCAAGCGCCACATATGGAGCTAAAAGAAGTCCTATTGCTTCCGCAGAGCCCGGCACAGGTCAGCGGCCCTGGATGCTCGCTGGGTTTTTTGAGCTCAAGAAACTCCGCAGAGAAAGGACAACTAAGCCAGGCCCTTCCACGTGAGAAGAGCAGAAACTACGGCTGACGGCTCAGGGTGGTGGGCTCAGGAGCCGAGCGGGCCCGATGAAGAAGCGAGAGTCGGGCTCAGGAGGCCTCTAAGGAAAAAGTGAGCATTTGGGGAGGAGATAAATGAAGCTTTGAGACGAAGGAACTCACAGTGCTCTCGAAGCTAAGCGTTTTTTACTTTGTTTTTGCTAGAGGAGAGTGCACCAGCCGGAGACAGGAGAAAGCACCTGGCCATGGGGCACGATCACGCAGCAACCCCCCTCTTCCATCTCACCCTCCTCTTGGGATTCTGGGCGTGCACGTGAGCCCAGAAAGCTGTGGGGTCCAGGACCTGAACCATACGGTCAGCCATGTGGGATTCAGCCGCCTTAAACAGGAAGCCAGTCCCAAAGCTAACCTTTTAGAAGCCAAAATACACAGTCACCCTAGAGAAACAGCCCGAGGCCCACATAACTGAAAGTTACTAAATCTAGGGGCAAAAACCTCCATCAGAAAGGTCAGATTTCCAAGTAGAGAAAAGCAGATTCATAGAGAACACCGATGGCCTTGCCACTCTGAGCACCATGCACAGAGAGAGGGCCCCAGGCACCCTCCTCGGGCCTTGCAGGGGTCGGGGCAGCAGGTTAAGGCAGCCCCACCATGGGGAAGGCGGGGGCCCGTGCAGGACCGGACACCTTGGGCTTAAGCCGAGAGCATGTGACACTCTATTTCTCTTTGTTTCTAGTCCGTTCTGGCCAACTGGCCAACTGAACACCTGATCATACTCCGACTTCCCACACAGGCCTGGCTACCATCAAATGCAAATCGTTCCAGCCTCATTTCGGTCAGTAACTTGGCAGTCCAGCAATATCTATGCATTTCCTGAACGGGGTTAGCAAGATGGAGATACTGGCTCTCGTATGCTCATAAAATCTGCCTCTGTGCCTACAGGCCTGAGGGTCATCAGGGAGCGAGGATGTCTGCAGAACTTCTGGAAAAACCCACTACGACCAACGACAGAAGGGAGGGTTGGCAGAGCTGGTCTGGCCACAGCACGTGCAAGTTGACGGGGCAGCTCGTGTGGGCAAGCCAGCTGGCAGGCCTCAGCGGTAAGATGACCGGAAGCGTAGAGAGAGTAGAGGCGATGGGAATGGAGAAACCAAGGAAAATATGAGCCACGTGAAAGGGGTAGAGAGAGGCACTATCTCAGGGACACCATGGGGCTCCTACCTCTATGGGACAAGGAAGAAGGTTGCTGAACCTGGATTTGGTCTGGGACGTGTTCATCTGGGATGACACATATTAACTAAGTCCAATCCAGTGAGTGCTGGGACCATAAAGGTATTCATTACATCACTGGTCACGCCGACCCTGCCACAAGTACCTACGAAGGTATCCACAGGTATCTCTAAAGTGCCAGGTATCGCTCCACCTGTCACTGGGGGTGCTGCCGTCAGAGAGCTCGCAGTCTGGTAGTCAATTTCCCGTCTCAGGTAGTCGGTGCTGGGACGGGGTGGGCACGGACCCAACAGGAACATCTGAAACAATGCCCACTGTGGCAGAGAGAACCAGACTTTTCGAGCCAAAGGCTGTAAATCATTTAAGACATTTATTTACGTATTTGCTTTCCATCTTCACAGCTCACAATGTGGGCTCAACCTAGGAATGAGGTCCATGACAGTCAAATCAAGGCTCACACTGTGTACATCATTTTCAACAGAGAACTGTACATCCTTTTGTCTGTTAACTGTCTCTTCCCTTTTGAAAAAGGAGAATCCATGCTATTTTTTTCACCTTGAATTTGTGAATCCATGGACATGTTGATTTACAAATCAGACATCAACTCATATCTAATTCTACTTCCTTTCATCCTGTAAGTGGTGAAAAGGAAACAGCGCGAGGACTGCGAAATATGATCTTAGCTCCGAGACTGCAGCAACATGCTTAGAAACTCCCAACAATACAATCAAGGAACATGCCAAATCTCTGACAGCACATGGAAAGGCTAACGGCGCACATGGAGGCCAAAACCCCCTAAGGCATTGCTTACGTCAGGACCACACATTTATTCAATTTCATCATCTGGCCCCAAATTTCTCAACTGCAACTCATATTAGCAATGTAACTTTCCATTCACTTAAAACTTTAAAGATTACAAAATCTCAGAGATGATTTTTTTAAAGGCAATATTACAAAGGTAAACAATTCTGGGATATTATTATCTTACAACCCTACTGAAATTTCGAAAAGAGTAACGGCAGGTATTCAAAGTGACAAAAATATTTTAGGGCAACGAAAAATAGAGAATTTTGCAAAGACATAGGTTCTTCTTCAATCACTGGGACAGGGTCAGAGATATGCAGTCAAAAGCACTGAATGGCAGATGTCAAAAACTGCAAAGACAGAAATGAAAAAATGGAAATACAGGGAATAGTAGAGGGCATAATGGTTACATTTCTGGACTCCCACGTAGTCGACTACAGCTCGAGTCCCAGACCTGGTGGCTTATAACTCACCCCGGGCACATGTGTGTACATGCCCAAAGTCCTGAGAGAATGGAGAACGGATTGTGGCGTGGCCATCCCCCCTGGGGGGTAATTTCTCACTTTCTGTCTCTCTGTCTCTCCAGCGAGCACACATGCCCTATAGCAAAAATCTCTCTTAAAAAAGATAGAAATACAGACCTCCTTGGAGCTTATATTTGGGGAAAGAGATACTATAAAATAATAAACCAATAATTAAGTTTAAAAAATAGTGTGTCAGATAGTTGAAAGGCTTCATGAAGAAACTCAAGACAGGGAGAGAAAATGCCAGGAAAGGGGAGGCATTTTACGGACCTGAGATGGCAAGGCTGAGCCGCGAACACCCAGGCAGAGTGAAAAAGCAAGTGCAAAACCTCGGGGGAGGTGCCTGGCATGTTGGTGCGAGAAGCCGCACATGCATCCCACATTCTGTTTCCACAGGCCAAAGATGACTTCAGAACAAGTTCCATTCTAAGCGACTGAAAGGAAAACGCTGGAGGCCAGCCCTGCCACCTAGAGGTTACGGAAGCCCAGATCCTACATGGCCAGCTACGCAGTCTGAATTCCAGATCCAGCGGCTGGAAAAGCATGCCAGGTACCCACATGCCCAAAGTCCCAAAAAGATGGGAAATGGAGGAGAGGGGATTGCAGCATGACCATGCCCCATGGGGGGGTGCATTCTCTCTCTCTCTCTCCCTGGCAAGCACATGTGCCCTCTTGCAAAATTAAAAAAGAAAAGAAAATTGTGGATGCTATTGGGGAAACCCTCATCTCTCCAGAAAGTTGTCCAAACTAACACAATCCCAGCACGAGCTGAGGTTTGACTGGACTCCTTTTTTAACTTCTGACTTCTGTTTTTCCTTTAGCCACTAAGATGAACAAGGAGATGAAAAGTTGTAAATATACTTCCTTCATATAACACCTGTACCCCCCTCCCCTGGAACATGTTCACTTCGTGGGACAATAAACAGTCCAGATTGCCTCGCTCATGAGAAAGAGCCATGTCACTATCACAGTGATTTGTTTAAAGAATCTTGCCCACTGCATAATTAGCCTATAGGTCACCATCTGTCTCCAAGTGCTCATAAAACCAGCCATATGTTGTTTTCATCAAGGGCTGAACTAGACTAGCACACGACCTCCTCCAAGGAAAATGCTACTCACTTTTCTTATGGGGAATGGAGTATTGGGGGACACTTGGTTCTCAGTTGCTACCAAATTTCCTTTGTTTTTAGAAAATTTTTATTTTGTTCTGTTCAAGCTTTGCTCGTGGCTACTAACCAAGGCAATGCTAAAGATCACTAGACATTTCGGAAGGGGTTCCTCCAGGAGACACTGGGTAAACAGACATGAAGCCCCAGAATTTTATTCTTATTCCACGGTTTAACCTGGTGATAAGTAAAACACAAACAAGAAAATATGAGGGTACTTCAAAAAGTTCGTGGAGAAATAGAATTTAAGTATTAGTTTAGTTTGGTGCAGATTTTTTTTTAAACCCACGCACAGGTTTTTCATAGCACACATTGTATATGAACTTTTTGAAAACCCCCTGTATATGTTATAAAGAATTTTCCTGGGCCAGCCCATGGCCTAGTGGTTAAGGGAACTAGATTCCACATGGCAAGTTCTGGTTTGAATCTTGGCCCCAGTCTCTGGAAAAACATGCCAGGTCCGTAAGTGAGTGTATCCAAAATCCTTACAGGATGAAAAAATGGAGGAGAAGGTACGAGACCACTCCCCACTGGCATTCTCCTTCTCTTTCTTCTTTGCGTGTGCCTTCGCTTCCTCACGGTCTCTCACATACTCTCTCTGTC
Source organism: Tupaia tana (assembly GCA_026018925.1). Classification (NCBI taxonomy): domain Eukaryota; kingdom Metazoa; phylum Chordata; class Mammalia; order Scandentia; family Tupaiidae; genus Tupaia; species Tupaia tana. Next base: position 9,500,988 of record JAKSZU010000017.1, on the reverse strand, counting down.
TTTGTCCCTGGCAAGCGCAAGTACCCTCTGGCAATTATAAAAACAATCGATTCTTCCTATCTACTGACAACTGCAGTTTAAAATGCCAAGTCATGGGGCCAGCAGGTGGCTTGGTGGTTAAGGAGCCAGACTTCCACATGGCCAACCACAGTTCGAGTCCCAAACCTGGCAGCTTGAAAACTCACATAGGGCGCATGTGTGTGCATGACTAAAATCCTGAGAGGAGAATGGAGGAGAAGGAACTACAGCCTGGCCATCCTCACTGAGGGATGATTTCTCACTTTCTCTCTCTCTCTCTCTCTCTCTCTCTGGCAAGTGCATGTACCCTATGGTAAAAACCTAAAAAATAAAATAAAATGCCAAGTCATGAAATATCTATTCTTTATCTTTTTGGAGGGAGGGTTTTTGTTGTTGTTGTTTTTGGTTTGGTTTGTTTGTTTTTGTTAAAGGGTACGTGTACTCGCCAGAAAGACAGAGAGAGACAGAAAGCAAGAAATCATCCCCTGGGGGGGATGGCCACACCACAATCCCTTCTCCTCTCAGGATCTTGGGCACACATGCACACGCCCCCGGTGTGAGTTTAAGCCAGGAGTTCCAGCACTCGAACCATGGTCAACTACATGGGAGTCCAGAGACATAGCTATTATGCCATCTGCTGGTTCCATATCAATTCTAAATAAGAATGTTTCCACTCTAAAATATGTAACAATTACTAATGAATTGAATTAAATCATAACTTGAGACCGTATGAAAACTGTCATCAAATACTATTTTGATTTATGAGAACAAATATTCTCAAACTGTTCAACACTGATCACCTCACACTACCCGCCAAGGACTAAACCATCTTAATAAGAAACAGCAGTACAGAATGTTCTAGATTTGGGTTTGGTTTTAGTTCATTCTTAAGCAAACTATGAATAAAAGTAATCCCCAAAATGCGCTTTCAGTTTTAAATTACATGGCAGGAAACACTACAGCAGTCAGGTAACTCAAGAACGTTCGCGTCTCACAATAGAACTGGGTCATCAGAATGGCCTCATAGGTACAGGAAGCCAGCTCTTCCCCGGCTAGCTCCCAGAAGGGCAGGACCGAATACCTCACCGGTGGTCTACAGACTCAAGCATACACTATATTTACAAAACTGGCCACAATGTCATCGTTTTTAAAAAGGCCAAGCGTTTCCTACAAAGCTAACAATTCCACATGACCTGAGAAAGGATATGTTGAACTGAACTAAATAGCAAAGAAAAGAGAAATTGAAATTTTCCAGCTCTTTTGACTTAACCCTTAAATGTCACCGAAAAGAGCCAAACTTTCAAACTTTTCAAGGTTGAGCGCATAAAACCTGAATTGACTTTCTTTCCTTTTCCTTTTCCTTTTTCTTTTTCTTTTTCTTTAGGGAGATTTTTCCTATAGGGTGCATGAACTCGCCAGAGACAGAGAAAGTGAGGGCTGGCCATGCTGCAATCCCTTCTGCTCCATTCTCTTCTTGGAATTTTGGGCACATGTGCACACACACCCGATGTGAGATTCAAACTGCTGGATCTGGGATTCAAAGCATGTCCAGCACCTTAACCACTATGCCACCTTTTGGCCCCCTTCTTTACTTTTTCTAAACTTACTGACATGTAAGGATGGCCAGGGTTCCTCCTGCTAAGTTTCCTTGAAGGCTCTCTTTCCCGTTTGCACCAAGAACACTTATCTCTGTCACAAGCATGGAAGAGAAGACTAATTCTCATGGCGTTTTGAACAGTTACCCCTCAGAGATCTTGAATGTTCTTGCAGAAACCTTTTCACTTGCAGAGTTTTAGGAGTCGGTCACATGAGGAATGTATCCACTCTATCAGGGCCTTATACCCTTCACCGTGAGCTGTGGTGGTTTATCCAAAGGCCCTATCCAGATTTCTCTCCCTCCCCCATGGCAATGCCCTGGCGAGTCATGGTGGAAAGAAACAGCGGTGTCATCTAAGGTCAGAGACAGGCCCAGCTTCCAACGCCGGCTCACACTTCCCTTTCAATGCTGGTTTCATCTTTTCTAAAGGGAATGCCATCTGCTCACCCTTATTTAGGGTAACTGTGACTATTAAGCAAAAGAGAGTTTAGCCAGGGATAGGACCCCCACAAGGGACACATGGTAAATGAAAACATTACTAAGGAAGTTAGAGATCATTAGGTCCAACCACACCCAGTTTTCATAATCCAGTTAAAGGAGTCTTTGCCCACTGTCCAATGCACGGAAATCTATTTAAGTGAAAAGGGCCACCACAAAGATCGAAAGCTACCAGGTAAGAAGAGCGGGAGCAGGAATGCTTTGGGCTGAGGAAATGCAGGACCTGAGAGGTCCCAGCAGGGTCGAGGCTGGATCATAGAGCAGTGGTGGAGGGCAGCTGGGGGCTCACTTAAATGACAGAGGGGCAGAGCTCTCGAATCCCTTTGCAAAAAACAGCTCATGACACAGATGCTCACTATGTAGTGGTAAGTTTTTTTTTTTTCCTAAATAATTATTTATCTATCCGGTTCCATTGGTTGTTGTTATTATTTTTTAATATGACCAGAAAGAGACAGACAGAAAGAGAAAGGTAAAGTGAGAAAGCAAGCCTCCAGGTCCAGGACTCAAACTGCAGTCGGCCACATGGGAGTCCAGTGCCTCGACCACCAGGCCACCTGCCAGCCCCTGTAGTGTTAAATTTTTAAAAATAAAGTACTAGGGCCAGCCCCACAGTGCAGTGGTTAAACATCCCACAAAGGAAGATCCCACATGGCTGACCTGGACCTAAAGCCTGGCCCCATAGGCGGTGAGCACAGGGACCCAGAGCAAATTTAGAAAGAGAATATGCGAACGCTGGGGTTGAAAAAAGGAATGCCACTGCTTCTGTCTTCTGTGTTAACAGAAATATGAAAATGCCTTATTTTCAAGTTGAATTTTAGGTTTTAGATTTTATCTTTAAGCACAATATAAAATAATTTTTCTACCTCCATGATTAACGGATGTAGAGACTTAATAAAATGCAGTAAGGGGGCCAGGTGGTAGTGCAGCGATAAATGTGACATTCTGTGAAGTAGTACCACATGGGAAGGTTCCTGGTTCAAGTCTAGAGACCTCCTCAAGGATGCTGGGTACACACATGTCCATCATCAGGGCTTAGCTGTCCCTGGGGGTAGAACATGGCAGCAAGACCCATTGGGAGGGTCTCTATTTCTCTCTGTCTCTCTCTTGCTCAAGGAAGAAATAAATGATGTTTTTAAAATGCAGTAACTAGGTGGGACCAGCATTGGCGTAATGGCTATGTTGCTGGACTCCCATGTAGTCAACCACGGTTCGAGTCCTGGACCTGGTGCCTTAAACTCATGCCGGGTACATGTGTGTATGTGCCCAAAATCCCGAGAGAAGGGATTGTGGCACAGCCATCCTCCCTGGGGGGAGATTTCTTGCTTTCTATCTCTGTGGCGAATGCATGTGCCCTATAGCAAAAACTTCTCCAAAAAAAAAAAAAGGGAAGTAACTAGGTAAATACTTTTTAAAAAAAATCACTATTACTCGTGACTTTTTTTTTAAAATCGAAGCACCTAGATAATTAAAGATTATCAGCATAGTCAAATAATCTAATCTAGTTACATACAATGATGTTATTTTTAGTTCCCTATTTTTTTAAGCCTTCCTATATGGGATTGCCCCACAAAACATTGTGTTTTTCCACTTGTCCCCAATCAGTCCCCTCAACAATCTGTCTCCTCTCTTCTCCTCTTAGGATTTTGGGCACACACACACATGTCCAGTGTGTTTTTCAAGACACTGGGTTCAGGACTTCAATCATGTAGTCAGCCATGTGGGATCCAGCCTGCTTAACCGCTATGCCACCTCGCTGGCTCACATAATCTATTTAAGACTTACAAAGTACCGAAAATTTCTCCCCAGAAGAAACTGATACACTGACTAAAATGCCCAAGAGTCTTGTCAACCAGAATCCTCAAATGTTCCTCCTCCCAAAATTCCAAGTCCCCTCATTACTTGGCTTCTTCAAGCCCAAAGGCCTCTTGGGCTGTTGAATACACACCTTCCCCCAACAGCTCACTCCCACACCAACCTCGATGCCTGTGTGACCATGGCCTACCATGACATGAGTGATGTCATTTGCCAACATTCCTTAACCCAAGTAATACCGGGTCCCCTTGCTGGAGCCCTGTAATGTACCAACTTACACTGTTTGCCTCATTTGACAGGCCCATTAGGGGACAGATGGCAGCAATGATGACACACTAAGGACAGTTGGATGCCCAGGAGAAAGAAAGGAGAAGCCAACACGCCTGGCCGGTAGGGGCACCGGCTGTGGAGTCTGACTCTTCCAGCTCAAGTCCAGATTTTCTGAATTTACGGTCTGTGCCAACTTGATGATTCCACTGCTCTAGAAATGGAGCTCCTCTGAGGGCTACATCGTAGCGTGCTTGTGATGGTAAGAAAGACAGAGCTGGGACCAGCAGTTAGCGTAATGGCTATGTCGCTGGACTCCCACGTAGTCGACCGCGGTTCGAGTCCCGGACCCAGCAGCTTAAACTCACGCCGGGCGCGTGTGCGTGCGTGCCCAAGATCCCGAGAGGGGAATGGAGGAGAAGGGATTGCAGTGTGGCCATCCCCCCTAGGGGGTGATTTCCTGCTTTCTATCTCTCGTCTCTCTCTGGCTGTCTGGCAAGCGCACGCGCCCTATAGCAAAAACCTCTCCAAAAAAAGAAAAAAAAAAAAAAAAAAAGAAAGACAGAGCTGAGGGGAGTACCTGGGGAGGTCCTCGACACGGTGCCTGGCACGTGGTGAGCACAGTGAACGGTAGCTACTCTTAGAGACCCAGGAGTATCCTCGGAAAATCGAGATCATTCATTCTAGATCAGTCCCCTTCGAGCAGCTGCTGCATCAGGTGAGATCACAAGTTGGACAAGATTTTTGTTTTCAGAGAGTTCATTAGAAAAGTGAAATTTATTTTAGGAAAGGAATGCAAACAGTGATACAGAATTAATCAGTTATGCAAAGCGGTGTGGTCAGGAGGCTGCCCCTAGTCTCCTAGAACCTCCTCCTGAGACGTGAACTTGTAATATGAGCCAGAAAACCCATCACCTTTAGACCGCAGAGCCAATAGCGTGCAAAGGAGGTTATTCACGGGACCCCCAAAAACACTTTTAAATAATCCTGGAGTGATATTCAGTGCATCTCTTAAAAGATGAAGCCCCCTCCTCGCTCTTCCCTGGGACTTTTTTCTTTGATTTACCCTGTATTGATTCATATTTATCACATGGCAAGGTCTGTGCTGGGCTCCAGGGACACAGACGTAAGCAAGGCAGGGGTCACAGTCCCTCTCCCTTTTTGAAGGCTGAGAAGTTTCTATTTTATTTAGGAAATGCACAACCCCTGGGAGCCGAGATTTTAAAAATTCACAGCAGAGGAGGTGTACAGACAGGCCCGCGAGCTATAGCCGTGCACCAGCACCGACAGCGGCTCGGGCCATGCTGCGGCCACAGGAGCAAACAAAATGGTGCGACCCCCCAGACCGAACATCCCCGGGGGCTCCCCTTCCAGTCCGGGAGCGCTGCCTTCCTCTTAGACCATTGGCCACAGAAGACACAGCACCTGCTCTCTCAGGGGGACACCTCCCCCACACTTGCTTGCAGATGCAAAGCCAGCTCTCGTCCCCCCATCCTCCCTGGTCCTGCCCTCACCATCTCTGGAACCTTCTTTCTTCCCACTTGCCTACTGCATGCCTCCCACCGTGAGTGGGAGCTTCTAGAGAGTAACGAAGGTCTGTTTCCACCTGTACACGCCCCACCGCGCTGACTGCACTGCCCCGTGCCATTGAGCGCACACGCACACCCCGGATGCAGTCACCAATGCCAAGGAAATAAGGAACCACAGGCCGGGCGGAGTGGGGTGGGGTTGGCAGCTGCTCTCCTCCACACAGAACTGCCACAGCGAAACCGCTGCTGCCCACAGGTCCCCAGAGAGGGCATGACTGCAGCCTGACATCCTTGACCATCCTCCACTCCCAGGGAGCCCGGGCCGGCGCGGTCCCCCGGTTCAGTCTCCAGCCTCGCCTCGTCCTCTTCCATGCTCTTCTTCCTTTATCAGAACCACCACGAAACTCCACTGGGAGATGGAAAACAATTCTCCACCTCCACAAACCTACATCCCAGGGCAGCACATCACAGGAGAGTCCGGAGCAATCGAAGATCTGGGGCCCTGAACCACTGGGTAAGCGGAGAGCTCGGTACCAGCCTCATGGTCTGCTTTGAAAATGCCAGACGGGGCCAGCAGGGGGTGCAGTCTTTAAGGCACCAGACTCCCACATGGCTGACGGCGGTTTGAGTCCAGGACCTGGTGGCTTGAAACTCACGGCAAGCGCGTGTATGTGCATGCGCAAATCCTAAGGGGAGAATAGAGGAGAAGGGATTGCGGCGTGACCATCCCCTTTGGAAGGTCATTTCTCACTTTCTGTCTCTCTGGTGAGCGCACAACCCCTGTAGCAAAATCTCTCAAAACAAAAGAAAACCCAGACAGAGCTGAGTAAATGTTTAACCAAAGACCAGGGCTCCGTTTGCTATTCAGTTTGATTATTTTTTAACCACTTATTTGAAATAACATTGTTATTAGTTTTCCCAGTAAAACTGTAAGATAACAAGGCAGACCAGAAAATTGCTGTACCAGAATGCACTTCGGCACATGGCTTTCACACACGGCTCTCACTCCCCATCGCCAGCCTGCCTCTCCCCAGTCACCTTGCACAGCGCCAGGACCGCGTGGGCACAGCCATGGCAGGCCAGGGCGCCAAGATGTGTTTATGCAAGTCAGATCTTTCTAAACCCCATGAAGGGTGAAAACAAAGACAAAACAGCAAATAATTTTATCTCATTTAGTATGTGAAATTTTATGTAAACTTTTATATGAAATGTTTCCACATATTTGTATGAGACACCACATAAAGATTTAACTTCTATAATCTAAAAGGATGTTTAAATCATCCTTTCAAAGAATTAACATGTCCATAAAATACAACGATGGCTAGGATGTATGCTCTGTGACATTTGAACAGTATACAAGAGCACTTTTTTTCCCCCATTACTGACTTTCTCCAAGTTTTTCTCTAGGAAGAAAACTTCCTTACCTATTTATCTAGAGAAAATATAAATATTAGTTGAAATCAGAATTTCCATGATCCTTTTTAAGAAAAATAAGCTCTTGCTCACCCTATGAACACACGTTTCTATGAAGGTCTCACATGTCTGAGAAACTGTTCTGGGTGCTCCCACCCACTGCAGTCAGGTTGCTGCGGATGGGGGCTGATGTGATGGACTGCACAGTCGGGATCCGCCGACCGCCATGCCATGGTGAGGGAGACACCATCTCACCCAGACTGCATGCCCGAGACGCCCGGCTGACCTTTGGTCTCCTGCACACTGTGGAAGGCCGTGCGGACAGAATTCCTCTGGGCTCCACTTCCACGGCGAGCTGAGAGCCTATCTTCAATCTGCCATCACAGAGAAATGGGGGACAGTGGGACACGCCACTCTGAGGAGGCAGGCTACTGAGGGCAGAGACGAGGAGACAACATGACCCCTGACCCTTCTACCCCAAACACCAAGACAGTAGCCAGACACTGCAGGGCAGATGATCAAAAGAAACTGGGAAAAATGGCCTATTCATTGGTAAACAGAGATCTATTTGATTTTAAAATCAAACCACAGAATTGTTAATGACTGAGTATGAAAGCCTATTTTTTTCATTGAAAAATGAGAAACTGCTACTTAAGAATATTTATAGTGCCAACCAGGTGAAGATGGCTATAGAAAGAATTTCCTCTCTGCAGCCCACACAGGGATTATGAAATTTAAGGCCAGCATTATCAGATTCCTGTAGTTTTTTCCCACCTCTCTCTTTTTTTTTTTTTTTTTAAGAATTATTTTATTTGGGGCCGGCAGGTGGCATGGTGGTTAAGGGCACTAGACTCTCACATGGTTGACTACGGTTCAAGTCCCGGACCTGGAGGCATGTTTTCTCTTTCTTCCTCCCTTGGTCCCTCTCTGGTCAAATTAAAATAAATAAATGAATAAAGAAAGTTAATTAAAATATTTCTTTTCTAAAAGAAATATTTTAATTAACTTTCTTTATTATTATTACTTTCCAGTTTGATCAGAGAGAAACAGAGAGAGAGCGAGAGAATGAGAAAGCAAGTCACCAGGACCAGGACTTGAACTGCAGTCGGCCATGTGGGAGTCCAGCGCCTTTGACCACCATGCCACCTGCCAGTCCCCTCAGCCTCTAATTTCTGTGGAGAACACAAGATTCTGATTAGAGCTCTACTTTTCCCTCCCTACTGTCTTTTCTCAAACCCCTCCAGCTCTGGTCAAAGTTAATGACTTCAATCTGGAAGCACAAACTGACCATTAGAAACCCAGAGCCAATAAACAGGACCAGCAGGTGGTGTTGTGGTTAAGGTGCTGGACACTCGCACATGGCTGACTGCAGTTCAAGTCCTGGATCTGGCAGCTTGCTTTCTCACTTTCCCTCCCTCTCTGTGTGTGCTTAGTTCGAGTTCTGGACCTGGCCGCTTGCTTCCTCACTTTCTCTTTCGCTCTGTCTCTCTCTGTTCAAATTAAAATAATAATAATAATAACAAATGGAAATAAATAAATAAATAAGTATTTAAAAAAAGAAAGTAACCCAGAGCCAATAAAAAGGGCAAGAAAAATAAACTGCAAAGAGTTGTTGATGCTGAAGTGCCCACCATGCTCTGATATGAAAAGAAGGACTTGTTTGGAGGGACTCCTCCTTTTTGACTTTCATTTTCTTAGATTTGTGTAGAGGGCCAGACAGTGGCATAGTGGTTAAGGAGAAAGGATCCTACATGGCTGACTGCACAGTTCAAGCCCTGGACCCAGTGGCTTAGAAAACACACCAGGCCCACGCACATGCCCGAAATCCCAAGAGGAGAAGGAAGGAGAACAAACTGCAGTGTGGCCATGGGGAACTTTCTCACTCTGCCGCTCTCTCTGGTGAATGCATACTCCCTATAGCAAAAAATAAAAAAATAAAAATAAATCTGTATAGAATAAATGATGACCACAAGATCTTTCATGAACATATAACAGGGCCAGGTGGTACAGTGGTGGCACAACTGTTCCGGATGGGAAAGGTCCTGTGTTTGTGTCTTGCGACTGCCCTGTACATGCCAGGTGCACACTCACGCCCGTGATCCGGGCTCGCTCCGGCTGGGGGTGGACTGCGGCATGGAGTCCCTGTTAGGAGTGTCTATCTCTGGTTCTCTCTCTCTCTCTTGCTCTCTCTCTCTTTGGAAATAAGTAAAGAAGTTTTTTTAAATAACAGAAGCATATAAATTACAGAAATGAGAAAACCTTTCTGAACACACAGCAAAGCACCAATTGAAGGCCAGGGGCTTGGTCACAAACCCAACTTCTCAGTGAGAAAAAGCTGACCCACCTCAGAATGCCATTGTTTCTTGTTTTAATTTTGCCATTTTTAAATATAAAAGCTATAAAAATTTCAGGTTGTTTTCCTCAAGCTGTAATTTAACAGTGACTTCTGGGAAACGATCGGTGAGCTCTAGATTCTGAGGGCTTAGTTGTGTACAGTTAAATTACAAAAGCAGGCAAATGTTACACACAATTCAGATTTACTTATTTTTTAATCTATGACCTTTCCTGGGACCAGCAGTTGGCGTAATGGCTATGTCGCTGGACTTCCACGTAGTCGATGTGGTTCAAGTCCTGGACCCCGTGGCTTAAACTCACGCCAGGTGTATGTGCGTGCGTACCCAAGATCCCGAGAGGAGAATGGAGGAGAAGGGATTGGGGCGTGGTCATCCCCCTTGGGGGGTGATTTCTCGCTTTCTGTCTCTCTGTCTCTCTCTTTCTGGCAAGCGCATGTGCCCTATAGCAAAAACCTCTCAAAAAAAAAAAAAAAATCTATGAACTTTCCTAGATATGTATCGCTCCTTAATAATGCTTTTCATATCTTCATTTTTAATTCAGGACCAATATTTCTAATAGTTTTTCCTAGAATACATTTCAGTCCCTTTTTTTTTTTTTTTTTTTTTTTGGAGAGGTTTTTCGCTATAGGGCGCGTGCGCTCGCCAGACAGACAGAGAGAGACATAGAGACAGAAAGCGAGAAATCACCCCCCAGGGGGGATGGTCACGCCGCAATCCCTTCTCCTCCATTCTCCTCTCGGGATCTTGGGCATGCACGCACACGCGCCCGGTGTGAGTTGTAAGCCACCGGGTCCGAGACGCGAACCGCGGTCGACCACGTGGGAGTCCAGCGACATAGCCATTACGCTAACTCAGTCCCTTTTTATTTTAAGAGAGATTTTTGCTATAGGGCACACATGCTTGCTGGAGAGACAGACAGTGAGAAGTCACCCCCTGGGAGTGTGGGATAGCCATGCCACAATCCCTTCTCCTGGGATCTCGGGCACACACACAATGCACCTGGCATGAGGAACGCCATCGTCGCTAACGCAGAGCCCAGTTGGTTATCACCACTAAGTGCAAAAACGGATAATCAGAGTCAGGAGAGCTCCAGTCTCCCCCGGGAAAGCCTACGTCTCACAGCACGTTCTGAACCCTCTGTCTTCTGGGCAACTCGGTTCTGTTCTCCTGGCCCTTTCATCTCAATCCTGACGGCTAATCCCTCTGTAGAGTATTAATTACTCTGTCACAATTCCATTACTCCACAAATGAGAACAACGCAGGCAATGAAGTTCAAAATGGATTAATGTGTTATTTATTGTATGAACAACTTAACATTCTGTAATTGCATCCTCAGCATGGATTTTGTTGCACATTAAAAAGAAAAAGGTAATTCCTTCCCTTTGTCTTCAGCTCCGCTATCTAATTTTTTGTAAGCACTAGAAATATTTCAAAGTAACCTGTGCAGCCAGTAACTTGCCTATAAATATGATTTTTGTCTATGAGGTCCATTGCATGAAAACAACGTAGTCAGTTTTCACAAGACCAGCTAGAAGCTGTGGTCACTTTGGGGCCCAGAAGAGAACAGCTCAGGGCTGCCAGGAGGGTGAGCCCTAATGCTGGAATCCCATTCCAGCTATGCTGCCATCTAGGTCTAAGTTCACACGATGCACGAATAAGGAGAATGATATGAAGAGTGTGCAGAAGACTTCGCTTTCCATCTCACAGCCAGTGGAAGAGGCGTTCACCCCAGGCCAACCTGCCACAGATCTGAGCCCGAGTCTCATCGCCAGGAAGTGCCCAGTGATCTCAACACCAAGCTGAAAATCTCAAGTCTCGGCACAAACAATTCTGCCCAACAACTGTTATGAAGAGTCCCTTGAGGGACCAGCAGATGGCGTAATGGCTATGTCGCTGGACTCCCATGTAGTCAACCATGGTCGAGTCCAGGACCTGGTGATTTGTCACACCAGGTGCATGTGCATGCGTGTTCAAGATCCCGAGAGGAGAAGGGATTGTGACGTGGCCATCCCCCCTGGGGGGTGATTTCTCGCTTTCTGTCTCTCTGTCTCTCTCTTTCTTTCTGGCGAGCGCATGTGCCCTATAGCAAAAACCTCTCAAAGAAAAAAAAGTCCTTACTGAGGCCAGCAGCTGGCGTGGTGGTTTCGGTACAGGATCCTACATGGCTGACCGCTGTGTTCAAGTACAGACTCAGCAGCTTGAAAAACACACCAGGTGCATACTGAGTGTGTGCCCAAATCCTGAGAGGAAAACAGAGCAGAAGGGACTGTAGTAAGACCATACTCCCTGGGGGGCAGGTGTGATTTCTCGCTGTCTCATTCTGTCTCTCTCTGGGGAGCATATGCACCCTATTCTAAAAATTCTTTAAAAAAATAAAAAGACATTTTAGAAAAAACTATACTATTCTTCATCATTGTTTTTTTTTTTTTAAGGGCACTTGTGCTCACTGGAGAGAGAGCGATAGAAAGCAAGAAATCGCCCCCCAGAGGCCATGGCCATGCTGTAATCCCTTCTCCTTCATTCTCCTCTCAGGATTTTGGGCATGCATGCACATGCGCCCGACATGAGTTTGAAGTCACTGGGTCTGGGACTCGAACAGCAGTCAGCCATGTGAGAATCCAGTGACGTAACCATTACGCCATCTGCTGTTCACTATAGTTTTCTTTTTAAATATAGGTAAAACCTGGGTTGGTCCTGTGGTCTCATGGTTGACAGAGCTGAAGCCCGCCTGGCCAGCCACGTGGTTTGTGCCTCAGATCCGGTGGCTAGAGAAACACCCTGGGCGCATGTGGCCAAAATCCCAACGGGATGAACAAATGGAGAAGGGACTGCAGTGTGACCATGACCACCAGAGGGTGCTTTCTCCTCTCTCTCTTTAGTGAGTTCACTTTGCCCTCTGGCAAATTTAAAAAAAAAACCTACGTAAAACCGCTTTCGATCCATTTAAAAGCGGTACTCTGAAAATGTGGCCATGGAATACAGCTCTCACTTTTTCTCCTTTCTCTCCTTCTAGTAACCATCAGAGACACTTTGGAAAAATTCAACCTTTCCCATTAAGTGCCTTCTCAGTGTGAGGAAACCAGATTTGCTGCAGGCCTTTTGCAATTTTTGAGCCAGGGCATCGTTTCCAAGGTAACAAGTGTAAAACAGGCACAGATAGGTCTAGCATATTTAATATGTAGATGAACTAGGTCACTCTAGTATCTCACTAACAGGCAGGAATACAGACGAAGGCCTTCTATTCTTCCATCTCCCTTCACGCCAGAAGAATTTATTTGGGGCTTTTACGACAGATACAATGATTCTCCTTTGGCAACGCGGTCTCCAAAATACAAAACTCTGAAGAGTTTGTTCCCGTTAATCAAGCGAGAAGCAGCTTCTGTGGAGAAAGGCTGAGCAGACAGGAAAAGGGGTCCCGAAGCACTGAATCTAATTCTGGACACTTGTTCCTGCCATCTCCGACAGACACAGAACAAGGGCATGCACACGCACCCGTGCCCGCTCTGCACACGACCACATGTCAGAGAGCACTCCCGTCCGACCTTCCCACCAAGCCACGGCCCACCACAAACCCGTGGTTCGCTGCAGGTCCCGGGCTGCAGGGTGGACCTGGGCTTTTAAATGTTACAGGGAAGCCAGAGAGGCCCTGCTCCACCCTGGGAGGAGGGCACTGGCAGTTGAGGCAGACAGGCTGAAAGTCAAAGGGAGAGGGGCCGAGGGAGCGCAGTCCCCCTCTGAGGGGTATCCCCGAGAGCCAGAGGCCAGCGTGCAGCCAGCCTCGCACGTGCCCAGGCTGCTCTGAGGTCGGGCAGGGACAGCCAGAGCACGTCCCTGTAGCTATGAAAGCAGACAGGTGCTGGAGTGCAGGGGCAAAGGCCACGAAGAGACACTGAGCATGTGACCAATTGGAGAGCCCACGGTAGACAGGCAGGAGAGGCTCCCACACTGCGCTGAGCTGGAGCACCTGGGTGCCATGACTTCAGTGTCTTCCTCGCAAACAAAGGCCCGTTGTGTTTTCCTGGGGCTGAGCTGCCAATTTGTCTCACACCTTCTAAAGAAACCTAATTATTAGTCTCTTCCTGGCCCTCTGCCTTCCTCTCAGCCTAGGGAGGAGCAGACAAATCTTTCAGCACTTTATAGAAGGTGGGAGGGTGGAGGAGACAGCAGTGAGCCCGGGGCAGGCGGCTTCCCACCCAGACCCCAGCGAGGCCAGCCAGGCACACGCCTCTCTGTGAAGGCCACGGGGTCACAAAGCACACCCATTCCATATCTTCTCCGGCCTTCTCCTGAAGGTGTGGCCTCACTTCCTGTCCTGTCCTTCCACTCGGAGTTCTTACGTGAAACCCAGCTGTCCCCGCTCAGGACAGATTTGTTCGGGCTACTCACTTTTCAAAGTCCTTTCATTTTCCCCTTTGGGACAAGTGGCTGTGTCTCAAGAAGTTCAAACAGGATTAATGTCATCACGGCCTGCCACAGTGGTGTATGCTGCTAAGACACTGCTCCACAGGCCAGGGCCACATGGGAGGCCAGGGTGCAGGTCTAACAACCAGGCACAGTGGGGTGCACATGTAATCCCAGCCACTAGGGGAGGCTGAAGCAAATTTGAGGCTGGCCAGGGCAACCTTGCAGACACTGTCTGAAAAAGAGCTGGACATGGGGGTGCATGCTACATGCAGAGACAGTGTGATTGCAATGCTGAGACCTTTTTAAAAATACAAATAAATATACTGGGGCCAGCAGGTACATGGAGGTTAAGGTGCTGGATCCCACAAGACGGACTCCACAGTTTGTGTTCCAGACTCTGCAGCCTCAAGAACACACTAGGGTGGGAGGTCGGGGGTGGGAGGGGTGTGCATGCCCAGAATCTCAGCAGGAAAATGAAGGAGAACGGATTGTGACATGGCCACTCCCTCGGGGGGTGATTTCCCACTTTCTCTCTCTCTATCTCGCTCTCTTTCTCTGTCTCTGACATGCAAGTGCACGTGCCCTATGGCATTAGGATTCCAAAATATTACTGAGCCTTTTGTTTTTTTGAGAGAGAGATTTTTTTCTATAGGGCATATGCACTCATTGAGAGATAGAGAGACAGAAAGCAAGAAATCACCTCCCGGGGGATGGCACTCTGCAATCCTTTCTCCTCTATTCTTCTCTCAGGACTTTGGTCACATGTGCACACGCGCCTGGTGTGAGTTTTAAGCTGCTGGGTCTGGGACTTGAACCGTGGTCGACTATGTGGGAGTCCAGCAATGTAACCAATACAGCATCTGCTGGTCCCATCACTGAGCCTTTTAAATGAGTCAACTGCATCAGTATCACATGACTGGGGAGACCACCAATGGAGGCTGCACAGGATCACAGAAACTAGTTTCTGCCTTATGTATTATAAAGTTAAAAAAAGAACAGTGCTGGGGCCGGCAGGTGGCGTGGTAGTTAGGGCCCCTGGACTCCCACATGGCTGACCTTGGTTCAAATCTTGGACCTGGCAGCTTGCTTTCTCACTTTTTCTCTCTCTCTCTTTTTCTGTCCCTCTCTGGTCAAATTAAAAAATAAGTAAATAAATAAAGTTAAATCAAATAATTCTTGAAAAATAAAAAGGCAGTGTTGAGTGTTCATTTTAATTATAAAAAAGAAAGTTAACAACCTACTTTTCTGTTTCTGAGTCTGCCACTTCTGAAAAGGAACATTTTAAATCGCCATGGTCTATTTTTTAAAGAATCTCTTTTCTCGTCTCTTGCTTTGAATGCATCTAATATAATTTCTCCTCTCTTCCATAGGTCCTTCAATTTATTGCTACTCGCTGTTGCAAAAATCTAGTTTCCTCATCATTTCCAATGCTTGAAAATAAAGGACAAATATAATAAGATTAAACAATGGAAAAAGGAAGCCAAAGAAAATCCACTTACGATATTCAAAGAGATAATCTTGTCCTGCAGCCTATTTATCTGTCCTAAAAGAGCTTTACCAAAGGGAATTTCAAGCTCTACAATAACCTGCCTGCCTTGGAAGATTTCAAATGTTGTTTCTCTAATGTGAACACTGAAATAAAGTCACTGAGTTTATATTTAATAACCTCTTACATTTGTAGGGTACTTTCTTTTTTTCTTTTTTTTTTTTTTTTTTTGGAGAGATTTTCACTATAGGGCGCGTGTGCTCGCCAGACAGAGAGAGACATAGAGACAGAAAGCGAGAAATCACCCCCCAGGGGGGATGGCCACGCTGCAATCCCTTCTCCTCCATTCTCCTCTCGGGATCTTGGGTACACATGCACAAGCGCCTGGCGTGAGTTTTTAAGCCACCAGGTCCGGGACGCGAACCGCCGTCGACTACGTGGGAATCCAGCGACATAGCTATTATACGCTAACTGCTGGTTCCCGGTACTTTGTTTTTTAAAGGGTCTCCATTTATAATGTATCATATTATCCTTTTATGAAAAGAATAGAATAAAAAAAAAAAAAAAAAAACCTCTAGAAGGTTAGCTGGAAGGTCAGACTCTGGCCTAGTGTTTAAGGAAGCTTGTTCCCACATGGCCAAATGCGTCGTTCACATCCTGGACCAGCGGTTGAAAAACACTCCAGGTGCATATGTGAACATACCCAAAATTCTGAAAGGAGGGAGAGATGCAGGAGAAGGGACTGCAGTGTGACTCTGCCCCAAGGGGGTGCTTTCTCACTGGGTTAGCCATGGCCTGGTGGTGAAGGCAGTGGACCCCACATGGCCAACCATGCAGTTCGAGCCCCGGACCAAGTGGCTTGAAAACATGCTGGGCACATGTGTAAATGTGCTCGAAATCCCAAGGGGAGGGGAGGGGGAAGTGAAGGGGAGGGGGACTGTGGCAAGACCATTCCCCATGGGGGGTGCTTTCTCGCTTTCCCTTCCCTCCTCACCTAGTGCTGCGCCTTCTGGCAACATTTAAAAAGTAAATACGTGAGGGAACCAGCAGTTAGCGTAATGGCTATGTCGCTGGACTCCCACGTAGTCGACCGTGGTTCGCGTCTCGGACCCGGTGGCTTACAACTCATGCCGGGCGCGTGTGCATGCGTGCCCAAGATCCCGAGAGGAGAATGGAGGAGAAGGGATTGCGGCGTGACCATCCCCCCTGGGGGGTGATTTCTCACTTTCTGTCTCTATGTCTCTCTCTCTGTCTGTCTGGCGAGCGCACACGCCCTATAGCGAAAAAACCTCTCCAAAAAAAAAAAAAAAAAAAGTAAATACGTGAATAAAAATTGGCTATAAATTAAACTATGATTACATTGTAGAGGTGAGAAGATTGAGGCCCAGAGTAAGTGAGAGATATAGAGGGTGATACACAGCGAGGTGGGGCACTATTAGGACTGAACTCCACACCTCTGACCCCTAATCCAGGGCTTGCTCCAATATGCGCCTTTTCTGTGCTCTCTGCCAGGGAAGAAGGTTCACCCCGGCTGGTCCATGCTGGGAAGGACACCTAAGGTATTCATGCCAGACCGCCAAACACCACCACGCCGTGAGCTCCTGAACAGTGAGCACTGCTAGGCAGATCGGGGTGAGCGATATTTTTGCATAATATTTCTCACGGGCCAACTAGTCTCCTGGAACTAAGACGCCCCTAGTCTGCAGGCAGGACTGAGTCCCCGTGTGGGTGCTCAGCAGTCAGATCACTGGCCTGACTTAGAAAAGAGGCCGGAAACACTCCCGGTCCTTCCCTTCACTTAAGGCCTCTGACGATGGTTATAACAGACAAAGGAAAGAGAGAGGGCAATTACTGGGAATCTAATTCCCTATAAACACCAATTTGGAGTAATTGAAGAGGGGGGTGAGGGGTGCTCTTCCTCCCTCCTTAGCAGGATTTCTTTACGTTGGTTGGATAATTGCTTCCGTTCTCCCAGTGCCTCGACCACAACTGGGGACAAGCACGTCAATCTCGTGGAGACGACCGGAATTAGGCTCAGGACGGAAACTCGGTAATGGAATTAACTTTTCAGCAACCATGTCATGGCACGAGTTTTCATTACCTTGTGTTAAGTGTGTTTTCTCCAAACAAGGTGCAAAAATATTGGTGCAAAATAAACCGAATCCCCTAGCAGGCTCGGCCAGGTCAGCAGAAGTACTTCATGGGAACGTGGCAATGAAGGTGAGGGTTTATCGTCCCTCTCGTTTTCTTTTTCTTTTTAAGAATCTGCTGAGATCTTTCAGCAGCACACCAAGCTCCACTGACACTGTCGCTCCCGTGCTGCAACCACAGGCAAGGAGCCTCCAAAGATCAGCCTTACTCTCAGCACCCCGGGCGGCATTACGTGATTACAACCCTGCTGTGCAGGCAGGCCCTCAGCACAGGCCAGGAAATGAAGCCCATCACCTCCACTTCACATCCTATCACATTAACAAGCCTTCAACCCATGGTCTCCAGCTCTTCCTGCCTCGCTCTCATTGGCCAAGCAACTTGTACAATGAACGCAGTACCACAGGTGCGGTCACGCGGGATAAGGGCCAGAGCCAGGAAGCTGCCGGACAAAGGAAGGGAACGAACTCAGGTTTACACCAATGTCTGTGGGTGCTGGGCACGACACCCATCACTGCCACTATTTCACCTCACCTAACTTCCAGAAAACGCTGTAAGGAGTTACCCCATCTTACAGATGAGAAAACCAAGGCTCAAGAGATGAGTTAGCCTGCTCAAGGACAGTGTGCTGACCAGTGTCACACTGAACACAGCTCAGACGAACTCCAAGTCTAGTGTGATCTCTATCATGACCTAAATCGGGTCCCTTAATGGAAAGGTTAGGTCCCAGCACTGACAGACTGGAGCTGATCTCCAATAAACTTAGACCTGACTGGGATCTAACCTGCGCCTTCCAGGCCTGGGCCACTCTGGGCCTTGAATACTCTGGCAATGCAGTTGAACCTGATCTTGGACTCCGACATATACCCAGATAGACCAAACCGCCCTTCCCACAAAACTCCCATGACCCGCCCTAAACCACGTCAACTCCTATTTGCTATCCCAAACATATTAGATATTGACAAGCTTCAGACACTTAATTCCCTTTAATTTGGGTTTCATCAAATTTATAAGATATTAACTATGAAATAAGTTTGACAAGATAGTAGCCATGAATATTTTTAAAAGAATTATTTAATTTAATTTTATTGATTTACTTTAATTTGACCAGAGAGGGACAGAGAAAGAGAGAGATTGTGAGCGAGAAAGCAAGCCACCAGGTCTGGGACCTGCATGGTTGCCCATGTGGGAGTCCAGCGCTCTTAACCACCACACCACCTGCCAGCCCCATAGCCAAGAAATGTTGAGATCTTCTTTTTTCTTTTTTATGGTCAGAGGGTTTGTGCACTAGCTAGAGAGAGAGGGAGGAAGAGAGAGAAAGAGGGAGAAGAGAGAGAAAGCACCCCCCATGGTGGTGACATAGGCAGTCATGCTGCATCAGATTTGGGGCACACGTGCAAATGCGTCCATCATGTTTTTCAAGCTGCTAGGATTCAAACTGTAGTCGTCCACGTGGGTTCCAGCTCTCTCTGCACAGCACTTAACTGTTGCACTATGGGGCTGGCCCAGAAATTTCGAGATCTTAAACCATGAGATCTCTCAGTAGCCAACTCTGAACAGCCACCACTACCCATGCAAGAACTGGAAAAGGCAGCAGGAACACACGTGTAAAGTAACTCAGCAAGTCCCGAATGTCCCCAGTGACCTCCCTCCCTCTTTGCCTTCAGACACTGCCCACTGGAAACTAGGAACTTTACCCTGACAACTTCTAAATTTTATGTTCCTCCATCTCACCTTCAGGTATGAGAGTCTGTTTACCAAAGTTCAAAGGAAGGAGTAACAGGAACTGCAGTTATTTAACATAAAAGAAACAGGCCAAGAGCAAAATCTGCCGGAAAATAATTCTGTTCTGTTGTTATTTATACTCCTCAAACAATAAGAGTATGAAGTTTGCCAACGAGCTTACAGGAAAATCCTGTTAAAACATACACTTTAAAGTCTCCAAAAATGGCTTGAAAATAACACAGAATCCAGAAGCTGTTTAGAAAGAATCAAGTGGACTCATAATACAAAGGTACAAATAATCCCCAGTTTCAAAGAGACTCTAATCTAAAAAACCATTTAAAAAAATGTTTTAACGTGAAAAGTTCTGACGCAGGAACGCAGGGGCACAGGGGTGATCAGGCCCGCACTCGCAGTGAGACACAGGTTCTTGTCCCACACTCAGGAAGAAATAAGAACCATGGACACTGAGCAGGCATAGAAAAGTGGGGAATTTATTAACAAAGCGGGGAGTTTATTAAAGGAGAAGAAGGAAAAACAGAGCTCCTAAGAAGGAAGGGGTCCCGGAAAATGGGTTGCCAAGGAAGAACTGTGGCAAGGGGTTTTTATTTGGGTCAGGAAAGGATTTCTCTGGACTTGTTCTAGGTGGGACTTGTGCATACATTCCCCTCCTGGTAGGGAGAGGTCCATGCTGGATGGGCCCAATTATTTTCCTAAGTTGGAAGTGGGTACCAAGGTCAGGAGATTCTTTGTGTTGAAGTCGTCATGAAAACCATTATCTTATCTTCTTCCTGGAATGTGGTGGGGCCTGGAAGAAGCCTTTGTTTGAGGTCTAGGTCATGCTGCGTAGGTCAGTCACTGGGCCACCAGCGCCTCCATCTCAAAACTTAGCCATTGGGTGACTCCATTTTGGGTCCATTCCTTAACTATATGTTTAGGGTCCCTATCTCCTATCTCAGTCCTATGTAGCTAAAGAAACAAGGTCAAAATTAGTAGGAAAATTTACAAGAAATATCATGTCTCTTTCCTTTTTTTCAATTTATTATCATAATCTTGTTTATATTACATTGAATCAGATATAACTTTACAGTGTATGACATTTCTTTTTACTTTTTGTTTGTTTGTTTTGTTTTGTTTTGTTTTTGAGAGGTTTTTGCTATAGGGCGCATGCACTCGCCAGACAGACAGAGAGAGACATTAGAGACAGAAAGCAAGAAATCACCCCCCAGGGGGGATGGTCATGCCACAATCCCTTCTCCTCCATTCTCCTCTCGGGATCTTGGGCATGCATGCACATGCGCCCGGCGTGAGTTCTAAGCCACCGGGTCCGGGATGCGAACCACGGTCGACTACGTGGGAGTCCAGCGACATAGCCATTACACTAACTGCTGGTTCCCTTAAAGTTTGTTTTTGTTTTTGTTTTTGATTTCTTTTTACTTTTGAACAGAGAAAAAACTTCAACTCTGAATTATAATCTACTTAAAGTAAAATACACTCATTTTTGTATGTACTGTTAAGTGGGTTTTGACAAATGTATATACCCATCCCTACAATCACAATATACAACATTCCCACACTCCAAAAACATTCCCACCCCCGTGTCATACCCCAAACAACCCACCGGTCTGCTCTGGGTAACTACAAACCAGTTCTGCCTGTTCCAGGCATCATACACATAGGTTCATGAAACGTGTCCTCTTCTGTGTCTTACTCCCCTGACTCAGCACAAAGGATCTGAAGTCCATGCATGCTGTGTTTATCTGCAAACGTGCTCCTTTCTGTAGCAGAGCAACAGTCCGCCCTGTAGAAAACTGCCACTCATGTAACCTTCACTGTGTGACGGATACTTGGGCTGTTTGGCTATTTGTGAATAATATGGCTATGAGCATTCACCTACAAGTCCTTCTAGTGGAATATGTTTTAACTTATCTCGGATAATTGCTATCTCAGATTTTCCAGAGCCAGTCCTGTGGCAAGGGATAAAGCCCTGTGTGTAGGCAGCCAGCTCCTGCACGCAGTTCAAATCCCAACACCGGCAGCTTGAGCAGCATGCTGGGCACATGTGCATGTGTGCCCCAAATACTGACAGGATGGAGAGATGAAGGAAAAAGGATTACAGTGTGGCTACATCCCAATGGGGGGGGGGGGGGGGCGCTTTTTCCCTTTTCTCTGTCTCTCTCTAGTGAGTGCACATGTTCTCTGACAATTAAAAAAAAAAATTGGAACCAGCAGATGGAGTAATGGTTACGTTGCTGGACTCCTATGTAGTCGACTATGGTTCAAGTCCCAAACCTGGCAGCTTAAAACTCACTGTGTGTGTGCCCAAAATCCCAAGAGTTAAATGGAGAAGAATGCGGTGTGGCCATCCCCCTTGATGGGGGTGATTTCTTGCTTTCTGTCTCTGTCTCTCCAGCAAGCATGCACATCCTAGAGCAAAAATCTCTTGCAAAAAGAAAAAAAAAAAATTAATGGTTTTCCAAAATGACTGTACTACTTTACACTGTGATTAATGGTAAAGATTAGAAGCTGACCCACAAATGTCTTTCTAATCTGCCGGGTGTCTGATTACTATCACCACCGGTCTGATAAGAAGAGAGCCTGTGGTATAAGAATTGTTAAGAACGTCCTTCTCATTTTTGGCAAAACTAGAAATACCTAGCCCATTTCAAAATTTCTTTCCAACAGATCTCCATTTGTGGAGATTTCACTCTGTCACCCCTATGGTTGTCTAGGCACTCTCAGTCCTCATACTAACCCTACTCTAAATCCTCATGAAGCTAGGCTTGGACTCTCCTAGCCAAAGCACTCCATTTCCAAAGCTTTATTCTTCTCCTTTCCTTCCTCTCCTCCTCCAACTCAACATGTCTGCCCCTTCCTTGAGATCAGGAAGGCATCTGATTAAATGGACTTTGTGCAAAGGGCTGGTAACCCCTCTGAATGAAAATGCCGGAAGGTTCAAGACACGGCGTCTCTGAAATCAGTCTCCTGTTCCAGGTGCACCCGAGCATGTCACCTACAGCAAGGCTGTAGGGAAGGGGAACAGTGGGGGGTGAGGGTGTGCTGTGAGGTGGAGGAACATCCAGTTCATCATTTTAGGGTAGGGCGCTCACTGAGTTCATAGGCTAGATTTGCCCAGATCTGCAGTCGCTTTCTCTGCCCCTAACTTCACTCCTGCTTCTCAGTTTCTTTCCTTCTGTACTCCTGAATTGCAAATTCTCAAAAAGCCACGGTTCTTTCTTTCCCAGCAGCGTAGGGGAGGCAGATGTCATTTGTAAGCCACAAATTGCCATCTATTCTATAATGTGACCTTTAATCACTTCACCTACTAGTTTCTTTTTTGTTTGTTTTTTAGAGACGTTTGCTATAGGGCACATGTGCTTGCCAGAGAGACAGAAAGTAAGAAATCACACACACACCCTGGGGGGAGGGAGGGGATGGTCACGCCATAATCCCTTTTCCTCCACTCCGGCCACGCACACACATGTGCCCAGCTGAGTTTTAAGCTACCAGGCGGGTCCAGGATTCAAACCATGGTCGACTATGCAAGTCCAGAGACGTAATCATTATGCCATCTGCTGGCCCCGCCTACTAGTTTCTTCAGACTTCACCTAATCAGGCACTTTGCAGTAAGGCATTCCCAGTCTAGGGAGCAAACACACACAGTATGTTAAGGTACCCCCACACCCCCGCTTCCAGCCACGGCATTCATGCCACTTGTTTTCATGATGTGCTAAAGGACATTTACCCTGAGCCGTTTAGGAGCGATCAGATTTCAGAAGCTCAGGTTTAAATGCATTTTGCTATCCAAACGCATCTGCTGTCAAGAGATTTCAGCCTAAAACCATGGTGAGTTGGCTGGCTGGCACTAGGGTGTGGAAGATACACGGGCGTATCAGTGTTGAGACGGCAATGTCACTGTGGTTTCTGTCCTGCATTCTCAACTCTCAGGAATAAAGTTACCCACAGGGCTTCGGTATCAGCCAGGAAATGGACAAAACACTCTGGCTCATGCAATCGCCTTAGAGTGCTACGAAACGAATGCTTCAAGTGTATCAGAAATGTTCCAATTAGACAATATGATGTTAAAGGGCCATAAGAGTTCAGTTTAATTTGGTGGGCTGATCCGGTTGAGGTTACAGACACAGCTCCCCTCCACGACGGAAAATAGGAGCAGTGCCCACTCTGGTTCCTGGGCATTTATCCTACTTCCCTGCCACTTACTCGGAAGCATGAAACCAGCTCCAGCCATCAGAGAACAGAAAAGCCACAAAACCCCTCTAATCACTTCTGAGTTCTGCAGACTCGAAGGCAGCCCAATCCTAATGGGCACTTGAGAAACAATTACTTTTGTGAATTTCTGGAATTACTCTGGTCATTTTGAACTACCACTCTATTCACCTGCCATTTCCTCTTCCCTGTCTGATGCTTACTTAGCCTTTAGAGCGGTATGAAAAGAGGTTGAGCCAGGAGGAAAAAAAAAAAAAATGAGCAAGGGAATATTAGTAGTTTCAATCACCCGGCCTTGCAGTGAGCTCTTGGTGCTCAGTGATTAGGTGGAGCTGCAGCTCCAGGTAAACGCATTATCATCACTCCAGGAAATGAAGCCAAAACTTGGTTCATATAATAACTCTCCCCACCACCCACCACCCGCGCTTCAAATATGTTCTATTCTTAATACCAAACAACAACAAAAAGAGAGGTTCATTTAGACAATTCCTGGGCTTCAGGAAGATTTCTTTCCACCCAAATGAATGCTTTGTAATGCTAAGCAGATTCTTACATTGGAAACTGCTCTAACAACTCCTCATCAAAATGACACAGTCAATGCAGCTTTGACATCGTGCAGTTCTCCAACTGAAGAGCTGAGATGAATCGTCAATGAACAGTCTTATGAAACGGCCAACGTGACGTGAGATGTATTAATGGAAGGCACCCGAGGACTATGAAGTAACCTCTCCACCATGCCTTAGGTGGTAGTAGAATTCATACTTGAGTACTATAGGTAGTCTGAGGTTTCAATACCCAAGATAAATGAACAAACTGGAACAAACCCAGGGGCTCACATTTAGAGAATGATCCTAAATGTGTCAAAGAATTTTACAGCTGCCCTCGAACAACAGAAAGAAGGGAGTAGAAGTGAAAATACTAAGCACATACTATGTTCTTAGTACTAGCGGTATAGGACACTTCACCTAACCCTTAATGCAATTCTAAAATGCAGGCCTCACGCCACTTGTCAGATCTGAAACAAAGTAATTTGCCCAGGATGCTCTGTTAGGATTCCTCAGCCCTTTTCTACCACATAGACATCACTTTTCTTATTTTTTTTTAAGAATTATTTATTTAATTCATTCCATTTGCTAATATTACTATTTTTTAATTTGAACAGAGAGAGAGAGAGAAAGAAAGAGAAAGTGAGAGTGAGAAAGCAAGCTGCCAGGTCCAGGACTTGAAGTTGGCCATGTGGAAGTCCAACACCTCAACCACCATGCTACTTGCCAGCCCCCAGATTTCTCTCTTAGAACATCCCACTGCTGCAAACGCTCTAAATTCAGTAGTAGATCCAAAACTGAATTTACTTCCAATCTATGCGACATTTCAACTTATAAGATCGTCGAGAAATTCATGTGGCGGTTTTGCATAGAAAGATATGTCGTGACTTTCCCAACAGCCTAATAGATGTAGATCTATGGGGTTTGTTTTGTTTGTTTTTGGCTGTCAGGGGGTACATGCACTCACAGAGAGAGAGAGGAGGAGAGAGAGGAGAAAGCACCCCTCATGGGGTATGGTCACACCACAATTCCTTCTCCCATTCTCCATCCTGTCTGCATTTTGGGCATGTACATAAACATGCCTGATAGGTTTTTTATTTCAAGTCAGGGAGGCTGGGATTCAAACCTTGGTAAGACATATGGGATCTGGCTCTCTTAACCACTGGGCCATGAGGCTGGCCCTAAATATTTTTTAAAATAAAATAAATACTTTAAATAAATATTTCCACAAAAGGAGACAATTCATCAAGGCTTATCAATCAATAATAGTAGGTTATTGCTCTATTATTGCTCTTTATTTTATTTTACTTATTTTTTTCTAAAAAGGAACCATGTCGCGAAGTCTAATGGTCTACTGCCATCATCATAAACCCTAAGGTTTGAAAAAGTCAAACGTTTCAGTGTAATGTGGAAGCAACAACTGGACCAGCAACACAGAAAAAAATAGGTCAATTATCAATCCTCAATTTGGCTAAAGTTCAATTGCAGGAGCACTAATTAATTCATCAATAATGATCCAAGACTGCCCCTGCAGACAAGACCACCAACCTCGCTTGGGGTAGGTGAGCAGAGCAGAACTCACCTCCTAACTCCGTAGCTAGGCTGTGACCTCCTGCACGAAACACTTGAGCTTTTGACCAGAAGAATGTCCAGAAAATAAGCATACAATTTTTAAGAAAAGTATCCTGCAGGCTAATACAGTTCATTTATAAGGCTAATTTAAAATACTTTGTTAACAACTGTATACTAGAGACAATGTGGGAGGAGGGTGGGAAATGAGTGGGTGGCAGGGAGGGAATCAAGGGGCAAAAAGAACCAACATTTAATGGACACAAAAATGGAATATTATTTGTTGATGATAATACGTATGGTAATAACGTTGACTGGACAAATCGCCAATCATGCTGGAAATTTTTATTCTATATGCTGTAAAGCTGTACAATGATAGAATGTAAAAAAAAAGAAAGAAAAAGAAAAAGAAAGGAAGAAAAAAAAATATCTTGTTAACACAAGCCTTTTACTTTATTGGGTTGTTGTATTTTTGTATATAAAAATGCATCACTACTTTTCTGACAACCCAACAGGTCAGCTCCAAATTGACCCTCCAAATACTTCATGCTTGTGAATTACCACAGAAGGAACCAACTTTCAATGGCTTCTAAACAATCTAAAAATAAAAATGTAGAAGTGGCTGTTTAAAATTCACCCATTCATAGTTAATGTGTGCTTCTGATACACATCTTAGCTGCCCAGGAAACCGCTGTGCAGTGAACACCTCCCTGCGGCTACTCTCTTGTGTGGATTTCACGAGATTGCCAGAGAAAAAGCAGTTCCAGCCCCTGGAACCCGGAGTCTGCCCTGGTTACCTGTGGAGGGCTGGCACTGAAACCACCATTTCTGGTCTCTGCTTATGGCACTTTTATGAACTTGGCTATTTCCCCCAAAGGGCAGTGAACACGTGTCTCTCTACAGCAGGCTCAGCTGCTCTGGGCAATCGAGATGACCTGAAATTACACACATCACATAACCTACATTTCAAGTCAGGCTGCCCGAAACCAACTCCAAATGGAGAGAAAATCCACCTAGCTTTTCATGTGATGCAGTAACAGACCAAAAGACATTTGATTTGATTTCTGCAAATTACCTTCAAAATGATCTTTGCTACATAAAGCAACTCATCATGTTCAATTCTAGCTTTGCCCCATTCGGAAAGGGTCATGCTCCAACCTGCACTTTCTGCAAGAAAACAGGAAAACGCACAACAGTCAGAACACAAACCCTTCCAAAGCACTTCGATGTTCTCCTCAGAAGCTACCCCTACTCCAGGAAGAGAAGGAAACATCTTCCTGCCTTATATGCTATTTCTGGATAAAATTACAGTAGGTGTGTACAGATCATTCTTAAACACAAACTGTGAATGACCTAAATATTTTTAACTCCCATCACCCTGTACCTCTCACCCCAGAGCAAATACTGCTATTAAGAAAATACATTCTGAAGTCTTTATGTACTGGGATATTTGTTTTTAGTTTTCCAAGACAATAAAAAAGCTATTATTAGCAATAGCTTCAGTTAGAGACTTCATGCAATTATTGAAAACACATGGAAGGAAATAAGGACCTGAATACAAAGTCATTTTTAGTTCTACATTTTTGTGACTATTTTTTAAGGAGGAAAAGAATTAGAAAGGAAAGCTCTGCAGTTTGGGAAAGAAACATAATTTGATTCTAAAAGGCTTTTACTGTGATTCTCATTCCAAATTTA
Organism: Tupaia tana; assembly: GCA_026018925.1. Classification (NCBI taxonomy): domain Eukaryota; kingdom Metazoa; phylum Chordata; class Mammalia; order Scandentia; family Tupaiidae; genus Tupaia; species Tupaia tana. The sequence goes on along the minus strand of JAKSZU010000017.1, from coordinate 9,473,704 downwards.
AACATACATTTTCATCTTTATGAAGCATTTGTGAATAGTTGCAAAGGGAATGTGATTTGCAAGAAGGTGAAAGAAGCAATACTCCTAAAAGTGGCACAGCGCAGGCTGTCGTAGCAAAGGGCCTTCCCATAGATCCACTTCCTGTGTGGAAGGCCCTCTGTCCCAGCAGACACCCGGTTAGGATCCTCAATTTCCACAGCAAAACATGGTCATTGTGCTTGCAAATCAGCTATCACTCTTTGCATGGGCAGTTCCAAAGAATGTAATCTTGCACCATTGGCTATTACAATTCCTAGCAACTAAGATGACTAGGTTTTCAGAAAGAGGCAAGAGAGCTCAAAGAACCACATGCTGGGATCCCATGAGCTAGGTACCCCACACACCAACATCCAGGGGAAACCAGCTGCTGGCGTGGAAAGCAGTCAGACAGAAACCATGTCTGTCTGTTTGGTGATAAGGATGGTAACTCATACACGGAGCTATGCTATAAAACCTTAGACACTAACCACAGAGACAGTGTCTCACCTGAAGATCTAATTTGCTTATTAACAAAGGATTCTGGGCCAGCCTGTAGCACAGTGGGTAAGTGCTGTGCATGTGGGGCCAGACCCACACAGATGATCACAATTTAAACCCCTATCCTGGTGGCTTGAAAACCATACCAGGCATATGTGAATGCTCTAAATTCCAAAAGGAGGGCAAAATGGAGGAAAAGAGACCGAGATGTGACCAGGCCATATTGAGGAGTGCTTTCTCCCTCTCTCTGGCAAGTGCACATACTCTCTGGCAATTAAAATAAAAGGTCGGGGGGGGGGGGGGTGAGGAGGAACAAAAGCCAGGCAGTAGTGCAGGGGTAACGCACAGCTGTCACGCTGTGTCCACATGGGAAGATCCCTGGTTCGAGTCCTGCAGCCTCTCTATACATATGCCAGGAGCATGTGCACATGGCCAGAGATCCAGGCTGGCTGAGGCCGGGGGGGTGGGAATGGGGAAGAGGGAGGAGAAGGTGGGATGAAGACCCTATTGAGGTGCCTGTCTCTCTCTTTCTCACTTCCCTCTATCCTGCTCTTTCTCTTTCTCAGAAAAAAAAAATAATAAATTTTTTTAAAAAAAGGGAATTCTGGTTGGCAGCTAGTGCCCGAAAGCATCAAGCTCTAGTCCTGAAAGTCACTGTCATCCTGGGGGTTTCATTTTAATTCCGGTATCAGGTTTGGTTCTAATCGTACCAAAGAAAATTCCCACAACAAGGCTCAGACATCTCTTTACCCAGGTTCAAAAGCTGAACGTAGTCAGGTTCCTAAGAAGTGGGATGGCTGGCTGAGTGGCGGGACTAGCCCTATGGAATACATTGCTGTCTCTGTCGCGGCTGCACCCAGGTGGGCAGAGCCTCAGATCAGTGAGTAACTTTTCTCCCATGTTTAACAGAAAGGACGGGCACGCTGAGAGAAAGTCAGAAATCCTGCAGGCCGGACAGGACTGGTGGGCCATGGGCTTTGCAGGAGATGAGGCCCAAGTCATGTCGCAGATCCCATCACAACCGGGTGGAAAAGAGACAGCAGTGGGAATAAAACCACCCACCCTGTTTCTGGAAAACATATCTTACAGATGACTGCAATAAAAAGGAAAGATTATGGAGAATGGGCAATCCCAGGGGGGATAGCGGATCCAGGAGAGAAGATTAGTGCCACATTGAAGAGGGAATTTGATGAGGACACTCACAACTCTTTACAGAAATCCAGTGCTGAAAAGAGAAAACAGAGGCACAACTGCATAGACTCTTCAGCCAAGAACATCTAGTGAATGTAAGGGATCTGTGGATGATCCTGGAAACACCGAGAATGCGTGGACGGGGACGGAAGCTGTGAACTATCGTGAAGAAACAGAGCCTGGAAAAGCTCATGCTAGCAGCTGAGGGCGATGCTGGGAACATGAAATGGGTGGACACCAGCGAGAAAGTAGAGCTGTATGCAGCCACTCTGTGCTCATCAAACCTGTGACAGAGAAGCGAGGCCCGCGCTGGAGTGAGGACTGGCAGCTGACCCTGCTGGGTTATAACTCGTGGTCTGCGTGTAATCAAAGCCGACTGAGGGGCACGTACTCCCAAAGAGGCAGAGCCACTGATCACACGCCGGGAAAAGGGCAGGGCGCGTTACTGGGAGTTGTACTCACTTTTGAAATCATTTACATTTAGAAGGTTTACATTTGCATGAAATGAGTAAATATAATAAAATAAAAGACAGAACTTTCAGTTTTCTGGGCAAAAGGAATATATATATTCTATTTAAACAGGGCTTAAACCAGATTCAAGCAAGGGATGCTGTTTGAAGAATGATAGTCAGAATAAAGATAAAAAAAATTTTTTTTGAGAGGTTTTTGCCATAGGACGCGAGTGCTCGCCAGAAAGAGAGACAGAAAGACAGAAAGCGAGAAATCACTCCCAAGGGGGGATGGCCACGCGGCAATCCCCTCTCCTCCATTCTCCTCTCGGGATCTTGGGCACGCATGTACATGCACCCGGCGTGAGTTTAAGCCACCGGGTCCGAGACTCGAACCACGGTCGACTACATGGGAGTCCAGCGACATAGCCATTACGCTAACTGCTGGTCCCTAATCAGCAATTTTTGAAAAAGAATTTTAATACTCCCCCATTTTTCTCTTTTTACCTTGGTTTCCAGAAAACTTACATATATAAACATAATGCTTGTTTGCAGAAAATTCATTAACCTAAGACAGTTGGCATAAGTATTTCTTCCCTCCTCTATGTGGTTTTTATCATTTATTTGTACTTTTTCTCTCCTATTATATATGTATATTTTGTTACAACTTTCCTTAAACACTCTTTGCCTGTAATTAGAGTACGTAGTTTTAAAAAAGAAACTGTGGTGCCTAAAATGAAATTTAAATACACTGTACCTATTCATAAAATGGCACGCTTTTCCTGAGAAATTCTCAAAAAAATAATAAACTGTGGAACCCTTTTCAATTATAGCACAATGTGCTAGACACGAGATGCTTGGGCGTGAAGGAACAGAAAGTCTGTTTGGAGTCACAGGATTCTAGACTTCACGGCACGGGCGTCCCCTTCCCCATCGCAGATGACGATACCCAGGACAGGAATCCGCCACCTCCTTTTTGAAGTCACCTGGACCCCTTTAGGACTGATCTTTTAAAAGCCACGGGTCTTCTCCCCAGAAGACAGTGCCGAGTCAACCATGCGACATCTGGCGTACGATTCCTGGGTGCTCGCAGACCCCCAACTCCACTGGAGTCCTTCTCGCTGTGGAGATGGCAGGTACGATGTCTCCACTGGGGTCAGCCACATGGAGCCACCCCTGCCACTCCACAGGGAGCTACAGATCCTCCTCCCCTCTCTACCCCGTGAATCACCCCAAGAGGGCCTGGTGCCCCATCCCCGAGAGGGACCCCGGTGATCTTTCCCCTCTCCGCTGTTAGCCGGCAGGGGCTTCTCTCCAGGCAACCAACTCAGGAAGACCCCCCAGACCATAACCCTTCATCACTGTTACGGAAGAAACAGATGAGTTAAAGGCAATGCCTTTTTTGTTTGTTGGTTTAAGGTCTCCGATAGGGCACATGAGCTTGCTGGAGAGAAAGAGAGCGAGCGAGAGAGAGAGAGAGAGAGAGTGAAATCACCCCTCACAGGGATGGCCACACCACACTCGCTTTTCCACTGTCCTCTCAAGATTCTGGGTGCACACACATGCACCCAGCATGCATTTCAAACTACCAGGTCTAGGACTTGAACCATACAGTCAACCTTGTGGGATTTAGCACCTTAACCAACATGGCACCTGCTGGCCCCAAATGCCAATGTCTTTGAGTCACAACAAAATTCAGATAGTGCCTCCCCTTCGTCAGTCTCTCTCCCCAACATTGCTGTCTGATTTCAAAATTTTTTTTTTTTTTTGGAGAGGTTTTCGCTATAGGGCGTGTGCGCTCGCCAGACAGACAGAGAGACATAGAGACAGAAAGCGAGAAATCACCCCCCAGGGGGGATGGTCACGCCGCAATCCCTTCTCCTCCATTCTCCTCTCGGGATCTTGGGCATGCACGCACACGCGCCCGGTGTGAGTTTTAGGCCACCGGGTCCAGGATGCGAACCGCGGTCAACTACGTGGGAGTTCAGCGACATAGCCATTACACTAACTGCTGGTTCTCTGATTTCAAAATTTTTTGAGCACTTTCCCCACTAAGTCTAAAACTTTAGTACTCACCTTCAAAGTCAGATGTTCATTTCCTCTTTTTCCCACCATGCCCTCAAAATTCTTTTCTGTTGCTCCCCAGGGGATAAAAAAGCAGTTCTCAATAAGTAGTACTTAATTTCTGCTTGCTGACCAAGGGATCTCTTACCATAAATGAAAGCTTCCCTCGCTCCCTAGCAGAAGACTGACATTTAGAGGGTTTTAGGGAGCAAATTAGGATTAGACTAAGAAACCACAGTGGTGTAGAGAGTATTAACAAGGATAGATGGAAAACAAAACATCCCCTGACGGTAGACCACGATTTTCAATCCCAGCCATAACATTAGCTTTCTTGTAAAGCATGGGGCCAGCAGATGGCGTAGCGGTTACGATGCTGGACTCCCACATGGCCGACCACGGTTCAAGTGCCAGACCCAGTGGCTCGAAACTCATGCCAGGCATGTGTGCATGCGTGCCCAAGATCCCAGGAGGAGAATGGAGGAGAGGGGACTGTGGCATGGCCCCCACCCTGAAGGGTAACTTCTCACTTTTCCTCTCTCTCTCTCTCTCTCTCTCTCTCTCTCTCTCTCTGGTGAGTACATGCACCCAAAGGGAAAAGAAAAAAAAAAAACTCTAAAAATAAAATTAAACATATATTTTTAAAAATAAATAAAGTAGTGACAGATAAGCCAACTCCTTGTCTGGGTACAATGTAGGCCGCTCCTCGTGAGCAGGACTGGCCCTAGCCCTCTCACAGATGTCCCCAGTACTGGACACATCACTCTTCATCACTGGGCAGAGTCGTCTCTCAGCCCAGATCTGCTGGATGAATGAACCGGTCCAAGAAGCATGTTCAGGCGTTGATACAGAAAGCCCCTCAATTCCCACAGAGCTGCGGCAGGGACGTGTCCAGGGCGTGTCCGGTGGCAGCTTCGCTGTGCACTTTTCTCAATACCCCCGACGCTGCGTCAGGGAGGAGGGCGGGCACAGGCTGGACGGTGCTGGGCATCCTCCCCGGCTGGTTTCAGCACTAAACTCTCCTTGTTGGAGCCAGCACGGGGCCTCCCAGGAGCCCACACTTCCCGGGCTCCCTGGAGGCTAGTTTTGCTTCTAAGACTCCAAGTGACATGTGTCCCCACTATGGGGTCACCCTTGGAAAGACACAGCAAATTGCACCACTGGCTAAGACACAGCGACAGATGGGCAGAGCCACCCCTCCAGCCCTGATTACTCATCTCTGCAGAATGGGCTGAGGACCCCCGTACACAGGCATGTCCTTGTCACAGGAGACAAATCCATGCCCTAACAAACTCCAAGAGGAAGCTCAGAAGCTGCTTTCCAGCCCTGACGCCAACAACTAATTGGTCTGGGGAAGCCAGTTAGCCTCCCCTTCTGCAGTTTCCTCCTTTGCAAATTGGAGATAAAAGTACCTGCTCGGTCTTAACAGAAAGAATCAAATCAAATATTAAAGTACAAATGCTTTGAAATGCGACACGAGGCAGCCTCTGAGAAGGAACGGGAGCACAACCGCAGCCAGGTAGCACTGACCTGCCAGCCCGGATACCACCGTTCTGGACAAGAGGCGACAGCGGGAGCTCCACGGTGATGAAATATTTTCTAAATATGTCAGACGTTGGGCCACCGGTGCTGCAGGCGTAGCACCACCCCCTGCCCCGCAGAGGCACACGGGAGGTTCCCGGTTAACACCCCACGGTCTCACTATGCACGCCAGGCGTGCAAGCTCGTGCCATGATCCGGGCTGGCTAAGGCCGGGGGCGGAGCAGGGCAAGAAGACAGGAGCCCCTCACTGATGCCTCTATTTCTCTGTCTGTCTCATGAAAGAAGTAAACTTTTAAAAGTCAGATGTTTATAAATATAATCCATGGGGCCAACAGGTGGCATGCTAGTTAAGGTGCTGGACTCCCATGTGGCCAACTGTGGTTTGAATCCCGGACCTGGTGGCTTGCTTTCTCACTATACCTCTTTCCCTCTCTATCTCTGGTCAAATTTAATAGTAATAAAAAATAAATAAAAATAAATAAATAATTTAAAACTTTTGAAATAAATAAATATGATTCCCATGATTGACTGCACAAATACGTCCATTGAAACTAGTACCGCACCATGCGGCCTCCTGGGGTGTGGACAGGACTAACCCCAGGGCTAGTCCCATCTTGCCGGCAAGAACAGGGCCCCCTGGGCAAGCAGGAGCAACCAGAGCTCACGGAGGCATCTCGCAAGAGTTCCATCACCAACCCCTTTGGCACCTCCGGGGACTTTGGAAATGGGCTTGCCTTGGCAAGCGGCTTCCTGAGAGACAGAAAGAGACACCTCTTCCTCCAGGCTGACCCACCCCAGTGTTGGCGGGCACAGACTGGGCCGCATTTCGGTGAATTCTGCCCTTCCGTGCCCTTCAGCCAGGAGCCCTGGTGCAGGGAACCCCTCACAAGTACGCACAGGGCCAGGGATGTAGAAGGCCAGGGATGCACAGGGTCAGGGACAGATGCACAGGGCCGGGATGCAGCTATCCCTGCCATCTCTCCTGGGACGTGGCCCTCACTGCCCACCCGGCTCCCGCTCTCAGCCCCATCTCAGCTCTGCAGACCAGCATGCCATGCCCCCGTCTGCTCAGGCCGAGTCCTCTCCACTCCTCAGCTTTCCGCGGCAATGTCCCTTTCTCCAGAGGCCTCTCTTTCACCTACACTGTGCTCTTCCTGTTATTCAGATTCCTGTTATTTCATTGTGCCTTGTGTTTTCTGTTTCTGTTTCACCATAGCACTTACTATGATTTATAATCACGGTGTTTCTCTTTTCCTGCAGTATTTATGTATTTGTTATCTGGCTCCCCCGCAGAGGTAAATGTCAAGAAGTCAAGGCTCATTTCTATTTTTCTCACCATTTTAGACCAAGCACGGTGACAGTCACCAAGCTTGGTGTCTATTTACTGGCAAAACAAAGGAAGATGAATGCGATCTGAGAATCGGAAGCACACTGCCGAGGCCCAGGACTGAAGATTAAGTCAAACAGATCTGGGCTGGACCCAAAATCTGTACTTAAAAAAAAAAAATCTACAGGTGATTCACATGCACAAGGCCCTCTGGAGAGAAGTACCAACTTGACATTTTCCTGGCAAAATAATATACTGAAACACCAAGTAAATACCTTACATGAAAGCAGTCTGAAGAGAAACTTACAGTAGTGCTGTAATTTCTGATAAACACAATCTCTCCACCAAGCAGCAGGCTTGTGAACGGCACCTGTGCGCCACGCTCTTATGGTACTTCCAGATAGGTTTACTGTTCCATAAATATTATAATAAAACCTACCCAGGATATTACAGTGTCAACAAGCACACAGAAAAGGTATTTCGTGAACGAACAAGTATCCATACAAACTCGACTAGTTCAGTACTTGCAACCATTTTACCCATAATCCTGTGCTTGCTAATCATGCAAATGTGGCCTTTGCAAAACACCAAGGTCCAAAATCCCTTCCCTCATAACACAATAGGGTCCCTGACTGCTTACTTCAATGTCTGTTAATATGCCACTCTTTCCCCATAAAATGTTCTGGTCCCAGTTGTAGACATCAAAGCTTCGGCCAAACAGCCACAAAAATGGTGACGGATGCAATGCAGTCCTGCCAGAAATCTCTTGGTGGTACTTACAGCGTAAATGATCACAGGTTAATCAAGGGAAAATGAGGGTGGGGGGTTGAGGTGCAGAGGACGGTTTGTGAATTTAAAAATGCATGGTCATTGTTCCTGCTTTTATTTCAAAGATCCCCCCAAAATAACTCAAGCTGCATTTTCACATTGCTCTCCAATTTTATCCCTCCCCAAGTACAGCCAATTATCACTTCCAGCCTTCATCTAGCTGACTAAAGGGCCCCTTGCACCTCTTTATCCTCTCCTTATTTCTGGAACTGGTTTTCTCATAGAGCCGCTCACTCAGAAAAATTTCCAACACCACCACCAACTATCTAAACACTAATTTCATTTTTAAGAAAGTAATTTAGCAGTGACTTGTAATCCCAAACCACACACGAGGTTTCCGAGTCTCATTGCTTTCACAAGCTGTTTGGTGTATTCACCTGCAGTAGAAGTACAGAAGCAGAGTCATGAGCCAGGCTGCTCCAAGCCAAAACTTCAGGAATCTCACGGCTAACTCAGAGCCCGGCTTAGGTCGACCCTTCGGTCTTACAAGTCAGACTCAAGGTTCTCCATCTTCAGGTTCAGTCACACCCACAGTGCAGCCTAAGAGAACAGGCCCCCAAAGTGTTCTCTGTACCAAGCAGCAAGGTTTCTTTTTTGTTGTTGTTGTTGTTGTTTTCCTCATTTTGCCAGAGGGTGTATAGGTTTGCCGGAGAGAAAGAGAGCGAGAAGAAAGCATCCTTTTGAGACATGGTCATGCTCCAATCCCTTATCTTCCATCTCTCCCTCCTTTCAGGACTTGGGGCATACACACATGTCCAAGGTGTTTCTCAAGCCACCTGGTCTGGGACTCGAACCTTAGGGTCAGTCACGTGGGATCTGGCTGCTTAAACCACTAGACCACAGAGCCAGCCCTTGTTGGAGGCAAGGTTTCTACATCATGCAATACCCCAGTCCCAGCTGGCCAGACCGGCGAACAGGAACCCCAAGGTGGCCAGCACAAAGCCAGCCTAGCAGGGCCTTCCAGAGATGAGAGAGGCGTGTGCCCCTTTTGGCTTGTCAAGGCTCCCGGTGATGTTAAAAATGAAGGAATGACAAAACATTCCAATGCCTACGTTGAACAAATTAACATTTCTAACACCCAAACACTTATGACTAATTATGCTCTTCATGAGACATTACAAGATTTATAAAACATATTAATTCATAGAGCACTACAGGCAGAATGTCTGTTAATGAGAAACAAATTTAAATCTGGGTGATGAATGTCATCATCTCTCCATCCTGCCAGTTTGTGTCTGTAACGGATGGGGATCCGTTCGTGTGGAGATTACGGGAAAGGAATACATGGGAGGCCCATTGGACTGTGAGGCCCAGGCCAAACGGCCCACACACCACCCTCCCTGTCCACGCACACACCAGCCCTGCCAGCAAATGTGGGACCCACGCTTAATTAAAAGGGCTACTTACACAGGTGATGGTAACTAGCTAGGCCCATAGAGGACATCCTCGCAGGAATTTCCAGAAGGAAACGGTAGCCACAAAGTCCTGCTAGTGACACCCCCAATGCTGCCTGGGGTGTTATAGGACCCATGAGCCCAGTCCCTGGGAGGCCTGGTCTCGAACCACAGTTCATATCCTTAGTCATTCTCGAGACTCCATCTCCATGGCCACATATAATTGCTGTGATAATCCAGGCAGAGTTTTTCTGCCTAGGGCTCAGGACAGCCTAATGCCACAATGTCCTTGAAAATCTCTGCGAAGCTGGCCCCGTGCACAGTGTTCAGAAGCCTGAAACCTCAGGGACAGAGAGAATTTAGTACTTTTCTACCTCAGCAAATCCTTCCTACCTTCATGACTGTCACTGCCCGTCCTTTCTATTCGTTTTGCTTTTTTTCCCCTTTTTTGGAGAGGTTTTTGCTATAGGGCGTGTGCACTTGCCAGAAAGACAGAGAGAGACAGAAAGCGAGAAATAACACACACACACACACACACACACCGCGCAGGGGGGATGACCACGCCACAATCCCTTCTCCTCCATTCTCCTCTCGGGATCTTGGGCACGCACGCACATGCGCCCAGAGTGAGTTTAAGCCACCAGGCCCAGGACTCGAACCATGGTCAACTAGATGGGAGTCCAGCGACAGTCATTACGCTAACTGCTGGACCCTATTCATTTTGCTCTTGATGCCTCAGCTTTTTGCTTTGCTTAAAAAAAAAAAAAAAAGAAAAGAAAAGAAAAGTCCAGCTTTCACCTATTGTTATTTTTGAATTCTCAGAGGCAGAGATTTCCTAACAGCATTTTTAGAGAAAAGGAAAACACTACATTAAATACCCACACAGGGGCCAGCCACAGCAGTGCAGGCAGCAGGGCACCTGTGTGGGATGGCAGCCTGGCTGGCCAGAAGGCGGGGGGAGTCGTGGCATAGCAAGACCTTGCCAAAGGTTCCTGTGTCCATCTGTCTCCACCCTCCCCAAAAAAAGGTAAACAAAAAAATATAAATATGTACACACCGATTCTTGGATGTTTCAAAATTTTAAACAACTTAATGTCTTAGAATGAAGGCGATAACCTAAGTGTGTCTCACATTTACAATGAGGAAGAAGAGGTAGGATTGAGGGAGAAATGGCCAACCCTGGCCGGCGGCAACATCCTAGAGACGTCTCACAGGAGGAAATGAGAAGGGAACGAGACAACCCAGAACTCATTTCAGGCAATGCGCACACCACTCCGCAGAGCTCTGCAGCAGAACCTTTGCTGCGCATTAGAGATCTGCAAGGCCTTTCTGGCTGCACACTTCCCTCGCTGTGATTTCTCAGTCACATTTTTGTCTTAGTTTTTGCCATAGGGTGTATGTGCTCACCAGAGAGAGACAGTGAGAGGGAAAGTGAGAAATCACCCTCGAGGGGAAATAGCCACACCACAACCCCTTCTTCTCTATTCTCCCCTCAAGATTTTGGGCATACAAGCACACACACCTGGCATAATTTTCCAGCTGCCTGGTCTGGGGCTCAAACCACGGTCAGCCATTGGGAGTCCAGTGCCTTTGACCACCATGCCATCTGCTGGCCCCACTCAGTCACATGTTAAAGCAACCCCCTCAGCCACTGCTCCCTTTGCATTCCATGGACTTTCGTCACTCAGAACGGTACCTGCTTCGTTCCTACAATACAAAGGAAAACCTCAGAGAAAAAGGAATTGTGGGGCAGGAGGTAAAATTGACCTCTCATGGAGATGACGACTAGGGCCTGAGCCCAGCTTATGAACAGCAAGACGCATCCACACAAACCATGCAGAAGCCAAGGCTCCTGGAGTTTGCTCTATCTTAAAATAATTCTTTGGGACATGGCTGACTTGGCATTTCAGCACCCACGGGTCAAAGGAAAGTTCATGTGAGACAGCTCTACCTAGGGCCACGGTGCCAAGTACAGTTTGGGGAAAAACAACAAACAAAAGCAGGGTCTGATGTCCAAGAGACACCAGAAATGCCAAGAGGAACGAAGCCTCATTTCCAAAGGAGTCCGGCTACACGGCCTCAGACCCCTCTGAAACATTTCCGGGCCTCAGTCTCCTCCCAGCATGAAGGGTTGACCAGATGGCCTCTCCTGCCACTGCAATGCTAAAGCTCTACAATTCCACACCATACTTTCCATATTTTATCTCCTCAGTGGCGATCATAACCAGTGTTGTTTCTAGAAATCAGAGAGAGATGAAATTTGGGTCCTCTCTCCATAAAACAATGACACAGAATCAAATTTTTTTCAAATTCTTGAATACTAGACATGGGGAAGCACCACCTGAATCTTTATTTTTCTTTTTGAATATAGGGTGGAGAACATCTGCACATATGTGAGAGAGATAGAAAGAGACAGAGACAGTAGGAGAGAAAGAAAGAGAGAAGCACCCTTGACAACGTCTGGTCATGGTGCAATCCCCCTCCTCTTGTCCATCAGGATTGTGGGTCACATGTGCTCCTGCACATGTCGGGTCAACCAGGCTGGGGATCCAGACTTGCAATCCACCAAGCAGCTCTATGCTGCAGCCCAGCTTGTCAGGAATTGTGCCACCAGGTTTTATTTCTTCTATGAGCAAGAGACAGAGAGAGAGAGAGAACTCCCAACAGGCTCATGACATAACAGTCCCATCCAGCCTGGATCATGGGCATTCATACACCCAGCATTCTCAGGGAGGTATCTGGAGGCCAACCCAGGAATCTCCCTCCTCATGCGGGATTGCCTCACACAGCATCAAGTTCTCCCACTGTGACACATCCGGCCCAACCCACCTAAATGTTTGTGAAAGAATTTAAGAGCAAAAGAAAAGGTATATGTCTCATATACAAAAAGGAAATGTGTGGAACACACTGTTAAAGAAACAAATATCAAAATACATGGAGATGTAAAAATTATTTTATCAGAGAGAAGTTATGTAATCAGATTTGAACATCGCAGATCATCTCATACCTACGATATCAACTACTCTGGTCTCTCGTTTTATAGATAAGGAAAGCTAAGTAGAGAGATTAAGTAATTCTGTCCAAGGACACGCAGCTAGTGAGAGGCAGGAAAAACACTAGATCCCAGCCAGGAATGATTCAATTATTCCAAAATCGTATCAGGGGATGTGAGCAAAGTCTGCGATAAGCTCCTAGCCTTTGGAGGCTAATGTCAAAGAGGATGGCCAAGCCCTCCCATGCAGCAGAGCTTAAAGCCGGAACTCCATGCAGATCAGCACAGGACGCACACAGGGTGGGAGCCAAAGGGCACCCACACATCTACACCCAGGCATGCCACAGGTGGCAAGGGACTGCAAGGCACAGAGGCTGACATCCTTCCACAACAGGCCAACGCTCCCACGTCATCCTGACCTTTTCTGATCCCAGGCCCAGTCTGTCACCTCACCAATCTGCTGTTCCCACGCCACACACAATCACCACGCTGAACCGTGGGAAGCCAATGCAAGCCGTGCCAGCCCCAGCTGAGCAAGTGGCAGCTGCCCTCAAGACATCACTCTGGGACCTCGCTTCCTGCAAGGCGATCCTTTCTCGTGCCAGGCCAAGGTCTGCCCATCGTTACCGAAGCTTAGAGCTGGACAGGCCCCAGAGAGCCAAGAAACCATCTGTTATAAAACCCTCCCTTCTCCAACTTCACTTCATGACAGGCCATGGCACCTGCCACGAGCCCTGGTCTCCTGAACGGAGAGTGTAGCTCCCATTCTCAGCCTTGGAGGGGACCTGGCTCATTCTCATGAGGAGCCACGAATTTCAAATCAAACATCCTGTAAACAAGTCAGTCTATGGATTCTGTTGACAGCATCAACGTGAACCACCACACGTGTTAGAGAAATGGAGTACATTCAGTTTTCTGACAACTTCGAGTTTTGTACCATTTTTTAAATTTCCATTTCTATTTATTTATTCCTTAATATACACTTTTCAAAGTAAAAGCCACTCATACTAAAAGACAAGGTAGGAATAATCACGCTAATTATATACCATTATTCCAGACATAAAGCTGCATAAACTTACTCCCCAATTAGGAGCAAAACAGGAGTAAGATGGAGCACTCTCTGAAAGCCATTCTGGTATTACTATGTATAAATTACAAGCAAACCCAAGCAATTACAACATTTGTGACAACTAATACTGATTGTGCATTCACCAAGCGCCGGTCTGCACTGGGATCTTTATACAGATGATCTCATGAAATTCTTCTAGCCCCTCTAGGAGTACCCAGCCCCACCTTCCTGCTCGTAAGCAATGGAAGTATATGGATGGTAACTAACGTCAATAAAAGGCAGCAGGGTCAGGGTTCAAACCGAGGTCCCTATGACTCCAAAGCCAGTGTTTACAGTACTAGACTACTGCCTTGGGGCCTTTGGTGTGCAGGAGCAAAACCAAAACCTGCATTTTAATTCACTGATCTGCATCGCCCTGCATTTTAAGAGGTTCGGTGTAAATGACTGCCCTGAAAATTTATAGGCAAAGAAGAGCAATTGGCGCTTGGCTAACGAGTCTGCAGCACAGCTGTCAGGCAGCTGTGCAGGAGCTGGAGGGGACGCGAGCACCGTGTGCCGGGAGAGGTTACCCGTGGCTCTGTCTCAGACTCGAAATTTTTAAAAGAACTGAGGAGCCAGGAGATGAAAGACAGAATCTCATTCCCAATTCTACAGGGAGTGTTAAATAAACATGATGAGCCCTCTAAAGCTCTGATACAGTCAGTCTGTTCAAAATAAAAAATAAAAAGCTGTATCCCTCACTACCTTCCATTCTCCATCCAACGGGCACAGTAATCCATGAGCAGACACTCAAATGCTATTAGTATTAGCCTATTTAAAACCTTAAATTTTTAATTCTGTTTATTCTCTTTGGGGGGATTCATTCAGGAAACATTTGGCTGCACTCACACAGTCATACACTCTACAACAACAGGGATGCACTCAAGAAATGCGTCGTGAGGTGATTCTGCCACTGTGCGGATGCCACGGAGCACGCTCGCTCAGCCGGGATGGCCAGCTGCTACCCAGCTGGCCACATGCATGGCCCAGCGCTCCTGGGCCAAACCTGCCCATGTGTTCCTCAACTGGCTACTCAGGCAACCGCGACACCAGGGTAAATATCTGTGTATCTAAAATAGAAAAGGACAATGAAGACACGACATAAGAGGTTTAAAAATTAAAAAGGCACCTTGTATAGAACACCTACCATGAATGGAGCTTTCAGGCCTGGAAGGTGCTCTGGTGAGTGAATGAAACCTACATCATTACAGAAGACGACTGTGGACTTTCTAAACATTGTACGTTTAGGCTACGTTCAGTTTATTTAAAAATTTGTTTTCAAGGCCAGCAAGTGGCGTGGTGGTTTAGGGGCTGGACTCCTACATGGTCAACCACAGTTGGAGTCCCAGACCTGGCAGCTAGCTCTCTCACTTTCTCTCTCTGGTGAGCACATATATCCTACAGAAAATGTTTAAATAATAATAAATGAAATGAAATAAATAAATTTTTCAATACTAAATTAACCTTAGCTTACTCTAACTTTTCTGTTTTATGAACTTTTTTTTTTTTGAGAGGTTTTTCGCTATAGGGCACGTGCACTCGCCAAACAGACAGAGAGAGACATAGAGACAGAAAGCGAGAAATCACCCCCCAGGGGGGATGGTCACGCCACAATCCCTTCTCCTCCATTCTCCTCTCGGGATCTTGGGCACGCACGCACATGCGCCCGGCGTGAGTTTTAAGCCACCGGGTCTGGGACGCGAACCACGGTCGACTACGTGGCAGTCCAGCGACATAGCCATTACGCTAACTGCTAGTTCCGTTTTATAAACTTTTTTGACTCCTGTTGGAATGCTTAGCTCAAAACGCACATTGAACAGCTGTCCAAAAACATTTTCTTCTATAATATCCTTATTCTATAAGCTTTTTTCTCTTTAAAAATTTCTAATTCACTTTTTTTTTTTTTTTTTTTTTGAGAGGCTTTCGCTATAGGGCACATGTGCTGGCCAGAAAGACAGAGAGAGACAGAGAGACAGAAAGTGAGAAATCACCGCCCAGGGGGGATGGCCACCCTGCAATCCCTTCTCCTCCATTCTCCTCTCGGGATCTTGGGCACGCACACACATTCCTGGCGTAAGTTTAAGCCACCAAGTCCGGGACTTGAACCGTGGTTGACTACATGAGAATCCAGCAGCATAGCCATTGTGCCAACTACTGGCCTCTCTAATTCACTTTTTAAACATTTTTGTTAAAAACTCAAACACAAACATACACATGAGCCTACACCTACAAAGGGTCAGGTTTAGTGGTACACTGTCTTCCACGTCCACGTCGTGTCCCACTGGAAGGGCCTCAAGAACAAGACAACATGCGGTTAGATCCAGCACACGAGTACATGACACAATCATGAGACACGGAAAGCACAAGGTGGATAAGGCTGCTGCCAGCATAACACGGCCTACCGTGTGCAGTGCAGTTATATTTTATAAGTAGGGGTGTACTCTAAAATGGTGATTTAAAAAATAGATATGGGGGCCAACAGGTGCATGGTGGCTAAGGCATTGGACTGCCACATGGTTGACCGAGGTTCAAGTCCTGGACCTGGCTGCTTGTCTTCTCTCTCTCTCTGTCAAAACGAAGAATGATAATAAATGAATAAAATTAAATGCATAATTATTTTTTAAAAATAAGACGTCCATGTAGAGTCATATGCACACAAGCCAGTGATGTGGCCATGATCGGGCACTATGTCCGACACACAAGCACACAGCCTGCACCTCCACACAGCCGGCGGCACAGCTGACCTGTCCACACAGCATCACCACAGACACACGGGGAACGCATGGCACAAAGACGTCTCGACAGCTACAACGCCACAAGGCTAGAGGGATTCCTTAGCTCTAGCATAATCCTGTGGGATGACCGTCACACGACTGGTCCCCTGTTGACTGAAATGTCATTATCCGGTGTGTGGCATCCTCACATCACTGTTTTATGGCAGGTGTCACTGTGGCTTTCTCTCGGGTGGCAGCTCTTAGACATCGTGTGCAGTATCGACAGTCACCAGGCAGCTGTGGACTGACTGTTGAACTGGGATCGTGCAGGTGACACAACGAAGCCCTCGGGAGTGGAGGACCCTCCGACAACCCCAGCTGTCCATGTAGACCCAGCCGAGGCTCCAGGCATGGAGGAGGAAGAATTCGCCCTCACGGTGCCCATCCGAATCCCCGCCTCCGGGATCCAGGGGCACAGAGAACAGCTGCTGTCCACCACCACGCACACTGCAGGGGGAGCCAAGCACAGGTGCCGTGTGTGACAAACGGGCGGCCTTTCGCTGGGAAGGCTCGGGAGCACGCTCCATCAAAGCAGCGTGGAGCCTGAGATCTGAAGGATGAACAGACTCTGCGGATGGGAGGGGAGGGAGACGCAGGCTGACAGCACAGGCCCTGCAGCTGGGAGAGGACGGCTGGTCGGGGAAGGCGCACAGAATGAGAGAAGAGCGAAAAGGCTGCTGAGGTAGGCCGGGGTCACACTGCGCGGGCTTTAATCTTTACTTGAGAGCAGTTAGAAGTCCCTGGAGGAACTGCCTTTTATTTTATTTTAACTGAAGCAAAATTCACACAACATGAAAGTCACTATCAACGGGTTGAATTGTATATCCCCAAAACACATATGCCGGAGTCATAACCAATGCTTCAAAATGTGCCTTAATTGGAAATGGGTCATTGCACTGTCTTAAAATGAGGGCATGAAGGACAGACCCTAATCTAGGATGTCGGTGTCCTCATAAAAAGAGGAAATGGGACATGGACGCGCACACAGGGGGGACAGCACGTGCGGGGAAGGCAGGGATTGGCATGATGAGTCCACAAGCCACCAAACAGCGAGGGCTGCCAGCAAGGTGCCAGAGGAGCCGGGGCGGGTTCTGCCTCCCAGCCATCAGAAGGACCCAGCCCTGCTGACACCTTCACCTCAGACTCCAACGAGGAGACGACAAACGTCCGGGGCTGACGCCACCCAGTTAGTGGCGCTCTGTTACAGCAGCTCACGAGAACTAGGACAGCCACCACTGTACCCGTGTTATACAAGTGGGCAAGTCAGTGGCTTTTAGCACCTTCACGGCACAGTGCAGCCCTCACCTCTGCCTGCAGAACATGCTCCTGTCCCAAGAGAAGCCTGTTCCTCCCTCCCTCCAGTCCCTGGCAACCACTCTTCTCTCTCCATGGATTTGCCTATCTGGACATTTCACAGGAACAGAATCTTATAATCTGTGGCCTTTGATGGCTTCTCGCACTCGCCTCCGTGTCTCTGCCCACCACAAACCTTGCAATATGTATCGCCACTCCAGTCCCTCCTTATCCCACCGTGTGCGTATTCCCTAATCTGTTTACCCATTCATCGGTGGTGGACATGGAAGTTGTTTCTACTTTTTGGCTGTTTCTACTGCTGCTACAGAACATTCATGCACACGTTTTATTTGGACACCAGTTTTTTGTTTTTTGGGTTTTTTTTCTTTTTTTGGAGAGGTTTTTTTTTTGCTATAGGGCGCATGCGCTCGCCAGACAGACAGAGACAGACAGAGAGATAGAAAGCAAGAAATCACGCCCCAGGGGGGATGGCTACACCGCAATCCCTTCTCCTCCATTCTCCTCTCGGGATCTTAGGCACGCATGCACACGCGCCTGGTGTGAGTTTAAGCCACCGGGTCCGGGACTCGAACCGCGGTCAACTACATGGGAGTCCAGCGACATAGCCATTATGCTAACTGCTGGTCCCTGGACACCAGTTTTCAATTCCCTTGGGTAAACATACAAGTAGAACCACTGGGTCATGTGGTAACCCTACTACGTTTAACTTATTAAGGATCCCCCTAAGTGCTTTCCAGAGGGGTTGTACCACGTTCATTCCTACCAGCAATGTCTGGGGATTCTCTGCAGGGCTTCAGTCAAACAGGTAAATAATCGTGCTTTGAACAAAAACAAAGGTCCTAGGAATCAGCTTCTGAGAACGAGACTAAGTCCAGCTGGGGACCGATGGGCTTGACAAGCCTTTTGAAACATCCACGTGGGCATGTCATGCAGGGTGGTTGGTCTGCGGCTTAGAAAAGAGGTTGGCTGGTTCTGGAGTTAAAATTTGATGATCAGCAGTCATGAGACTCCTCAAGAGAAACAACAGAATGTAAAAGACAGAGCCTTCGTCTCAAATTTGAAAAGTTGCAGAAATGGAGGCCAGCAGTTAGCATAATGGCTATGTCGCTAGATTCCATGTAATCGACCACGGTTCGAGTCCCAGACCCGGCAGCTTAAACTCACGCTGGGCGCGTTTGCGTGCGTGCCCAAGATCCCGAGAGGAGAATGGAGGAGAAGGGATTGCGGCGTGGCCATCCCCCCGGGGGGTGATTTCTCGCTTTCTGTCTCTCTGTCTCTCTCTGTCTTTCTGGTGAGTGCACGTGCTCTATAGCAAAAACCTCTCCAAAAAAAGGGAAAAAAAACAAAAAAAAAGAGTTGCAGAAATGAATAGTGGGATAGAAGAAAATGAGTGTGCAAAAAGGAGTGTGATAAATAGATTCTAACAAAATGATAAACTTGGTGAATGACGGGCCAGACAGGGTGGATGGTGGTATCAGGACCCTGCTGAGGGTGCGTTCTCTCTGTCTCTGTTTATCTCTCACTCAGAGAAATAAAGAAGTAAAATAAAAATTGACAGATTAAGAAAGAAGGAGACTGGGGGCCGGCAAATGGCATGGTGGTTAAAGGCGCTGGACTCCCACATGGCCGACCATGGTTCAAGTCTCGGACCTGGTGGCTTGCTTTCTCACTTCCTCTCTCTCTCTCTGATCAAACTGAAAAATAATAATGATAATAATAAATAAAGTTAAATAAAATAATTCTAAAAAAATAGTTCTCTTAAAAAAAAAAGAGAGAGAAGGAAGGAGACTGAACAAAGACAAAACAGATTCACTAAACTGTAACAATAAACTGCTATGGCTTGAACGTGTCCCCCCAAATTCATGTATTAGCATTTGGTTGTGGCAGTATTAAGAGGAGAGAACCTTCATCCAACTGTGGACTAAGAAGCAGAGCCTTTGGGAGGTGATTTGAATTAGACAAGGCCACCAGGGTGGAACCTCTGTGATTGGATAACGGTGGATTTATAAGAAGGATTGCAACAGAGACAAAGACATCCATGAACTCTCACCTTCTCACCAGCTGATGCCCTACACCACCTTGAGATTCTCCAAAGAGCACCCACCAACAAGGGGGGCCTCCCCAGATGCAGACCTTTGGCCTTGAACGTCTAGAAGAACCTCTAACAGAGCTACATAAGCTTCTATTTTTTATAAATTATCCAGTCAGCACCATTCAGTTGTTAGCACAGAAAAATTAAAACAGAAACAGAACATCTGAAAATGGTCTAAATCGTGACATGTTAGCAGAAAGAGAAATGCACCATTTTGCTGAGAAATGTACCATTTTGCTGCATTCTACATTTTCTCTTTCTTATTTTTCATTCATATGGGGGGTAGGGGCTGGTAGTAGTGGTGGAAAGGAATGGTTTTCATCCCCTCAGTCTTTTTTTTCTTTTCTTTGAGAGATTTTTGCTATGGGGAGTGTGCACTCGCCAGAAAGACAGAAAGCAAGAAATCACTCTGCAGGGGGCATGGCTACACAGCAATCCCTTCTTTTCCATTCTCCCCCTTGGAATTTTGAGCACACATGCACACACACCAAGCATGAGTTTCAAGACTCCGGGTCCAAGACTCCAAACGCAGCTGACTATGTGGGAATCCAGCAATGTTAACCACTATGCCATCTGCTAGTCCCCATCCCCTCAGTCCTATGCGTAAAATTAAGCTAGGCCTTTTATCAGAACTGGTATTTAAAAAAAAAAAAAATGCTTTTCAGACTGCACATCAAACCTATCTAACTCCAAACAAACCTTCCCTAAGGGACCTCTATGGAAAGAGTTTGGAATGTACTTAACAAATTTCTTTTGTTTCATCAAAGCTTCTGAAAACTGGAAAAGACAGCTGGACACCACTTCAAAGAATCGCTAAGAAATCAACAGCGATTAGATTAGTGAAGAGAACACTCATCCCTTCGCACACCTCCCTGCAGACAAGTAGGTATTTAATTACAGAATTGAAACGAAAGATGAGAATTCTAAGAATAAACCTATGATGATATCATCTGTCCTAGCTCAAAAAACGATAGCTTAGATGATTTTGCTCCTCCAAAGTCCTAGTTCCAGAGATTATGTAACTGTCTTTATATCCGTTAAGAGTGTAACTAATTCTTTCAGGCCAACAATGCCAGGAATGGAATTTTAACTTTGTAACTATGTGGACAAAGGATTCCTGCGATTAAATAAACATCACCTTCAATAGAGCAGAGGACCCTGTTTTAGCTCAGGCCAGTGGCCTATTAGGACAGACTCTTTCCTTGGGAATGAAGACCCAGCCTCTACTCCTTTGGTGGCTCTCAATATAATATGAAATTAGGAAATGGAAAATGTCATCACACTTAAAGTATTTTATTCAAACACGACACAGACACACACACACACACACACACACACACACACAATCCCACATTCACTCTGTAGTCGCATCCTTGAAAAGATTTAATTTTATCAACTGACAGAAGAAGTGTCTTCTCAGGGTTCATTTGGAAATTAATTATTTAAGATTAAGTCTCCATCAGGCAGAAATACAACAGATACTAGAACACCTTCTTTTGCATTACATGAAAACTATAGAGTTGGTTCCAGTTATATTTCTAAATTGGATCATACTAAAGAGAGTATTATTAACAAAATCATTCTATCTGCATGATCAGTCAGATTTGCTGGTATTTATGCAGATATCTGACTTACACATTTCCAAATCCGTACAACCCCAACAGTAGGTGGAATTATTCCTGTTTTACAGACAAAAGTCTTAGGGACACAAGATCAAAATGTTACCTTTAATGACACAAAACTGAAATATAAAATTTTTTAAACTATAATGCTAGGATTGTCTCTCCCACACTATATCTTCACAGAGCTGTTATGAGAGTTTCTAGAACATTACTGCTAGGTCTGGCTATAACTGCCATGTAACAAAAGAGAAAATAAGGTTAAAAAAAAAAAAAAAAACAGACAGTAATTTACCAGAGGAAAAAATACTCAATAAAATGAGCAATATTTTATTACTAAGAAATCTACAAGCAGTTAGTTGTTTAATTTTAGTTTGGGTTTGTTTTGTTTTTTGATGGTGGGGGGGTATTGAGATTTTAGATTGATATTCATGTTAAAACAGCAGCAAGGGTTTCACAAAACAGTTTCCTCCAGTACTTAAGACAAAGTCCTCAATCAGTGCTCCCCGTTC
Source organism: Tupaia tana (assembly GCA_026018925.1). NCBI lineage: Eukaryota > Metazoa > Chordata > Mammalia > Scandentia > Tupaiidae > Tupaia > Tupaia tana. Next base: position 9,451,985 of record JAKSZU010000017.1, on the reverse strand, counting down.
AGAGCATCAGTTTGATGATAGTACTTGGAGAGAGAAAGAGCAGTAACTAACGCTAATTAGTACTTAATGGGATAGAGCCACCAACATTAACTTATTCATTAATTCTCACCGCACATCCCTGGAGCAAGTCTGAGCATCCATCCCTCTTGGATAAAGGGAAAGAAAGTCAACATTTCATAAATTGTGGCGCCAACTTCCCCAAAGTAATGATGTCAACAGGAAGAATTAAAACCATTTAAGGTTTTAAATTCCTTATATTTAGAGAGGCATTCATGGGCATATTGTTAGACATGACCATCAACTAACCTCATCCCCAAAAAATAATCCTTGAAAATGTACAGTATTCCAGAAGACAAAAATATGACTTGATAGCCCTAAAATACAACAACAACAATAATAATAATAGGAGGGAGAGGAGGAGGAAAGCTAATCATTGTTGGGTGCTTAGAATACTCCAGACATCACTGTAAGTGCCCTATGGGCACCAGCTCTCCATCCTCACAATGAGTTTGTAAAACAATTATTATTTCACTCCTATGAGGAAAGTGAGGTGATGTGAGTAGCCCAGAAACCTGAGAGTTCAGAGTAGGATTCAAAGCCCTCCAGTTCCAAAGCCCATGCACCTGACCACAAAGTTACCCAGTTTAACAAGGCACGACTTATTCTCCTGTTCAACCCAAGATTACCCATGCGAGATGAGAGTTTCTTCACCAAGGAGAAAAAACAAAAGTCCCTCGGGAACCAGCAGTTAGCGTAATGGCTATGTCGCTGGACTCCCACGTAGTCGACTGCAGTTCGCGTCCCAGAACCGGTGGCTTAGAACTCACGCCGGGCGCATGTGCATGCGTGCCCAAGATCCCGAGAGGAGAATGGAGGAGAAGGGATTGCGGTGTGACCATCCCCCCTGGGGGGTGATTTCTCGCTTTCTATCTCTCTGTCTCTCTCTGTCTGTCTGGCGAGCGCACGCGCCCTATAGCGAAAACCTCTCCAAAAAAAAATAAATAAATAAAGTCCCTCAATGCTCTGCTCTAAACTGCATTTCCAGGGCCCGAGGGCCAAGGCCTTAGCTTCTAACATAGGCCTGGGAACCTCCTGAGCAAGGACACCCAGCCCGATCTGGCCCGCTGGGCTCTGAATCACTCCTGTGCTGTTAATCTATCTTTAATGGCTTCAGTCACCCTAGGCCCTGAATCCAATTTCCTCATGGACATATTTAATAGTGTCTTTGTGAATGAATCCTATTTGTAGCATCTACTCATTATTTCTGAAAATCACATGTTTGGAGGCAGGAAAATAGGATGTCAAGGTACGATGTTTATTTCATAAAACATACATCTTTTCTGGGGAAAAAAAAAAAAAAATAGCTTGTCCCAGTTAGATCTTTTTGTGCCAGATAAGTTTTAAGAGAAAATGTATAACATCACATATTTTTTAAATGGAATAATATGCTTATCAGGAATAAAGCAAACATAGAAACACTTCACATCTAAGTATCTCTAAAGGATTTTCTATAAATCAATTACTCATTTCAAAATCACTTGTTACTGTGTTTGTCAACATGGGTTCAAGAGCCATTCGCATGAGACTCACCAGGAGGTGCTGTTGACAATGCAGGTGAAATCGAAGGAGTTCTCGTTTTTGAGAGAAGAGATCTGAATCGCACACAGACAGCCCAGGTACATCTCATGTATTCTCAAGTCTGATTCCCACGAAATCCTTTTTATGTATAAATAGGACAAACACGTGCAGAGCTTCGCACAGCCTCCCTTAACTCTTTTAGGGAAAAAGTCAGCCCTGCAGCCTCACTGCTCAAAACTCTCCACGTTTTCTCACCTCCTGCAACAGCCCCAGGCCTGAAATGGCCCCCACTTGACTTTTCTGATTTCCCTCCTCTCAGCTCCAGCCGCCAGGCTGCCTCCTGCCCCCCTGCCCCCGCCCCCGCCCCCCTACACACACAGATGTGCCTTCTTCCCACCAGACAGGACCTGTCTGTACCCTTCTGTAGACAATCACTTCCCCTGTCACTTCCCCTCCTGGGGGCTTCTGCTCTGGAATCACCTCCGTGGGAGGCATTCTCTGGCCACTCGGTCAAGAACCTGCCCATCCTTTTCCTGCCTGACTGGACCCTCCTTGGCATTTACCACCTCCTAACCTGCTTTCTCTTATTCATTGTCTGGTTCTCTCATTAAGATACAAACTTCATGGGACCAGCAGTTAGCATAATGGCTATGTCGCTGGACTCCCACGTAGTCGACCACAGTTCGCATCCTGGACCCGGTGGCTTAAAACTCACGCCAGGCGCGTGTGCGTGAGTGCCCAGGATCCCGAGAGGAGAATGGAAGAGAAGGTGGCTATCCCCTCTGGGGGCTGATTTCTCGCTTTCTGTCTCTCTGTCTGTCTCTGTCTGGCGAGCACATGCACACTATAGCAAAAACCTCTAAAAAAAAAAAAAAAAAAAAAAAAAGATACAAACTTCATAAGAGCAGGGTTGTTTTGTTTTTTAGTTCTTTTGTCTGGTTCTTAATGGGCCCCATGTGGCATGGGGAAAGATTCAAAAAGTATTTACTAATAGAATAGATGAATGAATAGTGAAAATGCTCAAATAAAGACTATTTCATTAATAAGGCATTGTAGGAAGCTAAAGTAGAGCACGACCAACCCCTCACAGGGGAGCTGACCCTTCCCATCAAAAGGTAACCAGTGGATTCTGAAGGAGCACCAGAACGCCCTCTAAAACAGGAGGATGGATATTCTACCTGTCAACTGCCCTGCAACCCTAAAAATGTCAACACGTGAAAAACAAGAAGAGATGAGGAGCTCTTCCAGACTGACTGCGACCAGAGAGGCATGACAGCTGGGTGTGAGCTGTGATCCTCAACCGGACCCTTGGGCCAAGGAGGGCAATACTCGGAAAACTGGGGAAACTTGGAGGGAGCCCTCTGGTGAAGGGATCCAGGAGTTCTTAGTATTCCTGCAGCTTTCCTGAAAGTTGGAAATTGCAAACGAAAAGGGGTGTAGAATAACTTGAGTCAATGCAATGCATTAAATAATCCGTGAGCAACATGTGCCATGAATAAGAAAGGGGGAACAAGAACTGCTTCTTCCAAGTGTTCCCATTCCCCACGCTTCCCCACTCCTCCAAGAAAAACATTGGACCTATCTCATCTTGGCTCAGAGTCAGCCCAAATATGGTCATTTTTCTTTATGTGTAAATGCAAATAAGCCCCCTGAATTCCAGTGGAAACGCAGCATGTGAACTCAACATCTGTCCTCATAAACTGTCGTAAATGACATCTCCCTTCTCCCTACAGAGCTTGCTTTCCACGAATTGCTCTAACTCAAAACATACTTTTTACTCAAAAATAATGATGCAGTTGGAAAAAGAAAAGGTAAATCTTCCAACCGGACTGTTGTTGTGAGCCAAAGAGAATGATTAAATATAAAACGAGAAGGAAAAAACTAAAAGCAAGCAACAGCACTAGGTTATAAAGGAGCAGACTGACATAGACTGTTTTTGAAACTAGAAGTTAAAAGCAACATGCCTAGAATTTAGATACTAGTATTAAGCACCGAACAGTCTTCTTCAAGCATCTCCAATCCCCTGACAGGTCAAATCTCATTACAACACTACCACAGCAGTAAGACTCTCCGAGTAATCCAAAGCATGCCTGGTTAATGACCTCCCTGACTTAAGCAGTATGCAATCTCTAACAGCATTTCCCATTTTAAACCTAAACTACAAACATATAAAACAAATGCACTGAGAGAGATTATTCACTGTCCAAAAGGATTCAGCAGAAGTCTCCCATAATAAGGCACAAAGTATTAAAGAAAGAAAGAAAGAAAGAAAGAAAGAAAGAAAGAAGCAAGCAAAGTTAATTTACATGTAACTTTTGAAAGGACACATCTATACAGTATAACCAAACGTTAACAGGCAGCTGAAAGCCACAGGTTTCAAGGCAACAGCAGACAAACTGGATTGACACAATACACCTCCCATGTCAATTACTCTCTGTATGTAGGTCCACTATACTGTCCAGTATTGGTTTGTTTTCATTTGAATTTTCTTCCAAAGTATTAAAGTTGATAAGTTCTCATTTTAAAAATGTAGACTTTAGGCCAAACCCATAGCCTAGAGGTTAAGGAAGCCGGATCCCTCATGGTCAGCCAGTTTTAATCCTGGCCCCAGTCCCCGCAGCTTAAAAAAACACATGCTGGGTGTGTGTGTGGATACGTGCCCCAAGTCCCAGAAGGATGGAGAAACAGAGAGGGGACCACTGCAGGACCATTCCCCACTGAGGGGTGCTTTTCCCCTCCCTCTCTTAGTCTCTCTCGGGCAAGTGCACACATCCTGTGACAATTAAAAACATAGATTTCTAGCTTCTCCTGAAAAATGGTAAAATCTGGCAACCGAGGCACATATTCCCTGGTCAGCCATCAGCGAAAAGAAAGCAGCTTCCTCGCCACAGGACAGAGTATGGCTGGCCCCTTTACCATACTCACCACCACTCCATATTGCATTCCCAGCCTTGCTCTTTAATGGCTTGTTTTCTATTGGCCCTTCTATGCATAGAGATCTGCAATCCCAGCATTAAAAGCAACCGCAGAGGGACCAGGAGATGGTGAAATGGTCACGTCGTTGGACTCCCACATAGTCGACTGAGGTTTGAGTCCCAGACCCAGTGGCTTAAAACTCACATCAGGTACATGTACGTGCGTGCTCAAAATCCTAAGAGGAGAATGGAGGAGAAGGGATTGCAACATGGCCATCCCCTCTGGGGGTGGTGATTTCTCGTTTTCTGTCTCTCTGTCTCTGGTGAGTGCACGTGCCCTATAGCAAAACTAACTCTAGAAAAAACAAAACAAAACAAAACTGCAGAAAACCCCACTTTCCCTGCTAATATATCAAAGCTGAGCTGTATCTTACACATTCTGCTCTAATAAGACTTCAGAGAGAATGCATTTGTTAATATCATTATGCATAAATTACTTTAACATTTCTCCAAATGTCATTCTCACAGTATCCCTGGCAAAAGGCAAAGTTTATCATCTTTAACTGAAACCACTTTGGTTTGGAAATGGGAATGCTTTGAATGTCTCCTAGCTTATCAAAATGTGGAGGTCTTTTTTTTTTTAAATGTGTTCATAACTAACCATCATAATTATGTGTATTTTACCACAACTCAGTAAAAAGAGGAGAAAAAAATAACAATCACAAACACGTAAATGTACTATCCTGTAATGAAAATAATTAATGAACATAATTGCCCTCAACTGGCAAAAGAATGAATACTATCATTTGTTTCTGAAGTGTTTCACAATCTTCTAGCTGTATTCTATATTATATAACCAGAATATCTTCAGTCCCAGGGGGATTGAGTTTTCCTGAGTACAAACCGTAAGCACGAACCAATATAAAACGTCTCTGTGCCTCGATGTCTTCATCTGTACAATGCGAAGAATGACAGTGGGTTATTAAATCGGGAGGTTAGATGAGCTAAAATGCACAAGCCGCACTTAGACTGGTCACTATCACAATTAGATGCTAAATCATCACGCTATATAAGACTTCAAAGGGGGGCCAGCAGGTGGCATTGGCCCACCTTGTTTGAGTCCTGGACCTGGCAGCTTGAAAATCATGCTGAGCACCTGTGCATGTGTAGCCCAAATCCCAGGAGGAGAATGGAGGAGAAAGGATTGCAGCGTGACCTTCTCCCAGGGGTGATCTCTCACTTTCCCTCCCTCTGTCTCTTTCTCTTTCTCTTTCTGGAAAGTATACACACCCTGTGGCAAAAACCTAAAAACAAAAGGAATTAAAATAAACACATATTGTTGACCAGTCTTGTATTACTTGATACACTGACCTAAATCACTAAAAAACTAGGTTTTTCTGATGAAAACATCCTTATGTATGCCCTGGTTTGCTGAGTGAAACACTGTCTGTCTCCTGGTCTTTTCTACACAAAGCACATTCTATTATTATCAATTTAAGTTGCTGCTGAATCTCAAAAGTCATTAATAAAATGTAGTGATTTCTCAAACGCTTTATGGTCAGCCACTCCAAGAAGTACTTAATAGAAAAGAATTAACTGTAAGCTGGAATCTAAGTGATACAGATTTATCAAAATAATTACACGTTTAAAGGAAATTCCCAGTGCAGTGAAAATACAGCATTCAAAAAATATCAGTGAAGAAAAAGACTAGTATTGTTCCCAAAGACAGAGCCTGGGAGTGAACGAACAGAAGGGTAAGCCAACACACATCGAACGGGTGAGCCGCTGCTGACAGCAAACTCGTGCGCTCCTAATTTTTTATAAAACTGAGACACTCCACTTGGATTTGCGAGGCATTGCTGAACTGTCCTATCATATTTTCTTAATCAGGTAATAATAATCTATAAAAATACTTGACAAATCAACTCAAAAGCTTTTCCTAAAAAACAATCTATTGGGTCACTGGAAAAGTCACGATGCATGTTTGCAGAGAAAAACACGTCATGACTTTCGGACAACCTAACAATCGAGGAACAAAACTAACAGAGACAAAGCACGCGGTGACCTCTGAGTCCTCGTGGCACGGGGTCAGAGTTTCCAGAGGGCATGGCCAGGGTAGGCGGCAAGTGCCTCCAAAGTGGATGGGGACAGGATAAAGGGAGAGGGGACCCCAAAGGGAAAGCACCACGGCTGTGATGGGTCACTGGGCCCGACGGAGAAAACGTGCCCCATGTTCCGCTCAGCAAATTCCTAACACACAGCAACACCGTCTCCCCTGCTGCTCCAGCCCCGGTGCACGCCTCTCCTCCCTGCTGTGTGTTTCTGTATATGTCCTCCCTCCATTGCACTGAGAGCCTGCAAACTCCAAGAATCATCACACCCTCTGCCACCACTAGGTATGCATACTCCCGAAAACGCCCGGATTGAGTAGGCCGGAGGGAAGATCACTTGGCCAGGCGCTCCGTCCCTTCTACACCAAGGAACGGGCTGTTTATAATGAAAGGCTTCCTGGCTCTGGTGTTAGAGCCCAAGGACGCCACAGGTACCGTGCCAGCATCTGCTGGGTTAAACATGGCGGAGCTGTGTGGAGCAGAGCACAACTTTGTCCCGTGCCTTCTCCTCGCGGACTCAGCCATGGGCCCACCCTGTGTCTAATACATTTGCCAAAGTCCCCACCTTCCAACACCATCGTGGGCAGAACATCCATCCTTTCAACGCTGTTACAGTGCTGTGCCAAATTTCAATTGTGAATTTCGGGGGGCACAAACTCCAGCCCCGGGGAAGGAGTCTCACAAGCCAGGACATCAGGGCTGAGCCCTCGCTGGAAAAGGTCACCCATGGACCCCAATGCCAAGGTGCTCTGTGCACTGGTGCTTCCCAGCAGAGGGAGAGCTTCTGTCCTCGAGGAACTTAGAGTCCGCTAGGATCACCGCAGCTCGCTCAGAAAGCCCGTGAAGGCCTAGACTCACACAGTCACTGATAACCGGGATTTCAAAGCCACAGCCCCTTGACAGGAGGCCTGTGGCTCTCAGAGGCCCAACCAGGCCGAGGACTTCAGGATGATGACCCTGGTGCTTAGCACAAACAGCCAGGCGAGTTCACTGGGTCATACCCACGGAGGGAGTGAGCTCAGTCGTAAATCTCCAGCGCTCTCGCTCTCTGGCAGAGACGCTGCCATCTGGAAGGCTTAGGGATGAAAGGCGTCAGCACAGTTCTGCTGGAATATTTCGGGTTGGCAGAGAACATAAGATGCCAGAACTTGAAAAAAATCCATCTAATTCTGGTGACCTCGTTTCACCTTTCTTTTCGGCCAATCCCCAATCAGGCTGTTGCGGGTATTGAATGATTACGGACACCTGGTGAGTACTTTGCCGAATCATCCAACTGGCAAGATGTCCCCAGGGCCCACGGAGCGCCCGCATTCCACTGCCGTGCTGTGGCGGTCGCCATCCAGGGCCACTGAACGGCACGTCTGCATGCAAGACTCAGCGGAGCTGTGCCACCCGGGGAGTGGTCCCATCCCACCACCCACCGCGGCGCTCCCCGCAGGCCCACCCGCAGCACTTCGGAAGTGCGTGGCTCACTTCTGTCTCTGCTCCGGGCAGGTGCCTGTCTGAGCGGCGCCTCTGCACGGGAGGGTCACAGCGCCCTCCCCTGTGTGCTTGTCATCCATTTCGTTCGCTGGCCTCTGCTCCTGCCACCCTGAGTCCTCCCCAGACGCGGGGCCTGTAGGGCCAACATGAAGGGATCTGCCACTTGCAGGGCGGGTCCAATCACAGAGGCCAAGCCTGAGAGGGCGTCTGGCTGTTGTTATGTTTTGAGGCCTCGGGCTGTGAAATCGGATGAAAAGTGATCTTCAGACTGGTGTCACAAAAGCCCTTTTGCCCCCAAAGGGACCCAGCAATTTGGAAGTGTCTTGCAAAACATGTTCCGCTCAAGTTCTTCAGAGCCTTCCCTGAGGCAGGCGAGCAGCCGCGCACAGTCAGCAGAGGAAACTGAGTCTCCGGGGCCCAGGCCTCAGAAACCAGTCTCCTGTCGGCTTTGAGGTTTTGTTTGTTTCCTTTTGTTTTAATTCAACGTGATTGCTCTGGCACTGTCCGCACCACCTGCTCTGATTCTACGAATGGACAGACACCGGGGGCCTCTCACCGGGCTCCCACTAAACATGGCTGCCTGCAGACGAGCGCGCCCTCGAGGGCGGAGGGCTGGCCAACGCGATGCACTGGCATCCTCGACTCGGCCATCCACAGCCGGCCAGCTCCGCCCAGCCTGCCGTCCTCTGCCACCGTGTCCAGCGCCATGTCCATGACGTCCAAAGCCCCAGGTGCACAGACAGCGTGACCACCTCTCCAAAATCCAAAACCCCAGGTGCACAGACAGCGTAAGCACCTCTCCAAAAGGTTAAAAACACGCACGGCTGCATACGCTGCCCGAGTTTCAAAAACAAAAATGATTTTAAGCCAGAATCAGAATTTAGCCAACAGCTCCTCCCCCCACCCCATGCCCGGTTCTCCGGAGCTAGGAGCCTGACTGTCAAACCCCAGCCTGGATCATTTCATGTCCTTGGGCTTTGAAAAGCATCCCGGTATAAACTGTCATCCAAAATGAGTAACTCTGCAAGTGAAAGGGGACGGTTTGAACACTCAGAACTGCCAGTGCCAAGCAGAACTGTCCGCGAAAACGAAGGCTTACAGAGCACCCTCAAGACCCTGCCCTGGACACGGAGGCCCCATCAGCACCACAGGACACAGTGGCCTTCCCCTCTGTGGGGCCCAGCGCAGAGGCAGACACTTGGACAGTCACCTGGACACCTAAAGAAGACCTAACCTGACTAGGACGATACCCTGAGGCAAAAGTCATAGCTCACGACAAGGGTTAACCTAATGGGGAGTGGAGGAGGGCTGCAGGGGAGAGCAGGAAGGGAAGAAAGGAGTGAGGTCGCAAGGCGGGCCCTGGAGCAAAAAAAGTGGACAGAGAGGGTTTGGGGCTTCACCAAGGGCAGCAAGAAGCCCCGGGGCACTCGGAGCATGGGAGTGTCAAGATCAGATTGAAATGGGACAGGGTTATCCGGGCACAGACAGAGGTGGGGGCCACCAGGAGGAAAACAGGAGGCGTCGGCAGCAGGGCAGTGTTGCAGGGGCCGCGGGGCTCGGACCAGGGTGCTGGCTGGGTACCTGGGCGTCATGAGGACAGGCTGAGAGGTAACATCGAAGACCCCGAGGTGGGTAAAAGGTCACCACGCAGCACTGACCCTGGGAAAGGAGCCTGAACATAGTCAGCAAAGCTCGTGCCTCGCCCCTCGACTGCAGGGTGGCCTTGGAATCCCGTTTGCGTGTCTCGGCACTCCTGCTGACGCCATGTTAAATGAAATCAAACGCTGAACTGGCCTACAGCTTCTCGGCCCACAGGCCAGTGACCCTTTCAACAACCTCCAGGAGCCGGGTTTGCCTAAGCAGCTCTGTAATTCTCCCTGTCCTGCCACTCGACGACACAACTGACAATGGGGTTACTAGAACTCCGGTGACACAGGAAGTCTCTACTCAGGCCCAACCGTAATGACGCAAGCCGAAGGTGAAGGCCACCCAGGGGCCTAGGTTCATTCCATGCCCCACCACCGGCCAGGTGTGAACGCTGGTGCCTGTGGTCCTAGCTGAGAGGCTGGCCAAGAAAATCATCACACAGCGACACCTGTCAAAAATAATCTCTCTCTCTCGCTATCTCTCCTGCCCCCCCCCCCGCCCTTTCTCATAATTTAAAAAAAAAAAAAAAAAGGAAGGAAGGGAGAGACAGAGGTACTCAATCTTAAATCTCTGTCTGATTGAAAATCTGTAAAATCACATCTGGTTCCCATTTATCTCATCACTTCGACGAACAACCTTGTTAAACAGCACCCCAAATGACTGGCAGTCACCCTTAGAGAGACTCATACATAAACACGAAGGGATGGCTTAGGTTACAATGGCTACACCACCCTGTGCAGCTACCATCAAACAACTGGATTTCTGAAATAGATCACGCATACGGACAGGAACACCGCCGACCTCTTGCATGGGAGGCCAGAACGCCCATGCACATCCACTTGCTCCACCCCGGTCAAAATGGCTAAGTTAGGTCTGCATCCTCCCCTGCAGGCCACAAAGCACTGACCCTGTAAGTGACCCCGAAGCCAAGCAGGCAAATGCACACGAGAGTATCAAGACTCATCTAAGAGCCAGAGAGGCAGGGAGTGGCAGGGCTCTTCCCCAAGCAATCTCCACAGCAAACAAGCACAGGGACCTTTGCCCGCACAGGGGGAAAACCATCTGTGACCCTAAGATAAGAGAGCATGTACTACTTCCTACCTGAGCCTGGAGCGCCCAGCTGTGCTAGAAAACTTTCCATTTCAAATATTCAAACACTCTCACCTGATAGGCACAAACGTGTACCCCACCCCATACCCTTTCTGGGTAAATGTATTACCTACAATAAAATCCGTTCATCAGATATGGTTAACTTTGAATGCTTTTTTAAAGAGTTCTTTATTTAGCTTTATTTGTTATTATCATTCAATTTGAGCAGAGAGAGAGAGCTGCCAGGTCTGGGATTCAAACCATGGTCAACCATGTGGGAGTCCAGCAGCTTCAGCACGACCTCTACTTTGTATGCTATTACATTTGTTGTAAAAGAATTCCACACACAAGAAGAAAAAAATCCTTTGTTAGATGCTTTGTCTCAAATTGAGGTTGTAAAACGATCCAGTCACCAGCACAAAGAGAAATTGATGCTCTGTGAGGATGACCACGCGGGAAAGTTCCAAGTTTGTGTCTAGAGACAGGCTGCTACTCAGGTCGTGTCCCCACCAGCCTTGCCAGCCCTCCAGGTGAGAGGTGAGACAGAAGGACAAACAGAAGCAGGAAGCAAGCCAAGCACGGCCGGCCCTTTCCATTGCCCCAAATCTCCACCCTCTGCTCCCCGCTCTGGCACCTGCACACATTTCCACATCACGGAGGGGAAAAAATATTAGCGCACATTTGGCTAATGCTTTACAGTTAACTAAGCACTCTCACATTTTCCCATTTAGCTATTCATGCATTCAAAACAATTTGCGGAATGCCTTCCAGGAGCCAGACCCTGTCAAAACCTGAGATTAAAAAACCCAATCAGGTCAAGCCCCGGAAGGACCTCATAGAGCAGTGGGAAATGGACTCTCTAAGCAAAACAGCACCAAGAGGGGGTGACCGTGACAAACCCCCTATGGAGGGACGTTCTGCAAGAGGGAGGGATTCGCTGAGGGTGTCTTTATCTTCGCACCACTGTGTAGAGCAGTTCCGATGGTGGGCCTAGCAAGACGACACAGCCCGTATGAGCTGACAGCTTGTAGCACTCACAGTTTAAGAGCCAGCTTGTATTTTAACCATTGAAACCCACCTTTGATTTATCCTTTAGAAAACAAACAATTTGCTGTGAATCAAAAACCATCAGGTGGAAAATAAAGTAGTGAAAGGGGATAAAGAGACTACAAAACAAAACAAAGCAGATCGCCCAGAGCCACGGTAACCAACAAAGGCACACTGTGCCAGACCGCTCTGCAGCTCCCGCAGCCCTCCTGCCCATCCCACCAGCCAGGAGGGAGAGACTCCTTCCTTTCAGTATTCTAATAGACAGAGGTGTTTTCAGGGGGGTTTTGTTTGTTTTTTAAATTTACCAAAGGGTGCATGTGCTTGCCAGAGAGAGGGAGAAATCACTCCCGCTGGGGCATGGTCACGCCACAGTCCCTTATCCTCTTCTTCTCTCCATCCTGTTGAGATCTGAAGCACATAAATGCACCTGCAGGATTTTTCAAGCCATCAAGGCTGGGATTCAAACTGTGGTTGGCCATGTGGGTTCTGTCTCTGGTCTCCTAGGCCAGATCTAGGTGTTATTTTCAATAATTTTTAAAATACTTCTGAAAAAGAGCTGTACAAAAAATAAGCTAAAGGTCTGAACCACTAAATAGGATCTTCCTAAGTGAAGAGGTGGGGTGAGGGTAGAAGAAGTCTGAAAAAAGAGTACCCGAAGGCTGCCATTCTGGAACCAACTCTTACAAGAATGACAATGGTGGCTGATACAGCCTTGAGGGAAAGCTTTGCACTCATGACCACTTTCTTCTTTACAGATTTTAACAAGAGATATTATACCTCTGACAGAAGATAGACAGGGGCCAGCCAGTGGCACAACGGTAATGCAGCTGAAACCATATGGGAACAGTCCTGGGTTCATATCCCAGGATCTCCCTAGCATGCCAGGTATGCATATAGATGCCTGGATCCAGGGGGTAGATCATGGTATGAAGACCCTGAGACTTTTAAACTACTTATAAACTAACAAGTTACCCTAACAGTTTCACAGATGCTAGCAGAAGACATGAAATTCTTCGGTTAGAGACAAAAGAGTTATTACTCACAACAGCCACAGTATCAACATTTGTGCCAGTTCCCCAAGATCCAGTTCCCACAGAACAGCATAGCAAACATCTCACAGTGAAGCGTACAACAGAGGACTCCTGATCTTAGGGAACCCAAATATTTTTAACAGGCATCTACCTCCCAAGGCTTTTCTCTGTACATATATCCTTGAAAGAGAGTCCAAAACAAAGGCAACCAATATCTCAGCCCAAAAGATGGACAGAAAGACAAGAGACCGGTGGAGAACTGTCTCTCACGTATCTACTTTACCTACCAAGGAGCTGAGACTCAGAATGCATAATAAGCCAACATAACATAGCCAGAATGTAACAGAAGGGGGATCCAAACCCCACACCTTACAGTGCCACGTCTCCACTATTCTAAATCCTATTGCATGAGATATAGCAACTCCTGCTGGGAGGAGAAGGGTATGGATGTGACAGATCATCCTCTGGGCTTTCCTGGAAGTTGTCTGACCTGACTCACCTAGCAAGGCAAGAGCATGTTGGAAGAGCTAACTGTGCCTAGCTGTAAGGATAGACATTCCCCTTTGTAACACGCATCTCAGAAAACGTAATAGTAGGACAGAATGAGGCTGTTGGAAAAGGTAGTGGTGGTGTATCTGCAGGTGAGGGTGGGACTAACAAGTCTTTTGTTAGTCCCTTCCCAAACCCACTCTGCAAAATTCGATGTTTCATATGAGATCACATTTAGAATGTTGAAGAAAAGTTTTGTTACTACTCAGTCTTTGTCCCCAAAATGACTTACTCCCAGTGGTGTGCAATAAGAATAACTTCGCATACAAAAATGACCTCTATTCATCTGTACATTTAAACTAGCACAGAGTTAAAGTGAAACTGCTGAAAATTTGATACGCCTTTTCACTTTGATAGCAAATATACTGGATTCAAGAGTTAAAGACAATTATGGACAGGCTTTTATTCATATACAGTAAGGATTAACTATTGTGAACAAGAATCTGAGCTTAGCCATTCATTAACGTAAGTGAACAGTTAGTTACATGGCTTCAGGGGAACGACAACGGAGGTTCAGGTCTTTAGGAACCAGTAGAGACTAGCTGGAGGGTGGATGTTGGCATGAGGTTTCTTGGCCCTGTCTACATAGCCCCAAGGTCCCAGAGCAGTCCTTGTTAGATCACAGAGCCCTCTTTCTCAGCAGGGAGCTCTGTCAGGAGAAAACACCACCTCACCACCTCACCACCTCACCACCACCACCTCACCACCACCACCTCACCACCACTACCTCACCACCTCACCACCACCACCTCACCACCTCGCCTGGTACCACCACCTCGCCATCTCGCCACCACCACCTCACCACCTCACCACCACCACCTCACCACCACCACCTCACCACCACCACCTCATCACCTCACCACCACCACCTCACCACCTCACCACCTCACCACCACCACCTCACCACCTCACCACCACCACCTCACCACCTCACCACCTCACCACCACCACCTCACCACCTCACCACCGCCACTTCACCACCTCACCACCACCACCTCACCACCTCACCACCTCACCACCACCACCTCACCACCTCACCACCTCACCACCACCACCTCACCACCTCACCACCGCCACTTCACCACCTCACCACCAGGCTTCTCTTCAGGATGAGAGGCACAGATAGAACTTGTCTCACTAACACAAAGGTCTGAATCCATTCCATTTAGAATCATCCACTTTCTATGCCACTTACCTAAAGCTCTGAATGACTATCCCCCCACCTGCATCCCCTCTCCCTCCCCAGTGCACACAGCGTTGCCACACTACACAACCCCAGGCAGCATCGCACACATCCCAGGGGCTTGAGCAGTTCACAACCTGGGCAACTGCATGTGGCAGCCCTCAGGGTAGAGAGGTCACTCTTTCACACACATTTCCCCATTAGAATCCACTTCCACATCCATGAGTTGTCTTTTACTTAATTCGCGAATCCCTAGAATCCAGCAGTCATCACGGATCTCAACTGATGGCTACAGGCGGTTAACCATTTTCACATATCATTAAACAAATGAAAACTATGATTTAGAATTGGGCTCTGACTGAATGCCAATAAGATTCACCTGAGAAACAACAGGAACGGGGTTTCAAAACTTGCCCTCATATATCTGGGCCCTGGGAGTCCTCACTCCATCTAGAATTTTAATGTTAGGCCTAATTACTATGCAGATGTATTATTCTTTTGATGGCGGAAAGGAGCAAAAACCTACTGCATATATTAAGGAAATGCACTTCTACAGATACATGACAAAGAAAAAGCATTAAAAAAAAAAAATCCCTGTGAACAAATGGCCTTGCTTGGCTCCCATCAGCTGCACACCATAATCAGAAATGCTGCTCCAAATTGCCTAAGCCGGCGTGGAGGTGATCTCTGCGTCACTCTCCAGTCGGTTGCTTAAGTTAACTGACTGCTTGAAAACCATTCCATAAACATCAAAAAGCAAGCTCAGAAATTATCCTCCCCAGCCTAATTTCAGCAGAGACAAGTTGTTTCTGAGACTGGCTCTTGCTGCGCCCTTCTTTGCTCTGCACCCCTACCTTGGCCTGGACTCTCCTGTCTCCATCTCTTCCTCTTTCAAAACCTGGCCTCATCTGGCAATCTCTGCATTTGCTACTGCCTGGGCAGTGTGCACCCCCAGGGGCTGCCTAAGCTCCTAACATTGCATGCTCCCCTCCCACTGCCACTGCCATGAGTCACACTGGATTCTGTTGCTCTACGCTCCAAAGTGTCAATTTTTTATCTTGAATGGGGGACACAACAATTCTTGAAAAGATGTTCTGGTCTCTCTGAGCTCCCTGGAGACACACCAGCCAGTAGCTCAGATAGACAGGAGGTACCTCAGATGCCCGTGGCAGGTCTAAGTGAACTGGGAAGGTGTAGGGAGCCGTCCACCTTCACCTTAACTGCCGGCGGTAGGAAAGGCCCAGGTGATTTTTCCTAAACAGGACACATCCGTATGCTTTTAACTGGCTGTGTATTCAGTTTATACACCTGTGTCTAGTCTCAATTTGATTTCACCCTACCTACAAGATATTGTCAGCCTGTCCCTGGTTTATGAAGTTAGCAGAAGACACGAGACTCCTGGGTGAGAAACAAAGGATATTGTCATTCACAGCACAGCAGGCAGCACTGTATCTGCACCAGTTCGCTTTGCCCCTGAAGTCCAGTAGAGGTGGTGCCAGGGGCCCACATGGAAACTGCACATGCAGTGGGTCTGCATCACGGCTGAGGACGCTGCTGCTTTAGAGTAAGCAACAAGTAAGCTTGTTCTTTGTCCACAAAGAGACATTGCTCATCTCCCAGGGTTGCTCGCTGCAAACACAATTCTAAGACAATCCTAAGACGTGGCACAGGTCAGCAGCATCCTTGGCATATCCAGTAAGACACGCAGGAGCACAAGAGGCCCATGAGTATCTCCCAACAAGCTGTGCACCCTCCTCATGGGTTCGTGATCCAGGCAATCCTCCACACACACCCCGCTACACTCTCTGTGTCAAGGCACTCGAAAGCAGTAGCACATGTATGTCACTGCAAATGGGCACTGAACCATCCCACGGTTTAACTGTTCACACTAATAGGAGGGGCTAGGGGTTCCCGCAAACACCGCCTTCCCTCCGTATGGTGACCCAGTCCAGCTTCAACTTCTTCTCAGTCTTTCCATTTCCCTTCCCCACCTTTGGAAAATTACCTATGTTTAGAAATGCACCAGAAATAAAGAAATAAACAAAGATTGGATAGGACAGACACTGGTCTCAATTTGGGAAAAAACATTAGTTTCCCAAACCCCCATCTAAAGAGTTGAAAGGAGAGAAACTACTTATAGTAGCTCAGAAAATGAAAACTGAGCAGACAAAATCCCACCTGGCCAATGCTCAGTCTGGAAGGCTCCAACCCAGGGGAGAGAGGCAGCTTTCTTCTCTGTAACAGTGAGGATTTTTTAGACTTATATTTTCATTTCACAGACAATGAAAAACAATTCCAGGGCTGACCCTACAGTCCAGTGTTTACAGGGTCTGGACCCCACGTGGCTGATAGAAGTTCAAATCCCAACCCTGACAGCTCAAGAAATATGCCAGGTGTGTGTGTGTGTGTGTGTGTGTGTGCACGTGCTCACGCGCGCGCGTTGCACAGACATGCCCAAACTCCTGACATTACAGAGAAGTGGAGAAGCGTGACCATGCCCTAACAGAGATGGGGGTGCTTTCTCTCTCTCTCTTTCTCCTCTTCTTTCTGTCTGTCTCTAGTGAATGCACATGCCCTCTGGAAACAGAAAAAAAAAAAAAAAAACTTTTTACATGGTAAAATTTTAAAGTTCAGCAGCCCATAAATATTATTTTCAAAAAACTGCAAGTGTGCAAAAACAAATGCAAGTACAGAACTTGTAGTTACCATCAGAATGAATTATATGTCAATAAATTAAGCAACTCCATACCCATTTATGAATAACAAATTTCTGCAGAAGAGCCCAGATGGATGCTAACTCTGTTCAAAGCTAAGAAAACAACTTTTAGCTTCAACTAACTGACTTTAACTAATATTACTGGATACTTACTATATTTCAGTAGTTTTCTGGGCCTACTTCTTCATGCTATCTTATTGAAACTGTAATGTCCTGCATATACTGCCATTCAAAAAATAAAAACCACCCAGGTAGGTCCATGGCCTCGAAATGACCGTCTAGGGAAGACACAAGAAATGTAGCTCTTGGATCCAGAGACGGAGGGCTGGTGAGGCCAGGCCAGGCCAGGCCAGGTGGACAGCTGCAGCCCAACGTGAGCGGAAATGAGGATCCTGAGGGAGTAGAAGGGAAGGTGGCAGCTGCCCCGGCTAGAAAACTCTCAGATCCAGTTGCCAGAGGAAGCACGGAGATTCGCCCCCTCATTGAGGGAGGGACAAAAAAAAGAACAAAGCTCGGCATTCGTGAGACGTTCGATTACACAGAGCGCACTTTGCTAAAGAGGAGAGCTGAGGCTCCTGGACGCTGGGAACACCCGTCCTACGCGATGATCAACCAGAGCCTGAGACTACCCTGAGTGGTCACCAACTGGACAGACCCTTCACGACAAGACAGCGCACCCCCTACAGAACCATGCTCAGAGCTGTGCGTCCATCTTGTGCAATCTTCACGATGGTCCCAGAGGAAGACACTACCATTATACACTTGTTTCCCAAAAGGAACAGTTCAGAGTAATGACGACACTGTCATGCTCACGGTGACGCCATCGAGACCCATATGCAGACAGTCTCGCTCTTAACCACTGTCTTAAACACTGTGATATTCTCTGCCTAGCTCTGGGGTAGGACTGGGTGTGTGTGTGTGGGGGGGGGTGCTAATTACAGAAACAAAGAGTAAATATCCCTTCTTAAAATTTTTCTTTTCTTTTTTGTTTTTAATTTTGCTATAGGGCACGTGTGCTCGGCTGGCCAGGGAAAGAGAGAGAGGGAAAATGAGAAATCACCCCCTGGGGGGATGGCCACATCATAATCCCTTCACCTCTTATTCTCCTCTCCAGATTTTGAGCGCACACACACATGGTGTGATTTTCAGGTCGCCTGGTCTAGGATTCAAACCATATAGTCAGCCAAATGGAATCTACCTGCCTTAACCTCCACACCACCTGCTGGCCCTGAATGTCCTTTTTTTTTTTTTTAATCTTCTCACGCTATCTGGAACTCATCAGTGCAAAACCAACAAGACAAATTCCACGGATATTGGTATATTTGCATTCCGTAATAAAAAAAAAAAAAATAAGACGTGTGAATTCAGAGGTTACGTTCATCACCCCAGAACCTTCAAACACCTAATAGCTTGTTTGAACAAAATATGAACAATATTCGAGACAACCAAGAATTTAAAATAAAGCCGATGCCATCCAGCTTAATCTATTCAATCTGCAATTATATGTGCAAATCAGTTGGAAGGCCTTGTGTTTCTGTGAACTTAAAAGCCACCTATGGAATCCATATGAAGCAGGGGTTGAGTCTGCTCATTCTAAAGCAGGGGAGTAATACATAATAAATAACCCGTACAGTTATTTAACACAATAAAGGTTCCATTAATCAAAATGATCGTGCCAAAAATGGAGTCTCGGCAACTTGGCAGTTCGGGACCGTGCATCCCACAAGATCAGGGCCTGGCGACCGTGTCCTGGCTCTCTGTAGAAACCGTAAACCGAGGCCGTCTCCCTGGGCTTGGCAAAGACGTGAGCCACAAGGATCCCCGCTATCTCCCCTGCACACTCTCCCTATGAAGTGAGGCCCAGAATGCGTGAGGCCCCTGAGAGGCTAGGAGGCTAAGCTCCCAGAACAACATCTCTGTTCCTGTTTTATAAACTAGGGGGCTACTTAAGATTTTAGCTGGAGAAAAAGAAAGAAGAATTCCAGACTGGGGCCAGCAAGTGACACAATGGTTAAGGCCTTGGATTCTCACGTGGCCGACCAACCGTGGTTCAAGTATCAGAGCCAGTGGCTTGAAAAATCATGTCAAATGTGTGTGTGTGCACATGCCCAAGACCCCAGAGGAGAATGGAGATGAAGGGAGTGTGGTGTGGCCATTCCCCCTACCCCCGAGAGGGATCTCTCATTTTTGTCCTCTCTGTCTCTTCCCAGGAAGTGCACATGCCCTATAGCCAAAAAAAAAAAAAAAAAAAGAAGAAGGAGAAGAAGAAGAAGAAGAAGAAGAAGAAGAAGAAGAAGAAGAAGAAGAAGAAAAGAAATATTATCCACTATTAAAAGTAGGAGAAGGAGGGAAGGAAGGAAGGTGAGTGGAAAAAACCAGAGGCCTGAGGCCCAATGGTGACACAGCAGTACAACACAAAGCTCTGGGAAGCCATGCCACACGGGAGGATTCTCGGTCCACACCTGGAGGCATCCCTGATTCTCAGTCCACACCTGGAGGCATCCCTGAGCAAGCGACCTACGCTTCCTTACGATAGGGGCTGGCTGGAGGGTGGAGGTAATTCACAGCATCGAGACCACACTGGGGATACTGTGTGTATCTGTCTGTCTCTCTCTCTCTCTCTCTCTAGCTCTTACTCTCTCTAACTCTCTCACCAAAGAAACTTTTTTAAAAAGTAGAAGCAAACATGGTCTTTAAGGTCCCTGTCAACATGAAAGTCCTAAGAATATATAATTAGTACTGCAAAAGACCAATTAAAGCACAACTGCAATACCAGGACACTAAAAAGACCCTCCAAAGAACAATGAATTAAATATTTGCACAGCCATTCCTGTTCCAAAGGATTCCAACCTTCTGTTCTTTTATCATCAGGTTACCCTCTTCAAAGAATGAGAAAGAGATTAGCTTCCCAAGAAGCACAAAGTTCTGTCTTCTCAATTCCGGAATTAAAATCACAGAATGAAAGTAGCAGCAGATGGAGAAATTCAATAGGAGGACACTTAAAATTCAAAACTGTATTCTTTAAGAATCTTACAAATAATTGGTGACTTGTTGGTGTCTCCCACTAATAGGTCGAGTTCACAGTTCGAAGAGCTTATTTTCTAGTCTCCATTTAAGAACCAAAAATACAATAGTTCATTTTTTTTCTGTTTATGTCATAGATACTAAACCTGATCTCTGGGTTTTGATTTTAACTTTTAAAAAATGTTTCATTTAGTTTGCTTATTTATAATATACTGTGATCAGGAAATTTTAGTTTCTTATTGCAAATGAAAATGTTTAGAGGTCATATGACAATTGAAGTAGTTAGCACAGATCTATCTTTCCTTTAAAGCCCAAAAATATAGATGAGTATCTAACATGCATCATGGACATAAATGATGTATTTTAAGATGAATAAATTAATACATATTTTTAAGATTCAAGAAAATATATATACAAAATATTTAAATAGAATACATATATATTCTCAAAACTATCAAACATATTTAATGTTTTTGTGTGTGTGCAACCCCTAATCCTCCCCTTTTGAAATACTGATGCTATACCTTAAAAAAAAAAAAAAAGTAAAACACTATTTTAAAACTGCTATCCAATTGTCTCAAATCCTCGCTGGACAGTGACTTTAAAACTCACAAAGTCTACAGTGAGAGAACATTAGGAATTCTTAAATCTTGCAGACTGAAGGGAAAAAATGAAAATGACACATACAGTTATATCATCTAGACTTTCATCCGATTGATTCTTTCAAAAATCAATAGCAAGGGGCAGGGCAGATAGCATAATAGTTAAGGCGCTGGACCCCCACAGCCAACAACAGTTCTAGTCCCAGACTTGGCAGCTTGCTTTCTCACTCTCCCCTTCTCTCTCTGTCTCTCTCTGGCCAAACTGAAGAAAAATAATAATAATTAATATGATTAAATAAATAGTTCTAAAATTTTTTTAAAAATCAATAGCCAAAGCTAAAAGAATTAGTCCCTAAAAAACACTATTTCCCAAGAATTCCAATGATGAGATTAAATAAAAAAGTGGGGAGCAAGCAGGTGGCATGGGGATTAACACACTAGACTCCCACAGAGCAGACCATAGTTCAAGTCCCAGACCTGGTGGCTTTCTTTCTTTCTCGTTCTGTGTGTGTGTGTGTGTGTGTGTGTGTGTCTCACTCTCTGGTGAGCACAGGTGCCCTATAACAAATTTAAAATAATAATAAATAAAACTAACTAAATAAATAAATAAATAAACAAACCCTGAGTAGTCCTCCTCAGGAGTTACCACTGGACAGCTGCTGCCCACCTATGACAAGGTGGTCGAAAAGTTCCCAACTACATTTTTTGTCTACATCAGGTCATATTGAAAAACATTTAAAACTTAGCCTATTTTTCTGAGTTTTTGACTTTCGGTTACTTAACGCTGAATAACTCCCTTCCTTAAAAGTGCAGGGTTTTCGAATGCCTAAAGGAGACGTATCGATTTTTTTTTCTGCTTGTGTGAAATTGATGCTTATTTGCAGTGTATTTGCTCTGAATGCTGAAACACTTATTCTAAATGTTATCCTGAGGGGACAAATGTCTATAAAGTCAGAGGACATGCTTAAAAGCCAGTACATAATAGCACATGTTTCCTTCCCAAAGGTAAGTAGCTGAGGTATACTTCACCCAAATCCTCCTAGCCACCCCGGCTGCAACTCTGAAATGTTGCAGTTTTGTTCTGTATTGTTTTGAGGTGTTTGCTGCTCTCAGAGCATTTGAGTGGGAGTTTCCACCGTGAATATGGCTGAACCAAAAAATAAAACATTACTGGGATTATGATGAATTCCTTTTCCTTAAAAAAAACGTATTATTACTGTTGCTGTATTGTTTTTACAATAGGAAAGCATAACATGTCCTATCCTTAAAAATGATCAAAGATGCTGGGAACCAGCAGTTAGCGTAATGGCTATGTCGCTGGACTCCCACGTAGTCGACCGCAGTTCGCGTCCTGGACCCGGTGGCTTAAAACTCAAAACTCACGCCGGGCGCGTGTGCGTGCGTGCCCAAGATCCCGAGAGGAGAATGGAGGAGAAGGGATTGCGGCGTGACCATCCCCTCTGGGGGGGTGATTTCTCGCTTTCTGTCTCTATGTCTCTCTCTGTCTGTCTGGTGAGCGCACGCGCCCTATAGCGAAAAAACCTCTCCAAAAAAAAAAAAAAGATCAAAGATGCTCAACATCCCTCATTGTAAGGGAGATAAAGATCAAAACCACAATGAGATACCACCTAACCCCCGTCAGAATGGCGAAGATTAAAAAAACAAATAATGATAAGTGCTGACGGGGATATGGTGAAAGGGGAACACGCCTACACTGGTGGTGGGAACGTAAATTGGTCCAGCCACTGTGGAGAACAATATGGAGGTTCCTCAAAGACCTTCAAATAGAACGACCATATGATCCATTAATTCCACTCCTGAGTATCTACCCAAGGACAGAAGAATGCTCAGTCAGAAAAACGCTTGTACAACTATAGTCACTGCAGTATTATTCACGATTGCTAAGACATGGAACCAACCCAAATGTCCACAAACAGAGGAATGCATTGAAAAATTGTGGCACATATACTCCATGGAATACTATTCGCCATAAAAAAGAAGGCCCTGGAATATGATAGAAAGTGGATGAATATGGAAGATTTGTTGCTGAGTGAAGCAAGTCAGGCTACGAAAGAGCGACATTGGATGTCTCCATTTAACATATAACAACTTTCCACACTCTATGGTAGAGACTGGAAGACTGGAGAACATAAAAACATTAAAAATTGTAATGGACGCTAGAGACAAAGTGGAAAGAGTGTGGGAGGGGAAGAGCGTAGGAAAGGAAATTTGGGGGGGAAACAGAGAGGTAAGACACTTGTGGGACACAGATACAGTTTATTATCTGTTGACGAAGATGTGTATAGTATTCTCAACGGGGATGGACTGAGGTGTACATCATGCTTGGTAAAGACTCTTTACAATATAAATGATGTATAGCAACTGAAATGTAGGCATACTACTACTAATAATAAATTAAATAAATTAAAAAAATATATGATCAAAGAAATACTTATTCCAAGGTTGGACATAAACAATAGGATCTTAGAGGAGAAGACAAGGGAGAAGTCCTCTGAAATAGACTTAAGCATTTAAGGCTGGCTTCCGGGTTTAACTGAGATACAATTTTCCAAAGTGTCTTCATTTATTTGTTTATATATTTTTTCAACAAAGAACTTAACATGTTAAAGTTAAATATTTCTTCCTTTTGCCTCTATTTGTCTTCCTATGTTTTTTTTTAATTTAGGATTTTGCCATAGGGCGTGTGCACTCACTATAAAGAAAGCCAGAGAGAGACAGTGAGAAATCACCCCCCTGCCGGGGGAGGGGGGTGGTCACGCAACAATCCCTTTTCCTCTATTCTCCTCTTGGAATCTTGGGCACGCACACACATGCACCCGGCATGATTTCAAGCCACTGGGTCCAGGACTTAAACCATGAGTCAACCATGTGGGAGTCCACCCCCTTAACCACCATGCTACCTGCTGACCCCCTCATCTTCCTTTTTATACCTAAGATCTAACTCCTCACTGAGCCTGGGGTTAGCAACTCTGGAAATGGTGGACGCCCCTCCATCCCCACCTCCCACAGAAAACAGAACAGAGTCAGCACGCACTTACCCACGTCCCTTAACCGTTGTTCCTCCAGGGAGTCACCCACGACCCTACGAGGTTTCAGTGTATAAATGCACGCCTTCCTGTAAAGGCCTTAAACACAGCGCTCTCCAAAGCGAGCTTCCCCAGTGATCATGGGTGCCAGAGAAGACAATTTTAGAAGACAGCATTAAATAACCTTGAATAAGAAAGTCATTTCCTTTCAACTCTCTTCCTCCTCCAGTCTAGTCAAGGAGGAAGTCTGCGTGTGGTGGCAGAATGTCAAACACCTGTTCCTGCCCTGGGCCAGCCTACAGGCACCACAGTACCAGGACGTTAATAAGCCATATTACTGTCATCGCATGCTTGTGGATGCTGACTTTTTAAAAAGTCTCCTTCTAAATGTATTTGAGGTTAAAACGGAGCCAAATTAGGGGACCAGCAGGTGGCATGGTGGTTGAGGTGCTGGACACTGCCACATGGCCTACCACAGTTTGAATCCTGGATCTGGTGGCTTGCTTTCTCACTTTCTCTCTCTCTGTCTCTCTCTGGTCAAATTAAAATGAATGAATGAATAAATTAAATTAACTTTAAAAAGAAAAGGGAGCCAAATTAAAAGAAAAGAGACTGAAACGGACTAGATCCCTGCCATGCAGGCGAGATCAGTGACCCCCAGCACCTGGGAGTTTATAAAAGGGCTGCATGTTAGGGTCCTCAAAGGCCTACAGAGTCAGAATCTCCATTTTAAACAAGGTCTCCACATGACTTATAAATGCATGCAAATATGAGAAACTCTGGGTT
This sequence comes from Tupaia tana, assembly GCA_026018925.1. Lineage (NCBI taxonomy): Eukaryota > Metazoa > Chordata > Mammalia > Scandentia > Tupaiidae > Tupaia > Tupaia tana. The sequence continues at coordinate 9,427,175 of JAKSZU010000017.1, read as the reverse complement.
GGTGGGTCAGCGGTTAAGAAAGCCAGATCCCAGATGAGCAACTCTGCTTGGAATCTCAGCCCTGGAGGTCTGAAAAACATGCTGGGTGCACACACAGGGGTGTGTACGTGCTTGCCGGGGTCTCCAAGGTAAGGAAGAGGGGAAGAGAGGGGACTGCAGCATGACCATGCCCCATGGTGGGTGCTCTGCCCCCCATCCCATTTCTCTCTGGAACAAGCATACGCCCTCTGGTAAAATTGTGTGTGTGTGTGTGTGTGTGTGTTTGGGGGGAGAGGTTTTTATTCCTACAGAGCGTGTGTGCTCACCAGAAAGACAGAAACAGAGAGAGAGAAATCACCCCCCCGGGGGGATGGCTTTGTCACAATCCCTTCTCCTCCATTCTCCTCTCGGGATCTTGGGCACACACGCACACACGCCAGGCGTGAGTTTAACCCACCGGTCCAGGACACGAACCGCGGCCAACTATATGGGAGTTCAACAACATAGCCATTACACTAACTGCTGGTCCCTGATAAAAAAAATTTTTAACAATTTTTTTTTAATTTTCGAGAAACTCTTGGATGACACAAGTTTGTCCAAAACTATGCAGGCAGTCTGCAAATGACGGAGCACTTCGGATTATCAGGCAGCGACCAGGTCTACTCTCCAGGCCTGGCCAACATCAGCTCGTAGAGGACAGGAGGACTGGAGGGAGCTTGGCCAGGGTTCTCCCAGTAGGGAGCTGCCACCCATCAGTGAATTGTGAGATAAATGCATGAATCTAAACTGGCAGTTTGGGGGTTATTTCTAGGAATCTAAAGATTACTTTAAATGTGCTTCTATAGAATCCTGCCATAGGCTGGGCCAGCAGGTGGTGTGGTGGTTAAGGCGCTAGATCCCACAAGGTCAACTCTGCTGTTCGAGTCCCAGACCAGAAGAATTGAAAATCATACCAGTATGAATACATGCATGCCTAAAATCCCAAAAGTGATTTTTCACTTTCCTTTCTGTCTCTCTGGCATGCACCATGGGGAAGAAAAAAAAAAAAAAATCTAAAAACAACCCTGCCATAGGCTAGCTGACCACAGAGGAAGCTGGATCCCACATGGCCTATGAGTTTGAATACCACCCTGATATGCACTGGTGCCCAAGATATTGACAGGACAGAGAACTGCAGGAAAAAGGATCGCACGACCAGGCCCCTTTGAAGATGTCTCTTCTCTCTTTCATGAGTGTACATACATACACCCTCTGGAATAAAAAAAAAAAACCCTTGGGATCAGCAGATGGTATAATGGTTACATTGCTGGACTCCCACGCAATAAACCACAGTTCAAGTCCCAGGCCTGGTGGCTTAAAATTCATGCCAAGTGCATGTGTGTGCGTGCATGCCCAAAATCCCGAGAGCAGAATGGAGAAGAGACTGCAGTGGTGATTTCTCGCGTCCTGTCTTCTCTGGCGAGTGCATGTTCCTTTATAGCAAAAATCTCTCTTTAAAACAACAGCAATCCTTAAATGCTACATACCATCATTCTTTTTACCAATGACTACTCTACTGAAAATTCCACTTAACCTTCTCCCTCCATGGACTGGCATTTGTTTGTTTCAAAAGTTTACTGATTTCTTCCATGAGAGAGAGAGAGCGAGCGAGAGAGGCACCACTGACAGAGCCCTTACACTGTAATCCAATCCCAGTCACAGCTGAACTGGAGGGAGTGACAGACAGAGGGAGAGAGGGAGACAGGCACCCACAGCAGGGCCCCTCATGCTGTGCTCCACCCCCAGAGCACAGGCACGGTGCGTGTACAGTATGCTCAGAGGTCTCAGGACTCAAACCCAGGACCTTTCCCATAATGGGCCCAGCTGCACTACAGCTGTGCTACCATCTTGCCCAGGGCTGGGGTTTTCAGCACACATTCTGCACGGGAGTGAGTGCCCCACTAATGAGGCATGCCCTGGCCTTTTCTCCCAGAGCTGAGCTCAAGTTAAAGGAAAGATTATGCTTGGAAATGTGACACCTGTGCCTTCTGTGTCAGGTGTCAGCACAAGGGGCAAAGGAGCACAAATTCTTGGTGCACCACCATCTCCCCCAGGAGGAGCCAGTCAGCCACTCACTCACCAAGGCAGGTGGCCCATTTCATCAATGATCAAGGCAGTTCAGGACAAAATCCTAGCTCTCACAACTGGAAGAACACATAAAGTGACATTAAAGTGACATCAAAACACCTGTGGAGGGGCCGGCAGGTGGTGTGGTGATTAAGAGCACTGGATTCCCACATGGCCAACTGCGGTTGGAGTCCCAGACCTGGTGGCTTGCTTTCTCACCTTCTCTCTCTCTCTCTCTCTGTCTCTCTCACTCTGTCCCTCTCTGGTCAAATTAAAATAAATGAATAAAAAGAAATAAAATAAACAAAGTTAAACAAAAGAACAAAATCTATGGAAAAATGAAAGAATGAGGTTTTTTTGGTGCAAAAATACTTTGAAATCTGAGTCTTTTTTTTTTTATAATATGTATTTTCATGAACTTCTTGAAGACTCCTTACACGAGGTGTGCACCAGATTATATGTGTCTCTGACTCTATTTTCACCTTCATAACCTAAAGAATTTGTCTGAAATACACAGAGCAAAACAGCGACCAAAATATGCAGGTTTATGACACCATCTAAAAGTGGCAAGTGTACAGTTAGAGCCTTCCAGAATATCCAATGGAACAGGCTACGACAGTCTTTCAGTGTAACAGCTGACTATCAGAAGCTCGACTTCCTAGGACAAAATGCGAATACGAGACAGTCTTGTTTAGAAAGAACATGAAATCTAACTGAATAAAGAAAAATGGGAAAATTAACAACAAACAATAGATGTGAATTCATGGCCTGGTCTCCACGATAAGAATTACATGCCATTCATGAAAATGAAAAGAACATTGTGAACATTTGTTAGATCTTTTTTTCTTTCAGTTATTTTGAGAATGCACTTATGTAGGCAGAACATTAGAGTGAACAAAAAAATATATGCTACAATGTGAGATTATTTCAATGGTTCTGAATGAAGGAAAAACAACCAAAAGAAATTTGGGGTGGTAAAGAAAAACAGAATAATAACTGCTAATACCTATCTCATATTCTAAGGCAGTTTACACGTACTAACTCCTCTAATGAGACTCAGAGCGAGATGTCAGGTCTTAATACTATTAACAATATTAATTATTAATACTACTAAACATGCCCTTTTGCAGATGAGAAGACTTAGCCACAGGATGGTAATACAGTCATAAACCAGGGACTGGAGCTGAGTAAAAATCCAGACATATGAGAGGAATTTAACAAGTTAAGGGGAAATGGAATTAAAGTGAGTTTAGCGGTACAGTAGCAAAATGCACCCTCTGCGAGGCCAACCGACATAGGAAGATTCTGGGTTCACGTCCAGAGACCTCCCTGATATGCCAGCCATGATTCTGCCCATGACCTGGGGCTGCCTGAGGGTGGAGGATAGCACTGAGACCTTGCTAGGAGGACAGGGGCAGCTGTCGCTCTCTTTCTCTCTCTCTCATCTCTCTGTCTCTCTTGCTCATGGAAAAAAGAAATACATTTTTTAAGTATAAGTCTATTTTGGTGCAAAAATTGCTAAAATTCATGCATACTATTTTCATAATACATTTCCCATGAGCTTCTTGAAGACTTCTCATACTTAAAGTCCAAAATCTTTTTTAAATTAATTTATTTATTTACTTATTAGATTTTTGTCATAGGGCACAGGTGCTCACCAGCGTGAGACAGAGAAAAAGTGAGAAATAACTCCCCAGGGGAGATGGTCACACCACAATCCTTTTTCTCCTAATATCCTCTTGGGATTCCGGGCACACATGTACATGTGTCTGGCCTGAGTTTCAAGCCACTGGGTATGGGACTTGAACCGATGTCGGCCACTTGGGGAATCCAGCGCCTTAACCAGCATGCCACCTACTGGCCCCAAAGTCCAAAATCTTTATTTTTTTCTTTTTAAAAAATTGGTTTTTATTTAACTTTGTTTATTTATTTATTTCAATTTGACCAGAGAGAGACAGAATGAGGGAGAGGGAAAGTGAGAAAGCAAGGTGCCAAGTTCAGGACTCGAACCACAGTCAGCCACATGGGAGTCCAGTGCCCCTAACTACCACGCCAACTGCCAGCCCCCAAATTCCAAAATCTTTAAGAGCAGGTGCCTCTGCCCGCCTAGTCCCGTGACACTAGAACGCCCACGTTACAATTCTTTTATCACTCCCGCATACTGCACTATGTAACGAATTCTCCACAAAAGTCCTGGGACATCTCCCTCAGTTAAAGGGCTGGGCCATATTCATGCCTCTAAACCTCAAAACGAGGGAACTAACTTCTGGCGTTAAATGCATCATCAGTGATTAGAACTACTTACTTGGCAGAATTCAGTTTTAAGCCTGCTTGGGGGGAAATAGTAACAGTTGGGGGAAATTTTTGTTGGAAGCAAAACATTATACTTTGAGAAATGCCTAAGTCAAGTATTCCTCTTTTATTAGGACTCCTTAATTGAGTACAAAGCACTAAAATAGCTGGCCTGAATATTTATTAGAGCACCAGCTGTTCCCTCCAGATTTTTAGAAATTAGAGCCCTAGTGCCAAGTACAATTTAGAAAAAAAATTTCAACAAGTAAAAAGAGCCCTATGTCTCGCCATGCTTATCTAAATAGTACATAGTAGCTGGAACAGGTATCGACCACTCCACTGTGGCTTTTCCATGAGGGGAACCAAAATGCTTTGCCATCCACTTCCAAACACTACTTTGTGATTGAGCTGGTTGATTACTTAAAAATCATATTCTGTAACTTATAATTAATAATCTTTTACATGCATATGGATATGATCTCCACACTAACCATAGGGTCTGTAAGTCATTCATTTTGGTTTTTTGTTTGTTTGTTTGCTTGGTTTTATGTTTTGGTTTAAGACTGGTACTAACCCCTGTAAGCTATCTCAGAGAAATAATTATTTTTAATATCTCAAATTTGATTCTTTCAAAAGAGTTCTACTTTGAGAACCCAGCCATAATCAAATACTTAATTATTTTAAGGGGATGGGAGAGAGAGAGAGAGAGAGAGAGAGAAAGGAAGACAGAGGAGGGAAGGACTGGTTGAGAAAATAATGAAAAACTCACTGTACATACTCTGAATATTCTATATTAAAATTTATTTCTAAAAAAAAAAAAACTGGTCTACCACGATGATACAAGTAGTAGAGCAAGCTCTGAAATGCTGGAGGCCACGTGGAAGACCAGGATTCAGATCCCCTGCCTATGATCCTGGCTGGCTAGAAGGTAGGGGAGACCCACAGCATGAGACCCTGCTGGGGGTGTCTATCTCTCCTTCTCCCTCTCTTTTTTTCTCTTTCCAGAAGTAAAGTAAATAAATAAAAAAATAAAATAAAAAATAAATCTTTAAAAAAAAAAGACAAATACCCAGGTTCAGGTCTTCTGTTTGCTTCCTTGACTGTCAGCTGTCTTTGTGACAGTGCTACACATCAGAATTCAGGAAGAGAATGTCTCCTCCACATTACAGCAGAGTCGATTCAGTGAATGTGCCATAGAGAGACCTGGACAGAGAAAGCGACTTCCTCTCTGCAAATGGAGCTGGGTGGGGGCAGGAGGCCAAGGAGGAAGCCCAGGGGAGGAGAGGCTGAAAGGAAGAACAGTGGACCCCCGGGGCAGAGTGGTGATTTCTGGAAGGGAGAGTGGTGGCAGTTAAGCCTGCTGTCTGCTGTCCCGGTCAGATCCAGCTGACTGACTACACAGACGACGGATGTGTGCAGAGCAGTCCAGACGACCGGGCCACAGCAACACAAAGTCCAGTTACTTCTTGCTCCTGCTGCATAAATAACTAGCTTCTACTCCTGTAAGATGCTAATTTTTAGCATACTAATTGCAGCACAAGAGGCTCTTTTTAAAGAGATTTTCTCATTTTGTTTTTCGAGCTTTCAGATTTAAAAATAAACTGGCCATTTTTGGATTAATTTTTTTAAAAATTCCACGAGGGATAAAATAGGCCACCTTTTTTTTTTCCCGTGTAAGCGAAGAACAGTAGCATCATGTACTGGTGAAGCCCCTCTTCGGTTACAGCTGTGACCACCCACGCCCCCCCCCCCAGGTGTCCCCTCCAGAGAGCAAAGGGAGAGGCAGGCAGCCACATCCCCCAAGAAAAATGGGCCAAGCTTCTCGATCTCAGCTGGACATGAGGTCACCTGCAGGGCTTTTATTTTTTCAAAAAAAAAACTAATTTCAAGGCCCCATTCAGAATCTGATCTCCCAGAGGAAATGAAGTTTCCAACTTCCTAATTGGCCTGCTACATCTATCAAGGACTAAACTAATCCAAGAAGCCACCCCTCCTTAGCGAGAGGGGCTTCTCAGCCATGAGATTCTGAGATTAGAGAAAGAAAAGCCCAGGGCCCAGCCCTGGTAGGCCAAGTAGGAGGGCACTGCTGCAGGGTGCCTGAGGCTACACGGCAAGCCTGGGTTTGGTTCCTGGCCCAACCTGAACAGGCCAGGTGTGGTGGCACAAGTGCAGGCCAGGCTGACCAAGGGTCTGGGGCAGGGCAGAGGATTATGGCATGGAGACCCTGTCAAAAAATCTCTCTTCCCACCCATGTGCCTTCTCTCTCTCATTTAATAAAAAGAAAAGAGGGGCCAGATGGTGGCACAGCAGTAAAAGGCCATTGTCGACCCACATGCAAGGTTACCGGTTTGCGTCCAGGGACCTCCCTGAATGTGCCAGGCCCATGTGTGGCCATGATCTAGAATGCTGGGCGTAGATTACAGCCAAAACATTCTTGAGGGTGCTGTATCTCTCTCGATCTCTGTCTCTTTCCCTCTCTCTTGCTTATGCAATGAATAAACTTTTAAAAATATGAGTAATAAAAAAATACCTTGGCCAGGACCAGCAGATGACATAATGGCTACGTCACTGAACTCCCAAGCAGTCAACCACAAGTCCTGGACTGGGAGGCTTCAAACTCATTCCAGGCAGGTGTGCGTGAGTGCCCAAACTTCCGAGAGAATGGAAGAAAAAGGATTGCAGCATGGCCATCCCTCCTCCCCACCAGAGTGATTTCTCACTTTCCATCCCTCTTGTCTCTCTGGCAAGCATACATGTTCTATAGCAAAAATCTCTTTTAAAAACAAACAAACAAAAAAATCTTGGCCATCAAGATTCTGAAGTATTTAAAGGCTAGAAGGTGTACGTATGTGTGTGTTTGATTTATGGAATGGAGCCCTCCTTCCTTAAACCCAAATCCTTCACGGCATCTCAAAACATCAAACCTAAGGCCCATAGTTCTCTTGGGAGAAAAGAGATCAGAGACGTGCTAGCCTCCCCCACCCTCACATGCTACACAACCCTCCGCCCACCCACGCCTGCCCACACACACACACACATCTCACGAAACCTTAGGTTGCTGGTAGCACCGTCTGAAAACCACTGGAATCAACATTTACATGGGGGAAACACACACAGTGCTAAATCCAAGTTCAAATACTCGATGGGAGGATTGGGGCTTCTGATGAGCACTGCGCCTTCGTATCTCCCAAACCTATTCCAGTTTAATAGAAGTTCATTTGAAAAAGAGGTGAAGGTTTTATTTCATTGGGAGCACAACCCAAGCCAAGGATGGTCCCTGGCTACCAGGAAAAACACATGCAGTATTGTCTGGATTAACAACTAGCATTCATAGTGAGAGAGCTACCTTTTACAAAGTGCTTTCAGGTAAATAATTTCATTTACTATTGAACAACTGCTGAAAATTCTTTTCTGTTTTCTTAGGTGAGCGACTAAGAAACTAATCTGTGAGAGTAACTCATTCCACATTGAATTCTAGGCACCAGAGGTTTCTGCCCCTGAGCCTCGAACTGCCTAGAGACAGAGCCCAAGGGTAGCCGCCTGCTGTTCTTAAAGGTTGGAACACCACGGGGACATGTATCCATCTGGTTACCACTTTAATGGAGGGACATTCACGGAGCCACAGGCAGGACCCCAGGACTAGGGCAAAGAACCATCTGTAAATGGTTTATACAGAACACATGGAGGAACCCGGAGCTTTCAGAGGTGAAAAATAGAAGGTTTATGATGACATAATGCCTCCTTTTAAATAATGAAGGACTATGGAAAAGGGAAGTAAGTCTTACTTCAAATCATTCAAGACTAACTTAGGCCCCTCCCATCTCCTTTCTAAAAAATTCCAAGTCACTAGGTGGGTCTGAGCAGGTAGGCCTCTGACAGGGACAGATCTGTGAAAGCCTGGAGCAGGTATCGGAGTGAGAAGGGGGTCCATGTGAGGGCTGCGGCATGGGATGCCGGAGCATCAGTGGGTAAGGAAGGCAACCAGCTGAGGAGTGACAGTGACAACAGCCAAAGACTGTTGCAAACAGGGAGACCTGCCTAATAAGTCAACGGTTACGAATAACAGGAGTCGAGAGTCTCACTCTCTACAAACATAGAGAGGGAAAAACTGAATAAAGCCTGTGGTATCACATAGAAACTTGAAGTATCCCTGTGAACTCAGGGTTTTTAAAATAGACAGATAGATGCAGAAATAACTAAGCATGCAATTGTGTATGGCATAGTTCTGCCCACGCAGAGGACAAGGAGCAGTGAAACCCTAATAGCCATGAGCACCAGATTTTGGTTTCTAAACACCATCCTCCACTAAAAGAAATGAAGGCTCATTGGAGAAAGAGCTGATACAAAAGATGGCCCAAGAGGCCAGCAGGTGCCATTGTGGTTAAGGCTCTGGACACCCTCATGGCTGACTGTAGTTCAAGTCCTAGACCCAGTGGCTTGAAACACACAGTACGTGTGTGTGTGTGTGTGTGTGTGTGTGTGTGTGTGTGTGTCTAAAACTCCAAGAGGAGAATGGAGGAAAAGGGACTGAACTATGGCCAACCTCCCTGGGGGGTGATTTCTTACTTTCCTTCTCTGTCTCTCTCTGTGTCTATGTGTACCCTACAGCAAAAATCTCTTTAAAAAAAATGGTGGCACAGGCAGATTACAAGATGAGCTCAGAACACAAGGACATGCAAGACTGACGGAGTTAAAAGGGCACAGCAGCTGGCATGGAAGGACTCCCACTGCCCCACTGTGGGACCAGTTTAAACACCAAAGTCAGTAACGAACATAACAGATGAAAACACACTGAAAAAAGGGAGACCCTAAGTTCTTACTGATGTAAATAAGTGAACAGATTTAATAGATTGAAAAGGTGATGAGGGATGAGGTACTTAGTTTCAAAATCACTTGACACGAAATATTTGTAAATTATAAAAGAGAAAAGAGTAACAGGATAGAGAGCTTGGCAGACCGCCTTAATCCAGTGACCATCATCAGTAATGGGACAAACCAATCAGTGCCGATGGCTGCGACGAGAAACACACAGTACCAAGTCTGTATGGTTCCAGCCAAAGACATGCACCAAAATCTAAGTCTGGGGATATGGCAGAAAATGCCAAACTGAGGGACATTCTACAAAGTAATTGGCTTATAATTTTTTTTTCCCCAGGGGTTCATGTGCTCCCTGGAGAAAAGTGGGGAGTAGGAAGGGACAGGGAGCCAGAAAGCACCGCCCCCTCGGGGGACATGGTCTCACCACAATTCCTTCCCCTCCATCTCTCCCTCCTTTCAGGATTTTGGGCATGGATATACATGTGCCTAGCATATTTCTCAACTTACTGGGTCTAGGATTTGAACCACAAGGTCAGCCATGTGGGATCCGGCTGCCTTAACCACCACATCACAGCCTGGCCCTGGCTTACGGTCTTTTAAAATGTCCATAAGATCCTAACAGTGAAGCCCTAAGTGACGAACAAGATGGAACTCAGCACGATGTGCAGTTGGAGCTGGATTCCTTTGCTCTAAAAGACAGTACTGGAGCAACTGGAAACTTGAATGAGGGAGAGAGATGAGATACGGGTAGAGGGTCAGAGGTAGTTTCCTGGCTTTGATGGCTGTTCTGTGGTTATGCAGGAGATGTTCTGGTTTACAGGAAATACAGCCATATGCTGCGTAATGATGCTTTGGTCAATAGTGGACCACATGGACAACAGTGGTCCCCTCGGTTATACAGGCTATACCACACAGCCTAGGTGTGCAGTAGGTTATCCCCACCTGCATTTCTTTGAGTGCACTCTGCGATGTTCACCCAACAAGAAAATCACCTACAGATATTTCTCAGGACACATCCCCGCTGTTAAGCGAAACATGACTGGATACACTCAAGTGTGTGTGTGACAGCCATCATGCTAACAACCCTTTCTCAAATAAATCAGGATAAAACTATTTGCAATTTTTCTGTATGTCTGAGATCATTTGCAAATAAAAATTAAGTCAGCAATGGTAAATTAAGAGGATGGAAAGTACAGAAACAGAGTCTATCAATGGTTTGAGGACAAATGACACTCTCTCATATTGAAAGTGGTCCAAAAAATAAGATCCGTCCTTGTAAGGGTTGGTGGGATGTAGCAGAGGAAAATACTTCACTGACCAGGAGGTTAGAAGAGACGACCTCTATGTACTTTTCAATGATTCTGTCATTCATTCACCCAAGAAACATTTATTACACACCGACCATGTTACAGACAATGTGTGAGATCCTGGGCTGTAAAAATGAAAGATAGTCCCCACACCTAGGCCTCTATAAGCCAAAGGATATGAGGATTTAGAAGTCTGAAATTAGAAATTTTAAGACAGTCATCAGTGTTATATGTAGACAGAAACATGTGACTCAAGAATGTTGTCTGTAATACTCTCATTTTCATTTATGAATTCTTAATAGACTACATAATAGTTTATTATTCTATCGCATCTTTAAGAACATTTTCATCCCAACATTTTTGTGCCTGTGGGTGGTGTTAATTATGGCATATGCAAAAACTTTATCACTTTTCAACTATGAGCAGATGTAAATGACTTACTTGATGTTTTATTTTAGGATAACAAGCATCTTCTAAAATAAGTTTCAAACCAAGAAGCTAGGGCTGTAGACATGGAGGAGTCTCAACACGCCAACAGTGAACCCTAACATTCTCTTCGACACCTCAAAAGTCACTCCATCTCTGAACTCCAATTTCTTCATCTGTCACGAAGACATCATAATGTGCTTTGTAAGATACATCAGGAGCTTAAAAGAAAGACTCAGTCATTGTAAAGCTCTTAAAAATGCAGTTTACTTTCACCTTTTACTAAGGACCACTTAGTACTGTGGACATTGAGAGAGAGTGATCCATCGAAATGAACTCACCCTGGCGATTTCAGGGAGGGTGTAATACTTGGTTTTCCAACTTCTCCCCTTGCATATGGCTTCATAGCCATCTTCCGAGCATCATCAAGAGGATGCTTCTGCGCCTTCTCACCAACCCACGGGATGAGCTGACCAGACCAAGCAAGGCAGTGTCTGTCACTGTCCCCACCAAGCTCTGCATACCTTTCTTACACTTTTCCCATATGACACTTTCATAACCACATTTAGCTTTCTTCCTAGCATCTCCCTGTAATTCAAAAGGCAATTTAGACTTCCATATGGTTGCCATCGAAGCTAACAGATGTCTAGCAAATTAAAACAAAAATTATGACTTATAAACTGCTGATGTATCATCATTCCAGAACCTTGTGCGACTTACAGTGAATCATAAGATAAGGCTTCTGACTTGATGCCCCCCCCAAGGTTCCCTCAATCTCCCTCCTCGCTGAATTGAAGCCCTGTGGAAGCAAATTAGATGCAACATTCTGCCATCAACCCTGGATAAACTCCACTGAAAGACACAATATAATATTTGAGAGCACATCGACAGAGAAATTTGGCCTCAAGTCTCCAAAGCTGTTCTAATCCTTACACAGCAAAGGGAATAGAAAAATGACTTGTTCTCCCACTGATCCCATTCTTCCCATCGATCCATGGGGTTTTTTCCTAATAGGTCACGACACAATCTATTGAATCCATTTGCCTCATCTTCTTGGCAGCTCTTATCATTACCATGTGGTAGTGATGCCAAAGTACCTAACCAAGGAATTCTAGAAGTTCCACAGCCCAGATGGAACTAGGATAAAACCTGAGGACAATAACTGTGATGATATTCACCATTTGTTCCATATTGAGACGCTGCGCTGGGAAATACATTATCTCATTGACTCCATAGACCCATAACTCTACTAGGTAACGGTATCTCTCTGTTATAAACAACAACAACAACAAAATTAAGGCTCAGTGCAACAAACTGTTTTCTAAAAATGGCCACAACCCACACGACCTTCTGCCATGTGACCTTGACATTTCCCAATCAAAAGGTAGACTCTGTTTCTTCTCCTTCTTGAAACTGAGCAGGTTTTATGCCAAGTTTGTTTTTGTTTTTGTTTTGTTTTTGAGAGATTTTGCTACAAGGCACATGCACTCGCCGGAAAGATGGAGAGAGATAAACAGAAAGTGAAAAATCCACCTCCATCCAGGGAGAATAGCCATGCCACAATCTCTTCTCCTCCATTCTCCTCTCAGGATTCTAGGCACAAGTTTTAAGCCGCCGGGTCTGGAACTCGAACTGCCATCAATTATGAATGTAGGAGTCCAGTGACATAACCATTATGCCATCTGCTGGTCTCAAATGCTTTTATTTTAAAAAATTATTTATTATTATTATTTTAAATAGGGCATGTCTGCTCACCAGAGACAGAAAGAGAAAAAAAGAAAGTGAGAAAGCAAGCCACCAGGTCCAGAACTTGAACCACAGTCAGTCAATGGGAGTCTAGTGCCCCAACCACCATGTCACCTGCTGGCCCCCTAACCGGAGTGCTTTTAACCAACTGAAGAGATGAAAGTGACATTGTGTCCATTCCAGGTACAGCCTTACTGGCTGGAAGCTGCTTCAGGAAGCAGTTTCAGAGACAGGAAGAAGCCAGGTGCAGGTGCTCTGGCCGACGACTCTGGCTGAGCCCTCGGCAATCACCAGCTACCACAGCATGAGTACACCACCTGGGACATCCTACCCCAACGAGCCTTCAGATCACTGCAGCCCCCACTGCGCCTCACTACGACAGCCTGAGAAAACCCAACTGAACTGCCCAGATGAGTCTGGCCAAATTACAAAACTGGGAGCTATAATGATAAAGTTTGGTATTAAACCACAAGTTTGGGGGTAGTTTTGTGGCATTAAATATCCAGAATATTGAGATCACTTTACTTGCCTAGAAACATTTAAGTATCAGAGCCTGAATCCAAGAGTCTGGAGCAAAACAACTATTAATGGTGCATGATGGGGACCTGGGGGTTCAATACCCAAAAGGGATGACATTCAAACAAACCTCCCTCTTGTCCCTCCTCCACCCGAAGCAGATTCAGAGTCTTCCAAGAAATGTCCAAGAATGGAGACTCCCTCAATAAAGCAATTCCCTTCTGTCTTGAGCTGTTCCAATGTACAACAGGGAAAACAAGGTTCTTCCCTACCACTCTGTGATAACTAATGAGAAAGGAATCTGTACAAGATGTTGACTTTCTTACTCAGAACTTCACTGCAACTGTTATATAAAAGGATGTGGATTTTACACATGAACCATAATTCTAATAATAAAAAATATATTTAATGACTCCCAGGACTGTGTTTGAGATTCACAGTGGGGATAGGGAAGCATGCAAACTATACCAATAACTGAATACACCAAGAAGAAATTAATGAATGATATTCTTTAAATGAAAGGATTTCTAAGAAGAAATTAAAGTAATAAAATTGGACTTCAGAAACGTCTCAGTAAGAGAAAAATAATTTAACAAATGTTCCAGTATATGCTATTTCTAATATATACTAGCACCTACCTATCCCTTGTATTTTTCTTCCTGTGACTCAATAGAGACATTCTTTATAGGACCTAGAAGGGGCCTAACGACTCATCCAACTTCACTCCAACAACTGAGAAACTGACAAGTCGGGCAGTTAACTAACAGAGTCAGATGCCAACTAGTAAGAAAGTTAAACTCTTACTGCTGGTGCTACCGTACTTTCGATTTTATTTTATCACAGCTATACCTCCAAATGTCTTCAACGGATTTAAAAGTTATTCTAGCATGTCAGTGTGAAAATGAAAGATATCCCTTCTTTGTAATTCCATCGAATAGGGCTGACTGCTGCTTCCAGCACCCACAGACAGGTTAGGGACTGCAGAGAGCAGAGGTGTGCGACTTTTCAGAAGCAGGCTGCCAAGTTACAGGCCCAGTTCTCAGTCACTCGCATCTTAGTCTGAATTACTTTAATCAAATAACATGGCTGCCTTCCTGATCATCCCGAGAGACCTTGGATCTGATAAGCTAGGAAACTTAAATATGGGGTAATTCTGGAGCAGAAAGGAAGATGGGAAAGGTAAGAGGGGGTATACAAGTGAAAGGTTTTGGACACAGAAAAGAGGCAAAATGTATGTAGAAAGCAGAGTAAAAGAAGGGCCTCATAACCAAGGCACCCACTTAATGATTCTGTCTGGGGTGGCTAGTTTAGTTCCATGGCCTAGGTCTGCTTTTGGTCCTCCCATAAAACTACCCCCTACCCCAGAGAAGACCTTCAACAACAGACACGATGTGGTTCTATTCTGGAACTCTCCATGCAAGCACTCTACAATTCTTTGAAGCTCTCCACAATTCCATGGGGTTTACTGCAACCTAATCCAAAAAAGGGCTACATTGGCCGTGGTGCGCTCCACAAATTATACCAAACTGTCAGGGAAACAGGGCCCAAGTCCTTTTATTCCTTTCCACCCCCTGCTATGAAATTGTAGAGAAAGCCCCTGGGTGCTTTTTGTTGCCTGGTAGCTGAAATGTGCAACTTTGGAAGCTTTCAAGGAGAATCAAGAGGCCTAGACTAGCTACCCCAGCAGGGGCCAATCCCCACTCAGTCTTCACAGCCTCAAAGTCACAAAGTTTCCAGTTCTAATAAAATCAGAATAGCTCACTGAGCAACAAGCCTCCCCACCACTCTTAAAACACTTGCAGAAAGTGGGGTGGGGGGATCATTTCTTCTTCCTGTATTTGTAGCAGGGTTTGACTGCAGGGAGGGGGCAGTGGCTGCTCACAGGAATCTCGTACAATCACTGGCGAAAAACTGCCTGTGAGTGATTGGCTATGATACCTATTCACGTGTCCTGCCTCATTATATATAGGACAGATGACACGCTGACACAGAAAGTGGTCTCCAGTCCTTTCCATGTCGTTTATCAAAACATGTGTGACCAATGCAAGATACTCCTACAGAAAATAGAAAATAAAACCGCCTAGTAAAAGCGAGGCAGGAAAAAAGGCGATAAAGAGCTCTATTAACTATTCTCACAGATGTATTTATATCAAATAGCTCAAATAAGCACACCCTGTGTTCAGAACGTTGAGGCGATCAGTGCTCGCGGTTTATCCCACACAGAACGGCAACTTGGAGCACCCCCCACGCCCCTATGGCCACAGCCACCATCTTTACTTTCCATGGGGAGGGGGCACCCACTGAGGAAGAGAATGGGATAGGATAAGATGAAGAGGGAAAATATTGTATTGTAGATGGTCTTGGAACCAGCGTTGCCCCTGGTCCTAGAGAACTCTTTGTCTGCTTCCTGAGCACGTTTGCAAGATCACCGGGAAGAATGAAAACAAAACAAAAGAGTAGGCATGCCAGCCCAATTACAGTAGGTGCTCGGCACACTGTACTGCCAGGCGGAGCGTGGTTCGAAGCTCGTGCAGGCATTTGCTCTCTGGGTTCCCCGATAAAACATGTCTCACCTTTTCCTATGCATTTCTCCAAGGTTTTCCCCGAACGGTCCGCTCTGTGTCACTCCTTAAAAAGGAGGACGCGAGGCACGAACACATTGGAACATATGTGGATGGTGACTTGTTATTATCCTGACAATGATATATATAGAAATAAACCGCTCCGCCCCGCACGCCCACTGGCCAGTCTATTATGCAAAAGGAGCGCTTTCCAGCTGAAGGGGAAGAAGCGCTATTTACGTGCCCATCACAGAACCGCACACCACGGCATCTGCATCCCACACAAAGCCCGAGCTGGTGCAAGAAGATCCACGCTGAGCATGGCACAGACCAGCCGCGGCGACACGGAGCGAGCCCGCGGCCAATCAGATCCTTGGGGGAAGGTGGACCTCGGGGTCGGCTCTGGCCCATCAGCCTTCCCTGGATGACACCACGCTCTCCCAACATCCACATCCCAGCGGGAGCAAATCGAATTCGTGCGGCTGCTCATTTCTCTAACTGCCGAGCTCCTTCCCTTAGCTGCGCCGCAGCTGTTCGTCCCTTCAAAAGCCACCCAAGGCCTGGGTGCCCCCTTCCCGGCTCCTTTTCTCTTTTCACCTCTTCGCATCCCTAGAAATGATTGCATGTTTCGCTCCCCAACGCGCAGGCAGGAGCCGCGGAAGGCTAACGCCGCTCCGGGTTCGGCAAGCGCCCGAGGGGCTGCGAAAAGTAAAGGCAGCGGGCAGCGCGGGGGCGACCGTCACGACCCGATCGGTCACAGGAGTTGCAACCCCGAGAGCGCTCCGACTTACCCAAAATATGACATTGAAGCCAAATATGAAGTATTTGATGCAACAACTGACTTCAGGACCTTTGTAGTGCTTCCCGGACATCCTCTGGGTTCATGAAGACACTTGCCCCGGCAGCCCGAGTTTGGAGCCCTGGAGCACCGGTGCTCGGAGCAGCCCGGCTCGGGGCCGCAGCTCGGGGACGCAGCACAGGCGGCCCGGGCTCAGCCGCGCGGGGACCGACCACGGAGAGCAGCTCCCGCACGTCCAGCCCTTCAGCGCGGAGGCCGCCGGAGCCGGGGTGGCCGAGAGCTGCACGGCGGAGCCTCGACGAAAGTGGCCCCGAAACAAAGCAAGCGCTGGTGTCCGCACGCCAGGCCGTCGGTCCGTCGGTCCGTCGGCCGGTCCCGAGCTTCGGACAAACCCGGCCGCAGCAGAAGGCGGCAGAGACGCTGCTGGCTCGCTCGCAGTCTCGGCGGCCGCCTGCTGGCGCGCGCCCTCCCAGCCCTCGCTCCGCCCGCCGCTCGCCCCGCCCACTCGCCTCGCCGCGCGCCCCGCCCGCTCGCCCCGCCGCTCGCCCCGCCCACTAACCCACGCCGCTAACCACGCCCGCAAGCCCCGCCCACTCGCCCTGCCGCTCCTCCCCGCCCGCCCACCGAACCCGAACCCGAGGGAGGCGCGCGCGCGCACGGCTGGGGCGCTCCGGGGCGGCCGTGGCAGCCAGTCGCGCAGCCGCCGGCGCCGCGGCGTGCAACCACCCTGCGTTCCTCCCGCTCCCTCTGCCCCGCCTCTGCTCTGGCCGGTCCCGGACGCCGCAACCCCGGCGCTGCCGCGGCGAGTAGGAAGACCGCGGGCGGAAGGGGGCGAGAGGGCGCCGGGAGCACGCCGACTGCGGGCAGCCTGCCAGTGACCCGGGGCGATGAACCGGGGCCTCTCCCCACCGGAGCAGCGGGCAGCTCTGGGCACGCGGGGGAGAGGGGCTCCGCGGCCGAAGGGGACCTGCGATCCCCCGGCCCTTCTGCGGCTGTACTGTGGTCAGAGAAGACGTCGTGCCCCGAGCAGGAGAAGAAAGTGGCCATGAACCAGGCAGGGAGGGAAGGGGGCATTTCGTACTAGGGAAGAGGAGAGGACGGGCGGGAGGCTTGCAGAGGAAGGTCTTCTAAACCTCCGCGTAGATCCAGCCACCCTCCCCACCTGCCGGAGAAAGGAGCTCCATCCTAGGGTGGGGACGCGGTCGAGGCGAGGGCGCGAGGGGTCCTGCCCGGGACGCCATCCTCGTCCTTGGGTCTGTTGCAACAAGACAAACCGGGGCCGCAAATGTTCCCTCCAGCCACGCCGCCCTCCTCACGAAGCAGTGCGAGCGGACCGACTGCGTCCTAACTAGGAGGGAACGCAGAAGGGGCTCGGGCGGCCTTCTGCGAGACCAGAGTTGGGTTTATAGACCACGAACCATTAAGCTTCTGACCTGGGAAGGAGGGAAGGGTGGCTGGGAACTGAGCAGGTGTGCCCCTGACCAGTACTCGCCCTCCTCCGGGGATGGTGGTTGAGGCTGGCAGAGGAAGAACCTCTCAGAACTGTGGAAACATCCGTGGGAACGTGTTTAGGGCTTTAAAGAGCAAAAAAGAGAGATGAGACCAGGAAATTGTTTCAGCACCACCCTGCGCATCCGGTGCTGCGGTCAAAATCTGCACATTTCCTGAGCTCCCAGGCGATGCTTAACTACCCTTGACTTTGAGAGCCTCTAGCATAGGGTGTGCCTAGAGGACCACCTCGCTCTTAAAATTAAAAAAGTAAAAATATATATATTTATTATTTGACAGGGGCTGGAGGAGGGAGAGTGAGAAAGCAAGCCTCCAGGTCCAGGACTCTAACCACGGTCGTCCATGTGGGAGTCCAGCACCTTAACCACCATGCCACCAGCCGGCCTTCCTCTTGTCTTTCTTAAAAACTGTCAAACTAGTTGTCAACCTGAGTCAGGCTCTGGCGAGGCAAGTTACTTTTTCCTGTAATAACCCACACTTGGAGACAAGCCTGGTTTCAGCAGGACTGAGGCTGCACTGAGGTTACGGGTATGGGCCAGGTATCCACCCGGGAAGGTGGTTAGGAGAGCCTGCCCATTCAGTGCAATGAAAATGGCACAGTGGCTAACAGTGAGGTCAGCCTTTGCATGAAATAACACTCTCCTTCATACATACCCTCCACGCACCCCAGCCCCCCTACCACCACCAACCTGGTAGGCTTCAGAAGTAGTCTTTTAGCAGCAGATTTCCCTATTAACCGGAAGGCAATGACGGCCTTTATCTAAGCCTGCTGGTGCTGTATTGTAATTCTTCCCGTATAGAAATAGACCCAGCGCTGTAGAAATCCTGGGTGTATAGAAATAGACCCAGCGCTGTAGAAATCCTGGGTAAGTGAGAAGAAAGTTCTGTCTGCAGCTGATGTGACACGTTTCAGAAAAGGACTAGAAATTAGATCCAATTGATGACTAAGTCAATTCCCCAGTGTGATTTATCTTAGAAAGAAAAATCAATAGAGATATTGAAATATCCTGTATGTCCCCCATCCTCTATAGCCTCCCCATCATCAACATCCTCAAGAGTGATACATTTGCTACAATCAATGAACCTCTACGGACCTATTCTTATCAACCATAAATCCATAGTTTACATTAGGTGCTGTACCTTCTAAGGAGTGTACCTTCTACGGAGTGGGGTAAAAGCATAATGGCATGTCTCCAGTGTTTTAGTATCATACAAAGTACTTTCACTGCCCTAAAGTTGCTCTGTGTTTTGAGTATTCATCCACCCCTCCTTCCTGCTCCTGACACTGGAGTAGTTTTGTTTGTTTGTTTGTTTGTTTTAACTTTTGCTATAGGGTGTGTGTACTCACCAGAGGGGGCAGGAAGGGGATGAGAAATCACCCCCCAAAGGTATAGCCACACTGTCAGTTCCTTCTCCTCCACCCTCCTGCTAGGATTTTGGGTACACACTCATGCATAGCATGAGTCTCAAGCCGCCGGGTCCAGGACACAAACCACAAAGCTGGCCATGTGGGATCCAGCACCATAACAGCCACACCACCTGCTGGCCCCAAGCAACCACTGATGTTTTTACTGTCCCATAGTTCCACCTTTTCCAAAATGTCCTATATAAGGAATTATATTCTATGTAATGTTCCTCTCAATTTTTCTGTGAATCTAAAATTACTTTTTAAAAAAATCAAGTCTTGGGACCAGCAAATTGCATAATGGTTACATTACTGGACTCCCACGTAGTTAACTGCCATTCAAGTCCCAGACCCAGTGGCTTAAAATTCACGCCGGGTGCATGTGTGTGCATGCCCAAAATCCTGAGAGGAGAAGAAGAGAAGGGATTGCAGCATGGCCATTCCCCCTAGGGAGTGACTTTTCACTTTCTGTTTCTCTATCTCTCTCTTTCTCTGGCCAGCGCACATGCCCTATAGCAAAAATCTCTCAAAAAAAAAAAAAAAAAAAAGTAGTCTTGGGATTAGCAGTTAGCGTAATGGCTATGTCGCTGGACTCCCACGTAGTCGACCGTGGTTGGCGTCCCGAACCCGGTGGCTTATACTCATGCCGGGCATGTGTGCGTGCGTGCCCAAGATCCCGAGAGGAGAATGGAGGAGAAGGGATTGCGGCGTGACCATCCCCCCTGGGGGGTGATTTCTCGCTTTCTGTCTCTCTGTATCTCTCTGTCTGGCGAGCACACGTGCCCTATAGCAAAAACCTCTAAAATATATATATATATATATATATATATATATATATATGACAAATTAACAACAGAGGCGAAGTTCAGACAAGTAATTTGGGGAGGGGAGAAAAACTAGTTGAGTTTTCATCTTATTTCATATGTCCAGAATAAGTTCTAAAAGAATAATGAGTTAAGCATATTTTTTAAGCAAACCAGGAAAAAATAGTGTATTTATTAAGCCTGCAGATAAAATTATTTATTTAAAAGTATTTTTTTAATGATCAATGGATATGATTGGGTAATAACTTAAAATCTATGTGTCAAACTTTTTTTTTTTTTTTTTTTGGAGAGGTTTTTCGCTATAGGGCGCGTGCGCTCGCCAGACAGACAGAGAGAGACACAGAGACAGAAAGCGAGAAATCACCCCCCAGGGGGGATGGTCACGCCGCAATCCCTTCTCCTCCATTCTCCTCTCGGGATCCTGGGTACGCACGCACACGCGCCCGGCGTGAGTTGTAAGCCACCGGGTCCGAGACGCGAACCGCGGTCGACTACGCAGGAGTCCAGCAACATAGCCATTACGCCAACTGCTGGTTCCCAGTGTCAAACTTTTTTTAAAGGTAATCTGAGCCCCAACAAATATTGGTAGCAAGTATGAAAAGTAAAAATCTGAATATCTGAATTGTAAGTAGAGTTCACGCAGCTAAAGTAAAACACAGAGTCTCAATGACTGAGTCTAAACAAAATGAACCCCATGCAAAGGTACAGAACTGCAGTATTGGAAGCCACACGGCCTTCCAGGTTCGGACCCTGGTCCAGTCCACCTGAAACATGCCAGGCACACAGGCCCAGGACTCTGAGGGGATGGAGAGATGAGAAAAAAGGATCTCAAAAGTTCAAGACCCTGTCCAGGATGCTTTTCTCTTTCTCTCTTTCATGTACACACTCTCTACAATGAATTTTAATAAATAAATTTTCAAAATAGTGAGTCAGTGCTATGGCACAGCAGCAATGAGCAACCAAAAAAAAAAAAAAGCCAGATGCACATGTCAACCACAGTTGAAATCCTCTTACTGATCTGCCTGAAACACATCGAGCACATGTGCCAATGCCCAAGATCCTACAGGGTAGAGGGCTGGAGGAAGGGGGTCATGGATGGCATGACCAGACACTGTGGAGGGTGCCCATCTCTCTCTTATTCTCTCCCTCTCTCGTTCTATCATGAATAAAGAAAAAAAGGTAAATACTAACAAATAATGTGGGGAAAATTAACCTTCCAGTAATCAAAGAAATACACTTTAAAATGAATCGATGATAAAGACACAAAGGTAGGGCTCTTCTCGTTAGCAGCCTGAGGCGATCTTTGAAAATGGTTCACTATTCACTTGACCCAGAGAACTCCACAAAGTCATGCAAGTAAAGAGGTTCAAGACTTCGTGTTCACTTTAAGAACACTCGTGAAACTGCCCAGTACATCAGGGTATGCATATTCGAAAAGCCACCAAGTATCTGAAGGATGCCACTTTACAGAAACTGTGTGTGCCATATCGCTGTTACAATGGTGGAGTGGGTAGACGTGCCCAGGCCACACAGTGGGGCTGAACACAAGGTCAGTGGCCCAAAAAGAGTGCTGATTTTTGCTGCACATGCTTAAAAATACAGGGACTAATGCTGAACTTAAGGGGTTAGATGTAGATTCTCTGGTCATGGCGCACATTCAGGTGAACAAGGCACCCCAGATGCGCCGTCACATGTACAGAACTCATGGGTGGATTAACCCATACATGAGCTCCACTGCCACCTCGAGATGATCCTCACTGAAAAGGAACAAAGTGTTCCTTAACCGGAAGAGGAAGTCGCACAGAAGAAAAAGATATCCCAGAAAAAACTGAGGAAACAAAAGCTTATGGCACGGGAATAAAGTCAGCATAAAATAAATGCAGATAAAAGTAAAAGGAAAAAAAGACACAAAGGTAGGGCCAGCCCTATAGTGCAGCTGTAAGAGCATGGAAAGCCAGATCCCACCCAGCCGGCAGTCCATCGAGTCCCAGCCCCAGCAGCTCAGCTCATGTGCATGTGTGCCCAGATTCCTAATAGGTAGGCCTATCTCCATTGGAGGGTGGCGCTCTCTCTCTCTCTCTCTCTCTTTCTCTCTCTCTCTCTCTCTCTCTCTCTCTCTCTCTCATGAGTGCCTTGCTTTCTAGCAAAAAAATAAAAAGGACACAAAGATAATGAGCACTGTTTGCTTATCCATTGCTGGTGTCCTTGTCTGACGACACTGCCAGGCTTCACTTGGAAAGCATTTTGATTGCACGTGGCAGGTCAGAGTGCACCCACATTTTGACTCAGCAGTCCCACTTCTGGGAATCTAGCCAAAGAAGTACTCCAAAGTATGGAGAAAAGTTACATAATGCAAGTCGTAAATTATAGCATTATTTATATAGTAGATTTGGCCACAGGTTCCGAACCGAAGAGTAGGGGCTGTGCCCTACTCCTTGTCACCCGCACCACAGTGGTCCTTCCCATTTCTGTGCCTGTGCACGTGTCATTCCTGCTCTCTGCTTGGGATGTCCTTCTTGCCCCTGGTCTGCAGGCCGACTCCTCTCGCTTATCCTCTAAGGCTCTCGTGGAGCATCTGGGAGGCTCCCTTTTTCAACCCCTCACTACCGCCTACATCCTTCCAGACTGGCACTTAGAGACTACCTGTAATAATTGCTTATTTATCTGCCCATCTCCTTCAAGGGGTCCATCTCTGTCATCTTAGGATCACCAGCACCCTGCACATGTGGCCAGCACTTGATAAATATACTTTAAAGGAATGGATGAATCATTTGTTCACGCTTTTTACAGCCATTAAGACAATGATTATAATGTGGCAATGTGACTACATATCGGGTGGATACATGTCAACATTAGAATTTAAAGGATAATATGTGGAATTATCTACAAGTGATATTGTTAAATAAAAAATTTTTAAAAACCAAAATGCATGACCGTATACTCAGTAGGCAACAATTTTGTTAAAAGATTAAATGTGTTGGTAAGGGCCAGCTGGTGGCATGGTGGTTAAGGTGGCTGAATCCCACAAGGCGGACTGAACAGTTCTAGGCCCCAACCTGGCAACAAAAAACGCACCAGGCCAATGTGTATGTGTGCCCCAAATCCCAAGAGGACAAGGGAGGAGAAAGGATTGCAGCATGGCCATACTCCCTGGGGGATGATTTATGCTCTCCCTCTTTCTATCTGGAATGCACACACCCTATAGCAAAACAAACAAACAAAAAATGTTAGTAAAAGAATATGTGTATACACATGCCTTCTTAACAGGTAGGCTATTTGAAGAAGAAAATAAAAGAAACTGGTAACAGTGGTTTAGAATAAGATGGGACAAACTGGAAGATGAGGAAGAAAATGGGAAGAGGCCCTCCTTTGTTTTTAAAGATATCCTTTTGTTTGTTTTTTTTTGAAATTTGTACACATGATATACCTGTTGTGAAAAATAAAGCTCTTTACAAAGTTGCACACAATTATATGAATAAAAGCCAGTGGTTAATTCTTGCCAAATTACAGTTGTTAGACTGTGGGATTGTGGGTAATTTTTTCTTTTTCCAATTTTTTAAAGTGTGCTTATATTGTTTGTCCAATTAAAAGATAAAATTATAAATACAGACATAAATAACTAAGTAATCCTATATTTATTTCGCAAAGCTCCTTCATGACTCCATAAATTCTGGTCTATTTTAAGGAGAAAAGGTAATTTTCTTCCTGGAGACTGCTATAACCATCTCCTCTATAATTCTGAGGTTGAAAAATCGCTAATAAGTTTAATTACTGAAAAGTTAATCAGCCTTTCAAATGGCAATGAAAACAGGTAAAGCGTGTTCTTCTAATGGTTGCCTGCTGATCGGCAAGATACTACGACAGCGTGTTGACCTGAGACGCCAAATTCCACACGCTTGTCTGTGTCTGTCCCCAGCCATTTCCTCCACCCACCCACCTTCCTGCCGCCCTCCTGTCTCACTCACTGTCTCCCTGCTCCTTGGTCCCGTATTTTCCTTTGGCTTTTCTGCAGTTGGCATTGCTGGTGGCCTACCCACCCCCACTTCCTCCTTCTCAGAGCCCTGGGGTAAGTCAGTGCCCCTTCTTGAAACAGTTTAGCTTTGGGAAGATTGGCTGTCCAGCCAAACCAGCCCCAGTGCTTGGTTCCAGACGGACAAGTGACTCAGATCTGGACAGTAAGACGGAAAGGGAATCTGCTGGGGGATCCTTGCATCTAAAGAATGAGCTCATTTTGCCCTTGGACTTCCTTGTGTTTTCTTGTGACACCTTGATCTTCGACAGCCCTTCACAAAAACCATGGCCGAGTGAAAAGGCACGAAGAACCAGGGCCCTCACACCATCCTTGCCTGGCTGACTGAACCAGTCACACTCACCCTACCTCAGGGCTCCCCGTCAGATGAGACGACTTGTGGGTTAAAACGGGAGCTGGGGACCCACCAGATGGTGTGGAGGTTAAGACACCGGATTTCCCCATGGCCAGTTTCGCACGTGGAGTCCTGGACTGGGAGACTTGAGGAAGTCATGCCGTATGTCTGTGTGCTCAGAATCCCTAGAGGAGAAGGGACTGCTGTGTGGCCATCCCGCCGGGGGGGCGATTTCTCACTTTCCCTCTCTTTCTGCCTCTCTCTCTCCAGCAAACACACATACCCTACAGCAAATAAAACATGAGCGAGGTTTTCACTCCAACAACTGAGAGTACCCGATGCAGACCCACCTTTCGAGAGTTCCCACCCAGCGCTGACGTTGTCTTCTTTCATCCCCTCTAGTTCTCACTGGACTGCTAGCGCCCTCCCTTTCTACTCCCCTCACTTCAGTGTCTGCCACTCTCAGACAACACAGGGGGTCATTGCAGGGAGTCTGACAGCTAACACCCGCCCCTCTCTCAGACCTTCTCCATCACAAGGTGCTCTTCACCTCCAGCCACGATGGTGCGTCTCAGCTGATGGGGCCAGGCTAGATCCAGGCTGGGCCAACATGGGAGTTGGGATTCAGTAAGAAAGAGATCTTGGGCCAGTGGGTGGCATGGAGGTATAGGCCACCAGACCCCACATGGCCGACCAACAGTTTGGGTCCTGGATGCCAAGACTTGAAAAACACGTAGGTACCTGTGCCTATGTGCCCCAGATACTAAGAGGAGAAGGGATTGTGGCATGACCATCCCTTCCAAGGGGTGCTTTCTCACTTTCTTCCTCTCTCTGTCTCTGTCTCCAGCCAGTTCATGTGCACACTAGCAAACTGGAAAAAAAAAAAAAAAAAAAAAAAGACGAGGAGGAGGAGGAGGAAAGAATGAAAGAAAAAGAAAGAGAGAGAGCAAGAAAGAAAAAAAGAAAGAAGAAAGAAAGAAAGAAAGAAAGAAAGAAGATAAAGAAAGAAAGAAAGAAAGAAAGAAAGAAAGAAAGAAAGAAAGAAAGAAAGAAAGAAAGAGAGAGAGAGAAAGAAGGGGAGGGGAGGGGAGGGGAGGGGAGGGGAGGGGAGGGGAAGGAAGGGAAGGGAGAAGAAAGGTATCCCTGAGTGGGGCTGAAAAAGAGAGTGTGTAGAGGAGATGTGAGGGCCTGCTTACAGCAGGAAGCAGGACTCACCCTCTCCCTCTCCCTCTCCCTCTGCAGAAAGAGGAAGGAAGCCGGTACTCACAGCAGAACCTCTGGCAGCCCGAGGTGGCCGCAGTGGGTACATTCTGTGCTCTGAAAGGCTTCCGGCCCTGCGAGGGCTTTCTACTTTGGGATTTCTTCAAAAGGACCCTGTCCTTGAGGTTTATGAGATTTTTAGATAAAATCTTTCTATCACATCCTATTTGGGCTTTAGCCGCTTTGAAGTGGGTATCACAGATTTGCAAATCAAATACCCTTGATTATAGCAACAGGTCATCCCACCTCAAAGCTTTCATAAAATGAGGTCAACCTGATTATTTTTATCAGCCATGGGGGGAAAAATGCCACGTTTGTGTTCTATTTAATGAGTTAAATAATGTACCTTCTGTTCCTTAGTTGAAACATCAGCAAGTTAAATGGTATACTTCTCCACAAAGCAATGAGCGAATTCCCCAGGATTGTGGCACCCCCGTGGCCCTCTTGCCCCAAGCCCATACATACCCATTCTGAACCATTTTTTAGGACCCTAGGAAGAAAATAAAAACAACGCAAAGCCGTCTCATAAATATGATCGAATCAGCATATGTATTCCTGAAACTGTAATTATGATCAAATAAAGTTTTTAGTTCCAAAATTATGACTGGGCATTCTTTTTTTTTCTTTTCTTTTTACATTATGCCATTGCACTTTCTTTTGGCCTGAGCACCTCAACTTTCCCCTCTTCTGGAAATAGCAATACTTTTGTGACTCCAGGTGCCAGGCCCTGCCCTTACTTTACCGGGGAAAAGCTCAGGACACAAGTGCAGCCGATCAGAAGCTGCTTCCTGGCACTGAGCAGAGTGAAGAAAAGAACAAAATCACCAAGTTCATTTCTTATAGTCCTAGCGACCTTTGGCATCCTCCTGGTTCTTTGCGTCCCCTCTGGTCCCTTAAGCTGGCCCCTTTCTTTTCCAGTGAATTTACTTTCTGATTAAATTAGTCAAAGCCTATTTTTGAGACTTAGACCAAAACATCCTAATTAACACTAACTCTCTCTCTCTTTCTTTCTTTTTTTTTAAAGAGGTATTTGCCTTTTGGTAGCATGCACTCATTAGAGAGAGACAGAGACAGTAAGAGGGAAAGTGAGAAATTATCC
The DNA here is from genome assembly GCA_026018925.1 of Tupaia tana. NCBI lineage: Eukaryota > Metazoa > Chordata > Mammalia > Scandentia > Tupaiidae > Tupaia > Tupaia tana. Next base: position 9,400,164 of record JAKSZU010000017.1, on the reverse strand, counting down.
CGCTCCGGTAGGATGGCCACATCACCAACCCTTCTCCTCCATTCTCCTGGGATCGTGGTCATGCACACACACATGCCCGGGATGATTTTCAAGCCACTGGGCCCGGTACTCAAACCATGGTCGATCAGGTGGGAGTCCAGCAACGTAACCACTATGCCATCCTGGCCCCCAGTACTCTTAAAACTGCACTTTTCCGAGAACTTTTTAAAATTTGTCTCTGACTGAAAAAATCAGATATTCTCATCGTACGATATTTAGAGAACACAGAACATATTTTTAAAGAATCACCTATGAAAACATCCCCAAAGAAAATGATTATTCCTTCATAAACATTTTTATATGCTTGGTCTCAGTCTGCAGAGGAAAAAAAAAGTACCATCTAATCAACCTACCAGAAAAAACCTGCCAGTGCCTGAAAATAGTGCAGAGAAGTCCTCCGTCCGAACGAAGTAATGTCCGTCGCAACGTCCAGGCTGCGGTTATCAGTCAAGAGTCTCACCTCACGGCCCAGATGTCCTTGAGCGTCCTCCTTGCCCACACAAATCGATCTTGGCTTCCATTCCTAAGAGGCAAAAGTGTTTGCGTGCTCTCTGACACTCCAAGCCTACTCTTACCTCCAAACAATCTCAAAATGTCATTCTCCCCCCATACCTACCACACACAGACACCCCATGAACTCCACCCTTCCACCCATCACCAAATCCAGTGATTTGTCAGAGGGATGTCATTTTTCAGAGCATAATTCCATCCTTTGTGGAATCTGCTCCCTTGAGCACTGGGCATGCTAACCATGTTCGGTAATTTTCCCTATCACCGTTTGCTTTCTTTTACTTTCTGAAAATTTTGCTTGTGATAAATGTCTTGCCAATGGAACTTCTGGGTTGTCAGAAAAGTCATGATGCATTTTTGCATAAAAAAAAAAATACATCCAACTTTTCTAACAACCCAATACGATTACTGCAAGATTGAGCCTGATGTCCAAAAACGAGAACGAATATTAGTGGATTCGTCAGATATCTGTTTGGGTTTAAATGAACAGAATCAATTGTTACAACAACAAACACTAATTGAGCACATCTCACAGCTCCTGCCCTGGGACTGTAACTGGAAGAAACAGATACACAGAGGTGAGAATACTGGCCAAAATAGACTGAGTGCTACAGTTCCAATAAAGTGTGATGTTCATAAGGTCCATGTTCTAAATGGAACCGACGCAAAATACCTCTTCCAATGCCAATTTTTCTGTTTTTTGTTTTTTGGTTTTTTTTTTTTTTTTTTTCTGTAGTAGTAGCATTTACTAAATGCAATTACTTGGGGAAAAAAATCAGTTAAGTTAGTCAAAGACTAAATGTCATATCTGAATCATTACTTGAATGAGGCCAAGACTCAGAAAGAATAAGTTTAAATATTCAAGTTAATAACAGTACTGCAGCCGCTGTGGAAAATAGTTTGGTGACTCTTCAAAATGTTAGACAGAATTACCAATATGACCTAGCAACTCCACCCCTAGGCTATGCTACAAACTTTTGAAACAGAGATCCTGACAGATACTGTATACCACGCTGATCGCAACAGAATAGCAAAAGATAGAAATAACCCAAATGGCCTTCAACATATGGACAAATAGAATGTTACTTTTTATACAATATGATCCATTCTCTACATACAACAGACCTAAAAGAAATGAAATTCTGTTACATGGTACAACAGGGGTAAACCTTGAAAACATAAGCCAGAAACTAAAGTGCATTGTGGCCTGCCTCAGCCACAATGGGGAGTTACTGTTTAAATGGGTAACAAGTTTCTGTTCGAGATGATGAAAACGTTTTAGAAATTGATAGTGGTTGGGAGCCGGAGAGTGGCGCAGTGGTTAAGGGCGCTGGATTCCCACATGGCCGACCGTGGGTCAAGTCCTGGACCTGGCGGCTTGCTCTCTCTTTTTCTCTCTCTGTCCTTCTCTGGTCAAATTGAAATAAACAAATGAATAAATAAATAAAAATCTAAAATTAAAAAAAAAACACTTTAGAAATTGATAGTGGTGGTAGTTGCCTGTGTTGTGAGTGTAGCTAAGGTCACTAAACTGTACACTTAAAAATAGTTCAAATGGGGAGCCAGCAGGTAGCGTGATGGTTAAGGTGCTGGACTCTCACATGGCTGACAGAGTTTGAGTCCCGGACCTGGCTGCTTGAAATTCACATGGGCACGTGTGTGTGCATGCTCAAAATCCCAGGAGGAGACTGGAGGAGAAGGGATTGCAGTATGGCCATCTCCTCGGGGGTGGGGGTAATTTCTCAGTTTCTCTCTCACTTTCTCTCTCCAGTGAGCATACATGTCCTATGGGGGGGGGGGGAACCTTAAAAATAGTTAAAATGGTAAATTTTATTACGTACATTTTACCACAGTAACATCTGCACTACCGAATGCCAAGTAGAGGACTAGTTCAAAATAAAGAAGTAATAAACCGCTCTCACAATCTAAACACAATCAAAATTAGTGTCTAATATTTGCATTCTAGGGCTAGCAGTTCTACATGTCCGTGCTGTAGGAAATCTAATGGAACTGTAAAACTAAGGGAAGAAGTGAGTGCACAGAAGACATTTTACTTTACTGAGGGACTTATCCAAGCACTCCTGTACACAAGGAGCTGCTTCCCTCTAACCGTAGTTGCTCACTGACAGATCATGGACGACCCAGCAAAGGTTGTCGTGAGACTCTCTTTGGAAGGTGGTGGCTTTCGGGCAGCTGAAGGGCAACAGCTTAGGAGGCTGGGGTAGGAGGCCAGCCCATCTCTCTCCCCCTACAAGGGACTGTCCCTCTCAATCCTCCTACAAGAATCCAACGTCCGAGGTGATTTTGGAAGGGATGGTAAAGATGGCTGCCTTCGGAGCTCCTGGCTGGTTTTCATCTCAACAGCTCAGCCACCTTTTCTAGCACCGGCCTCCTTGAGAGCAGCAATCAGGATTTCTTTGTTGTGTGTTGCCTTGCAAATATTCATACTGGGTGCATAACAGTAGCTGCTGAATGAATGAATAACTTTAATCAAAAATAGCAATGGAAGGTCCAAAAAACATGGCTATGAAGCTACTCTGAAATTTTAATATATAGGAAACCTGCCTGAGTCGTAAAAGTTCAAATAGCACACACAATTTTGGAGAAAGATCCTAAAAACATGAAATGAGAAAAACCTCTGTTTAAGTATATCCTATCTTCTCTTACAAAGGGGACCTATTTTCTGTTGCATCTGTTACTCTGCCTTGCACCCAAATGCACCCCGTTCACTGGATTCACAGTAAGTACTGTTGACAGAATGAATGACAAGGCAAAAAATAGCTCGCAGTACTTTTCATTTTTTACAAGTGTGGAAAGCATATTAAACCATCTGCTGATTAAAAATATGCGTGTTTTGACTTGCTTATGAATCAAATTAACATACATAAATCCAACATCTTCACATCACTAAACTCACAGCCATAGCCAATGTAATTTTCCATGTTTCTTCAAATTCATCAATTCCAGAGTGACATAATTAAGTTATTAGGCATAAAATACACAGTAATGATTTAGAACTGAAACTAACTTTTGTTTTATTTCAATGATCGTCTATCCTCTAAAAGAAAGAAAGGCGTAAGATCACGAAAATCTAAAACGTTGTGTTCAAATTTGCTCTATAAATAATGTCACCAAGGGAAACTAAAATTTGAGGAACAGAATGAGGCCTATCCCCATCAGGACAATGAATTAGTATTAATGACAGTGCTGTGGGTCCTCATAGAAACCAGAAATGTGCAAGCTTCCAGGTTGCAGCTTCTGAAGACCGAGCTGCTTCTTGCCCCTCTGCTCTTTCTGGCTCATCACCGCCTGTTCTCTCCAAGCCTCTCCATCCTGGGCTGGAAAGAGTCTCTGTGAACTAGAGACACGCTGTATAGTGTCACACGCGTGGGCCAGGCCCTGTGCTGGAAGAACACATCCAATCTGCACACCTAGGCCGTGCCACTCCAGGTCTAGGCTAAGACAAGTAAGAGGGGGCCTACTTGCTGTTACCAAGAGACACTCATCCCTTCCTCTAAGTCCCCACTCCTTCAAGATTCACCATGACCTGGAGCAGCTCTGGAGGGCCAAGTAGCCTGAGTGAAGTCTCCAGCACCAGCCTCCCCTGGCACCGTGTAAATGCCTTGCACTTTGGTCAGTGGTTTTCCCAGAATGGCTAGCTCTGAGCCCATGAGAGCAGCAGGACTCTTTCAAGGGCAGTCTTTTATCCTTGCCTGGCGGTAAGAATCCTCTAGGGCTGTTGATATAAGCAGATTCCCACGCCCTTACTCTTGGTGTTTGTGTTTAGTAGATCTGTTTGAGACCCAGGAATCTGGATTTTTAACAAGCAATACTCTTCACCAGAGAATTCTTCAAAGTACTGCCCTGAGTCTCCCTTGGGGGCAAGTCACACTGCAGGGATTCGAGCCTCCTCACCTCCCGGGATAATGAAGGTAGTGTGCTTTGAACATGGAGAAGAGAAGCCTATGAAAATGCAAGGCATGTTATCATGATCATGATTATACACCTTTAGCCACGTCACGGGGAAGACATGCCCGGCTGGGTGAGTCTTCTCAGTGCCCAGGGCTGAGTGATGGCCACAGAACCCAAGAGCCAGGAAGATGTGGGAGGATGAGGAGTGGCCAAGGGTGGAGGAGAGAGGGAGGAACAGGAGCAAAGGCTGGAATCTGGAAATGAATACATATGTATTTCAGTCCACAACTGCACTGGCTGCTACCATAAATCAAAGGAAGGCGGAGAGAGATTCGGGCAGAGAATGTAAACAGCTGGGTAAACTCAATTCTCGGTTAAATATGAATTTTCAGATATTAAAGAATGAATATGTTCGTTGAATTATTCATTTCTTGAATTTCCAATTTTATTTTTAGTGCTCCTATGTGAATGAGTCTGGCCGGGCTCTGAGCCAGCACGAGGTGCTAGGATAAGTGGTTAGGATGGGGAGCCATACGAAGGCGGCCGCTGTGAGTGCCACGCATGGACACCAAGTGGCCACTGCTGGGGAAAGGGGTCCGCTTTTACCAGGTTCTGTACTGCCTACTTTTTAAAGATAAACCCATTCATGTATCTTTTAGGTTCTGCAAGAGGAACCCAATCTAAATTACAGACACGGAGTTAGAACGTGATCTGGCTCACAGACTCAAGGACCAGGCCCAGCCCTGCAGCACTGAGGAGGAAAATCCGCAACAATGCGGGACCTGGACGACGTGAGTGTTCTTGCAGACGGCTGGGCGATCCTTTGGAGCTAGCAACCCCTATCTCTTTGAGGCCTGGACGAGGCGCTGCGAGGTAAGTAGGAGCCCGTGGCCTCCCCTGGCATTAAAGAAAGGGAAAGCCTTGTTCCAAGGCTCCTCTGGAAGGAAGACCCATTCTGCCTTCCGTGATTGAACGTGTTCCCGCATGGAAACGGGGAAGAGGGCTGGCTTTCTGCGACCCCATCTGGACCTGTGATACACAGCCGAATATCAGACACTCACTCAGGCCGGTACTGGGAGCGAGGAAATGAAGAGAATGAGGAAGCAGTTCAATCTCCTCGTTTGGGGAGAATCCTCCCAGTTTCTAACTAAATTTTAGAAGCAAAAGAATTCGACGCTAACTCTCCTCTTAGAAATGTATCTTAGCCTCTGCAGAAACTGTGGCTCCCTGTGGGGTGACAAACACTCCCCAGGAATCGGGGTGCAGTGAGGAATGGCTTTGGGATAATTAGGAAGCATATCAGATGCCCAAAGTATACGGGAGGTCAAATAGACCTCCAAGTAGCCTCTTTCCATAGTCACATAAAATATATAAAAGATACATAATTCTCATTTTCAATTATAATTCCTTCGGTCTCATTACTTTCTCCTCAGATAGGTAAGAAAAGAATTTTTTTCTCATGCCCATCCTGCTGATAAAATTTCAATCACTAAAACTTTCAACTTTCCCTTTAAGACTAACAAGGCTTTTTTATCTCCCTGCCTTGGCCAGATAACGATTTTCCGGGTCACTCGGAATTACCAGAGCAGCTGAAAGTGGAGCAGCACAGATAAACGAGATCTCTGGAGATAAAGCACCTCCGCCAGGGCAGGCCGGGGGCAGACTCTTCCCCGCGTACCCTCCGACCTGGGGGGCTGTGGGCGACCCCGTTCCCTGAGCGCCTTCCCTGTTGGAATGGACGGCGACTTGGAGGGATCAGTGTGGTGGAGGTGGTGGAGGTGGTGGTGGGGAGGAGGGAGGCAATGCCAGGCAAAGGAAGGAAAACTGCTTAGGGATTTAGGATATCTAGCCTGATCGCGTCACCTTAGGTGGATTATTTCATGACCCCAAAACGTTAGTGTCTTGGGCTGGCCCCACAGCCGAGTGGTTAAGAGAGCTGGATACCATGGGCCCAGCAGTTGGTGTAATGGCTATGTTGCTGGACTCCCATGTAGTCGACCACAGTTCGAGTCTCGAACCTGGTGGCTTAAACTCACGCTGAGAGCGTGTGCATGTGTGCCCAGGATCCTGAGAGGAGAATGGAGGAGAAGGGATTGTGGCATGGCCATCTCCTGGGGGGTGATTTCTCACTTTCTGTCTCTCTGTCTCTGTCTTTCTGGTGAGCACATGCACCCTATAGCAAAAACCTCTCCAATAAATAAATAAATGAGAGAGAGAGAGAGAGAGAGAGAGAGAGCTGAATACCATGTGGCTGACCACAGATCAAATGATCTATCCCTTCCCGGCCTCAGTTTCTCCATCTGAGAAATGGGAATATTAATAGCCAGTGGGGGCGCCAGGACAAGGTCTGATGACACAATACATGTAAAGGGCCAACACACAAAAAGAGCCATCAGTAAGTGGCGGTTCATTTGTATGAATGTCAAATGCAGGCTTGACGGGTTTTTCTCTAACGTGGAAGGTGACAGTCTGCTACTCCCTCCTGCTGGGACCTTTCACTACGCTCACCACCTTGTCCTTCTTACTCATTAAGAAGGTTATGGAGGGGACCAGCAAGTGGCATGATGGTTAAGGCGCTGGACACTCCTATATGACTGACCAGGGTTTGAGTCCTGAATCTGGTGGCTTGCTTTCTCCCTTCCTCTTTCTCTCACTCTCACCCTCTGTCTCTCTCTGGTCAAATTAAAAACTAAATGAATGAATAAATAAAATTAAATACACACACACACACACACACACATATATATATATATATATATATATATATATATATATATATTTTTTTTTTTTTTTTTTTAAAGGGAGGTTATGGAATCATGATTATTTTGGACGCAGCACTCCAAGCACAAACATACAGTCAGCCCTCCCTCTCCATGGGTTCTTCTTCTGCGAATTCAACCAAGTGCAGATGGAAAATGTCAGTGCCGACGTGTAGCATGCAGTAGGCCTGTGAGAGGATGGTGCCTCGTTGTGACTATGAATACTTTGACCTGTGGTCCCTATGTTACACGCTATACCGACTAGTCACATGGCAGTTACCTTGCATTGGGTCTTATCAGCCATCTAAAGACGATGTGAACTATAAGGAGGATGTGCGTCAGTTACATGCAGATAGCCTGCGTTTTATGTAAGGGGCTTCGGCATCCACAGATTTTGATTCCCGTGGGGGTCCAGGAAACAAGGTGCCACAGATATGGAGGGCTGGCTGGCTGCAAGAGCGTCCCTGTCATCTGCTCTCAAAGCATTAGCGTCTGCAGAGTTGACACAGCAAACAAAACCGGCCTTGTCATAACATAATACAGTGTCAGGTAATGATATGAACATTACATAAAAATGAAACAGAGTTAAGAGATAAAGAATGAAGGGAGGAGGATGTTGTTTAGAGCCGAGGGGTCAGGAAAGGCCTTTGAGGAAGCAGCATTTGAATGGATACTTGAATTGAGTGTAGCAGGCCGCCCTGTAGCTGGCTGGAAGGACAGTGTTTCTTGCAGAGGGAGCTAAAAAAGCAGACTGAGTCAGACAGCCAGGGCCCATGCTGCCAGCACAGGAAGTACTCCAGTGTTGCACGGCCTAGTGAGAGGGGGGCCAGGAGGACAGAGCTACGTGGATCACCGTGCAGGCCTGGCAGACCCTGGCAGACCCTGACAGGACTTTGGGGTTTGCCCTAAGTCTGATGGTAGCCATTTGACCAGATAAGGGTGTGTGACCTTACTGCATTCTGAAAAGACCTGTCCGGCCTCAGGGCTGATAACACCCAAGGAGAGGTGAAGGGAAACAGCGAGGGCAACAAGGAGCCTCTTTCAGGGTTTCTGGCCATACCGGGACAGTCGCGGGGGAAAGGACCAAGTGGATTCCAGATAAACATGTGAAGGGAGACACAAAGATTTGAGGGTGGGCTGGACATGGAGAATGAGAAAAAAACGAATCAAGGTTGGCTTGCAGGTTTGGTCCTGAAGACACGTTGGATCAAAGTGCTAATTACTTTAATGGGAGACTGGGAACAGACAGAGCACGACCAAGCAAGGGGGCACTGCCCCATGGCATAGGAGCCGACACCGTGGCACCAGACTCGAGAAAACAGAAAGCCTAATTGTGAGGTTGACTTGATGAGCCTGGAGGCCGGGCTCAAGCCTGTGTGGGATCTCAGGTTGGGACGAGTTACTAAGGGGTGGGGCAGAGGGGGTGAGAGAAGGTCAGAATATTCATGAGGGGAGTGCCGGCACATGCGCAGTGGCTAGGAACGGTCGTGATGGTAGCACGCTCACCTCGGAACAAGGAAATTGAGCAGTCTGCTTCAGATGGAAGCCACAGGTGGTGAAGACACCTTCTGTACAGCCTCAGTAAACCCACTAAAACCGGTTTAAGAGCTGAGGCCTCTCCCCGCTCCTATCAGAGCAGGCTATCTGTGGACCTGGCTTCTCTCCAACCAGGTCACCCCATTACTCCTGCTAGCCGGGGTTACCGGGAGGGCTGGGAAGGCTTCCCAGGAACCTCGGGTACTTGCCAGGAGGGAAGTCCTGCGCATGCGCACACTCAAGACAGCTCGAAACTGCTGCTGAGCCCAATCTTGGAGGAGGCGAAACTGGCTGAGACCTGGTCCGTGTTTTCTGTGTGTTTTCAGGAGCTGGGGATGGAAACCAAGAGGAGTATTTTGGACATGTTAAGTTTGAAATATCTGTTACACTCCAAGTTGGGATGCGGAGCAAGCTGCTGCTGTGAGTCTGGGACTCGGGGAAGTGTCTTGGGGCGTCATTAGATGGATGGATTGTAAGGCCAGAGGTCAGCCATGGAGAAAATGCACAGGGGACTCCCAGGCTGCCCGACAGTAAGTGCTGGGACAAGAAAGAAAGTCCAGGGAGCGCACGCGCCCTATAGAAAAAACCTCTCCACAAAAAGAAAAAAAGAAAGCAAGTCCAATCTGGGAGACGGGTAAGAGTCAGTAGTGAAATGGTGAACCCAGGAGAGTTTGGAATCTCCAAGGCAAGGAAGTGGTTTAATGCAACTGCCATCAAAGTAGCCACGGTTTATTTCCCTTAAATGACAAAATAACTCTCAACGTACCTGCAAAGCCTAACGCGCACCTAGCGTAACGGACCATTCTGCCACGACCTTCCTTTGGAACTGGCATGGACATAATATTTTATAACCTTATAAAATGAAAATTAAATCTTTCTTTAAAAAAAAAAAGCTATTTGTGCATCTGAGCATTCTGTTTCTTACTATATAACCCCTCCATTTCATACGGGCACATTTGTTTCAGGCACCTTGCGGTGCCCTTGCAGCAAGTTAATAAAATGTAGCACGTGCTGGAGAAAACCTAGCTAGAAATTCTGTTTTATTTTTCTATTATCTTTTTTTTTTTTTTTTTTTTTTTTTTTGAGAGAGAGATTTTTGTTATGGGGCATGTGTGCTTGCCAGAGAGACAGAGAGACAGAAAGCAAGAACTCACCTCCCAGGGGCGATGGCCACACCACAATCCCTACTCCTCCATTCTCCTCTCAGGATTTTGGGCACGCACACACATGTACCTGGTGTGAGTTTAAGCCTCCAGGTCCGGGACTCGCGGCTGACTACATGGGAGTCCAGCAACATAATCATTATGCCATCTGCTGGTCCCTCATTTTTCTATTATCTTTTAACATATAATAGTAGCACGCGTTTGTGGGTACAACGTGACTTTTAGTGTTCCAGTGCAAGGAGCAGCGATTACATCAGGGTGATTAGTATGCCTGTCATCCCAGCCACTTGCTGTTACTTTGTGTTGGAGACACTCAAAATCGTCTTTTTCAGTTACTCTGAGATATCCAGTAAGTGGTTAACCACATTCACCCTACTGTGTTTTATTACATTAGAAAATGTTCCTTTTAGCTTTCTATAATTTCATTTCCATTAACCAACATTACTTTACCCCACTCTCCAACCCCCTAGCTTCTACTTCAATGAAGTCAAGAAATTTTTTGAGATTCACAGATTGGCTCTATTCTATTGTGATATTAGGAAGCATATTAAATCCTTTAGTAGGGGTAATTTAGTCAACTAATGATGCTGGGAACAATATCTAGAAATACAAAAGCAAAATTAGTTTTTCATTTCATTCCACGTACCAAAGTAAATTCTAGATGAGTTTAAACATTTTAATATTTAAAATGCTAACTATAGAAACATTTGAAGAAAATATGGATACCTATTCATAAAATTTCTACAAAACGGAAGATTTCCTCAGCTTAGAAATTACAGAGGAAATTAAAGAGCAGAAGGCCAGCAGATCTGAATCTATAGAAATAAAAAAATTCTATTTATAAAAAACTATGGGGGGATTCCAGAAGAAACCTGAGTGTGGCGTGAGCATGGGGAAACAAAAGAAAACAAGAAAGTATGCAACCATGAAGCAAATGCTTAGTCTCAGAGATCAGAGGCTTAAAGAAAAGGATAGATTAAAACCTAAAAAGAAAGAAAAGAAAGATCCTAGCACGCTGAAGGAAAGAGATGTCCCCGAACACCCTTCCTGCTTATTCTTTCAATATAATACACAGCTGGGTCCACCTTACCACATCCTGGTTGATACCAACTTTATCAACTTTTCCATTAAAGCCAAACTGGACTTAGTGCAGTCGATGATGGACTGTCTGTGTGCCAAGTGTATCCCTTGTATAACTGACTGTGTAATGGCTGAAATTGAAAAATTGGGGCAAAAGTATCGAGTGGCTCTAAGGATCGCTAAGGATGCAAGATTTGAACGATTACCATGCACACATAAAGGAACTATGTGGGTGACTGCTTAGTACAGAGATTGACTCAGCACAAGTGTTACATCGTGGCCACAGTTGACCAAGACCTTAAAGGAAGAATCCAGAAGATCCCAGCAGTTCCTATCATGTACATTTCTAACCACAGACACAACACTGAGCGGATGCCAGGTGATCATGGAGCCCCTCGGTTCTAATTCTTAAAGGACAAAGTTCCTCTGCCTTTCTTCGACCAGATATCTCTGTTGCCAGTTCATTAAACGTGCTGTTTGTCATGAATTATTATTCTGCTCACCTATTTGCTGTGTAATGAGCTGAGTATGGTCAAGTACACTTACTTTTCAGTGCTGTTTTGAAAATGTTTGTTTCATTTAAAAATTTGTTGCATCTTTTTAATTTTTAAACTCATTGCATTTTTTTATAAATCAGATGTTTAGATGATTGTTTAAAAAAGAACTATGGGGTAAATACAAAAAGTAGGAAAATGTTTTCAATGAATGTCAAAGTTAATTTATTTATTATTTTTAAAAAATTATTTATTTATTTAATTTAATTTATTCATTTATTTATTTTAATTTGACCAGAGAGACACAGAGAGAGAAAGAGGGAAAGCGAGAAAGCAAGACACCAGGTCCAGGACTCGAACCACGGTTGGCCATGTGGGAGTGTCCAGTACCTTAACCACCACGCTACCTGCTGGTCCCAAAGTTAATTTATTTTCTGCACAAAGAACTCATGTAAACAGATAAGAAAAACAGTAAGGTCCTAACTTAAAACTGATCAACAGAATATTAACAAAAGAGATTCAATACCCAGGGACCAGCAGATGGTGTAATGGTTACATTGCTGAACTCCCATACAGTCGTCCACAGACTCAGCAGCTTAAAACTCACACCAGGCGCATGTGTGTACGTGCCCAAAGTCCCAAGAGGAAAACGGTGGAGAAGGGATTGTGACATGGCCATCCCCCTGGGAGGTGATTTCTCACTTTCTGTCTCTTTGTCTCTCTGGTAAGCACACATAACTTATAGCAAAAAATCTCTTAACAAAAAAGAGAGAGATTAATTATCCAGAAGAGAAAATTCAACCAGTCAATTCATATGTGCAAGGACGTTGATTCTTAATAGCAATCAAAGAAATAACATAAAACATTATGAACATTTTCCACAAGTCCTATTACTAAAGATTCTTTTCTTTTCTTTTTCTTTTTTTTTTTTTTTTTTTTTTTTTTTGGAGAGAGAGATTTTTACTCTAGGGCACATGTACTCACCAGACAGACAGAGAGAAGAGAGAGACAGAAAACAAAAAATTACCCCCTGGGTTGGGGGGATGGCCACACCTTAAGCCCTTCTCCATTCTCTTCTCAGGATCCTAGGCACACATACACATGTGCCCAGCATGAGTTGTTTTTTTTTTTTTTTTTTTTTTTTTTTTTTTTTTTTTTTTTTTTTGGAGAGGTTTTTGCTATAGGGCGCGTGCGCTCGCCAGACAGACAGAGAGAGACAGAGAGATAGAAAGCAGGAAATCACCCCCCAGGGGGGATGGCCACGCCGCAATCCCTTCTCCTCCATTCTCCTCTCGGGATCTTGGGCACGCACGCACACGCGCCCGGCGTGAGTTTAAGCCGCCGGGTCCGGGACTCGAACCCCGGTCGACTACGTGGGAGTCCAGCGACATAGCCATTACGCTAACTGCTGGTCCCTGCCCAGCATGAGTTTTAAGTCGCTGGGTCTGGGACTCAAACCATGGTCAATACGTGGGAGTCCAGTGATGTAACTATTATGCCATCTGCTGGTCCAAAGATCCATTTCTTAAAATTGTAGCAGTACAGCCAAGGTGATGTGCACTGCTAAGACACTGTGCTCTGTAGGCTGGGGCCATGTGAGTGGCCAGGGTTTGATTCCTGGTCTAGCCTAAAAGCCAGGCACAGTGGCACACTCCTGTAATCCCCAGCTCAGGGAGGCTGAAGCAGGAGGGTTGCAAGATCAAGGATGGCCTGGGCAACATAGACACTTTCCGGGTGTGGCAGCCCACACCTGCAGTCTAGTAAGGAAGTTCAATGTGGTGAGACTCTGTCTTTACAAAAAGTGATCAGGGGCTATCAGGTGGCATGGTCACTAAGGCGTTGGACTCCCACATGGCTGACCATGGTTCACGTCCCAGAAACGGCAGCTTCAAACTCACACCAGGCACGTGTGCATGCATGCCCAAAAGCCTCAAGAGGAGAATGGAGGAGAAGGGATGAAGGCATAGCCATTGTCCTGGGGGGTGATTTCTACTTTCCCTCTCTCTGTCTTTCTCTTTCTCCCCTTCCCTAGTAAGCATATACACCCTACAGCAAAAACCTAAAAAAAAGAAAGTAAGGAATCATAAACAATCTAGAGAGTTTGGAAAAAAAAAAAAAGAAAAAAAGGAACGTTTTTGTCCTGATGGTATAAATTTAGATAAGCATTTTTACATTTTATCAAGATCCTCCAAAAACAAAAACAAACAAAATGGTCCAATATCTCTCCTTGTAGACCATCTTAAGGAAACTGAAAGCCTTTTTACAAAAATAATTAACAGATAAATCAATAGAGTATAATTTATAATATCCTCCAAAGGGAAATAATATCAAAGTTTTTTGCAGCTATGTTGTACCTGAAATGGTTAAATTAGAAAGTAGCTTTCCAGCTCCTTCTGCCCCAACACCCAGCAAAAGCCAGAATCCATGTGCATCTGAGGTGAATCTAGCCCTGCCCCTTTTATTGGAAAAGCTCTGCCCCAAACCCCTCCTTCTGGCCCAACACCCAGCTTAAAGCCAGAAGGCAGGAAGTAACATATAATCCATTAGATAACCAGAAACCACCACCACAGAGGCACAAGAAATATGGGAAATCAAGAAAATATCTCTCCCCCAAGGGGAAAGAGCAGCCCTTCATCATCCACAGAAAGTACAATGGAACTCATGGAAATGTCAGATAAAGAATTTAGGATATTCACAGTGTCAAAGCTAACAGAGATGGAAGAAAAGAGAGACAATCAACTCTAGAAAATGCAGGACAAAAGAGAAGAGTTCCAGGAGGTGAGGAAGTTCTCGCATGATCCGAAAGAGGAAATACACACCATAAACAAAATTAAACAGAACTGTTAGAGATGAAGGCTGTAATACAGGAAATCAAAACCTCCTTTGAAAATATTAAAAGCATATTAGATCATGCAGAAGATTGAATCTCAGATGTAGAAGATAGAACATCTGACCTAGAAAAATTCACCAGCAAGACTGAGAAAAGAACCCCCTAATAATAATAATAATATACAAGTAATACAAGATACCATTAGATGTCCAAGTATCTGGATAATCAGTATCTCAGAAGATGAAGAAACTAATAAAGGCATGATAATCTATTCCGTGAAATCCTGGAAGAAAATTTTCCAAACCTAGAGAGGCATTCAAATATCCAGACGCAAGAAATACAAAGGACCCCACATAGAATCAACCCAAGAAGATTTTCTCCATGGTAGGTCATAACAAGATTGACTAAAACCACAGACAGAGATAAGATACTAAAATTGGAAAGAGAAAAACATCAAGTTACTTTCAAAGGATATCCCATCAGGCTAACATCAGACCTCTCATCAGAAACAATGCAAGCAAGGAAAGAATGGGAAAATACATTCAAAGTGTTGAGTAAAAAACACTATCTCAACCAAAAATACTGTATCCGGCAAGATTATCCTTCATATGGGAAGAAAAGATAAAAAACATTCTCAGATAAACAAAGCCTGAAATAATTTACCCAACACCAGACCAGCTCTTCGAGAAGTTCTGAAGGGAGTACTGTACCAGGAAAACTAAAGACAGGCAGACAAAAAATGACCAAGAAAATGGCCAACTTAATGGTAGGGACAAATCCTGAAATATCAATAATAATGTTGAATGTTAATGGAACGATCAGACCACAGTAACACTGCAAGTTCGACCAAAAAGAGATTACACGAGACTGAACTGGTGAAATAGAATTCTATGTCTTTTTTTTAAAACATTACTGGTTTTCTTCTACACTTTGTCATTTAGATTTAAGGATTTTTGTTTTCTTTTAAGTTGTTGAGTTCAGCAATTTGTTAAAAAATATTATTTTTAATTGAAATATAAACTTTTCTCCCTTCCTGACTCCTTTGCAACTGAAAAATATTTGTGAGCATTCTTACTTTGTGGCAGAATGGTTATTTGAATAAGCTCAATAATACAATAGTATTTGTTGCCTTGCATCAGAAATTGAATTCTTATGGGGCTTTGTGCAAATAACAACCAAATTGAGATTAACCTAATTTTTTTTTGCAAATAAGTTAGTTTTGACCTCTCTTTAGTAAAAGGGGGAATGAAGAGAGGAGGAAAAAAAATGCTACAGAAGAAAATTACAGTGCACTTGTCACTAGATTCTAGCTTTGTCCATACTTTAAGACCTTTTGTGAATCAATAAAATGTGAAAAAAAAAAAGTTTAGTACAGAAGGGAGGGAGGGGAAAGGAAAAGGAAAATACTTAATTGACAAAAATGAGAAGCCATTTGCTGATGGTAATGTATTTAGTGATATCCTTGTCTTGACTGACATGCATGGTATTTGTGTTGGGAAAAAACTTGATGTTTTTCTCTTTCCAATTTTACATGGTAAAATGTAAATTAAAACAAATAAATAAATAAATAAATTTTTTTGGAGAGGTTTTTGCTATAGGGTGCGTGCGCTCACCAGACAGACAGAGAGAGACAGAGAGATAGAAAGCGAGAAATCACCCCCCAGAGGGGATGGCCACGCCGCAATCCCTTCTCCTCCATTCTCCTCTTGGGATCTTGGGCATGCACGCACACGCGCCCGGCGTGAGTTTAAGCCACCAGGTCCGGGACTCGAACCATGGTCGACTACGTGGGAGTCTAGCGACATAGCCATTACGCTAACTGCTGGTCCCTATAAATATTTTTTTAAAAAAAGAAAGAAAATAGCCTTCCAAGTTGCAGCCCAAAATAATTCTCCATGATATTACAAAGGGAATTTCACTGCATATATATTTCTGACCAGTGGGATTCTCTTTGTAGCGATAACCCCAACCAGTAAGTTACTTTACGCACCAAAAAGAGAAGAATTCAGCTTTCATCCACCCAATGCTGGTGGAACCTAGAGGCCCACGGACCAGGTAACGTGAAGAACCCAGATTAAAAGGCTACAAAACTACAGGGTCATGCAAATAGAATGAGAATCTTTTTTCTGGTTTAAAAAGAAAAAAAGAAAAAAAGAACAAGAAAATGAGCAGTAGTAGGCATTTTTGTTGAACTTATTGAAGAGAAAGTTTCTTTTGTGATAAAATTGATAAAGACTATTATTCTGAACAAACACAAAGCAAGGAATGTCTGTAGATGAATTAGGGTGAAAATAAAGGAAAATTCCAATCCTGAAAATACTGCCATCGGATAAGACCATGGATGACAAAGTCCATCAATAGAACTTAGGTGAAGTCCAAAGAAGGGGAATCTGGACCAGACTATATGAGGGAACACTCATTCAGTCACACTCCATGTGACCATTCATTTATTCTCTCATTCATTCCTTCATTGGTTTGTGAACTGACCAACAAATATTTATTGAGCAGCAACTACATGCCGGGAACTAAGCAAGTATTGGGAGTTACTTAGTGAGAAAGACAAGGAAGGCTTTCAGGGAACATACACTAGTGGCAAAGCTAGGCATTAAAACAATCACGACACAAATCATTATTTAAGTTCAAGCATGATGTGTACTAAGAAAAAAGAAGTTTCAAAATCTACGAGAATGACAGGAGAACCTAACTTAACCTAAAAGATCAACTCACACATTCCTTAGGATTCTATGAGACTTCACATTTTTAGTAAAATTTTAAAAATGAAAAATATTTAACTAACATGAATAGTTATTTTATTTTATTTTAGGTTTTTGCCAAAGGGCACATGCACTCACCAGAGACAGACAGATGGACAGAGGGAAAAGTGAGAAATTACTCCCTAGGGGCCATGGCCATCCCACAATCCCTTCTCCGTTATTCTTCTTTTGGGATTTTGGGCACTCACATACACATGCCCAGTATGATTTTCTTTTTCTTTTTCTTTTTTTTTTATTTTAGAGAGATTTTTGCTACAGGACACATGTGCTCACCAGAGAGACAGAAAGTGAGAACTCATCCCCCAGGGGGAATGGCCACACTGCTATGCAGTCTCTTTAATTCTCTTCTCAGGATTTTGGGAACACGTGCATATGCACCCAGTGTGTTTCAAGCCACCAGGTCCAGGACTCAAACCATGGTCGACAATGTGGGAGTCCAGTGACATAACCATTACACCATCTGCTGGTCCTGACCCCAGCATGATTTTCAAGCTACTGGTTCTGGGACACAAACTGTAGTTGGTCATGTAGGAATCCAGTGCTTTAACCTCACATTACCTGCTGGCTCCATAGTGTGATTATTATTATTATTATTATTTACCAATTCCTTTATGGGGATGGCTTTGTAAATGATTACTTGTAGTTCACTTACTATGCAATAACATATATTTTCTATTCAGAACAGTTTCTGTTCTATTGTGTGAATTCCATATTACTGTTCTATTATTTTTATAAAGACCTAAATTACTATTTTTTTGGATAGATATCCAGGCTTGGGTGAGCCCTTCCCACCTGTTTTGTCTAGATATGGTATTTAACATTTACTTTGTCTGGATAGTCTAACCATCACCGAACCATAATCACTTTCTTAGAGGCATTTCAAGATCATACATTCATTCAAAATGAGTACACGCTGAGAGTATGTTGTGTGTTCATCTCTGTTTTGGCAAGTAAGATGACAGTGGATAGGAAGACAGACAAGGCCCATGACTTCATGAAGTTCACATTCTAGTATGAACTTAAACCTCATGTTCCTTTTCTTTTCTTCTCTTTCTTTTCTTTTCTTTTCTTTTTTTTTTTTTTTTGTTATAGGGCTCTGGCTCGCCAGTGATAGAAAGCAAGAAATCACCCCCATTGGATGGCCAACAGCAATCCCTTCTCTTCCATTCTCCTCTCGTGATTTTGGGCACACACACACACATGCACCCAGCATGAGTTTTAAGCCACCAGATCTGAGACTCGAACCATGATCCATTACATGGGAGTCCTGTGACATTACCCTTACACCATCTACACCATCCTAAACTTCTAATGTTCTAACGGGCATTCCTATAGCAGCATTCTTACAGTACTTTACTGTATTCCCATCGATCTTGGGTGCTAGCATTGCTTATTTAGATAATGCAGGAAAGCATACACATACACACACATACACACACACATACACACACAAATGAAGTCATTGTTACGGGTTGTACCGTGCACCCCTTGTGATATGTTGAAGTCTAATCCCCACGACCTCAGAATGTGACCCCATGTGGAAATAGAGCTTATACAGCTGCAGACAAGCTACGATGAGGTCATTAGAGTGGGCCCTCCTCCAGGATGACCAGTGTCCTTAGAAAAAAGGGGACATTTGGACACAGAGACGTGCACACAGGAAGAGTGCCCCATGGAAACGAAGGCAGAGAACTGGTCGTGCAACTACAAGCCAAGCAACGCCGAATGGCGGCGACCGCCAAAGGCCAGAGATAGGCACTGGCAGACTCCCTGTTACAGCCCTCAGAAGGAGTCAGCCCTGCCCTGATGATACCTTGATCTTCAACTTCCGGCTCCCGAACCATGAGACAATAAATTGCTGGTTAAGCCACTCAGTTCACGGTGCTCTGCTGTGTCAGCCTTCGCAAACTAATATGGGCATATTTCTCAATTGGGGTTTCCCTGAAGGCAGAGACTGAGGAAAGGACTTGGGTGCAAATGACTGTTTGAGACTTGTGCACAGGGTATAAATCTTACTCGAAAGTATCACAAGGATGTGTTGGTTTCCTCTTTTTTTTCCAGTGAGCCTAAATATAAAAGATAATAAAGCAAGAAAAAAGATAATGAAGCAAACTAGAGGCCTTCAATGGACAATAAAGCCTTCCACTATAAATGACCAAATGTGGGTTATCAGTGATTAGAATTGGACATGGGAGTGGAGCTATCTTTTTTGAGGCTTAAAATGTATTTAATTTTAAAATTAAATTAATCTTCTCTTGAAAAAAAAAAAAACAGGATAGGGCTGGCCCTATAGCACAGTGGTTAGGTGCCGTGTATAGAGAACAGGATCTCACATGGCCAACCATAGTTTGAGTCCTGGCTCTAGCAGTGGAAAAACACACTGGATGGGACCAGCGGGTGGCATGGTGGTTAAGGTGCTGGACACTCCCACATGGCCAACCACAGTTCGAATCCCGGACCTGGTGGCTTGCTTTCTCACTTTCTCTCTCTCTCTCTCTGCTCAACTTAAAATAAATGAATTAATAAATAAAATTAAATAAATAAATCTTTGTTAAAACACACACACACACACACACTCACACACACTGGACATGTGTGTGCATGCCCTAAATCCCGACAGGATAGAGAAATGGAAGAAAAATTATTGTGACGTGACTACACCCCATAGGGGTTTTTTTTCCTTGAACATATATGCTCTCTGGCAATTAAAAAAAAGTATAAATTATAATATAAAATTAGACATGAAAGTAAATATTTAGAAAAAATAAACCATAAGTATTTGAAATATGATACATGTTATACTAACTCTATATCTAAAAATATATTTTTGTTCAGTTCTCTCACTCCTTTAGAATACTTTTTTTGTTTTTGAGAGGTTTCTGCTATTGGGCACATGCACTCATCAGAAAGACAGAGCGAGAAAGAGAGACAGAAAGTGAGAAATCACCCCCCCGGGGGGATGGTACACCGCAATCCCTTCTCCCCCATTCTCCTCTCGGGATCTTGGGCACGCACGCACACGCGCCCAGCATGACTTTAAGCCATTGGGTCTGGGACTCGAACTGCAGTCGACTACATGAGAGTCCAGCCACATAGCCATTATGCCAACTGCTGGTCCCTAGAATACTTTTCTTCTACATATTTTGGCTGCATATTCTTTGATCATCTCTCCATATGACACCAATTTTGGAACATGGATTTCTATAGAAATGAAAAAAAAGTCTTGCTCTAGCATAGTGGATCAAAATTTGTGTTTCCTTATTGATAGAAGGAATGTATAAGACAGGCAAACTCGCACACACATGGCCTTGCTGGACAGAGGTTTTGCAACAGAAACACAGGAATTCTAGTAAAATCTATTTTAGATGATTTCCATAAAAGGGTACTGGGGGCTTATGATGATACATATTATCAAGTATATTCCCTACAGGAGAGAATTGCTGTCTTGATGAGGTATTGATGAAAACTGAATCTTTTCCTTACAATTTTACAATCTATCTGCTTGGAGGCATTTTCCACCAAATTGTTTCTGACTCTGCCCATTGCAAACCTTGTTTCTCACCACATGGTTCCAGGGCTACAGGACACAGAGCATATTCTTATCTTGCTATAGCCTCTGACCCTGGTCCTTCCACATGGTGCTTCGTAAGTTGGCTCAGGAGCAGGAAGAGTATCCAGCAGTCATTTCTTTTTTATTTTTATTTTTTTTGGAGAGGTTTTTGCTATAGCGCGTGCACTTGTCAGACAGACAGAGAGAGACAGAGAGACAGAAAGCGAGAAATCACCCCCCAGGGGGCATGGCCATGCCGCAATCCCTTCTCCTCCAATCTCCTCTCGGGATCTTGTGCACGCACGCACACGCGCCCAGCGTGAGTTTAAGCCACCGGGTCCGGGACGCAAACTGCGGTCGACTACGTGGGAGTCCAGCGACATAACCATTACGCTAACTGCTGGTCCCATCCAGCAGTCATTTCTATCCTGAGTCATTCAGTAATAGCTGAACTGTATGAGAAAGCGACTGTTGGGACCAGCAGATGGCGTAATGGCTATGTCGCTGGACTCCCACGTGGTTGATCGCGGTTTGAGTCCTGGACCGGGTGACTTAAACTCACGCTGGGCACATGTGCGTGCATGCCCAGGATCCCAAGAGGAGAATGGAGGAGAAGGGATTGAAGAGTGGCTATCCCCCCTGGGGGGTGATTTCTCGCTTTCTGTCTCTCTGTCTCTCTCTTTCTGGGAAGCACACATGCCCTATAGTAAAAACCTCTCAAAAAAAAAAAAAACAGCAAAAAAGTGACCGTAACCCTCATAAATATATCTCAGTAAGCCAGAACTTAGTGCTCCCTCAATTCAGTTTCCTCTTAGGCTGATCCCCCAAATGCCCCTGCCTATAGCAGCACCATCTGATCGCAGTGTGATAGACAGAGGGCAAAATGGAAAGACGATGGTCTTAACCAAGTGCAATCAAAACATTTTACTTCTGCAAACTTTACAAAAGCCTGTAGCTACTGAACGTGTCAGGATCCTTCCCAGGGCCTTGAAAGAGCCCACACCAGAGTGGAACCCACCATGAGAGGGGCTGGCATTCCGAGTTTCATTCACTTCGTGCTAAACCTGCCTGCCATTCATGGCACTATGTGATGGATCTGGAGCTTTGTTTCAGCTATCTTCTTTACATATTTCTTTTTAAAAAGTTTATTTAGAGCCAGCAAGTAGTGTGCTGCTTAAGTCACTGGGTCCCATATGACTGACGCATGTGTGGTTTGAATCCTGGCTGCAGTGACTTGAAAAATACACTGGTTGTGTGTGCATGCCCCAAATCCCGGCAGGATGGAGAAATGGAGAACGGCTGTGGTTTTACTGTACCCACTGAAGAGTGCTTTCTCTTCTCTTTCTGTCTCTCTGTCTCTCTCTCATGCGCGCATTGCCTTCTGTCATTAAAAAAGTATATCTAGTAGATCAGTAAAAATGACAAGGACTTTAACAGGCTTCGACTTTGTCTAAGCAGCTAGAACTTGGATGTCCTTTCTAAGAAGGCTCCTACTCCTGGTTTAACTGTGAGCAAGAAGGTGGCAGGGCATGTCTGTTCTCTCCTGTTCTAGTTTTCTCTTTATGCTGTAACTGCCACAAACTTGGTGGCTTTCAATGACATCCACATATAATCTTACAGCTCTACACTACAAGTGCTATGTGCCTCTCCGAGCTGACTGCGAGCTGTTGTCAGAAATGCATTCATTGGGGGGACCAGCAGTTAGCGTAATGGCTACGTCGCTGGACTCCCACGTAGTTGACCACGGTTCACGTCCCGAACCCGGTGGCTTAAAACTCACGCCGGGCACATGTGCGTGCGTGCCCAAGATCCCGAGAGGAGAATGGAGGAGAAGGGATTGCGGCGTGGCCATCCCCCCGGGGGGTGATTTCTTGCTTTCTATCTCTCTGTCTTTCTCTGGCTGGCGAGCGCACACGCCCTATAGCAAAAACCTCTCCAAAAAAAAAAAAAAAAAAAAAAAAGAAATGCATTCATTGGGAGGTCTAGGGAGAATCAGTTTCCTGGCCTGGTCTGGCTTCTACAGGATGCCCGCATTCCTTGGCTCATGGCCCCTTTCCTCCACCATCAAGAGCAGCTGTGGAACCTCTCTCTGGCCCTTCATCCTTCTTCAGATCTCTTTCTGACCTCTGTTGGAAAAGGTTCTTCACGTTTCAGGATGCATGTGATAAGTCTGAGCCCCCTGGATAATCCAGGCTGACCACTCCATCTCAATGTTCTTTTTTTTTTGCAGGGGGGCGGGGAAGTTTTTGCTATAGGTTACATGCACTCGCCATTAAGACAGAGACAGAAAGTAAGAAACTACCTCCCAGGGGGATGACCACACCTCAATCCCCTCTCCTCCATTCTCTCGGGATCCTGGGCACACACGCACACGCACCCAGAATGAATTTAAGTCACCGGGTCCAGGACTCGAACTGTGGTCGACTACATGGGAGTCCAGCCACATAGCCATTACACCAACTGCTGGTTCCCCATCTCAATGTTCTTAATCACTTATACACAGTCTCTCCAGCCATGTAAAAGTAACATACCCACAGGCTCTGTGGGTTCAAACATGGACATTCCTGGGGGGCCATTATTCTGATTACCATGTCTTCCTAGCTGGAAATATACACTGAATGTCAGCAGCCCTCCCAGCTCCTTCCCACTCTGCTGAAAAAACATTTCTATGGAATATTCTCATTCTAGAACCTCCGGAAGGAGAGGTTTTCCAACACAGCAGTGTAAGAGTGAGGGGGATGGTGATGGCTTTTTTCTTTAAAAATCAATAACAGCTCTTGCAGACCCCAGTGCTAGTCAGGACAGAATCTATCCAGGCATATCATATCCATCCCTGCCTCTGATGCCCCTCTTGGATTCAGCTTCACAGCTATGAAGCTCCCTAGTCAGGGCCCCCCTCTTCCAGACCCCAGTGCTAGTCAGGTAGGCAAAGTCTCTCTCTGTCTCTCTCTCCTTGTTCTTTTCTGTCTCTTCCAACGTTTTTTCCTCCTTTTTAGAAAACAGCTTTCTGTCCCCTTCCTTGTGCCTTTCTCTTGCTAATTTGTCTCTTTTCCTCTCACCTAGGATGAAATCCATCCAGTCCAGTCATCACCGTTTCTGACTCTGCAAGCATGCTGTGTGCTTTTCCACTTTTAACCCAATTTTATTTTCTGTGACATGATTTCTGTTTTTTCCTTTCTTTTTTTTCTAGTTATTTCCTTCTTTTTCCATGACTTTTTCTTTCTATTCCTGTTTTCTACTTTCTTTTTCTTTTACTTCACTTCACTACTTTACTGCTCAACCCTAACCCACTGCCTAGCGAAGCCTAGATGCGTAGTAGCTAAACCTCTGAACATTGTGAGTTTTAGAGAATTCTTTGCCCCTTACTGTACTGGTTGTAAAAAGAGTGAAACTCCCCTTTATAAATCTGATTTCAAAACTCCTCCTGTGATTCCCACACTAAAGGACACAGTAGAAAGGAGAAAATAGCACTGAATTATTTCAAAGTAAGTGAAACACACGAGCTCACAGTTACAGAATCCTTCTCCAACAAATTAGCCAAAAGTGAATACATTACTAAATGACTAACAATTGGAGAGGAGCCTCAAGGATGAGAGAATCAAGTAATACATCTCCTGCAAGGGAACACCATAACTCATCTCCAAGTAGGGAAAAATTAGAAGATACTACTGAAATGTCAGAGAAAGAATTTAGAATATTTATGATAACAAAATGCTATGAGATGCAAGAGAAAAGAGATATTGCACTCCAAGAGATAAGGAAGTCCTTCCATGATATGAAAGAAAAATTGGACACCATAAAAAAGAATCAAACGGAACTGTTAGATTTGAAGACTGTAATACAGGAAATCAAAACTTCCCTCAAAAGCATTAAAAGCAGGGTAGACCCTGAAGAAGATCAAGTCTCGGAAGTAGAAGACAAAACCTCTGACCTAGAAAAAATTACCAAAAATACTGAGAAAACAGTCAAGAAAACTGAGGATCATATATGAGAAATACTAGATACCATGAAACTCCCACACATCTGAATAATTGGTATCCCAGAAGGTGAAGAAACTAATAAGGGCATTGATAATCTATTCTACGAAATTCTGAAGAAAACTTTCCAAGTCTACAGAGGTACTCAAACATTCAGACCCAAGAAATACAAAGAACCCCAAATAGAATCAATCCAAGAAGATCCTCTCTATGGCACATTATAGCTTGATTGGTCAAAACCAAAGGCAAAGACAAGATACTAAGATTGGTAAGTGAGAAATGTCAAGTCACTTACAAAGGCTACCCCATCAAGCTAACACTGGAACTCTCATCGGATACAATGCAAGCAAGGTAAGAATGGGGAAATATATTCAAAGTATTAAATGAAAAACAGTTTCAACCAAGAATACTATACCCAGCAAGATTATCCTTCATATGGGAAAAAAAGGTAAAAAAAATTCTCAGATAAACAAAACCTGAAAGAATTTACCAACTCCAGACCAACTCGTCAAGAAATTCTGAAAGGAGTACTAGATCAAGAAAACTAAAGACAGACAGACAGCAATAAGAGAACAAAATAACAACCAAGAATATGGCCAACTTAATGGTAGGACCAGTCTGGAAATATCAATAATAACGTTAATGCGTTAAATTCTCAAATCAAGAGACACAGACTGGATGAATGGATCAAAAATCAGAAACTCTCCATCTGCTGTCTACAAGAAACTCATGGATAAAGACATACATGGATTAAAAGTGAAGGACTAGGAAACAATATTCCATGCCAATGGAAACCAAAAAAGAGCAGGAGTCACTATACTAATTACAGACAAAATAGGCTTTAAGACAAAAACCATAAGAAGAGACAAAGAAGGGCATTTATAGTTGTAAAAGGGCTAATTCATCAAGAAGATGTAACGCTTATAAATATCTATGCACCCAACTCAGGAACACTCAAATATGTAAAGGAAAGACTGTTAGATCTAAAAGGAGAAATTAGACTGTAAAACAATAATTGTTGGAGATCTCAACACCCCATTATTTCCTTTAGACAGATCAATGAAACAAAAAATAAGCAAAAAGATTCAGGACCTAAATGATACCATAAATCAGATGGACTTGACAGACATCTATAGAACTTTCCACAAAACACACACACACACACACAAATATACATTTTTCTCAGCCCTGCAAGGTACTTTCTCAAAGACTGACCACATGATAGAGCACAAAACCAGCCTTTACAGATTCAAAGGCATAGAAGCTATATCCAGCATCTTCTCCGACCAGGACAGAATTAAACTTGATATTAATCTCAGGAAAAACCCTTGAAAATACACAAATACATGGAAACTAAATAACCTACTTCTGAATGATTTCATGACTACTGAAGAGATTAAGACTAAAATCAAAGAAGTCATGGAAATAAATGATAATGAGTACACAAGTTTCATAATCTATAGGACACTGCAAAAGCAGTCATAAGAGGGAAGTTCATAGCAATTAGTGTGCATAAGAAAAAGATGGAAAGGTGGCAAAAGGACAACCTAACATCATGCTTCAGGGAATTGGAAAAACAACAACAACAAAAAATGCCAGGAGAAAAGAAATAGTAAAGATTCAAGCAGAAATAAATTAAATAGAAAATAAACACACTAAAAAATTAATAACAAAAAATAGTAATCAAAACCATCAAGGGCTGGTTCCATGGCATAGCAGTAATATGCTGCTCAAGGGAAGCTGGATCCCACATGACAACTATGGTTCAAATCCCTGGCCTGGTTAAACATGACAGGCACACTTGAGTCCCCAAGATCTGACAGTCTGGAAGTTGGGAGGAAGGGGTCATGGGGTCACCAGATCCCATAGAGACAGTTTTTCTCTCACTTTCACATGCTCGCATACACCTTATCATAAATAAAGAAAAGGAAAAAATAATTAAATTAAGATATTAGTGAGATCTCTCTTTTAAAGAAGAATTCTGAGTGTTGTATTTTGTATGAGTTGAATGGCTATCTAGCCTGCCCATATGACCAAGAGATAAAATAATACTACTTTTGCTATTATTTGTCTTGGCCTGAATGAGGCTGCTGACTGTACAATAAAAACCAAAGGGCATCAAAGCCCACTTCCAGATTCCTGGGCGGTCCATTTCCCTTCTGGCTACTTGGCCATTTTGTGCTTTCCGGAATTTTGCACAAATATTTGCAATTTGGGTGGAGGCCATAGTTTACCAGTCAACTCAAATTCTTTTCTCTGCATGCTATTATTCTATAGTCTAACAAAGTTCCTTTGAACTTTCCATATCAAAGAAAAGTCACTCCTTCTTAGATGACATTTAAAGAGGCTCGGCATTCATAGACAGAGATCCTGCAGCTGCAGCTGACTTTGAGACCCAACTGAGATATTCTGGCAGACTGACATCTCTTGACTGTAGAGCCTTCATTTTAGAAAATTATTGGGTTTTTAAATAGATATTGACCTCTACTAAGTAATCCTCCCCTTTAATGCTTTGCCATTCAAACTATTGAAAATTAAAACACTAACTAACTTGTTCTTCCTTTGAATTGTTTTGCTAATTATTATCCATGGATAGTGTTTCACAGTCAAGGCAGTCTTTTTACACTGCAAGAAGATTAAATGAATGAATGAACAAATGAGTCAATGCCCTGTGGTGGCTAAACCATGTCTATGAAGTCTTGGCTTCGTCAATAATATCTCTATGGCCTTGGGTATGTCATGTAGCGTCTCTGGCCCTCTGTTTCCTCACCTAGAAAATATGAGTAATAACATCTACCTTATAAGTGCATTGTAAGGATTTGAGATAATGTATGTAAAATCCCTGAAACCCAGACACAGGCATCAAAGCTCTCCCTGTCAATGGGAATCATTAACCAGTGTTTTGCTCTTTGGGGATTACACAGCTAACCCTCAGTAATCCATAGTGGGTTATTCTCATTGCAAATGAGCTCCAGCACATTTCTGAAAGTAAGTAGATTTTCCCATGAACTACTTACTCTTGGCCGACTTCCCACCACCAATCTCATGAGTGTTTATAGAATGCAAACAATTTAATATTAAGCTACATATTGCATTAGCAGAAAGGTAAATGTGTGGCCACAAATGGGATGCATTACAAAACCAAACATTCATGACATTTGTTTTTTCTAACTTGCAGTTACTTGCCAAGTTGCTGAATAAACCAGATGTAAAAACTTACATTTTATTGTATCACATGAGGAAACAGGATAGTCTGACCAAATAATTGTGTGATTTTGTAATATTGATTTTTGGGGATTGTTTTATTCGCAACTCTTAGATCTTGTCTGTGCATAAACACCAATATTACTTTTCACCCAACTGCTTTTCTGACATCTGAAATGTTTGCTGTCACTGGCTCAGTTGGGAGCCTCAACTCAGCCAAGTCAGCCTTGGTCTCTTTCCTGAGCCCCTGGAGAGGAAAGCCAATGGAATCTTGGGGGGCTGATGAGTTATAGGTCACTCAGTGAAGCAGAATCCTGTGGATGAATGGAGAGGAGGCAAGATTACAGCCACAAGGAAAAGGTTGAAATGTAAATACATAAGAATGTTGAAAATAAGGGTCTTGACATCCAGCAGATGGTAGAGTGGTTACATCGCTGGACTCCCACATGGCCAACCAGAGTTTAAGACCCAGACCCAGTGCCTTGAAGCTCACACCAGGCACATATGTGTGCCTGCCCAAGATCCCAGGAGGAGAGTAGAGGAGAAAAGATTGTAGTTTGTCCCCTGGGAGTGGTTTCTCTGTTTCCCTCTCGCCATCTCTGTGTCTCCACCCCCTCCCCCCAATGAACGCACGCACCCTAAGGCAAAAATCTTTTTTAAAACAATAACTATTTATTTGATTGAATTTAGTTATTATTATTGTTGTTTTCCATTTGATTAGAGAGAGACAGGCAGAGAGAGAGAGGGAAAGTGAAAAAGCAAGCCACCAGGTCTGGGACTCAAACTGTGGTAGGCCATGTGGGAATTTAGCACCTTAATCACCATGCCACCTTCCAGGGCATGCAAAAACCTCCTTAAAGAAAAAAAAGAAAAGGAAAATGAAGGTCTTGGGTTATAGTATAAAAGGTAAAGCATCTCATTTTCTAAACCAAATGAAAGATTCAGTACTTTTACATTTTCAGAGGCTAGTGGATAAAGATTTTAAAAGAGGAGGAAAGGATACTTAAGTGTTCTTGATATTTGTTGAGGAAGAAGAAGAAAACAGACATAAAAAGGCAAAGGCCAAAGGACCCCCACTAGGGAACACAGGGCTGAGTGTGGGCGCCATAAGCTGCTTCTACATTGGCTGGCTCCACCGGTGTCTGCCACACGCTCTATTTTCTTTTTTTTTTTTTAACAGCTTCATTGAGATAAAGTTCATATACTATAAAAGCCACCACTTAAAGTATACAATTCAATGTTTTTTGCTTTCTGTTTTATTTTCTTTTAAATTACTATAGGATGTGTGTACTTGCCAGAGAGACAGAGAAGGGGGGGGGGACAAGAAAGCACCCCCAGAGAGGATGGCCATGTCACAATGCCTTCTCCTTCATTTTCTTCTAGGGATTTTGTCACACATGCACATGCACCCAGTGTGCTTTTCAAACTGCTGGGTCTGGGACTCGAACCATGCAGTTGGCTATGTGGGAATCCAGCTGTCTTAATCACCATGCTACCTGCTGGCTCCCCAATTCAATGGCTTTTAGTGTATTTACAGATGTGTATAGTTATCACAATTTTAGAGTATTTTCATCAGCTCCAAAAGAAACCTGGTATTCTACAGCTATGACCCCCACATCCTCCCATTCCTCCCCCAGCCCTAAGGAAATGATAATCTATTTTCTGTCTATAGTCTTACCTGTTTTAGACATATTATATAAGTGGAGTCATGTCATGTATCATTATGTTTGTTCTATTTCACTGAGCACAATGTTTTCAAGGCTTAATTATGCTGTAGCTTGCATCCATGTTTCACTTTTTATGGTTGTATAATATTCTACTGTATGGATATACCACATTGTGTTTATCTATTCAGCAGCCAATGGCCATATGGATAGTTTCTACCTCTGGCTCCTGTGGATATTATGAATAAACATTCATAGGTATGTTTTTGCTTGGACTTACAACATATGTTTCTGCTTTTCTTCTGCATGTGCCCAGGAGTGGAATTGTTGGGTCATGTGGTTACTCTATGCTTAACCATTTGAGAAGCTGCCAGGCTGTTTTCCAAAGTGGCTGCACTGTTTTACATTCAACCAGCAGAGTACGCGTTTTCTCTACAGCCTTCCCTGTCATGTGCTCCCACCCTTTCACTTTAAACAACTTCTTCAATGTGACAAGAGAAGATGAAAACATCAGATTTGCTTTATGGGCAAAAGGACCCGCTATTATTAGTATTCTAAGAAATATTTATTTTCTACTTTATGTTCCTACTACAAATGTGAGCTGAATTTTTTATTTCAGATGTACTATAATAATTTGGATGGCAAAGGGAAGAATCCATTGCTGAATGCAAAATATGGGAAGAATATTTCCTATATTACCGTTTGGATATGAGCCAGCTCGGTATCTCCCCCTCCCCACCATCTTGAACTCATCAACTCTTACTCATCTTTTGGTTCTCTGGGAGCCTCCACAGGTCACCAACTGGAGGTAGGCAACCTTGGGGTGAAGCTGCCATAGCACTTTGACTTTCTCCAACCAAAACTGCATCAGAGTTTTCTTGTTTTCGTTTTTTAATTCCCAGGGAGTATGTGTACTCACTAGAGAGAGACAGAGACGGGGAGAGGGAGAAAAGAAGAAAGGACCCCCGGTGGAGTGTGATCATGCTGCAACCCCTTTTCCTCCACCCTTTCAGGACTTGGGACATACACACACACACACACGTCCAGGGTATTTTTCAAACCATGGGGGCCATGATTTGAAGTACACTTACCCAAGTGAGATTGGACTTCCTTAACAACTAGCTATGACGGGACCAACCCCACCAGAGGTTTTTTTTTCTTTTTCCTTTGGGGGAGGGAAAGTAAAAGAGATGATCCTAGATTACATTATATATCCTAGAATATATTATTCCTAGATTATCATCTGCCTTGTCCTCTGTAAGGTGCTAGGGCAGTGCCCTTGGCTGTCTTCCCATGGCATCTCCAGTCTCTAGCACGTATTTGCACTCCGTAAGGATTTGTTGAGTGAAGGAGTTAAGGAAGGCTTTAGACTAAGAAGTTTTCTACTCACTAAACTCAGCGAAGGCCTATAAATGATTCTCCACCAAGGTGTTTGCTTTGTTCATGAAAACCCAAGCTGCGTCTGAGCTTCTTGACACACACCAAGAACAGGCTTATTTTCCTGCTAGTTCCTCCCCGCGTCAGGGAAAGCTGAAGTCTTTTCAACACTTGTCTGAAAACAATCCTAATCTTCCCTAACAGAGGCCAGGGTGTAGCGGAAACAGCTCTTCTGACATTTGGGAAGCTCTGATTCTGTCAGTCATTTTCTGCTCTGTATCATGTTTTTTCAAAGGAAAAGGCTGTTTTCCTGTGTGTGAGAACATTCTCTGCGACCTCGTAATGCCCGATTGTCTCTCTGTTCCCTCTGTGCAGGAAACCACCTGCCCGACTGAATCAGAGCTGTGGATGTCAAAGTGTCTCGTTTTATATAGATGCGCAGCTGTCAGACCAGGGATCAAAGGCTTCCCTTGAATGAAAACAAGTCATTTGTATCAATATGCCTGCAGAATGTATATGAATACAGTCTTCTAGATTAAATGATGGGTACTTAGACTTCTCCAGCTCCCCCTGATTTTGTGCTCCTGCTTTCCCGAATAAAAGGACGAGGGAAACGTCCTTCCCCAGTCCTGCTCCAGCGGCGGTCCCTACCTACGTCAGAGGTTTTATAATGGTGTCCCATGGGTTGTACTTGAGAGAGATGTTTTATTTGTCCAATAGTGTGCAAAAAAAAAATTTCTTTTTTTTGATTAACAGCCACTGTTTAAAAATTGGAGGATTTGGGGACCAGCAGATGGCATAATGGTTATGTCATTGGACTCCTACGTAGTCGACTGCAGTTCGAGCTCCAGACCCGGCGACTTAAAACTCAGCCCACGCACATGAGCCCAATATCCTGAGAGGAAAATGAAGAAGGGGCTGTGGTGTGGCCGTCCCCCTAGGAGGGTGATTTCTCACTTTCTGTCTCTCTGTCTCTCCAGTGAGCACACATACCCTATAGCAAAAATCCCTCAAAAAAACAAACAAAAAAATTGGAGGATTTCACATTAAAAATTAGAATCCTGGGTCCAGCAGGTGGCATGGTGGTTAAGTCACTGGACTCCCACGTGGCTGACCACAATTCAAGTGCCAGACCCAGCAGCTCGAAACTCATACTAGGCACGTGTACATGCATGCCTGAATCCTGAGAGGAGAATGGAGGAGAAGGGTTTGTGGCATGGCCTCCCTCCTGGGCGGGGAGGGATTTCTTACTTTCTATCTTCTCTGTCTCTCCAGTAAATGTGCATACCTATTACAAAAATCTCTCTCTCAAAAAAAAAAAAAATTAAAATTCTAACTTCTTGAAAAATCAGGCACTAGCAGCACTGAGTAGTATCCCCCAAGGCAAATATCGTAATGCAGCATCTAGGATAGCCCCAGCGATCACTGCTCTCTTCTCGTGCCCTATGGCCTGGACCTGGTGGGTCAGTGCGCCTCAATAGAACACAGCCGTGATGTCATTCTGAGACTAAGCTACAAAAAGATCCAATTCCATCTTTTTTTTTTTTTTTTTTTTTTTTTGCTATAGGGCACGTGTGCTCGCCAGACAGACAGAGAGAGACATAGAGACAGAAAGCGAGAAATCACCCCCCAGGGGGGATGGCCACGCTGCAATCCCTTCTCCTCCATTCTCCTCTCGGGATCTTGGGCACGCACGCACACGCGCCTGGCGTGAGTTTTAAGCCACCGGGTCCGGGACACAAACCGCGGTCGACTACGTGGGAGTCCAGAGACATAGCCATTACGCTAACTGCTGGTTCCCCCAATTCCATCTTTTTTTAAAAAAAAATTGCTGTAGAGCACATGTTCTCACCACAGAGAGACAGAGAAAGAGGTGTGTGCGGGAGGAAGCATCCGCAGTGGGGTGTGGTCATGCCGCAATCCCTTCCTCCGCATTTCTCCGTCCCTTTGAGCACACACACACACACACACACACACACACCAGAGTGTTTTCCAGGCCACCAGGGCCAGGATTTGAACTGCATG
Source organism: Tupaia tana (assembly GCA_026018925.1). Lineage (NCBI taxonomy): Eukaryota > Metazoa > Chordata > Mammalia > Scandentia > Tupaiidae > Tupaia > Tupaia tana. Next base: position 9,367,270 of record JAKSZU010000017.1, on the reverse strand, counting down.
TTCAGCCATGTGAGATCAAGTTCCCTAAACCACCAGACCACAGGGGTGGCCCTGCCTTTTCCCTCGTTCTTTCTTTTTTGCCTGCTTTGGCAGGAAACTGTCTTCTTTGTTGTAAAATTCCCCAAGAAGATCCACACAGCAAGGAAGCCATCCCTGCAGTCGACAGCCAACAGGGAAGGGCCTGAAGCCCGCCAGCTACCATGTGTGGAATGGGTACACACGGCCCTTCCTTGGGGTTGAGCTTTAGTGCTAGTACCAGCCTCAGTACTGATCTTGGTCCATTTTCTGCTGCTACCGCCGAACACCATAAACTGGATAATGTATTAACAATGGAACTATGTGCAGCTCATGGTTCTGGAGGTTAGGAAGTCCAAAGTGTGGCACTATCATCTGAGGAGGGCCTTCTCATTGTGTCATCCCACAGTGATAACCACTAATAGCCCATTCCCACGATAACATTAACCCATTCACCAGGACGGAGCCCTCACAACTTAATCGCTTCTTGTTAGGTCGCATCTCCCAACCCTACTGCTTTGGAGATTAAGTTTCTGACACACAAACTTTGAGGAGACACTTTCAAACCACATGTATGATTTCAGTGTTTTGACTTTGGGAAACAAACTTTTTCGGATCAGAGTCTACTGGTTACAAAGCACAGAAACCACTCAAACAAAAACAAGAGGAGATGATAAATAGAGATGAGAGATTGAGGAAAGTAGTGTGTTGGGGACCAGCAGATGGCTTAATGGTTACATTGCTGGACTCTCACATAGTCAACCACTGGTCGAGTCCCAGACCTGGCAACTTCATCTACCTCTTTCACTCTCTCCACATACACACGTTTGTACACACTCACACACAGACTTACGCATGTGGAGAGTTTATCAACATTTCTGTTTATCCTTTTGTCCTATTTTCCACATGGCAGGCCAGTCACCTCTATTCCTCAGGTTTTCTCCTCCATATAATTTCAGTTTGCACGTGGTGTTAGCCCACTGATGGGCCTTTTGTGGTTCTGTCTCTACTGGGTCTTAAATATCCCATTTTCACATCCATGTGACTTCAAATTCTAGAGGGGGGATCAGCAGTTAGCATAATGGCTATGTCGCTGGACTCTCATGTAGTCAACCGTGGTTCGAGTCCCGGACCCGGTGGCTCAAACTCACACCGGGCATGTGTGTGTGCATGCCCAAGATCCCAAGAGGAGAATGGAGAAGGGATTGTGACATGGCCATCCCCCCGGGGGGTGATTTCTCATTTTCTGTCTCTCTGTCCCTCTCTTTCTGGTGATCCCACGTGCCCTATGACAAAAACATCTCAAAAAAAAAAAAAAAATGCTAGAGAGAAGCTGACTAAATTTTGGCCAGATTATGGCTACTTTTGAGCTCAGATCTGTAGGTCCGAGTCCAGTCTGCTGTGATTAGTGACTGGGTCACATGACACTGGGATCATTCTGTGGGAAAGCAGCAGTTTGAATATCATTTAAAATTTAGGAGGATTGCAACATGGCCATCACCCCGGAGGGTGGTTTCTCACTTTCTATCTCTATCTCTCTCTGTCTCTCCAGCGAACTCATGAGCCCTGTAGCAAGAATGTCTCTTTAAAAACAAAAATTCTGGAACACAAATTTTGCTTTAACAATGAAAATTGTTGCATTTTAATTTTCATAGAAAAAAAGTTCATAATACATTACTCTTTCCATGTTTTATAAAATAGTTTTTTCTGATAAAAGTAATACATACTGGTACATATTTTATAACTTTTGTAAAATATACAAAAAGTTAAACATGAAAATTAACCTCAGTCTTCCCACTTAGAGATTAACCAGTTAACATTTTTATATTATTTTTCCCTAGTATTTTTTTCTAATGATTGAAGTTATAATAATTATATGTCATAGTTTTGCTTGGTTTGAGTTTCAGGAACAGTTCTGAAAAAAGTGGTTCAAGAGCACATCATTTTAAGGCAATCCCAGTAAACACCAATAGGAAAGTGGGAAAGAAATACAGAGATGGAAGGCCTGCCCTAGGGCTAGTAGCTAAGGGAGCTGGATGGCACAAGGCTGACAGTATGGTTTAAATCTGAGTCCCAGTGGCATAAAAAACATGCCAGGCACATGTGGATACATGCCCCAAATCATATATATCTTCCAGGATGGAGAAATAGAGAAGGGACTGTGACATGATCACACCCCACAGAAGCTTTCTCCTCTCCCTCTTTCCTTCTCTCAGCCTCTCTCTCTCTCTCTCTCTGTAAGCACACACCCTTCTAGCTAATTTAAAAAGAAAAAAGCCAATGCATGGGAGGAGTGAAGAATTTGAAGCCTTAAAAAAATATAAAATCATAGAGGGAAGGGACCAACAGATGACATAATGGCTGTGTCGTTGGACTCCCATGTAGTCGACCACGGTTCAAGTCCCAGAACCGGTGGCTTAAACTCACACCGGGTGCATGTGCGTGCGTGCCCAAGATCCCAAGAGGAGAATGGAGGAGAAAGGATTGTAGCATGGCCATCCCTTGCTGTGGGGTGATTTCTCGCTTTCTGTCTCTCTGTCTCTCTCTGTCTTTCTGGTGAGTGCACACGCCCTATAGCAAAAACCCTCTCAAAAACAAAACAAAACCATCATAGAAAGGAAGCCAATAAATTGTATGTGGTTAATCTGTGTTGTGACAGGAGAAATCTTGGAAATTTTCAATGCAGAATATTTCTCAAACTGTCCCCATAGAAGGCTGGAGAAGTTGAGGTATTTAACCATCAGTTTCCCATCAGTAATTGGCTAGGGCTAGGGGGAGGGAGGAAGGAAAAATAATTACCCAGGGATTGAAAAGGATTCTCCTGCCCTTGGCTACTAGCATGCTCTTGGCCAGAAGAAAACTGTATCAGAGAGTTTCAAGTACTCCCAGCAAGCGGACTTTCAGGAATGGACCTCTGTAGAAAGTGGAATGCCAAGAAGTTTTGAAGAAAGTACCGACAGTATCTGCTATCACATTTCTTAAACATTTTTCCTTGTCATTAAATATTCCTTGTGACAACTTTTGATGGCTATGTAGATATTTCATTTTGTTTAGTTAACACCTCTGTGCGTAAAGGGCTAAGGAAAGAAAAAAGTCACATAGTTGTGCCAATGAATGCCAGTGTGTTTTCTTTAACTTTAGAACGTCCATTATTCATCTTTCTGAGTTTCCTTCATCAGCTCCACTCTTTTAAATTATTTTATTTAATCTTATTATTTGGGGCCGGCAGGTGGTGCGGTGGTTAAGAGTGCTGGACTCCCACATGGCTGACCATGGTTCGAGTCCCGGACTTGGCGGCTTGCTTTCTCTCTCTCTCCCTTTCTCTCTCACTCTCATTCTGTCCCTCTCTGGTCAAATTAAAATAAATAATTAAATAAAAAATAAAATAATTATTTGAAAAAAATATTTTATTATTATAGGACACATGTGCTCACCAGAGAGAGAGGAGACAATGCAAGCCATCAGGTCTGGGACTCAAACTGCAGTCAGCCATATGGGAGTCCAGCACCTTAACCACCACTTGCTGGCCCCGATCTGCTCCACTCTTGATAATACACTTTCTCCTTTTTCCCCAAGACCTTTATTCAGCTTATCCCCCTGTACTCTCAGCAGATGATCTAATCTGCTTTGACGGGAAATGCAGGTCAGCAGATCATCAACCTCAACCTCGTCTTCATCTGTCTATCCACTTTCAACATTGAATGCCTTCCTCATTCCTTCTCTTTCCTTATTAGGAGGTAAGAGTTCATTCTCCAGTTGAAGACCAGCCCTCAACCTCCCCATTCCTACTTCTGCCAGCTCAACCCCTCCCGATCATTCTTCCCCCTGGGTCTGATCTCACCCCATCTCCTCTGTCCTTCTCTTTAATTTTTCACCTCTCCTTTGCTCCTCCCTGACTCATAATCAACAACCCAAGGCTTTTGTCAGTCTAAAATCAAATGCCCGACCCCAGCTAGTAATAGTCTCTCCCCCATCCATTCCACAGTCCGCTGCGTCTGAGCTTCTGCCCCACCGCCCCTCTGGATCCACTCTCAGCAGGAGCACCCAGCAGCCCCAGACCTGGAGGGGAGATTGTATTTGGTGTCTCCAGACCCTGCTGTCCGCGTGCCCACTGATCGCTCTCTCTCTCATGGGTCTCTGTTCTGGTGTCCATGGTTCAGCACCCTCCCTGGCTAGCCACATTTATGGACACTTCATCTTTCCCATTGGCTGTCCTTCAGCTAGTCCAGAATGCTGTGGTTCCCTGTCTGTTGCTGGCTCTTTGTTCACACATTCTCCCTACATGAACTTCTCCTCTTTCATGCGCAAAATGACCAACCTACAGTCCCTTATCAGGAACCCTTGGGGCCAGATGCTTCAGAAGTCAGAGTTTTCGAAAGGCATTGTGAAACATATACTGAACATTATGTACTGGTTCCAGGAAAGTCTGGAAATCAAATAGATAAATATGTCTGTAGGGAAACATCAGATAGGATTCTTAAGATAAATAGTCCTTCCATATGTTCAGGTCAGCTTTTGGTGTTATAAGGGCTCTGGCTTGCTCGGGTTTTTTCACCGAATTGTTTTATTTATTTATTTATTTTTAATTTGGAAATTGCAGGTATGGAATTAAGGATCAGCATTACCAATATGCTGATAACTCCTGAATCTTTTCTTTGCAAGTCACAGCTTTCCTTGGAGCTTTTTTGTTTTTGTTTTTTTCACTTTTTTAAAAAAAATTATTTCTCTACTTACTTGTTGTGATTTTGGGGCCACCAGGTAAAGGACTTGAACTGTGGTTGGCCATGTGGGAGTCCAGCATTTCAACCATCACACCATCTGCCACCCACTTCCTTGGAGTTTTAAGTTTAGATATCCAAAAGGCTTCTGGATACCATTACCTAGGTATAAAACTCAACTCATCCTAAACTGAATAGCTTCTCCTCTGCCTCAGGTCTGGTTCCCAGAGAAACAGACTCTGAAGCAGATAACCATGTGAGAGATTTCCTAAAGGCCAGCCACATAGCACAGTGGTAAAGCGCTATGCAGAGCTGAATCCCACACAGCCCTGCAGTTCAAATCCCAGTCCTGGTGGTTTGAAAAACATGCCAGCTGTGTGTGTGCACACATGTCCAAATTCTTGATGGGATGAAGAAATGGAAGAAAAAGGACCGTGGTTTGACCATGCCCCTGTTGGGGAGGAGGGTGCCTTTTCTTTCTCTCTCTTGATTACACATAGCCTCTTGCAAGAGAGAGAGAGAGGTGCTAGGGAGTTGGTCTTAGAGGGAACATCACTTCTAAGCCACCAGGTATGCGGGGGTGCGTAAGAAAGAAGTCAGTCCGTGATGCAGACCTGAGAGAGGTCTAAGCTGGTCCTTCAGGGAGCTTGGAGCTAGAAGGGCCCTTCCAAGTTTCCCTGCATTGAGGAATGGGGGCCTAGCTTCTCTGCCCCTATGTCAACCAGTCATTGACAGTGGGCTTGCCAGGCAAGGAGACATGACCCTGAGCAGAGCAGCTTCCGCTGGCCAGAGGACTCGCAGTGAGCTGTCAGCAGCCATCATGCCCGGGGCTGGGGAAGTGATGGCTTCTATCCTAAAGGCCATACACCAGAGCGCCCACTGCAAGCTCTCCTTCTAGTCTCTGTGTGTACCGCCCACCCAGGCACCCAAGGGAACAGCTTCTAGTCATCCTTGGTGTCTGTTTCTTCCCACATCTGCATCTCATCATGTCCTGCTAATTTGGTCTCTTGGATGGATTTTTTAGATCTGCCTCATCTTTTCCATCCTTATGTCTTATGTCCTAATTCAGACTCCCACAGTCTCTTTCTTGTCTGGCTTACTGTGGTTGCCTCCTACCTGTTCTCCTTTCTTCCAGTCTTTTCCCAGCTAGCTTCATTATCTATATATGCAACAGAATGAATTACATAAAACTCAACTCTAGACACAAAGTTCCGGCGGTTCACCATTGCCCATGGGTAAGCTCCAATTTTCTCAGCCCGTTATGAAAGGCCTGCCATGATCTGGCCTCTGTCTGGCTCTCCTCAGCCTCCCAGCCCAGCGCTGAATGTCCTGGCACCCTGCACTACATCTTGTTCGCCTCTCCACTCCACCCTGCTTCTCCTCACGCATGAGCTCACATTGTCCCCACTGTCGAGATGCCCTTCACCACCCGCCCAACTCATGCTGTAAAACGTGGCTCAGTTCTCCCTGCATTAGGGACCCTCTCTAACTCCCAGCCTCCATGTCGGCTGGGTGCCTCCTCTGTGTGATCATCATATCTTACCCATGCGTGCATTTCCAGTTGCACTTAGCATACTGGGTTATAACTAGAAACTTGGGTGTCCTGTTCCCTGAAAACAGAACAGTGGTCTCATCTTTTAATTCCCTTCATCAGCACAGAGCCAGGAACATAATATGCCCTCAGTGAAACTGTGTTGAATGAAAGAATGAACTCTGACATCCATATGTTTTTCTCAGAGCTATTCTGCCTGTACCCAAATGCCTTTAGCATCCCTTCCTGCTCTCATGACTGTAATAGCTAGTACTGGCCCCAGTGGTCACTCGGTGTGTCCCAGACTGCACTTCAGAAAGCCACAGGGCTGACCACAGTGCAGATCTCTTGCCCAAGCGACCTGAAACTCTGGGAGCACACCTGCGCCTAGGGTGCAGGGACAGGGATTGCAGCATGACCAGACCTTGACGCAGGTGACTGTCCTCTCTTGTACATACACTAACATAATTAAAAAAAAAAATAGCTAGTAGTATATTTATTAACTTAGTAGGCACTGTGTTACAGGAGTCACATGCATTTTATTATTAAACAGTTTGATGAGGAAAGAACCCTGATTTATATTTTCCAGATGAAGAAACTGAGACTTTGAGGGCTTCAGTAACCTTCTCAAAGACACACAGCTAGTAGGTGGTAGGACTGGGATGTGTACCAAATACGCTTGGCCCCAGAGCATGCGTTCTTCACCGTGTGCAACACGGGGCACTTTCAGGAACCAGCGGGCTTCCCATCCACAGCACTGAAGCCAAGGCTCTTGAGAAGATAACTGGTAAACTAAGGCTTAGAATATCAGTGCTCAGTCCCAAGTTCAGTGCATGCTCTCCTCTCATACGAAACTCTTCAGTAGCTTCCTGTTGACTCCGAATATAACCACAGACCTGAAAAGTGGCGCACCTTTTCCTGAACAACAGGGGCTCTGCCATTCCCTCCATTCTACTACACTCTGTTCCAGTCACACAGTCATTCTCTCTGCAGCATAAACACCCTCAAAATCCTGAAAGGAGGGAGAAATGAGAAGAGATTGAAGTGTGACCATCCCTCATGAGGGATGCTTTCTCACTTTCCATCGCTCTCTGCCTCTCTCCAGTAAGCACGTGCACCCTCTAGTAAAAGTTTCTAATACTTATAGAGTATACCAAGTGTTGGCAAGTATGTAGATAAGGTATAACCCTTGTACACTACTGGTGACAATTTAAAATGGTGTGGCACTATGGAAAACAATATGGTGGTTCCCCAAAAAATTAAAAATGGAATCATTATATGATCTTACAATGGCACTTCTGGATATATATCCAAAAGAATTGAAAATAGGGCTTTGAAGAGACTATCTACACCCATATCCCTAACAGCCTTATTTGAGATAGCTAAAAAGTGGAAGCAATCCAAGGGTCCATTGGCAGATGATTGGATAAGCAAATGCCACATATATGCGGTTGGATATGATTCAGCCTTAAAAAGGAAAGGAAGGAAATTCTGATACATGCTCAATGATAAGATTTTTTAAAATTTTATTCATTGTCATGTTTTATTTTCTTTTATCTTGAAGTTGACCAGAGGGAGACAGAGAGAAGGAAAGTGAGAAAGCAAGCTTCCAGGTACAGGACTCAAACCATGCTCAGCCATGTGGGAGTCCAGCTGCCTTAGCTACCACGCTACCTGCTGGCCCCACTTAATGATAAGCTTTGAGGACATTAATGCTGAGTGAAATAAGCCAGTCACAAAAAGACAGCTACTGCATGTTTTCACTTATGGGAGGGACTTACAGTGGTCAAATTCATAGAGAGAAAGTAGAACAGTGGTTCCTAGGAGCTGAGGAGCGGGCGAGTAAGGAGTCATTGTTTAATGGGTGCAGGGTTTTAGATGAAAGGGTCTGAAGATGGATGATGGCAATGGGAGCACAACACGAAGGCACTTAACCACTGAACTGTGCGCTTCGAAATGGTTAAGATGGCAAACTTCCGTTATGTACATTGCACTACATTTTCTTTCTTTCTTCTTTCTTTCTTTCTTTCTTTCTTTCTTTCTTTCTTTTTCTTCTTCTTCTTCTTCTTCTTCTTCTTCTTCTTCTTCTTCTTCTTCTTTTTTAAGATATTTTGCTATAGGGTGCAGGCACTTGGCAGAGAGAGAGAGAGACAGAAAGCAAGAGATGGCTATGCTGCAGTCCCTTCTCCTTCATTCTCCTCTCCGGATCTGGGGCACGCACACACGTGTGACTGACATGAGTTTTAAGCTGCCAGGTCTGGGACTTGAACTGCAGTTGACTACATGGGAGTCCAGTGACGTAACCGTTATGTCATCTGCTGGTCCCAGTTGTACTACGGTTTTAAGAAGGAAGGAAGGAGGAAGGGGGGAAGAGAGGAAATTGTCCTGGCTCCAAGTCCACTGTTGGTCTCCTGACGCTCCTTTGTCTATGCTGGCTTCTCTGAGCACATTCTATTGACCAAGCTTTATTATCACCTCCTCTCCCAGACAGAAAAAAATCTTTCTAGGACATATCAATAAAGGACAAAGTTTATTTTATAATTAGAAGAAACTTCAGAGTATACTTAAACCCCTACTTCTGTACCAGTGAGAGTGAGAAGAGGGTTAACATCGACAGGAAGCCATTTACTGTCCTAAGCTAATTGAGGGTAAAAGGGAAGGATGGTCACTGGATTTGAAGAGCTATGGTCATAAAAGAAGCTTGGTGGAGAAATGTGACTCTAGCCACCCACTGTTAACAGTGGTCAAATAAACGTGCCTCTTATAAACGTGCCTCTTTTTTTTTTTTTTTTTTAATCATCCTGTATTTGTTCTTCCCATTGGTTGTGCCCAACTGGATGTTAGAAGACAAGAGAACCATTGACAGAGTCCATAAGGCCCCTAGGACATCTGATAGAGGGGAAGGGAGGAGAAGGGGTCTGGAGGCACCTTCATTACATAAAACTGTATGTGAAAAGTGCTAGCACTCAGATCCAAAGAATTCAATGATTTATTTAAGATAGTCCAGTGAGACACTGGGCACATGTGTATGTGTGCCCAAAATCCCAAGAGAAGAAGGGATTGTGGTGTGGCCTTCCCCCATGGGGGGTGATTTCTTGCTTTCTGTCTGTCTCTCTGGCAAGCACACACGCCCTGTAGCAAAAATTTCTCTCTCTCAAAAAAAAAAAAGATATTCCCGTGATATAAAACCGTCATACTATTTATGACCTAATGAGACCCTGCCATGCAGCAATAAGGAATGAGAATATTAGTCTAAACCCGGAAAATCTGGCACAAACAGAACATCTAAAGGAAGTTTTCACGGGAGCGGCATGCACATCTTCCATAGAATTAACATTCATCAGGAGTTTTTCGGCTATAAACTTTGCAAGTCTGATTCATCACGTTACAAAGAAAATGATTTTAAGATCATGAATTTCCTTCCTGCTTCTGCCTTAATGGTTATTACAGTTTATGGGACATTTAAAAGAAGCTGAAGCAGACTACTAAATTATAGATGTTTAGTTAAGTAAAACAAGATTGCTAAATCAAAGAAAGTTGTCGAAGAGGTTCACAGAATTGCATCCTAAGAAAATGAAATTTTATAATTAAAGGACTTTGAGACAACTTTTCAGACTCCTGGAAGTTCACAAGATGGTACTCAAAAAAAGTGATGCGACAAAATCGAGCAGAGAGTGTTGAGACTTCAGGGAACAAAATCAGGATGGTGCTTTTATCCTTTCCTTGAAAATGTAAGGCAACATGGCATGAAAATTAGGAGTCCAGATCAGGAACTGAAACTCTCAGGTTCAGATCCAGGCCCCTTCACTTACTAGCTGGGCAGCTTTGGGCAAATGATTTTCTTTCTCTAAGATGCGTTGCCACAGAGTACATGCCCTTGCCTGAGAGGGAGGAAAACCGAGCAAGGGAAAGTGAGAAATCACTCCCAGGGGGATGGGAGTGCCTTAATCCCTTCTCCTCTTGGGATTTGGGGCACACACACATGTGCCCAGTGTGATTTTCAAGCCACTGAGTCAGGGACCGGGTCAGGGATTTGAACCATGGTTGTCCATGTGGGAGTCTGGTGCCTTAACCACCATACCAAATGTCAGCAAGTGACTTCATCTTTCTTTTTGGGGGGAGAGGTTTTCGCTATAGGGCACATGCATTTGACAGAAAGACAGAGAGAGACAGAGATAGAAAGCAAGAAATCACCCCCCAGGGGGATGCCACAATCCCTTCTCCTCCAATCTCCTCTCGGGATCTTGGGCACACACACACACACACACACACACACACACACGCCTGGCATGAGTTTAAGCCACCGGGTTTGGGACTTGAACCGCGGTCGACTACACGGGAGTCCAGTGACATAGCCATTATGCTAACTGCTGGTTCCCTGATTTCATCTTTCTAAGGCATAGTTTTCCCATTTATAAAATGGGAATAGTTATACTTACTTTATTGGGTTGTTGTGAGAATGGACAAAATAACAAATATTGACTACTCAGCACGTTTCCTCTCTAGCACAGAGTAGGTGTTCAAAAAACGATGGCTAGAAATAGTGTGACAGGGTTCTTCTTTCTCCAACAGTAATGGTTACACGTTAAATGACTAACGCCTCGTAGCTGTTTTGACTTACCCTGATCTTGTAGGACCGCCCCCAAGCCCCAGTGGACAACGACACAGTCTGTGATTATGAAGAGGCCTCTCGGGTGAGGGGTGATCAATGGTCATGACGAATTTGATAAAGGAGCAAGAGGATGAAGGAAAGGAAGGAGGAGGAAGAAGAAAAGCATCCACAGCTGGCTCACTCTTTATTGTTGTTATTTTAAATTATTTACTCATTTCTTTCATGAGAGAAGATGGAAAGACAGACAGGGATGGCTGACAGGGTCTGGCCACACCTGGCCTGTGAAGGTGCAGGCACATCCCTGGGTGCACCCAGCGTGTCCAGGTCCCCCTGAAATCAGAACCCAGACCTCCCCACTCGCTTCCACACCGCACACGCAGCTGTCCCCTGCCAGCTGTGACACTGTGGCTGGGCCTGCTGGGTTTTCATTACCTCTGTGCCAGGAACCTTCCAGAGGGCAAACTGAAGGTCTTCTCGGGCCTTTTCCAAACCTGCTCCCTTCCCTGTATGGTTCCTTTCTAATTTCCCCATAGATACAGTTGTTTTTGAATGTCCTTGTCCTTAATAGCCCTCTCTCATAAGGGGGAAAAAGGAAAAATGAGCAGGGACGGGGAAAGGGTGTCAGTGCCGGCGACATCCTGGCAGCCCCTTCAGCCTGAGCTCCAATGGCTGACGACAACGGGGTGGTGGGGGGAGGGGTAATGATGGCTGCCGGTCTCCTGGCTGCAGCTCTGTGGCCAACACTCAGAGCCAGAGAGGAACGGGTACTCCTTTATCGTCACAGCAGGTCACAGTGGCAGGTGCGGGCGTTCCTGGACCTGCACTCTTCTGAAATGGTCATGAGAAATGAAGACTCAGAGGACGGCAAACTGGCTGTCCTTGAAAAGCTGCCATAGCCTCCTCTTGGCACCTTGGTTCAGCTTCACCAGGACGATGGTGGAGCAGTACAAGGTGGCAGCTGGTTTTCAATATAGCTTCTGGAAGGATCTGTAAGATGAAAATCCTGAGTCCTTAACATACGATATGGTTCCTTCGTCCTCTCCAACCTTTTCCCTTAACTCCCTTCTCTGCGATCCCAATGTCCCAGCCTCCACAGGCCTGTGTTCCCTGCACCTGCTGAATCTCAGCCTGTCCCAGCCGCCACTCCAGGCTTGCCTTCCATCAGAATCTCCATCGAGCTGCCCTGGAGAGCTCCGTCTTCTTTGGAAGGCCTGCCCTTTTTGCCTCTCCAGGGCGACTTCTCAGCAGAAGAATCTTCATTTCTCTTTTTCCCTGAAAGCACTAGGTCTCAGCTGCCATAGAGAACTCAGTCTTCTGGGAGTCTCCATCCACATGGAAGGAGATTCTCCAACTCTCTCTCTCTTTTTATTTTTTTTTCTTAAGCTATAGGGCACATGCAATTGCTGGGAGAGAGATGAAGGAAGATGTGTGTGTGTGAGGTCATGCTGCAATCCCTTCTCTTCCATTTTCCTCTTGGGATTCTAGGCACACACGCACACGTGCCTGGCATGTTTTTCAGGCCACCAGGTCTGAGATTCAAACAGCGGAATTCGCCATGTGGGATCCAGCTGCCTTAACCACCAGCCCCCGACTGGCCTTCCACCTTCTCTAAGAGTTCTGGAAGGTCCTAGGACTGAGGCTGTGCCTGGCTGCCTCTGTGTTGCCCCTCTCTACCCCACAGCCTAGTCCCTGCGCTCGACAAATATTCTTTGGAATAAAGCAAAATGGACAAAAGGAGAAACCCAGTGAATGGGGAAAGTAGTGACATCAGCAGCCAGGGCCCCCATGGCAGGGTGGCACTTGTTCCCGGTGATCCCAGCTCCCCCACACGCGGGCCACACTGCTACTACACATTACCCTCACCACTTTCTCCCCCTTTTCAAAGCTGCCTTTTCACGATACCTCCTAAACCAAGAAGTTGGGGAAGTTAAAGCCCAAGCACTCTTATCCCCTTTTTCTTGTCAACACAAGCTCCTTAAATTATCTAACTTGCAAAAAAAAAAAAGACAGTTAAGTGTGATCCATGAGGGACACGGTACGCAGGGCTAGTTACTGATGTGGAAAGAAGTTAGTTTAAGAAAAACTGGGGTAAAGTAGTGACACTTTTTTTTTTCGATAACTATTAAACCAAAGAAGCATCTTAAATCCCTGACATTGCAGGATTCCGTGTCCAAGGACATGCTGAAAGGGAACGCATTCCTGGAAACACCCATGTTCAGGTGTGAGCGATCACCTTGAAGGCCCAGGTGTGTCCATCCCAGGGACGCGTTTCCTGGACAGCAGTGTACGGAGGACGCAGGCTCAGCGGGGAATCGCGTGGCCTTGTGCATTGTGACACCAAGTCGTGTGTAGTAGCGAACACCGTGGCACAAGGCAAATCGTAAATGTCCCTCCATTTCATCCTGCCAGCAACCCCAGTAAGGGAGGTCTCAATATCCCCATTTCACAAATAAGTAAGTGGAGTCTCTTAGAATCCTGCCAGCAACCCCAGTAAGGGAGGTCTCAATATCCCCATTTCACAAATAAGTAAGTGGAGTCTCTTAGAATCCTGCCAGCAACCCCAGTAAGGGAGGTCTCAATATCCCCATTTCACAAATAAGTAAATGGAGTCTCTTAGAATCCTGCCAGCAACCCCAGTAAGGGAGGTCTCAATATCCCCATTTCACAAATAAGTAAATGGAGTCTCTTAGAATCCTGCCGGCAACCCCAGTAAGGGAGGTCTCAATATCCCCATTTCACAAATAAGTAAGTGGAGTCTCTTAGAGGGTCATCCAGTTGTACAGGATTCCGCAAGTTTAAATGGCAGAACCAGTCATCAAATCTGGGTTTCCAAATTGGAAACTCATCCCTTATCCAGCTTATACCGCAAGGAAAACCTTGCACTATAACAAAACAAAACTACTCGCATAAAACAGCCACGGACCAGGATAATACACAATGAAGTATTATTGTACATATGCTTATTTTAAGCATTGGCAAATAGTGCTGATTTCCAATCTAAAGTAGTAACTGTTCAATTCACCAATAGCAGAAAACAAATTCATAATGAATGAACATTGATGAAGTGGGTACTTTTGGCCAAACTGCCAAGGAGTCTGGGACTCTAACTCTAAGGAGTCGACCACATGAGATTCAGCTCACATAACCTCCAAGCCATGAGCTGACCCAATATTATCTTTAAAGTGCAGAAAAATCTTCACTAATTCAAAAAAAAAATGGAAGGTGATTGAATTAATAGAAATGCTAACGAACAAAACAAAATACAGCATCATTTTTTTAAAAAAAAAAACAACAGAAATACAACCTGGTTTACTAGACCAATCCTTAAAAGAGTTCCTCAGGGGGCCAGCAGCTGGCATGGTGATTAAGGTACTGGACTCCCACATGGCCAACTACGGTTCGAGTCCAGGACCTGGCAGCTTGAAAAATTCTCGTATGCGTGCACACGTGTGCCTAAAATCCCAGTAGGAGAATGGAGAAGAAGAGATTGTGGCATGGCCATCCCTCACCCAGGGCGTGATTTCTCACTGTCACTATCACTGCCTCTCTTCAGTAAATACACGCACCCTATAACAAAAATCTAAAAAAAAAAAAAAAATCGAGAGTTCCTTAAGCAAATTGGTCTAGTAAAAGTTTACAACAGCTTAAAATATGTGATCTCAGTTATTTTTCACCTAATGAATGCTAGACATAGTGTCTTCCTGTGCTGTTTTGATGCTATATATGAAGCAGATATTTTTACCTTGGCTTAGAATATCACAAATAATGCCACAGTGACGTCCAGATTAATAGCCTTCCTCTGCCCTGACGTGCACAGGGTGACACACGAAGGCTGCAGACCCTTGAATCTTTCTATATTTAACCGTGGTCAGGCTCGTACTGGTGTTGAGTCAAGTTTTCGATTTCTGAATTTCTTGAGAGCTGTGGAGGAGTTGGAAAAGTTCCAAAGGAAAGTGACAGGAACCTTGAAGAGGGTGGAGGATGAGACCTGAGAGGAGGGGTGAAGGACGCTGAACTGGCTTCCCCTGGAAAATGACAGGCCAAGGACTGATTTAATAGCTTTCCTCCAGAGCAGGGTGGTTTATTTGGAGAAGGATGCTGGCTGACTTTCCTCTGTCTCTGTAGAAATGAAAACTAGGCAAAATTGGATTAGAATGAAACAAGAGAGTTCTCCTTGACCTAAGGCAGAATTCAGCTGCAAAAAGTGATTAAACTCTGGTATTATCATTACTGGAGAGCTTTGAAAATATGTTCAATGACCATCAGCCATGGGCAGTCTGGGCAACCCCTTGGAGGAGGAAATCCCTTTCAACTCACACTCATGTCTTTGATTTCTCCAAAGTCAAGCTGAAAGGGTTAGTCGGTGCATAGGAGAGACTGGATTTCCCAAGCTGAGGTGCAAGGTGACCAGAATTTCATCTTATATGCTAAAGCTTGAAAGATTCAGCAGAAAATGAATATGAGTCATGTGCCGAAGTCACGCAGCTCTAGAGGATGGTTTGCAAATATTACTAATTAAACTAGTATTTCCCAAATCTCGCAAAGAGACTAATGGAAACCATTCCAAAAGCTATCTAAGAGGAAGTGAGGTTTAAGAATATTCATTACACGTCTATTGAGCACCTGCTATGTCTCAAGCAACATGCCAAGCACTGGGGAGTCCAAGTTAAATAGGACATGTCACCACCCCCCTGGGTGTTCACAATCTGGTGAGAAGACAGAGGAGTTACTGGCTAATCCTGTGACAGGGACAAACACAACGTGCTGTGAGGGCACCTGGGTGGACCCCGGTCCAGAGCAGCGCTCAGGAAAGGCGTCTGATAGTGGTCTCTGGGGCTGAGCACGGGGATCGATGAGGTTTGAAACTGGCACAGATGGAATGTCTTCTAGAAAAGATGGATGAGAAAGGAATAATAATAAAACCAAGAATAAACATGCGCTCACTGCTGACCCAGTATCAGACACTATATTGAGAGCTTAAACAGGGAGCCAGAAGGTGGCGTGGTGGTTAAGGCACTGGACTCCCACAGGGCCGACTGCGGTTTGAGTCCTGGACCTGACAGCCTGCTTTCTCACTCACTCACTCTATCTCTCTGTTTCTCTCTGGTGAGTGCACATGCCCTATACCACATTAAAATAATAATAATAATAAATAAAATTAAATCTTAAAGAGCTTAATCAGCATGACAGCTTTCATTCAATCATTCACCTGCTATGTTCCAGGAACTGGGGGGCTGAGGAGAGCCAAGCACAGAGTCCTCCTCCCAGAGCTCAGCACAGTGGGCCACGCCGTGTGCTAACCACACCGTCACATGAACACGTCACTACAGAATTTTACATAAAACAGATAGTGTCCCAAAACTATGTTTTCAAATATATCTGCATTTGTCAATATACTTTAAAAATATCAATGACTCACTTTTAAAATGATTAATATACAAAATGGGAAACCTCATTCAAACTTAGAAATGGGGAGACAGTCCGCTGAGACCACGCTGTGCCTACTCCTTAGCTCTGTCCAGTATAACCCAGCACTGAAAGGTCTTCATGCTAGACTATTCTTTATGTTTAAGAAAATATTTTCCAGGGCGTGCATGTGTTTATGAGATAGAGAGAGAGAGAGAGGGAAATAGAAAATAAGAAAGACCCCCCCCCATAAGAAATGATTATGCCAAAATCTCTTCTTCTCCATTTCTCCTGTTGGGATTTTAGGCACACACCCACATGCATCTGGTGTACTTTTCAAGTTGCTGGACTCAAGCCTGGCAGTTGGCCATGTACAATCCAGCTGTCTTAACAACGCCACCAGCTAGGGAGTTTACACACACACACACACACACACACACACACACAGAGTAAAACAAAAATCACAGATGTGCGCTGTGAGGTGCTCTTCCCTGAAGATGATGAATATGGTAATATCCTTGACTTGGTTATCACACTGTACGCATGCTTTGAAAAAAAATACACTGTACCCCACAAAGAAATATAAAAATCAAATGTAAGTAAGAAATGATCAATTTTAAAAAGAGAAAGTCCCTGCATTTTAAGAGTACTGTGGTGGGAGAGGGTCAGCACAGAAGGCTGTGGGGGCCCGAGCAGGAAGCTCCCCCAACCCCGTGGGGAGATGGGGGACATTCCTGGAGGAAACTACAGGACCCTGGAAAGGGCCTCCCCGTGGAAGACCGGGTTTGCGCAGGCGCAGAGGCAGCGCGGCACCATCTAGTCTGGATACCCAGAGCTGGAAGCCCCGGGGGGTACAGGTTGTGGGGAAGGAGACAGGAACCAGACAGACCTTAAGGAAGGGTCTGATCAGATCGGATCTGCATCTTCTAAAAATCCCCCGGGGGGCCTGGTGGGAACCAAGTGGAGGGGGCCAGGCCAGGAGGAAAGTGGCAGCAGACACCTGGCACTTTGGAGCTACTGCAGCGGCAATGCCGGTGGTTTGGCTCAGGGGTATTCTGAGGTGGCCTAGAAGTAATTGCATTTTCAGCTCCTAAAGATCACCAAGTCGCGTGCAGAACAGCCGTCTGGCCTCATCACAGAGCCGCCCCGTGCCAACTCCTGCATCTGGGACGGGGTGGGACATAAGGTGAGCATTATTCACAGATGACGTCATACAGATAAGCCACATACGTGGGGGGGTGTTCACGAAAACGCCTAGTATGATGAAACCACGCTGGGTTTCAACATTTTTTGCACGAAAATAAATCATCCTTTTGGTCTTTTTTTTCCTTTCTTTTCTTGAATTTGTTAAAGTGCTCTTGTGTAACCAGGAAACTGTTAGGCTGGTGGCTCCCTCAGGGACATTCATATGCAACAAGACTGCTCCTGCCCTCAGATCCCCTTGTTTTTTGCTGCACCTCAAAATCTCCAGTAACTTCTGTGCCTTTGTCATTGTAACCGGGATTTATTGGGGGTCAACGAATATTATTCTGTGCTTTTACTTTTTCTACTTTTTTCTATTTTTCATTGGAAAAATCTCCAAAATGGAAACCTCTGCTTTTACGGGCTTCCAAATCTAGACTGTCCATGCCATTTGGGGATTCACCTTACACACTGGGGGGGAAGGTGGAGAGAGAATGTCGGCTAGGTGGATGTGGGTTGTCAATAAAATAAAATAGTCACTGGCTTGCAGGTATTCAGGAAACGCCACCCCCAAACAGGACACTATGCATTGCTGGTTACTTTGAGCTGAGGGCTCTTGGGGGACAGTCCATGGAGACAGTAGCTTTCTCTGAGCACCCCTTATTTGCCTGAAAATGGGCCTTCCAAAGGACACAACTGTCATGCACACCTTCCCTGGGAATCTTACCAAACAGGGAAGAGGGACTCAGATCACAGGAGAGAAGACAGGAGGTTGACTCTATGCCCAAGCAGACTCTCTGTGTGTCTTTTCCTCTCTCATAAGAGAAGCAGAGAGAGAGAGACAGGCCCGCCTACCAGGGTTCTTGCACCGTGATCCACCCCCGGCCTCAGCCAGCTCTGGGTTATGGGCATGCACGGTACCACGGGTGGTCACCTGTTCTTCTTTCCTGAAAAGCATTTACTCTGCCCTAAGGTGCCTACATCCCCATGACCCTCTGAACCCCGTGAAGAGGGTACAAGGGCTTCTAGATGTCACTGTGCTTTCATGTGAGGCCTGTGCAGGTAATGCACTCGGACACCTTTTCTCCCGTAATTTGTCTGCTGTCAGTTCATCTCACACACTCGCCGATGGGGCCCTCCGGGAGCCGAGGGGAATGTCCGCACCCTGCAGCGTATTGAGCTGGGAGGTCCGGGCTCAGTAACATCACAGCGGCTCTCTCACTGATACAGGCTGCGTGATCACCGGGGCCCTCAGTCTGACCAGCTGAGCAACCCCGGATAAGAGCTTTCCCAGATAACTGCTGCAAACAGTTCCCAGAAGACAGCCTGGGCTGTGTGCTAATCCTCAGGTCTGGTCTGAGACATGGGGACATTCTGATGGGCCAGCCGTGGACCACGTGTCTATTTCTGGGAAGTGGAGATTTAGGGAATACAAATGGGGGTGGGTATCAGTCCTACTGGAATCCCTTAGGATGGCTACTGCCCAGGGAAAGGGGTTCTTTCCCAGAAAAAATGGGGGGAATTGTATAAAATGTGTACTCCAGAGAGGGTGACCGGTGTAATTTATCGCCCAAGCTGAATGAGTGATTGTTCTAGGATGACAGGCATGAACCAGAGCTGCCCAGGCCACCTAGGACGTGTGGTCTCTACCCTCAGGGAGAGGCTGCTCGGCCCACGGACTCCGGGCCACGCAGCAGGGCCTCACTTTCTAACCGCTCCTTCAGGACTCTCACGGCGCATGCGCGCTACACTTAACCGCGTCGAACCCCTTGGTTTGATGCTTGGATACCCTTTGGTGAGCTAACCTGGACCTGTCAGAATTTAAAACATGTTTTTCCTCCAATTATAAAAGTCAACTTGGGGCCAGCAGATGGCATGGTGGTTAAGGGCAGTGGACTCCCACATGGCCAATCATGGTTCAAGTTCCAGACCTGGCGGCTTGCTTTCTCACTTTCCCTCTTTCTTTCTCTTTCACTCTGTCTCTCTCTGGTCAAATTAAAATAAATAAATGTTAAATTAAAAAAAAATTTAAAGTCATCTTTAAAAAGAACTCATGAAATTATATATTAAATAATGTAGATGCAACTGAAGTATAAAGTGAACGTGCGTGTAATTGGGAAACCAGGAAATATGGAATACCTGTCAGCAATATTTTGCGGTGAAATAAAGACAATGAATTTACATTTGACGAGGCTGTTTTGACTCAGAGGCTGAGTGAACTAGGGAGCTCTCCCAGAAGTGCAAGAGTGAAATAACTGGTCGGGAACTCAGCGCGGGTCATGGTCGTGGTATTGTAGGGGACGGCGTTGAACTGGGAGATGGATTTGGTAGGCTGAGGAGCAGAGGAAAAACCCTATCAAAAACACCTCTCCCCATAAGGAAGAAAGAAGACCCAAAACCTGGTGATCAGCCCTGAAAGCGCAATGAAGAGATGAACTTCCAGGTTTCCGGGTCAGAAACTAACTCCCTGGAAAGGGAGACTCGTCATAGAAGAAAGAATAGAAGGAGAACTGGAGGGTGTGAAGAAAAACTTCCGAACCTCTTCTGGGTCTGCTGTAACTTACAATCTCTTTCTGGGAAGAAGCGAATGCATTCCCCGATAGAATGTGTAAGCACATTTCTGATCCACTGTGATGGAATTTTCTGGGAACTGGTAATCATTCCCCCAACCTAGCTGACTATCAGTTAAGAGTCTTCTAACCATTAACCGAACACCTTTGCTTTTTCTCCCTCATCTAACAATGAGGATGGAATGTTCTTTTTAACCTACAGAATGCCCTATCAAGAATTAGTTTTTGTGATGACTCCATTCTTTTACAATGAGATTACAACAAAACATCAGCACATGGCTTTGCAAGTGGATTTGCTGCATTTATAGACAGTTTAAGGCCTGTTTCTATGGAAAAATAATTAAAAATAATTGTTAAAATGTTCACAGAAAGTGAAAAATCCACAAAAACAGAAAGCACAGGGCTTTTTTTTTTTTTTTTTTTAGAGGTTTTTACTATAGGGCATGTGCGCTCACCAGACAGACAGAGACAGAGAGACAGAAAGCAAGAAATCACCCCCCCAGGGGGGATGGCCACGCCGCAATTCTTTCTCCTCCATTCTCCTCTCGGGATCTTGGACACACACGCACATGCGCCTGGCGTGAGTTTAAGCCACCAGGTCCGGGACGCAAACCGTGGTCGACTACATGGGAGTCCAGTGACATAGCCATTACGCCAACGGCTGGTTTCACAGGGCTCTTACTTTACCTGTTATGCATTAAATTTTTTTGTATTATTTGTATTTCTTTGCAAATTTTGCGTCCAAAGTCTTTGATACTTGTGTTTTTCATTGTTAGAGGGTGAATGTGCTTAACAGAGTGGGGCAGGAGGGAGGGGAAGAGAGGGGGAAAAGCATCCTCCAATGGAATCTGGTCACATGGCAAGTTCTCCTCCCCTGCTTCTCCATCCCGTCAAGATTTTGAGCATGCACGTACACATGCCCAGTGCGGTTTTCAAGCCATTGGGTCCAGGATTCAAACTGCAGGGGGCCATGTTGGATCCAGCTCCCTTGCCTTTGACCATAAAAGAGACCAGTGCACGGTGCAATGGTGAACGCAGCTGGAGCCCACAGGCAAACATGTGATTCAAGTCCCAGCCTTGATGGCTAGGAAAACATGCCAGGTGTGTGTGTGTGTGTGTGTGTGTGTGTGTGTGTGTGCCCAAAATCTGGACAGGGAGAAATAGAGGAGAAGGAATTGCAGCAGGACCATCCCCCATGGGAGTGAGGGCTCCCTCTCTCTCTCTCTCTCCAGTGAGCACATGCCCTCTGGCAAAACTTTAAACATTTTTTTGCATTTATTTACTTTTTTTGTCCCATGAGAGAGAGAAACAGAGACAGCACTCCCAACAAGATCTTGATACCACAATCTACCTCAGCCTTAGCCAGCCCTAGATTAGGGGCACACGTGTGCCCAGCAGACTCAGGGAAGTCCCCAGACACTACCCCTGAACCTCCCCATATGGGTCAGGTTCCGAGCATCACATGTCACCACCACACCACCCTCTGGCCCTGCTTCCAGTTGGGCTCTTCAGCGACTCCTCTCAGTGACTTGCTCAGACATATCAAAAGCTAATTGTTCTTCAGCATTTTCTGCGTCAGGCCCTGGCCCCCTGGCCTCTTGAGAAGAGCCTTGGCCACCATTTGCTGTGACCCTCTGTAGCAATCAGGGCCTGACACTTGGTGGAGATAAATTAATCTTGATAGGTAATGACGGTACTAACGTTTGTGAATGGCAACCCTTGGCCGGGAGGTTCTGAGCATGTTAAAGCCTCATAATAATCTGTGAAATACAATTAATATCACCATTTTAGAGATGAGAAAACTGAGTGGATAGAGACATTGAACAACTCACGTGCTATCCTATAGTTAGAGCAGTAGATCAAAGCAAGTTTCTATCTTACTTTGAAGCTCAAGCATTTAATTGTTATGCTATCAGGAGAATTCTACCTAGAAGGGAAATTTTAGATTTCAGGCATGGACACAACTCTCTGAAGAATTCTATCTTCATGTGGTCTCACACCACAAAATTTATCCTGCAAAGCTTTTTTTTTCTTCCCCTCTGAAGCATTTTTTTTTTTAATGGAAATGAGAACATTTTCATTATACAACTAGAAAAATCCCAGATCACAAATTTCATGTTTCTCCAAGCTCCTGAATTATAATACCAGGCAGAGCTTTCAGAGAAGGACCCAGTGGGGAGTGAGAAGACCCCACAGGTAATAATGAGCTCACAACCCAGACTAGTGGAACGAGACTGACCAGGAGTTCATTCCGACTTGGTCAAGCGTTCTCTGCAGCCTGACTGAGGCCTTGGACTTAGGTCGTATCCAGTTTTTGTTCGCTCAAGTTAATGGCGGTCGTTCTGTACTTTAATGCAATTTTGTGACTGCTAATGTGAAAATCCTCTTCCTATAGGTATGTTACCAAACTCAAATCAGGTTTGCTCGCCCGCGCGCTATAAAGCCAAGCCATAGGCACATGGTGTGATGAAGGAAAGTACAGCTTTATTTCAAAGTGCAAAGCAAGGAGAGCAGGCAGCTCATGCTGAAAAGACCCGGTCTCCCCGAGATCTTCCCCACATGCGTTAAGGGTAAAACTAGGGGCAGAGGTCCTAGGCCCATGATCAGTTCAGTGATTGGTTCAAGAGGGCGTGATCATCTCGTGGGCATTCTTGATTGGTGAGGCCTTAGATAATCAAATTCCTCTTCAGGTGTCTGGAGCCATTCAGCCTGGAGTCTTTGAGCTCACAACCAGCAGTTTCCAGCCTAAGAAACATCTTACAAATCGAAATGAAAACCTTATCTTTCCTTTAAGTGAGAGTCTTAGAGGTCAAATGGCCCTCACTCATGGTCCATGTTGGTCATTATCATAACCAAAGTCTGAAGACTTACTCCTTACTCTGGGCCATTACAATGCAAATGGACTTTATATTTCAGGAATCCTAGAAAATACATTAGGGGGTTCGTGCTCGGTTTCAGGTAGGCTCAGAGATCCCTACTTAACCTGGCCCATTTAGATGGAATCCAGGCCACATCTGCAAGCAGAGGGCTACTGGGCCGTGGTGGAGGACAGAGGGTTCTGTGCTGCGCTCCTACTGTTTTCTCGGCTCAACCCAGTCTGACCCGCTGTGGGGCCGAGAGGCAGGCCTTGCCCAGAGTGGCGAGGGACTCTTTCTCTTTGGGATGTTCATTGGGACAGATTAATTCACAGGGTGTTATAGCCCAGGATGGGCGGGGGACAGGCCCATCCTTTTAACCCTTTTTTTTTTCTATTACTTGTTGATTAGAAAATTGTTTCTGTGTTTTTGTGGGAAAAGCACAGGACTATGGCTCAGAAGACAACTATCCCTATCCTGTGCAGCTTAGAACAAGGTACTGCCTTTCTGAGCCTCAGTTTCCCTAACTGTAAATTATGGTTAATAATGTCTCTCTTCTGGGTTAATTGCAAGGAACACATGAGAAATTGTATTGACAATACAACATAAAGCTCTATGCATTGTATGAATAGTTGGTCATACATAACTTTATTCTAGTTTTACAGCTCAGGTGCCTGAAATTCATGGAGATTAAAACATTTCTAGGGATGGGAGCCAGCAGTTAGCGTAATGGCTATGTCGCTGGACTCCCACATAGTCGACCGCGGTTCGAGTCCCGGACCCGGTGGCTTAAACTCACGCCGGGTGCGTGTGCGTGCGTGCCCGAGATCCCGAGAGGAGAATGGAGGAGAAGGGATTGCGGCGTGGCCATCCATCCTGAGGGGTGATTTCTCGCTTTCTGTCTCTCTGTCTCTCTCTGTCTGTCTGTCTGGCGAGCGCACGCGCCCTATAGCAAAAACCTCTCCAAAAAAAAAAAAACATTTCTAGGGGTCAGCAGGTGGCACGGTGGTTAAGGTACTAGACTCCCATGTGGCCGACTGTGGTTCAAGTCCTGGACATGGTGACTTACTCTCTCATGTTCTCTCTCTCACTCTCTCTTTCTGTCTCACTCTGGTGAGCACTCGTGCTCTGTAGCAAATTAGAAAATAATAATAATAAATTAAATAAATTATATTTTTAAAAGACTACACGTCTAACTAGAAACAAAACAAGAATCTGTACCAGGTATACTTCCAGAATCTTCCTTTTACATGCTGCCTCCTTAAACACATTCAAGTTGTTACTGTGAATATAATTTTGTCGATAGCACATACTAGTCATTTTTAACCCAGGTTTCAAGAGCCCCATATAACACACTGGAGGACTTTTCCCAAGATATGCCCTTGGGAGAGTGCCCAGTCTAGACCTCATTGGTTACAGATTTCTCAGAGACCTGAATGAAGCAAATGTATCGTGTAAATTCCTGTCACCGTGGTACCTGTCGCTATTATTCAGTGTGCTATTTTAACACGAAACAATTCAGAGTGAAGAAAATATCCTGTGTTTCTTTTTTTGTCTATTGTACTCTTATACTATAAATCAAGGTCCTATAACAATATGGTTTTAGATAATACTTTGTACCGACATGATACAATAGAAAGCTGCAAGCTGCTGACCCTAAGGAGCAAACAATACTCGTTAACTGCCTGGCGAAGCTGCTAATTAAAAGTACTATCTGTTAGGGAAGTCTGAAAAGGACTTCAAAGAAGGAATGGAAGAAGGCATATTTTCCTGCCTTCCTATCTGAGACGTCTCCTCTAAAAGTCGATGTATGTTTTGAATTTGAAGACACAATTTCCTTACGAGTGATTAACACTTCCTTACTGACTTAGAGTCTCATTCGTTGTTTTGTTTTGTTTGTTTTGTTTGCAACTGGCTGTATACATTTTCTTAATTAACTGATTCCTTAATAATTCTTCTGTTGCTACAGAATAGAAGGTTCTGCTGAGAACACCCTATAAATAACAGGGCAGCCAGGGCAGGCAGAGGCGCAATGGACACCGGCAGCTTCCAAGATGAAAAGTCTGAATGAAGCAGGGCAATCTGTCATCTCTGTGCGGGTGCCTGGGCACCTCCGGAACGTGAGTGAGCATGAGCTCAGACCAGAGCTGTCCTCCAGGCCCAGCGGCTGGTGTGGGGAACCATGAGAGTCACCATGTGTCCTGAGAAGGGGTCCACAGATGGTGCACCGACAGAGAACAGGGCACACTGATCCACTTAAGGATTTACCTGTGATTTTAAAGCTGTTTAAAATTTAGAGTCTAGGGACCAGCAAATGGCATAATGGCTAAGTCGCTGGACTCCCACATAGTCGACCACAGTTCAAGTCCTGGACCTAGAGGCTTAAACTCACGCCGGGCATGTGTGCATGTGTGCCCCAAGATCCCAAGAGGAGAATGGAGGAGAAGGGATTGCGGCATGGCCATCCCCCCTGGGGGGTGAGTTCTTGCTTTCTATTGCTCTTTGTCTCTCTGGTGAGCACAAGCACCCTATAGCAAAAAAAAAATTTTTTTAATCTAAAATAGTTATGGTATTTCTAGTATACTTCTGACTAGTCGGCCAGTACAACTAGATTAGAATTTCTTGCTTCTTTTTTATTATTCATTTATTGCTACTTCATAATATATGGTCAGTGTAGACAGAATTGCAGGAAACGGCAGCAAAAGAATTACCAAACCAATTTCACTCTCTTAGAAAATCTATGGCATTAGAATACTGCTGAGTACTCTAGTATTCTAGTATTTCCTTCTTTAAAAGAAGGAAAATCTCTCATTGCAAAAACACTGACAAACTAGGAGGACATCACGGTGAATGAACTAACACAGGCACAGAAGCACGAAAACCACACCATCTCACTCACGAGTGGGATATGGAAAGACGTGAGCTCAGAGAAGAAGAGCAGAATGGTGGATACCAGGGGCTGGAAATCACGGGCTGAGCGGGGCGATGCTGGCCAACAGGTACGAAGTTTCAGTTAGACAGGATAAAGAAGTTCTGGAAATGAATTGTCCAGCGTGCTCGGTATAATTAATAATGTGCAGTGAACATGAAAACTGCTCAGATCGATCTTAAATGTGCTCACCACAAAAAGAAATAGGTAGGTGAGGTGATCGATACATTAGCTTGATTAATCATTTCAGAATATATCCATATATCAAAATAATGCATTGTATACTGTAAACATACACAATTTTTATTTGGAAATTATATCTTAATAAAGCTTCGAGGACAGTTTTTCTTTTTCATGTCTTTCTCCTTTACCATTCTTCTGAGTAATGGTCATTTATGTCCTTTGCCCATTTTTCATTTGGTGAGTTCCTCCTTTCCTTATACATTTAAGATACTGTTCTTTTCTTTTTTAAAATTTGCCAGAGGGCATGTGTTTTCTGCATTGCAGAGGTGGGGAAGACACTACCCATGGGGAATAGGCACACCACAATCCCTTCTTCTCCCCCTCCATTTTTCCCTCCTTTCAGGATTTTGGGCACACACCCATAGGTGCCCAGTGGTTTTGTTTTGTTTTGTTTTGTTTTTTTGAGAGGTTTTTGCTATAGGGCACATGCGCTTGCCAGACAGACAGACAGAGACAGAGAGACAGAAAGCGAGAAATCACCCCCCAGGGGGGATGGCCACGCCGCAATCCCTTCTCCTCCGTTCTCCTCCCGGGATCTTGAGCACACACACCTGGCATGAGTTTAAGCCACCGGATCCGGGATGCGAACCACGGTCAACTGCATGGGAGTCCAGCGACATAGCCATTACGCTAACTGCTGGTCCCCCCCGTGTGTTTTCAAGCCGTGGTGCTCAGGGCTTGAACTGCTCAGTTGGCCGTGTGGGATCCAGGTGCCTTACCCACCATGTTACTGGTTGGCCCAAAAGTTTTAGCAATAATAATAATTTTCCACATTTGTTGCAAAGATTTTTGTCACTGTATAACATTTATCTTTTATTTGTGTATGTATAATCAACAAAAATTTTTAACTTGTAAAAATTTTTAAACCGTGATCTAGACATGAAGGAATAAAACAGGTAAGTTTTTAAATATCAATGATTATCCTCAAGTAGCTAAAAGATGCCAAGCTATATTTTTTCCTCCCAATTTTTCTTTGACGTGGTTGGTTTTAAAAATTTGATACCAATGTAATCATCATATATGAATTATTTATACATTTTAAAGTTCTTTTTGTGTACTAGGTCACACTAGAGTTCATCATAAATAATATATCACTGAGAAATATTTTCTAGTAGAACAAGCTTGTGCTTGGTTACAAATGCATAGCATACTGAAAACTAAATTAAACCCAGAGGAACCATGTTGGGATTTTTTTTCCTTCAGCTAAAAATAAGCAAGACAAGGCAGTATAATGGTTACGTTGCTGGACTTGCACATAGTCAACCACAGCTCAAGTCCCAGAACTGGTGGCTTAAAAGTCATGCCAGGCACATGTGCATGCATGCCCAAAATCCAAAGAGGAGAATGGAAGAGAAGGGACTGCAGCATGGCCATTGCCCCTGAATGGTGATTTCTTGCTTTCTGTCTCTTCTCTCCAGCGAGTGCATGTGCCTTAGAGCAAAACTCACCCCCAAAATAAATAAATAAGAAAAGGGATGTCCCTCCTTCTTCCCAGTAGGACCAGTGCTGAACGATCCACTGGCAAGCTTTGTGTTAGTGATCCTCAGAGAGGATTTCATAGCCTCTGAGGTAACCTATTATAGTATTAACAGTTTTATTAACATAAAAATATGCCACAACTTGACCTGCTTCCGTGTGACTTTCTTCAGGCATCTCTTCTCCAGACTGAACAATCCCAACCCCATATGCAGACCTAAGTAGGTACATTCCCTTTTTTGGTGTTCAAGAACATCCAAGCACCTGGAGACATGAATCGAAAACTAGGCATACACTCAGATGCACACGAACAAGCATACCCCTCCATTTTTAAAATGTTTAAGGTTGACTCTGAATTTCTCATTTTGGCCATCTGTCTTTTACTTTGCCTAAACAAAGACCACCTGTAATAAAACTGAGTTTGCTTTCCATTTGAGTGGAAAATGTGTGCAAAACCCAGGAAGGTCTGCTCACTGTAGGAGACTTTGGGGGTCTTAAGATGGGCTGCGAGAAGTCAGAAGGTTGCAAGACCATGAATACTAGAACATAGACTTCTAGTATTCACTGCACTGTCATTGCGCATGAAGCTCTATTCTGCGCTTGAGCTTTGCGGAAAGAGTTTATCTTTTCCTGGGGAGACAGAGCAAACAAATACTGGTCTGTGTTAATAGATAAGTTGGAGGTGCGATGAGTTACAGCCAGAGGACTAGGGCAGTAGGACAGCAAATGACATGAGGTAGAGTTTATGAACTCTGAGCCAAATTTGTCCTAAAGATATAGATTCCGTGGGCTTTTCTGGCTATGTTGTAGGTTAAGACACTTTCCTCAAATAACTGATAACGTGATTTCTTGCTGCTACAACAGAAATAGGTTGGGTAATTTACAAACAATAGAAATGTATTTCTTACAGTTCTGATGGGGAGAAGTCCATGATCTAGGCACATGCAGATCTGGTGTCTGGGAGGGCCTGTTCCTCATGGAGGGGACATTTTAGCTGTGTCCTCACGTGCTTGAAGGGGTGGAATAACCTTCCCGAACCTCTTTTATAAGAGCACTAATCTCATTTACATGGGCTGTGCCCTGGAGACCTCAGCAGCTCCCACACCTTTTAGTACTTTTGCACTGGTGATTAGGCTTAACATCTGAATTTGGAGGGAGAAAGAACACAAAGATTCAGACCAATTGGGACAAAAGAGGCTGATGAGTCACATTTGGGCTCTGCAGAGCGCTTGTCTATGGCTCAGAGGCTTGCTCCCCCGCAGCTCTGTAAAATGCTTCATTTTCATAGGCTCCCGCTCCTTGCCCCCCCCCCCCAAAACTCTCACCCTTAGCTGCCTGCCTTCCTAACCCCTGCTGTGGGGGTTTCAGGTGTGGGGCCCAGAGACATGCTAGGTATAGTCCATTCATTTCAGGTGAGTCTCGGTCAGAATGAACTAGGCCAGGGGTCGTAAAACTATTGGGTTGCTGGAAAAGTCATGCCACAGTTTTGCACAGAAAACTATGTCACGACTTTTCCGACAACCCACTAGATAGTTTAGTACCTTCAGTCTCGATGCTTCGTGACAATTGGCCGAGTGACTAAACAGACGTCCTGCTTCCTCTTTGATCCCTAATGTACCCCTGCTCTGAGATCTCCACACGCATACCACCCAGTCCCCACGAGGTGGCTCTGGAACCAGGATACACTGGAATCCCCTGGTTTTAAAAACTCTCCAGATGATCAGCTGTTATTTCCACAGCCAGCTCTCCAAGATGGCGAAGGCCTGAGACCCAGGGTCTCATCAGAAGAGTGAGCTCCTGGGCAAGCTAATGTCTTTGGCACTCCTTTAAACTAATATTTTTAAAACACTCTAGCAGAGACCAGCAGTTGGCGTAATGGCTATGTCGCTGGACTCCCATGTAGTTGACCGCGGTTTGAGTCCCAGACCCGGAGGCTTAAATTCACACCGGGCATGGGTACGTACATGTCCAAGAACCCGAGAGGAGAATGGAGGAGAAGGGATTGTGGCATGGTCACCCGCCGCCCCGGGGGGGGTAATTTCTTGCTTTCTTGCTTTCTGGAGAGCACACGCACTCTATAGGAAAAACCTCTGGGGGGTGGGGGGAACACTCTAGCTAATTTTCAGGTCAGTGTTGGAGGGCGATGCCAAGTGCCCTGACAGGTGAGCAGAGCAGGAGGATGTGGGAGGCTCGTCTCAGTGCTCCTCTGGGACCTGGCAGGGCTGCCCTGGCATAACCCACCACGGAAGAGGGAAGCCCGGTGATCAGCTGTGCTCCTCTTCCTCAGTCCATGCTTAGTTGGCCCACTATTTTAAGGGTGCCTCTTAGAGATTTTAATTTTCGTCCACACACACATACACACATACCTACCAGACTGGGACTCTTGGAAATTGCCTGACTGGTCCGTGTCTTGATCTAATTTGGCATGGGCATGATTTCAGGTGGGTCGCCTATCATCCCACCAGATTTTTAAGTAAGTTTTGAATGCAAGCACAATGCAAAACTAGAGCAACTTACCTGCTAGCCAACTCAGTGATTTACAGAACACATCATAACAGGTTTTGTTCTCAAATGATATTGCACAGGCAGGACGTGTTTTTTCAGCAAGTGGCAGAAGCTCTGTGTGATTGTTTTCTTTTAGGAAACAATCCCTCATCATCAGCAAGCTTGAGGCCCCACAAAAGGTCTTTGTTGCTTTAACTTGGGCGCTTAGTGTTTGTCCAGCTGCTCCGATATTTCATGGTGTGAGTGAGTCAGTAGGAAGGGAAAGGCAGGGATCCTCTGAGAGGGCTGTGTGTCCTCTAGAAAGAACCAGAAAGATCGATGGGCATCTGCATTTTCATCCCCCTCCCACTGAATCCACTTGCTAGGGATGGCGGTCCAAGAGCCAGTCAGTAGTTTCTTGCGTTGTCCACAGGAAGCACAGAGCTTTCATGGACCCCATTTCATTGAGAGAAAGGTTTAGCATTTAACTTCTCCAGACCTCCAGGCTCACCTGAAGGACAGACACCCCCAAGGCTGACTGAGCAGATGCTTATTCAGGGGACTGTGTGTACAGATTTCTGGACTTTATGGCTCAGGCCTTTTGAAAAGTACTCTCAGTAAATAAACACAACAAGAGAAGGTCTTTGTTGTGTATAGGGTCACGAATTTCTAGTTTAGGCAAGTTAACCAGGGTGCAAAACTGGTGATTAGCACGGTGAATTCAGTCAGTGACTGGATTGATTGACATAATGTTTTGTTTTGTTTAACATTTGCAACCCCTTCACAAACCACAAGAATATTCCAGGTAGGGTTCAAGAGCTTGGTGAAAAACACTCATTTCCTGAGCGCCAGGGCTGGGCAGGCTCTCTGATAGGCCAAGTCTTTAGTCACTCACTCCAGCTGCACCCAATGGCCTTGAAATAAGTCGAAGAACTACAATACATAGCAACGGGTCCCACCTTCTGAGTGTTTCAGCCTGTCCCCTCCCTGAGTGCAGTCACGGTGGCTCAAAGCAAGATTAGAAGAATCCTGTGTTGGCGACAGATAAAGGGATGGATGGCAGTAGGAACAGCTGAGGCCCTGGGAAATTTACATAAGTCTGCTAGAAGTAGAGGCCCAGAGTCTCAGAAGGGACAGGAGAGAACCAGACCAAAAGAAAACATCTGTGAGGACCAGTGAGCGGCAGAGCTGGAGCAGGCACCTCCCCACCCACAGAACAATCAGGCAAGCGCCAGAGCAAACTTCTCTCCAGTTGGGATTTCTTTCATTGTCGTTCTTCCCTTCCCAGGGATGCTGAGCCTTTGAAGTAATCCTCAGCGTGAACAACTAGGGGGGTGTGCACAGAAGAGGCTCTTTGAAAAAGCCTTAAGGAAAGTACCCAGGCTCTGGTGGGAGCAATTGCAAGGTGACCAGGAGTAGGAAGAGGGAGTGAGACCAGACAGGGGAGCTTAAAACCTGGCAGCTTGCTTTCTCACTTTCCCTCTCTCTCTCTCTCTCTCGGGTCAAATTTTAAAAATAATAATCAATTAAATTAAATAATTCTAAAAACAAATTTAAAAACTTAGCTATGGCATGCCTTCTTAAAGCAGCAGGCCCGAAAGCCCAGCTCGGCCCTGGGCACTTGCCTCCCTAGCAGCATGGAACTTGTTCCCGCAACTGCCGAGGGAGCAGAACATACAGCGACCCGGCGGCCGTGCCCCAATCCACAGCCACCCTTTAGGAACGAGCCTTTGACCCCCGATGTTCATGAAGAAGTATGAATCAGCTGAACATTTAACATATGAAAGGAAAACGGAAGAGAAAGTGAGCCTAGTGCATAAGGTACAGGTGGCCGGACGGGAGCGTGGTGACCTCCCGGCAGGCCCAGAGACATGGTTCTTGCATCTGCTCCACCCAGGACAGGATACAGAAACAAAGAGGAAAACCCACCTTAGCTGGGCTGGCCTCCTCGCCTAGAGGCTACAAGGGCCAAATGCCACAGAGCCAGCTGTGGTTGGAATCCCAGCTCTAGCCACTTGAAAAAACACCCAGGCACATGCTCACGCCCAAATCCCAACAGGATGGAGAAACGGAGGAGAAGGGATGACAGCGTGACCATGCCCCACTGGGGGTGCTTTGTCTTTCTCTCTTTGTCCCTTTGTCTGTCTCTGGCAAGAATAGGCACCCTTTAAAAATAAAGAAAAAAATAAAACAACCTTAGCTGATTCGGACAAACCTGAGGGCTCCAGCATAAGATGGGAGAGTTTTGCAAAAGGCGTCTGCGTCTACGTAGAACCGGTACTTGAGCTGTCTGCTGCTTTGATCTGTAAGAAGCTCTGAAAGGGAGAACATGCAATGGAGGAAAAGTATAAAATACGGCATGAAGTGCTTGTACTATGCTCCTAAGCGCTGATATAAACCCGGAGCGGAGAAGGGTGACATAACCACCTGCCCCATGAAGCTTGAGGGGATTCTAGCCTACAGAAAACTCAGTCCTGGAGTCCTGAGGTCTATTTAGGGAAGTCCAACAAGACTTCCTGGAAGAGACTGCTCCCAGGGTCCTGATGACTTCCAGTGGCCCACAGGGAATCCAGAAGACTTTGTAGTTACAGAAGTTAGCTGAGAGGGAGAGAGGCAGTGGGTCTGCTCCAGGCTGCTGCAGTCAGCCTGAAGACCTGGGCGGCAGGAGACAGGGAACGGAGGCCCATGGTGGTGATGGGAGAAGGTCACAGCTACCGTCTCGGGGCATCATCAGCTCAGAGCAGCAGAGGAGGGGTGAGAGAGACTCCTGTGCAAATGGGCTCTCACACCCCCAGGAGCAAGGCCCAGAGGCATGGGCCAAGAACAAGGCTGCCGGGTTCGCTGAATGGGGTGGGGGCTATGAGAGAAGATGACCAGGGTGGACCCACATTTGTCCCCTCATGACCCCACTCAGAAGCGAGCGTAAGCCTCCAGCTGTTTAGGATAGGCACTAAGAAGAGGAAATTCTCAGACAGAACTGAATGTCCTATTAGAAGGTGCTGGAAAGTTACTAGCTGGGACTGAAAGTAGCAGAAAGTAGGGCTTGGAATCTGACAGAGCTGGCTCCGCCCTCCTGACTACAGACAGGTTCAGGAGCCTCAGGAAGAATTATTTTTATTTATTTATCTATTTATTTATTTATTTAGAGGGACAGAATGAGAGAGGGGGAGGGGAGTGAGAAAGCAAGCCCCAGGTCCAATGAACTGCAGTTGGCCATGTGGAGTCCAGCACCCTTATCCACCATGCCACCTACTAGCCCCACAATAGATTCTTGTATAAGGAAGTATCATTTGGTAGGAGTGCCTTTTTTTTTTAAAAAAAAAGATTTTTGCTATAGGGTGCATGTGCTTGCCAGAGAGACAGAGACAGAGAAACAGAAAGCAAGAAATCATGCCCCAGAGTCCTGGACCCGGTGGCTTAAACTCACGCCGGGCGCGTATGCATGCGTGCCCAAGATCCTGAGAATAGAGGAGAAGGGATTGTGGCGTGGCCATCCCCCCTAGGGTGGTGATTTCTCACTTTCTGTCTCTATGTCTCTGTCTTTCTGGCGAGCACACACACCCTATAGCGAAAACCTCTCCAAAAAAAAAAAAAAAGAAAGAAAATCACACTGGGCATGTGAGCGTGCATGTGTGCCCAAAGCCCAAGAGGGAAATTGAAAAGAAGGAATTACAATGTGGTCATTCCCTGGAGCAGGGGGTTATTTCTCAACATTGCCCTGTCTCTCTCCAGTGAGCACATGTGCCCTATAGCAAAAACTGGGAGGAAAAAAAAAGTTGCCATAACCTATTTTTCTAGTAGAAAGTTAGCAGATTATTTCATTTCTTTTCTCTTCTCTTTTTGTTTCTTTTCTTAAGGTTTCTGTCATAGGCACATGTGCTTCCCAGAGTTAAACAGAGAAACAGTGAGAGAGACAGTGAGAGGGCAAGTCAGAAATCCCCAGGAGATGGCCACCCTGCAATCCCTTCTCCTCCATTCTCCTCCTGGGATTTTGGGCATGCACGCACAGGCACACGTGCATGATTTTCAAGGCAGCAGATCTGGGATTCTAACTGCAGTCAACCAAGTGGGAGTCCAACACTGTAACCACTGCGCCACCTGCTGGCCCCAGCGGAGTATTTCTACGGTGAGGACATCTGCACTTCATCTCCTGTGACAGACAAAACGACATTGCTTTCCCGTCGCTACTATGCCCTGGATACTTTTTTTTTTTTTTTTTTTTTTTTTGAGAGGTTTTTGCTATAGGGCGCATGTGCTTGCCAGAAAGACAGAGAGAGACAGAGAGACAGAAAGGAAGAAATCACCCCCCAGGGGGGATGGCCATGCCGCAATCCCTTCTCCTCCATTCTCCTCTCACGCTGGGCGCATGTGCATGCGTGCCCAAGATCCCGAGAGGAGAATGGAGAAGGGATTGCGGTGTGACCATCCCCCCTGGGGGGTGATTTCTCGTTTTCTGTCTCTAATGTCTCTTTCTGTCTATCTCTCAAAAAAATTAATTAGGCAATAAGAATGGCACAATTCAGACTTCCTTTATGCTTGGACTTTCGGGAAACTAGAGCTGATAATGATCAATTGGGTTTATCATCTTAGTCCAGATTCTTATTCTAGATAATTATCTTTCCATTTCTCCTATATGGTTTTTAAATTTTCACTATGATTTAAGTGACTGTTGTATTTGTGTACATTTATAAGTCTTAGATCCATGTAGAAGGAGGTGTGTTTTATTTTGTTTTGTTTTGTTTTGAGAGGTTTTTCTATAGGGCGCATGCACTCACCAGAAAGACAGAGAGATGGAGAGACAGAAAGCGAGAAATCACCCCCCTAAGGGGGATGGCCATGCCGCAATCCATTCTCCTCCATTCTCCTCTCGGGATCTTGGGCATGCACGCACATGTGCCTGGCGTGAGTTTAAGCCACTGAGTCCGGGACTCGAACCGAGGTCAACTACATGGGAGTCCAGCGACATAGCCATTATGCTAACTGCTGGTCCCAGGAGGTGCATTTTAAAGGCAAAATGATCCACAAATAGTTGGATGGACTGATTTATGGTCTAAGATTATATTATTAATTTATCCTGAGAATTATGTCTGCCAAATATGCCATAATATTTTGGCAGCTGCTCAACACATTTGCTTGCCAGTATAAGAACCTATGTAAGAAAAAATTTCCACCAAGGGGTTACACAGTGAGTGCACAGTCTTTCCTGCTATAACTCACACTGTTACCCTGCCAGATTATTTTTCGCAAAATATGATTCTATTTGTATTATATCCCTGCTCATAAACCTTCAGAAGCTCTTTGGAGTTGTTGGAAAAGTCATGACACATTTTTGCATAGAAAAATAGAAAAAATACCACACGAGTTTTCAGACAACCCTGTAGTATCCCTCAGGTGGGCATCCTACAGGGTATGCGCCAAGTTTGATAGTGTCTATGTCTTCGTACTCCCTGCCTCAGCCAAATGGGAAATCCAGTAGTGTCCTGGGCACTCTTCACTTTCCCATACTACAAAATCCTTTTTAAGTACTGCTTCCTCCCCACCATCTAGTACTAATAACTGCAAGCATTCAAACACTAACTCATTTACTCCACATCCAACCCTCATACAATTGTAAACTTACAATATGTGCTAAGACGCACTAACTCATTTTGCAGAGAAGACAAAATGAGGCACAAAGAGATAAGTAACTTCCAAAGGCACACAGCCAATGAGAGATGAAACGGGATTCAAATCTAGCCAATCTGGGTCTCAAGTCCGTGCTCAATTCACTACACTATGCTACATTTGTTTGTTTGGCTTTGTTAATTGCCACAGGTTGCAGGTGCTCACCAGAGAGAGACAGAGAGAGAGGGAGAAAGCACTCCCAGTGGGGCATGGTTCTTAGATTCATGCCTCAATTCCTTCTCCATTTCTCCATCCTGTCAGGATTTTAGGCATGCATGTTCATATGCCTGGCACATTTCCCGAGCCAGCAGGCTAGGACTTGAACTGAAAGCAGCCATGTGGGATCTGGTTCCCTTAACCAATAAGCTGTGAAGCTGGCCCCACTATGCTGCATTCCTATGCCATAAAAAATTACCTGGTTCTCTGCCCTTCTAAATGAATAAAAGCACCCCTTGATTTTTTTTCTTTTTAAATTTTAATTTATTTTATACATTTAGTCACTATATGTCACTTAGCTTGTAAAGTGAATTTACCCAACATGAATACACTCTACACCAGTCCAGTTGAGGATACTATACACATTATCCATCAACAGATAATCCACTTCTGTGTCCCCTAGATGTCTTGCCTCTCTATTTTTCTCCTTAATTCCTTTCCTCACACTTTCCCCCTTCTCCCAACCTCTTCTCACACTGCCTCCAGTCGCTATAACCATTTTCTATGCTTCTATATCTTCTAATCTTTCCGTTTCCACCATAGAGTGTGGATAGGCGGTATATATTAAGTGGGGACCTGGATAGTATGTTAATTTAAGGAAAAGGAAATATTGCATCTTCTGGAAAACCCTCACTAGCTATAACTTCCTTTTTAAAAGAAAGGTGGGGGACCAGCAGATGGCATAATGGTTATGTCACTGGACTCCCACATAGTTGACCACAATTTGAATTCCGAACCCAGAGGCTTAAAACTCACACTGGGCACATGTGTGTGTGTGTGCTCAAAATCCCATTCTTATTCTTTTTTTTTTGGAGAGGTTTTTGCTATAGGGCGCGTGCACTCGCCAGATAGGCAGAGAGAGACAGAGAGAGACAGAGAGAGACATAGAGATAGAAAGCGAGAAATCACCCCCCGGGGGGATGGTCACGCCGCAATCCCTTCTCCTCCATTCTCCTCTCGGGATCTTGGGCACGCACGCACACGCGCCCGGCATGAGTTTTAAGCCACCGGGTTTGGGACACGAACCGCGGTCGACTACGTGGGAGTCCAGCGACATAGCCATTACGCTAACTGCTGGTTCCCAAAATCCCATTCTTATTCTTATATACCGCTCAGTCACCCTTTCCCAGCAAAGGGGAGTTTCTGCTGACTTTAGCCTGTTAATCTCAGCCGGCTGGATGTTTCCGTTCCTTTTCTATGCTATTTCTCTTGAGTTTCCATGTTTCAGAAAAGATCATGCCTTGGTAATATTATGTGGTTTTTTCCTTAAAAATTCCAATCCAAATGTGTCAATAATTTTTATCTTATATCTTGATTGCAAAGGAGATGAATTCTGGGTTCTTCCTGCCATCCATTTTGATTCAATACTCCCCAAGTTCTTTTCTTATTACATTCCTAACACCTGCTTGCCACATACCTGCATGATTGCAATGTTATTTAGTGACAGTGACCAGACTGGAGGAAAAAAACAATCTCTTCCATACCTGAGAAGGATGGTGTGATGCACCAGAAGACTGACTATGAATATCAAATTACTTTAAAAAGTGGTTACACATTGTAATCCTACCAGACGGACTTAGTATAGAAAATGTATATACATTTTATGTTACATATATTTTCTCCAAGATTGTGGCTTGTCTTTTATACTTCTTTAATTCTATCTTTTATTCCATTTTTGTTTATATATTTATGAGTGAGTGAGAGGGAGAATGTGTTGACATGTTTCTACACATTGGACTTTTCCTGTTCTAGCTTCCCTAGGACTACAGGCATATACTACTCTGCCCAGCTTGTTTAGGCTGCCTGGGAACACTATCCAGACCTAAGTAGAAGTTCTTAATTTAAGACAACTAGATTTATTAATGTAGTTAATTAGTCAACCATTTCCTTTTTGGTTTGCAATTTGAGGATCTTATTTAAGATACCCTCTCTAACTTAAAGAAAGTATTTTCAATATTTCTCCTAACATTTTGTCTGTAACATTTTTAAAGAATGATTTATTTAATTGTATTTATCATTATATTTTAATTTGACCAGACAGAGACAGAGAGCAAGAGAAAGGGAAAGTGAGAAAGCAAGCTACCAGATCCGGGATTCAAACCATGGTCAGCCACGTGGGAGTCCAACTTTTTTTTTGTTGAGAGGTTTTTGCTATAGGGTGTGTGCACTCACCAGAAAGACAGAGAGAGACAGACAGACAGAAAGCGAGAAATCACCCCCCGGGGGCGATGGCCACGCCACAATCCCTTCTCCTCCGTTCTCCTCTCGGGATCTTGGGCACACACGCACACGCACCCAATGTGAGTTTAAGCCACCACGTCCGGGACTCGAACTACAGTTAACTACATGGGAGTCCAGCAACATAGCCATTACGCCAACTGCTAGTCCCTGAGTCCAACATTTTTAAAACTGTAATATTTTTTAAATAGTTTTACTGATACATAAAAAGTTCACCCATTTAAAGTTTATAATTCCATGATCTTTTTAGTATAGTCACAGAACTGTACAACTATGACCACCATGTAATTTTAGAACATCTGTATCACTTCCTCTCCCAAAATTCTGTACTCATTGGCCGTTTCTCCCCACTCTTCTTTCTTGTACCCAACACTCAGCAGAGCGCTCATTTGAGTCTCTAGCTTTGCCTATTCTGGGTATTTCATAAGTAGAATCATACAATATGTGTTCCTTCGTGACTGGCTTCTTTCATTTAGCATAGTATTTTTAAAGACTACCCAGTTGTAATATCACCCACTTTATTCTTCATAGCTAAGTAACATGCCATTGTGTGGATATGTGACATCTTGCTTACCCGTTCGTCGGCAGTGAGCTATCGGATTGTTTCTAGGTGTGGTTGTGGTGAATACTGCTGCTGTACACAGTCACGCACACGTTTCTGTGAGGACTTGCATCATCATTTTCCTTGGACGTTCTGAACCCAGGAGTACATGGGATATTTGATGGGTCCGTGGTCACACTGTGTAACTGTCGGAGGAACTGTCATTCTTCTCAGTAGCTGTGCTGTCTTCCCGCTAACAATACCTGAGGGCCCCATCTCTCTGCATCCTCCCCAGTACGAGCTATTTCCAGTTCAGTTCATTATAGCCATCGTGACCTGTAGGCAATTGTATCTTGTGATCTCAAGGTGCATTTCCCTAATGACTGAATGAGGTTGAGCATATTTTCATGTAGCTTATTGGCTATTTGTATATCTCCTTTGGGAAATGTCTACTCAAATCTTTTAGTCCTCCCCCTTTTCATGATAGATTTTTGCCACAGGGTGTATGTGTACTCACTGGAAAGAGACAGAGGGAGATGGAGACAGAGAGAAACAGAAAGTAAAAAATCAGCCCCACACCTCCCCCAAGGTGGTTTGGCCACTCCACAGTTCCCTCTCCTTCATTCTCCTCTCAAGATGTTGGACATGCACATACATGCACCCGGCATGTTTTCCAAGGACTTGAACTACAAAGTCAGCCATTGTGGAATCTAGTGTCATGACCACCACATCACTTACTGGTCCTCTTTTACCCGCTTTAACACTTGGTTGTCTTTTTACTACTGAGTTGTGCAAATTCTTTGTTTATTCTGGAAATATGGCCTCCATCTCTCTTTATCTCTCTATTATATTATGTTGCCCCTTTCTTCATACATGTCTTAACTAATCTTTTCAAATCTATCTATCTATCTTCCAGTTCAGTAATTGTCTTCAGCTATATCTCATATACTCTAAAAAACCTAAAAATATTGCCAATTAAATGTTAAATGATTCACAAGAGCCTTTTAATATTAAATAATATCAATTATAATTTAAAACTTATTTTATAGAAATTTTATGCTTTTTGATATACGTTTGTGTACTCGAACAGTACACTTAAAATTTGCACATATACTGCAGGTACATTATATCTTAATTAAAATATATATTAAAGGTGAGACTTGGAACCTGGTGCAAAAATTTAGTTGATAGAGTAAATCTGGTGGGTTGGGAAGTTGCAAGCAGAGGTTGTAGTAAGTTTGAATAGTGGAAAAATAGCCATTCAATAAGCATTCATTGGGAACCAGCAGTTAGCGTAATGGCTATGTCGCTGGACTCCCACGTAGTCGACCATGGTTCGCGTCCTGGACCCAGTGGCTTAAACCTCATGCCAGGTGCGTGTGCGTGCGTGCCCAAGATCCCGAGAGGAGAATGGAGGAGAAGGGATTGCGGCGTGACCATGCCCTCTGGGGGGTGATTTCTCACTTTCTGTCTCTATGTCTCTCTCTGTCTGTCTGGCGAGTGCACGCGCCCTATAGCAAAAACCTCTCAAAAAAAAAAAAAAAAAAAAAAGCATTCATTAAAGGATCATTACATGGGGCCAACAGATGGTGTGCTAGTTGGGGTGCTGGATTCCCACATGGCTGACCACAGTTCGAGCCCCAGATTTGGTGGCTTGAGTTCTCACCACCCTCCCTCCACCTGTCTCTCCCTGGTGAGCACATGTACCTTATAGCAAATTTAAAAAAATAATAATAAATACAATTAAAATAAATAATTCTAACAAAAAAGGATCATTGCATAAATGAATAAATGGGTAGATTAACGAGATTTTTTTCATGTACAGTTTTGTGAAAGCAGTGCTGTTATTTTGTAGTATTTTCTGTTTCATGGATTTAGACCCTAATATGTCTCTTGATTGCTATTATGACTAATATTGTTGCCCATGCATTAGAGCATTTTCTACTCTAACAATAGAGAAAGCGCTCTCAGGTTCAGCAGTGGGGATGGCACTGCGGAGACACAGCTGCTCAGAGGCTGAAGCCACATGGGAGGCCTTGGATTTTGTCCCTGGCTCTCCCTAAACAGGCTGGGCCCACTGGCACATGCCTATAGTCCAGCCTAGCTGGGAGGCTGGAGCAGAAGGATCCTGACAGGCAGAGACCCTGTCAAAAACTTCCCTTTCTCTCATAAATAAATATACAAACAAAAATTAAATACATAGGGCTTTGCCGTCATAAGGATTATGAAACACCACCGCTATAACCAAGGAGACTTGCACAGTTGTTTTTTTCTTTTTTTTCCTGGAAAACACTTGACAACATGGTTTTCTCTGTGCTGAAATGATATTTTAGTATGACAACCAGAATGACTTCCAGTTCTGTAGTTTTAGAAGAAAATGATGTCTGTCTGGTGACCAGAGATCCATATGTAGGCAAGTAGTAGGCCTGGTCTCTGAGACCCTGCGTTAAAAATGTGCTCTCAGAACATTGTTCGTCCCTGGCAGGTTCACAGGGCAGAGTACATTTCTTAAATTTGCAAGCCAGGATTGCAACTTTCACATAGACGCTGTTAGAGTCTTAACAATCAATTCATTCTGAACGTGTGCACTACGTCTTATCAGAAGAGTCAGCTCATAGCTAACATTTTGAGTAATTCTATTATTTCTCCAATTGAGAAAAATGGACCAGAGGCATGAAATGGCCTTCTGAGATAAAAATGAATGATAAAGCTATATCATAACTATTAGAACACAGAAAATGTCGTAATTAAAAGCAGTGAGCAGAAACCTAGTGCTAATGTGAAGAGCTACCTGATCAACAGGGTTTACATGCACTACGTCACAGCGCTTCATCCTGGGCATAACGGTAGCTCACAAAGGAAAGTACAAAGAGGGATGTGATCCAATTAGTGCCTTCAAAATACCACCGCATAGTGTGGACAATGGATTTGAGAGAGGCAGGGAGAGCAGGGAGACTCGTCAGGGCACTCTCATAGTGATGGAATGATTTAAGAGCAATGAGAGCAACAGTTATGGAAACGCAAATGAAGAAGTCAGGGAACAGGAGTGATTTCTGTTGTTTGATCTGGGTCTTGAAGGATGACTAGGATTTTAGCAGGTGGGCAGCTTGGGGAGGAATTCAAGATACAGCAAAGACAAAGGAAACTGGGAAGTGAAGACATATTCCTGGTGATTTCTATATAAAAGAAGTAGGGTATGAAAAGAAAGATGGCTCGGGACAGGCTGGCATGTCACTTGGTTTTTTGAGTCAGGGAGTGACATGCTCAGGTCTTTATTTTGGAAAAATGAAAATACTGTAAAGGGAGATTTGGAGTGTTGGGAGATGCTGCCCTGCCAAGCCCTTTAGGACAGCACTTCTGGTCATCCCATAGCTCTTCTGCTGTCTCCACAGAAATTCCTTCAACTCAGCAGATCTGACCAGAACAAGGGTGGGTGGGCCATGACTTCTGTAACAGCTTTTAACAGTCCTTTGAGAAAAGGGCCAGTTTCCGTTTCAGGGTATCTCATTAACTCCAACTCTGTGTAGCGATCACTCCAGGTAACCAAACAGCTTCCTTTCTCATGTCTCTGTTTTATTCAGGTCCTGCTTTCCTCTGCGTGAAAAAGTAAATCTTGCCAGATCTAAGCCAATGCAGTAGTCATTTCCTCTCAAAGTCATTGTTTTACTGGTACACACGTGACCCAATTCTAGCAAGAGAGGTGAGAGAGGATCTTCTGGAAAGGTAAGATTCTGGGAAGTTTTCTTTATCTCTTTCAAAGAGGCACAGATAAAAGACAGTCCCTATACCCTTCTACAAGATATAACGCCTGCTGGTCTTGCAGCTTTCTTGAGATTAAGAGGGAAGTTCGGGCCAGCAGGTGGAGTAGTGGTTAAGGAGCTGGACTCCCAAATGGTCGACCGTGGTTTGAGTTCCCAATCCAGAAGCTTGAAATTCATGCCAGGCACATGTGCATGCATGCCCAAAATCCCGCGAGAAGAATGAAGGAGAAGGCATATCCCAAGAAGAGAATGGAGGAAAACAGAATGCTGTGACCATCCCCACAGGGACTGATTTCCCACTTTCTGTCTCTTGTCTCTGATGAGAGAGCATGTGCCCTGTCACAAAAATCTCCCCTCTCCCCAAAAGAGAGAAGGGCATCTCATCTTTGAGAGTTTTTCTTTTTTAATTGCCAGAGGGTACGTGTGTGTGTGTGTGTGTGTGTGTGTGTGTGTGAAAGAGAGAGACAGAGAGAATGTACCCCAGAATAGGGTGTGGCCACATTGCAATCCATTCTTCTCCATTACTCCACTTATATCAGGATTTGGGGGCACACATGCATACACACATTCCCCCACCCCCATATTTGTCAAGCCACCAGAGCCAGGATTCAAGCTGTGGTCTGCCATGTGGAATCTGGCTCCCTCGGCTCCAGAACTGGCCCTGTCTGAGAGTTTCCTATCGCGTGGTTTGACAGGCTGAGGATGACTGAGGGGAAAGAGGAACAGAAACTGGTATCGATAACATCCGCGAGCCTCTGAATTATCCAACTCCAGAAGCTCCCTCCCTTGGAAATTCTTGCCCTGTGAGCTGTGTTCTTGGTGGCTTTAACCACGTAGGGTTGCATCCTCTGTTACTTGCAGCAGATAAAATGCTCCTTCTGTGTAGAGACCACTAATGGAGGCTGAGGAGCTGGGAGAGAAATGCTCGTCACCACTGACCACCTCCCTTCACCAAGATGGATCAGTCGCTGTCACGGAGGCTGCTCTGTGGACACAGTGGAGTGGCAGGAAGGAGGTGAACGACATGCCCTGCCTGAGCCTCCACCCTGAGGGTCCAATGGGCAGACTGCAGGAGTGGAAGCTTCACCCTGGCTGTCCGAAGGAGCCGTGAGCACCTGTTCTTTATACCAGGTATGGGAAAAGGAGTCGTCATTTTAACACAGGGCCAATTTGCTCTCAGGAGTGGGATGAAATGTCGTGAGCACAGTTTCCCTCAATTGGATGACGAGGCCGATTTGCAGCCTCCTACCAGCAAGCCAGCCCCACTCCCACACGCCCGAGAAACTCAGCAAGCACCTGCGAGCTGCTGACCCCGGCTCCGATGGAT
Source organism: Tupaia tana (assembly GCA_026018925.1). NCBI lineage: Eukaryota > Metazoa > Chordata > Mammalia > Scandentia > Tupaiidae > Tupaia > Tupaia tana. Next base: position 9,323,502 of record JAKSZU010000017.1, on the reverse strand, counting down.
GGGTACCTATGGTGAGAGGATGCCATGGAAGATGCTCCTGGTTCTGCCAGCGCCGCAGGGACTCCAGCAAATAAGCTGCTTGTCAACTTTTGATTCCTGTGACTCATCTTTCTTCACATTTTAATTTTCTGAAATTAGGATGCACCTCACAACTGACATGCTACATTTAATGTGATATTATTTCTTTTCTCATAGGATGTTCTTAAATAGAACATAGGTCACCTGCAGTGCCACCAAGCAAGGATAGAGTGGCACTCCTGGGCGGGACAAACATGCCGGTCAGCCCAGCCGTGACTCCTGGAACAAAGCCCTCTGTGTGTGGAAAGCCTCTCCCTGAGGAATGGAACCCACTGAGCTGGGCAGCCTGGGGGGCCTGACCTCTGGGTGGGCAGAAGGGCCCCGTGAGGCAAGGTTGCTGGGTTCTTTAAGACAGGGAATCCTCCCATACATGCTGTTCGGCCTGAAATTCCTGCATTATAAAGTCATTCTTTTAGGTCTTAAAAGCTTATTTGTCTTTGAGCGGTTCCTATTGCCTGATTATCAAATTGAATGGCAGTAGAACTCTGCTTTTTGAGTAAAATCTCACTTCAAATAACAGTATATAAATAGATATGCTCAAGGGTTCCTTCCTTATTGGTAAATGCTTTCTTCTTTGCAGGACTTCTGAGACACCTCCATGGAGTGCTGTTTGAAGATTATCTCTAAAATCAGCTAATAGATCTGTGGAAATAATAAAGTTCTGAGGAAAGAATCGGATTACTAGGAACTTTCAGACTGACCTAGACTAGCATCCTCATTTTGCTAAGGAGGAAACTGAGTATAGACAGAGGGGTGACAGGGCTCGCTCACACAGCCCGGCTGCTCTGGGCTGCCAGGACCCATCCCTGACTCGCCTTTGCCTGGCGCTGGCCCTTCCCAGCCATCAGAGCTCAGGCAGCCACCCCCTGAGGCTTCTGCCTGTCCTCTCTCGTGCCAGCATCCTCCACCTGCTGGACAGCCATCTTTGAGCAGAGACAGACAACCTCTCCAGACAGGCTGCAGGGTCTCGCGGGAAGCAAGGCAGTATGGGCGATTCCTAAGAAGGCAGGATCTTTCCCTGCTTTTCCTTCACTCAGGGCCTTGGCAATGTCCACCCAGAATTGCCCAGTGGGCTCCTAGGATGACCCATCCTCTTTCCCAAGAACCAGTGGAATTTGAAAGCCGGGTTGGAATCCAAGCCACTTTCTAACTCTGTGATGTGAGCGCGTACTTAATGTGGCTTTGGTGGCCTCTGTGACAAAATGGGATAGTCACAGCACTGGACCATGGCGTGTGGTGGGGGACCAACGCGAATAGCTCGGGGAGGGTGTTTAGTGTCTAGTGAGAACTCGGTCACACTGGACCCCGTCTTTATTAACATGCCAGTCGTTGTCTGGGCTGACCTGTGGGGTAGCTGCTCTGTGTGAAGCATGCACCTCTTAATACCAAAAAGACTCTGAAAAGCTGCATTTCTTCCACTGCGTCAAGAGGAGGGAGTAATCTGACTGGACTGTTGAAAAACACGTCATCAAACTAAGGACAATTCAGCTAAAATAATCCCTCTTTCGATGTGTGCTCTAATCCCGGCTGACAGAGTTGGCCCAGTTCCTGGACACCGCGATGCTGAAGGGCCAACTGTCCTGAATACGAAGACACTCAGGCAAATGGCTTGATCAGCACGGTGATGCCCCGGATGACAGAGCGTGTGAAAACCTGCTTTTACGATTGTCCTGCTATTAGTCGGCAGGCGTTCTTGTCCCAGATCGCCCTGTTCTCATTTCTCTCCTCTATTCTTTGTTTTCTGCCTTCCACACCAAGACTTTCTTGCCATGTAGAGAAAAAATATACTTCTCTGCCTTGATCCGGACAGATGAGGTCATGCCCGAAAGCCCTGCCGCTAAGGGAAAAGCTGCTCAATGGGCAAAATATTTCCCAACTGCTGATGGGAAAGGGTCTGAGGCTGAGGCGACCAAGGATACTGAAGCAAGTCTGACAGACAAGAAATATTTGAACTGGACAATCAGAGCAGGTTTATAAAAGTAGGTCCAGCCGTGATAGCTTGTCCTGGACACTGCTCTGTGGCTGGCTAAGGCCACATGGAGGCCTGGGTTCAATTCCCAGCATACCCTAAAAAGCCAAGCCCAGGTAGCATGGTGGTTAAGGCATGGACTCCCATATGGCCAACCATAGTTGGAGCCTCAGATCCAGGGGCTTGAAAATAATGTTGTGTGTGTTTGCGCACACGTGTGTGTGTGTGTACATGACTGCATGCCCACAGTCCCAAGAGGAGAATGGGAAGAGAAGGGATTGTGGTGTGGCCATCTGCCCATGGGTGGTTTCTTACTTTCCCACTCTTTTTCTCCGTCTTTTTCTGGCTAGCACACACGCCCTATACAAAAACCACCACCACCAAGAAAAGCTCAGCCCAGTGGCGAGCAGCTGTAGTTCCAGCTACTTTGGAGGCTGAAGCAGAAAGACCTTGAGATCAAAGTCAACGAGGGCAACACAGACGGGGGGAAAAAAACTGGGCGTGGTGGTGCCTGCCTGTGGTCCCAGCTCCGTGGGGTGCGAGAGGCAGGAGGATAGCGACTCCGTGAAGCCCTGTCTAAAAAGAAAAGAAAAAACAACGCCCTGTACACAGAGAGGAATAAGCAACATTTTGAAAGGAAGTGAATTGAGCTGGAACACAAAACGCAATGTACTGGCAGGAGGAGCCTTGCTGGCAGAGGTGAGCACCGGAGGAGGCTGTGAGGAAATCTTCCTTCAGGAAGGAGCTCAGGGTCTGCACAGGGTCAGGTGATGGGCTTCGGGGAGGGGCATCTTGGGGCTCTTGGTTATCTCACACTCAAACTGTACTTAATGTTACAGACAAAAAAAGAAAAAAAAAACATGAGAGTTTTGAAAACATAATCTGACATTTATCAAATTTCCACATTTAGAAATTGTATTTGGGCTTTCTATCCTGTTCCTATGGTCTGTTTATCTATCCTTGCATCAGTAATACCGTCCACATCACTATCGACCTTTACTAAGCCATGCAGTAGAGTGAGACTCCAACCCGCTTTTTTTTTAACTTGGCAAAATTTTCTTGGCTCTTTTTGGTCCTTTACGTTTCCCTATGCATTTTATGAACTAATCTTTCAATAAAGGGAGAAAAGCCCTGTTTAAATTTTGATTGGAATAGCATTGATATATTCCACTGATTTGGGAACATTTGATAGCTTTAAAATATTGAATGTTCCCATCCAAAACATGGTATATGCTTCCACTTAGATTGGCTTTCATTTTTGCGATAACATTTTATAATGATGTCTAAAGTAGACTTGCACATCCTTTGAAAGATGTCTTCTTAGCTAGTGTGGTATTTTGGTTGCTATTTAAAATTGTATCTTTCTTAATTACATTTTCTCCATGTGTGTTGCGAGTGTATAAGAATGGAATTGAATTTTTGCACTCACACCCATCGATCTTGTCCAACTCACGGATTTGTTCGAGTAGTGGGACTGTAGACTCCCTCAGATTTTCTACATGAACTGTCATATAATGTGTGATCAATGACAGTTCTGCTTCTCCCTTGGCAATCCGTGTACATTTTACTTGTCTTTTTATTTAGTGTTTTTAAACTCACTGTATTCATGGGATCTCTAGTATATTGTTAAAGAGGTACAGTGACCATGGGTATCTTGTCTTTCTGATTTTAATGGAATGCTTTTTTATTTATTTATTTTTTAGTTAGAGAGGTTTTTGCTATAGGGCACATGTGTTCACCAGAAAGACAGAGAGAGACAGAGAGACTGAAAGCGAGAAATCACCCTCCAGGGGCGATGGCCACGCTGCAATCCCTTCTCCTCCATTCTCTTCTTGGGATCTTAGGCATGCACACACACATGCCTGGGGTGAGTTTAAGCCACCGGGTCCAGGACTCAAACCGCAGTCAACTACATGGAAGTCCAACGACGTAGCCATTACACCAACTGTTGGTCCCGCTTTTTTATTTTTTATGATTACAGATGATGTTTTTTGTAAGCTCTGGTAGAAACTCTCAGGTTTAGAAGGTTTTCTTCTTTTACTAGTTTTCTTTTTTCTTTTTTTAGATTTTTGCTATAGAGCACATATGCTTGCCAGAGAGACAGAAAAAGAGAAATCACCCCCCAGGGAGATGGCTACACTGCAATCTCTTCTCCTCCATTCTCCTCTCGGGATTTTGGGCACGCACGTACACACGCCCAGTGTGAGTTTCAAGCCACTAGGTCTGGATTTGAACTGCAGTCGATCACGTGGGAATCCAGTGCCTTAACCACTGTTCCACCTGCTGGCCCCATACTAGTTTTCTAAATTACTTTTATCATGAAGATATGCCCAGTTTCTTTTCCTTTTTTTGGAGAGTTTTTTTTGGGGATTTTTAGAGGTTTTTGCTATAGGGCACATACGCTCGCCAGAAAGACAGAGAGAGAGACAGAGAGATAGAAAGCGAGAAATCACCCCCAGGGGGGATGGCCACGCCGCCATCCCTTCTCCCCATTCTCCTCTCAGAATCTTGGGCACGCACGCACACGCGCCCGGCGTGAGTTTAAGCCACCAGGTCCAGGACTTGAACTGCGGTCAACTACATGGGAGTTCAGTGATGTAGACATTACGCTAGCTGCTGGTCCCCCAAAAGGTTTTTGCTATAAGGCATGCATGCTCATCAGAAAGACAGAGAGAGACAGAAAGTGAGAAATAACCCCCAGGGGGGATGACCACACCGCAATCTCTCCTCCTCCATACTCCTCTTGGGATCTTAGGCACACACGCACAAGCGTCCAGCGTGAGTTTAAACCACCGGGTCCAGAACTCGAACCACGGTTGACTACATGGGAGTCCAGTGACATAGCCATTACACCATCTGCTGGTCCCTATATGCCCAGTTTCATCTAAAGCTTTTTAACTTAAATATTGGGATAATCATATGATTTTTCTATTATAAAATGTCTATATGGAGAATTAGAGCAGTAGACCTTCTGTTTGTTGTTTTTGCCACAGGTCGTATGCACTCATCGAAGAGAGTCAAAGATGGAAGGAAAGTGAAAAATCACCCCCAGGGAGGTAGTCATGCTGCAGTCCCTTCTCCTCTATTTTCCTCTCAGGGTTTTGGGCATGATTGCACACAGGCCTGGATGTGATTTTTTTCAAGCCAGTGGGCAGGGCTTGAACTGACGTCCACCATGTAGGAGTCCAGTGCCCTAACCACCACGCCACCAGCTGGCCCCAGAGCAGTAGGCTTTTATCAGAGTTGTATGTGGACGTGAGTTACACGGTGAAATCGTTTTCTTACACAGCATTTTGCATTTCCACCGGAACGCATGAGCATACCTGGTGCTCTACAACCTCGTCCACTCTTGGTATTTCTATCAGTCTATCTCGTTTTAGCCATTCTACTGGGTATGAAGTGGCCTCTCATTTCTGTCATTCCAGTCTCTCTAGTTCCTGCTGGAACTAAAACAAACAAAAATCAAGTAGCGTAGGATAAGTCACACCAGAATATTTGCAAATTAGTAGCTGAATCAACTTGCATACCAGTGGCTCAGTCCAAAGTCAACACTATTACGGGATCCCAGAACTGCTATGAGTGTATCGAGGGCTTTGCGGACCCATTACCTATGAAACTGTGATTTGTGGGTATAATTTTTGTAGACTAAATTAATCAAGTTATAATTTTATGTGGGTTCTAACAATTTAAAAATTTATTTAACTTTTTAAAAGGATTTTTTGGAGGGGCCAGTAGGTGGCATGATTGTTAGGGGTGCTGGACTCCCACATGGCTGACTGCGGATGGAGTCCCAGACCTGGCAACTTCCTCACTTTCTCTCTCTCTTTCTCACTCTGTCTCTCTCTGGTCAAATTTAAAATAAATAAATAAATAAATAAAGTTAAATAAAAAATTATTTTTTAAAAAAAGAAGGTTTTTTGTTTTGTTTTGTTTTGTCTTAAAAAAAGGGATGGAGGTTTCTTGGGACCAGCAGATGGCATAGTGGTTAAGGCACTAGACTCCCACATGTCCAACTACAAATCAAGTCCCAGACATGGCGGCTTGAAATCACACCAGGCGCATGTGCATGCATGCCCAAAATCCTGAGAGGAAAATGGAGGAGAAGGGATTGTGGTGTGGCCATCGCCCCTGGGGGGTTATCTCTTACTTCCCTCTCACTGTCTCTATCTCTCTCCAGCAAGCACAAGTGCCCTATGGCAAAAACCTAAAATATTAGTCGTTTTTTTAAAAAAGGGGGTTGCTTATGGTGGCAAAAGCACAGGCCATTCTGAGTTTGAATCCTAGCTCTGATACCTATCGTGTGTGACCTTGCGTAAACCCTGAAAGCTGAACATTGGATTTCACATTTGTAAAATGGGAATGGGAGCAGAATAGAGTAGTTCTGAGAAAAAAATCAGATGATCCATATGAAAAATGTAACCCAATGTCTGGCTTGAAGCATATGCTCATTCAAAGTTTAGTTGTTACTTGTTGAAAAGCTTGGATACTAGTTACCTATACTAGTAAAGGAGAAACAAAGCAATTATGCAAATCTCTAGCCAATATATACAAAAACTGGATCAAGGGGCCAGCAGGGCGTGTGGTGGTTAAGGCCCTGGACTCCCACAAGGACAACCACAGTTTGAGTCTGCACCCAGCAGCTTAAGAATCATACCCAGGACGTGTGCATGTGTGCCCAAAATCCCAAGAGAAGTATGGAGAAGAAGGGATTGTGGAGTGCCATCTCCCATGGGGGGCTGGGGGGTGATTTCTCACTCATCCTCTCTGTCTCTTCGATGAGCACATGCATCCTATGGAGAAAAAAAAAAAAAAGAAGAAGAAGAAGAAGAAGAAGAAAAAGAATCAAATTGAAAACAAAATTTTTAAAAACTGGAAGGAATCCCAAAGCAGACGAAGTCAGAGAAAAGTTTCATCTCGCGGAACTGAAAGCAGCAGAGGTGACTCTTGCTGGTTCCACGTCCTGCCCCAAGGACGCTGCCTGACTCCCACAGCTGTGGCTGCAGAAGATTTAAATGGATAAAATTGAAGAAAGCTGTTATCTAATCAAGGGCCTTGAAGTCTGTCTGAAGTAAAGGTGTTATCAATGGTGGCCTTGAAATGTATAGAAAAGAGGAAATGAAAAATGATGGGTGTTTATCCAGTCGCTCAGACGCCTTCCATAGCTGGCAGACCCATCACGGGAGTTACCGAGCCGCATGGCGTGGTTGGGTAGTCACCACCCATTCATTTGATCACTCACCTCCTCCTTAATTTTCTCGATAACTTGCATCTACTTGTTGTTACCAAGTGGCAGCTATGTGAAGATGAGTTTCCGGGTTTCCAATAGCTGCTCCCTAACCACGGCCTTGACCAATTCCAAAGATGATTTTAAGCTCTGCCTCAAAATCCTGCACCCAGACTGAGCTTCCACTGCCCTCAAATACCGCCCATCACACAGAGAGCTTGTCGGCACCTGCATTTTTCTTGAATTTCTACTGGCAGTCATAGTTTAGCAGAGAGGCTCTATTAGGTCACCAGAAAAGTCATGACGCAGTTTTGCACAGAAAAGTACACCATGACTTTTCCAACAACCTAATATACCCGTGACTCTCAATTCGGGTTACACGCCAGTCACCTGGGACACTCTGGAAACGCTGCTGCCCAGGCTGTTTCCCTAACCAGCTACAGCAGAATCCCCGAGAGTAACACCCTGGCATCGCACACGGTAAGGCTTCAGAGGTGACCCTTGCTAGACCAGGACGGGGAATCACAGGTTATGGGCCTGGCCTGGTGCAACTGCCCCAGAACAGAGACAGCTGCTGACAGCCTCCCAGGCAGGGGGGATGTAGGAAGCAGGGTTGCTCCTGGCAGGGAGCCAAGGCAGGCTAGAGGCAGGAGTGAGGCTTTGCGGCCAATATCCCAAGCTAGCTCCACGCTGGAGGGGATCAGTACTGACTGGGAAGGATTATGGGGTGAATTATAATCCTCCAAATTCATATTTTGAAGTCCTAATCCCGTGTCTCCAGATAGGACTGTATTTGGAGACGAGGCCTTTAGAGTTGACTTGGGTGGGTGTGAGCCCCACTCCAATATGGCAGGTGTCCTCATAAAGAGGGGACATGTGGGGCTGGCTGGCGGCATGGTGGTTAAGGGTGCTGGACTCCCACATGGCCGACCATGGTTCGAGTCCCAGATCTGGTGGCTTGCTTTCTCACTCTCCCTCTCTCTCTCTCGCTCTGTCTCTCTCTGGTCAAATATGAAGAATGAATGAATGAATGAATGAATGAAGAAAGGAAAGAAGGAAAGAAGGAAGGAAGGAAGGAAGGAAGGAAGGAAGGAAGGAAGGAAAGAAAGGAAGGAAGGAAGGAAGGAAGGAAGGAAGGAAGGAAGGAAGGAGAATCATGTACCAAGGAAAGAGGAGAACGTGTGAGGAGACAGGGAGAAGGCCGCCATCTGTCAACTAGAGGGAGAAGCTAACCTTGCCAGCATCTTGGTCCTGGCCTTCAAGCCTGCAGAACAGTGAAAAAATAATTACTGGGATCAGCAGGTAACGTGGTGGTTAAGGCATCGGATTCCTACATGGCCAACCAGTCTAAGCCTCGTACCTGGCAGCCTGAAAATCCAGCCAGGTGAGTGTGTGTGCATGCCCAAAATCCCAGAAGGAGAATGGAGAAGGGACTGTGGTGTGGCCATCCCCTCTCGGGGGTGATTTCTCATTTCCCTCTCACTCTCTGTCTTCCTCCAACAAGCGCATGAGTCTGATGGCAAAAAACTTCAAACAAACAAACATCTGTTGTTTTTCTTCAAGCCCCTGTTCTAGACTCCACGTGGCAGCCCTAACAAGCAAGTGCAGGCAGTATAGACACTATTCTCATCATTTGGCTCCCTGGGTGACTTTCTTATTACTAATATTGTCAATTTAAAAAAATAGAAAATTTTAATTTCCCATTTCTTCTCCTAACCCTCCACAATCATTCCCCTCCCCTAGCCCTCCACAATCATTCCCCTCCCCTAGCCCTCCACAATCATTCTCCTGAGCAGAGTTTTGTATTAAAGCATCTCAGGGCTGATTTATTCCAGTGCTATTCGATGAGCATTGATGCTCTCCATGTATCGGACCTGTGCCACGTGCCCGGGGCTGACACACCAACAAACACGGTGCTGTGACAAGCCTTATGCTGACAGAGTGGTCACCTGACCTCTGTCTCCGGGTCAGGGGTCAGGGCCCACCCCCAGGAACCAAGAGGCTGATGCCAAGGCAGGACTGGGAGAACACAGTTGGTACCAGGCAAATGATACGCAGGACCTGCAGCAGGTCCGTGGTTCCACGTGGTCCTGGAGGAAAGGTACCGACGACAGGTCTGGGACGAGGGCCACGCGCACAGGGGGCAGGGCGGGTTCACCACAGACTCCAAGAGCGTGAACTGCAGAGAAGGGCTTTGCGCGAAGGCTGGGGACACAGCTGGAGTGTGCGGCTGGGCCGAGGGGACCAGACCAGTCTCAGGGCCTCGCATGGTGAAGACTGAGCTTGGGGGAGCCCCACAGACATCACGACGAACCATCCCAGCCATGGCGCCCTGAGCCAGACCGCCACGGAGATAGAGAAGGAGGTGAGGAAATGAGGTCAGCGGAGGTGAGCTTCCAGCCCGAGGCTGCTGTGCACCGAGCCGGGCGGCAGGTGCCCATCTGGCAGGTTCCAGTCTGCGCAGTGAAGGAGGAAGGGCTGCCCCGATCACGGATCACGCCAGTACCTGGCAAACGCACGCACCTACGTCCAGAGCCCGGGGTTTTTCTCGGCTCCCTCCCCTCCTCTGTCCCTTCTTTGCCCACAGGGGCCACTGCTAGTGCCCCGCCCCCATGCCCTGGGATAGATGACCCACTGTGGGTGTCCCTGCCTCCAACCCAGGCAGGAGCAGCCGGGGTCCCAGGGCCTGGAGGGAAGCTCAGACGTCCCACCCCTGCCATTTAAGAACCCCCCGAGGCGGGCCTGGCAGGTGGCTGGTGGCTGAGACGCTGGACTCCCACACGGCCCATGGTGGTTTGAGTTCCGGACTTGCCGTCTTGCTTTCTCATTTTCACTCTTTTTTTTTTTTTCTCTCTCTCTCTCTAGTAGAATTAAATAACAACAATAATAATACACATTAAATAAATAATTTAAGAAACACCCCGCCCAGGGGTACGTGGACTCCCAGGATGGCCGTCCTCAGTGAGTACTGAGGCGTCCTCTCTCTGGGACCCTGTGGACAGCAGTTGTACTCAGAATTCCCAGCATGTCAGACAGAGGCTCTCCAGGGTTATCTGTGGCCTGTGATCACACAGCTGCTCCCCACGGTCTCAGCAGAATACAATGCTCCTCTCCTGAAGCAAAACTGACACAGACGCACCAAGCAGATAAGCCGAGAGATGGAGCCGTGGGAGGCTGGTTATCTGGGCTGCTCCTCCCAGGCAGTTATCTGAGGGGTACTGCAACCAGCCTTCCAGATAACAAGATTTCCTAGGCAGTCCCTCATATCAGCAGCCACTCTCCATTTCCTGGGTCCAAAAAAGAAAAAATTTCAGTACCTCTTTCTTTGCCTTACATGGCTAAGAGGGAGTACATGGGGGGTGGGGGGTGGAGAGGAGCTCACTCAAATGTCCTTGTCCCCGAATGTGCAAAGAAAACAGAGCAGCTCTGAGAGCTGTGGATGGGCACCGTCTCCCAGCAGATGAGCACAGATGACGTATGACTTGAGGGACCCTCCCTATCCCCCGCCCTCCCACGAGGATCCCAGGGCAGAGACACCGCCTTAAATTCTCTCATTAAGAAATCTTTTGAGCTAAAAGTAGTCATTTTCTTTCTTTAAAAAAAAAAAGAAAAAGAAAACATTTTTTTCCTCTACCCCCCAAAAATATTGATTCATGATGAACTGTTTGTGTGTAAAAGTAAAAGTGAGTGAGAGGAAAGCGGAACATCCTCCCCTCCACGGGGTCCGGTCACACTGCGATCCCTGTGTTCCAGCCCCTCAGCCCATTAAACTCTGGGTACGGCATGTGAGCCTGGAGTGTTTCAGGCCCACCTGGATGAGGATTTGAACCAGGGTCACTACACAGGATCGGCTTTCACTTGACTCATTTCCTTTTTATTTATTTATTTTTTAATCAAGTCACTTAGGCCAGGTCTTGAACTGAATAGTCAGCCATGTGGGATCCAGTGCCTTAGCCACTATGCCACCTGCTGGTCTCTCGACTGATTTCTCTTAGACAGCACACTGCGACTGCAGCACGCAGCCAGCCCTAAAGCTGCTATTCCCAGTCTATGCAGCGTGGGGCAGCAGGGTTCCAGGGCCAGCAGGGCAGTGTGGTGGGCAGGGATGTCTGTCCCTCTCCTGTCCTCTATGTTCCACACCAGGCTTCCTTTTGAGATTTCCTTTGAAAAAGTTTTCTTTTTATGTATTGCCAGAGGGCACATAAGTGCCCGAGAAGGCTCGAGAGGAAAAGTCCCCCCAGTAGGGCCTGGTCACACCACGATCCTTCGTCCTCTAGCCTTTCACCCCGTCAGGATCCTGGGCATGCACACACATGCGTCTGGCATGTTTTCCAGGCTGCTGGGTGGGTCCTAAATGACAATAGGCCACATAGGATCCATTAGGCCACATCTGTATCCCCACTCACAGCACATACCACTGCACCACGGGGCCGGCGCACCTCAGCAGGTGTGATGGTTAATTGTATGTGTCAGCTTGGCTAAGCCATAGTACCCTGAGATTTGGTTGAACACAGGCTGGGGAGCTGGCAGGTGGCGTGGTGGTTAAGGGTGCCGCACTCCCACATAACTGACCACAGTTCGAGTCCTGGACCTGGCAGCTTGCTTTCTCACTTTCCCTCTCTCTCTCTCTCTTACTCTGTCCCTCTCTGTCAAATTGGAATAAATAAATATATAAATAAAGTTAAATAAAATAATTCTTAAGAAACACACACACATACAAACTGGGTCACTGTGAAGGCATTTTATAGATGAAATTAACATTTAAATCAGTTGATTGAAAGCAGATGATACCCCCTATGTCTGTGAGCCTTATCCAAGCAGTTGAAGGGCTTAAGACTGAGGTCTCAGAGGCAGAGGGAATTCTCTCTCCAGATTATCCTCAGACTCAACCGTAGCAGTTCTTTCCTGGCTCTGCAGATCACGTGAACCGACTCCATAAGATCAGTCAAACCCTCTCTCCTCTCTCTCTCTCTCTCTCTCTCTCACACACACATACACATACAGTATTTGTTTTTGTTCCTTTGTAGAACCCTGACTAAGATGGTAAGTGTATTAAATTTAGAGACATGTGTTAAGCAATTTGGAAAGCATTTTAGATGGAATCCACAATTAAGCTGTAATTAAGATGTAATCCAGAAAAAGAGTGTGTGGGCACTATTGGGCCCTCACCATAGGACAAGGGCCATACAAATACGGAATGGGGCAGGGCAGGAAAGGACTCTGGGAACTGGTGGGAAGTAGAGGTACTGCGGAAACTCAGGATTGCTAAAGTATGTAAATGTATGCGCACATACCTGCTGCGTGCTTATGCGTGTACATGCGTGTGGCAATGCTTACACATACATGCAAGTATTTCCTTGTTCTGGAGCCAAAAGCACCAAGAAGCAAGGCCACGCCCACACAGCATACGCTCACTGCCCAGACTGGTCTGTGATATTCGCACAGGAAGGGACCAGGACTACTCAAAGAGATGACTGGCTCCAGAGCTGGGGCAGGACAGGGAGAGGTGAGCCTGGGACAGCTTGTTAGGCAAGAAAATATGAAGTACCCACAAAAATGTTCTTAAAGGCCAGCATGTTACCAGCTCTTGCTTACGGTAGGTACTGAGGGCAGAACGGCCATTGTGGAGACACTGCTTGACAGGGAAAACCCATTTTGCAGCCAGAGGAAAAATTAGGTCAGCAAGAAACACCAGAGGACACCAAATCCGAGGAGAGATTTTGACGAGGAAGATGCTTGTGTGTCTCCCCACAGGTGGCTTACAAGTTCAAGAGAGGAAAAAACACGCGATAATTATGCAGTGGAGATCAAATTGCCATCACCAGTGAAGGACAGGCAGACGCTGTGTGCCTCCCAAGGTGGTGGCCCGCGAAGGACACTACCCACCTCCGCAGCAGTATGGCGGAAAATACACGGCCCCGATCTAGTCATGAAGAACCCTCAGACAGAAGCAGAGTGAGGACTGCCGTGCTTTTACAAAGATGGGGTGCATGTGTGGGATGGGGGGAAGTCTATTTTTCGAAATGTCAATGTCACTCCGGTGGGGGTGTTGATAATGCGCGTGTGGGGGCAGGAGTTATATAGGCTATCTCTGTACTTTAGATTTTGCTGTGAACCTAGAACTGCTCTAAAAAAAAAAATCTTCATTTTAAAACATAGTATTATAAAAGACAATGGAAGGCTGTGGAAAGGTTTTAGATGAAGGGAAACCAAAAGAACATCATGACTAAGGCACTCCCTGGCCCTAGACTGAATTCTGTGCTAGAGGGGAAAGAAAGTCTATAGATCTCACCATTAGATCAACTGACGTTATTGGAATATGGACACCATATTAAATAAAAGTATCAGATCTGTGTAAATGTATTTATTAGAGCTGATAACTGTACTGTGGTTATGTAAGAGAGCATTCTTAGCAAATACGCACTGAAGTATTTAAAGGTAAAGTCTCATAATGCAACTTAGATTTCATTGGTTTCAGAAAATATCTGTACTCACACATACATATCAACATGGCTACACACACACACAGAAAGAAAGAACAGAGGCTGGACGGTGACACAGTGCCCTGCAAGGCAGACCCACATGTGCACAGACAGACCCACAGGTGCTGGTTTGCATCAGGAGGTGCAATTTATTATTATTAGTTTTTAATTTGATGACAGAGAGAGAGTGGGAAAGTGAGAAAGCAAGTTGCCAGGTCTGGGACTCTAACTGTCAAATTTGGGCAAACGTTTGTAAATTTCTCGAGTGCTCCACCGAATTTTGGTGCAAGGTCCATGGTGCCCTGTGAAGTCTCCCTGTCTGTGCTGAGACAGGTCTGCAGGGGGCAGGTTGAACAAGGCAGAGCATGGAACGAGAACTGCGAGTCAGGAAGGAAATCCACAGGGCAGGCCGAGGCAGCTGACTGGAAGGTGCACCACAGAAGAGAAGTTGGGAGGTTTGGAGACAGAGTCAAGGCATGGTATGTGGCAGGCTAGCATTGGAGTATTGTTAGCTGTGTGGTTTGAAGACAAGGCTGACAGTGTTCAGAGATGCTATGCTCTAAACTCCATCTTCTAGACTCCCGAAATACTAAGATAAGAAAGGGTGACCTCTGTCCTCTCTCCCTCTGTATGTATGTCTGTCTCGCGCACACACTCTCTCTCTTTAAATTTTTTATTTTATTTATTTAGAAAAATTTTAAACCACTTCTCCTCACCTCACCTTTTCTTTCTCTTGGTAATTTCAGAAGCCATCTTAAATCTGAGGTGTATCCTGGCGTGTTTGCTAGGCATGCTAGCGCACTGCGTGATTTTCATTTTCTACCTTTACAAAAATATTTTTCGTTCTCTTTTTTTGGTAGTTTTTGTGTTTTTTTTTTCCTTCTCCTTCTCCTTTTGCTTATTTTTTTAACCTTACTTTCCCCCTCCGCTCTTCACTCTCCTCACATTGAGTGTCTAGATAGGCCTAAGTGCACAGTAGCCGAGCATCTGAATACTTTCAGAGTCATTGAAATCTTCAACACTTTATTGAACCTCCTCCTTTAAGGAAGAAACTTTTTTTTAATAAACCTGAACTCATCATCTTTTTCTGTGGATACCATGTTGCAAAGCATAGTGGAGGAGAGATTTTGTCACAAAATAACCAGAAACCACTGCAGAGGCCCAAGAAATATAAGAAACCAAGAAAATATTTCTCCCCTAAGGGAAAAAAACAATCCCTCATCATCCACAGTCAGTACAGTAGAATTCATGGAAATGTCCAATAGAGAATTCAGAATATTCATAGTGACAAAACTAAATGAGATGCAAGAGATAAGAGGAAATGAACTCCAGAAGATGCAGGAGAAAAGAGAGAACAAGTTCTAGGAGGTGAGAAAGTTCTTGCATGATCTGAAAGGAAATACACACTATAAAACAGAATCAGGGGAACCAGCAGTTAGCGTAATGGCTATGTCGCTGGACTCCCACGTAGTCGACCGCGGTTCGCGTCTCGGACCCGGTGGCTTACAACTCACGCCGGGCGCGTGTGCGTGCGTGCCCAAGATCCCGAGAGGAGAATGGAGGAGAAGGGATTGCGGCGTGACCATCCCCCCTGGGGGGTGATTTCTCGCTTTCTGTCTCTATGTCTCTCTCTGTCTGTCTGGCGAGCGCACGCGCCCTATAGTGAAAAAACCTCTCAAAAAAAAAAAAAAAAAAAAAAACCAGAATCAAATGGAGGTGTTAGAGATGAAGGCTGCAATACAGGAAATCAAAACCTCCCTCGAAAGTATTAAAAGCAGATTAGTCCATGCAGAAGATCAAATCTCAGATGTTGAAGGCAAAACCTCTAATCTAGAAAAAAAAAAGAAAAAGAAAAACTGAGAAAATAACCCCTCAAAATGAAAATACTATATGAGAAATACTAGATACCATTAAGCACCCAAACATCTGGCTAATCGGTATCCCAGAAGGTGAAGAAACTAATAAGGGCATTGATAATCTATTTCATGAAATCCTGGAAGAAAACTTTCCAAATCTAGAAAAGTATTCAAATATCCAGACCCAAGAAATACAAACGACCCCTAATAGAATCAACCCAAGAAGATCTTCTCCAAGGCACAGGCTAATATCAGACCTCTCATCAGATACAATATGAGCAAGGAAAGAATGGGAAAATATATTCAAAATGTTAAGTGAAAAACAGTTTCAACCAAGAATACTATACCTTGCAAGATGACCCTTCATATGGAAAGAAAGATAAAAACATTCTCAGATAAACAAGACCCAGAAGAATTTGTCAATACAAGACCCACTCTTCAAGTTCTGAAAGGAGTGCTCTACCAGGAAAACTAAAGACACACGTACAAAAATAAGAGAACAAAAAGCAACCAAGAAAATGACCAACTTAATGCTAGGGACAAGACATATCAATAATAACATTGCATGTCAACTTCCAGAATTTTAAATGGAAAGATCGGGCCACAGTGACACTGCAGATTCAACAGAAGAGAGATCGAAGATAAGACTGAACTGCTGAAATAGAATTTTATGACTTTTGAGTAAAACATTACAGATTTTTTTACTATGCTTTGTTTTCCCAATTTAAGGATTTTACTTTCTTTTGAGCTATTGATAAGTTTAGCAATTTGTTAAAATATTTTTTTTCTTATTTGTTTCTTTAAATGGAAATATAAACTTTTCTTCCTTCCTGATCCCTCTGGAATTGGAAAATATCTGGGAGTATTCTTATTTTGTGGCAGGAGGGTTATTTGCATAAGTTCAATAATACCTGTTGCATTGAATCAGAAATTGGAAATACTCATTATTGCCAGGGCTTTGACTAGAATGTCATATCTGAAGATTAACTAGAAAACTATGGAACTAAGGTAGATCTCAAGTAAGCCAACAGAAGCTCTTGGAAAGATGGCCTGGCACCATAAACAGTTCTGCCTGGCAGAGAGGATTAGAGAAGCTATATGAAAGAATTCGTACCATAAAATAACCTGGACTTTTCCAGCCCAGCATTGGAATCAGTAGAGATTGCCAAAGAGCAACCACGCCAGAGGATTATCTTGAGAAAGATGTTGAAGGAAGAAAAAGAGACTGATCTTTCCTAGCAGACGGTATATGACAGAACACTTGGTAGGCAGGGCTGAATTGAGAAGGATTATGTGTGACTAGTGTGCTAGGCATTTGCTTTTCAACAGTTTGAGTAGTTGACATATAAATATTTTCTCAAAAGTATTAAAAGCCATAGTGTCTCTGTTATTATAGAGTCACATTCAAAATTATAACAAATTCTTTGAACATTATCTTTTTTTTTTTAGAGGTTTTTGCTATAGGGTACGTGCGCTCGCCAGACAGACAGACAGAGACAGAGAGATAGAAAGCGAGAAATCACCCCCCAGGGGGGATGGCCACGCTGCAATCCCTTCTCCTCCATTCTCCTCTCGGCATCTTGGGCACGCACACACACGCGCACAGCGTGAGTTTTAAGCCACCGGGTCCGGGACGCGAACCGCGGTCAACTACGTGGGAGTCCAGCAAAAAAGCCATTACGCTAACTGCTGGTCCCTGAACATTATCTTTAAAATCCAGTTTTCGAAGTTTTGGAAGTTGTTTATTAACTGTCAAGAACAATGGGGTATGAGCAAACATTTTTTGATATGTAAAGTAAACGTTTGTGGGAAAATGTAAAAATACATAAACGATAAGTTAAAAAAAAGAAGAAAATTACATTAAATCATACAGTATACATACATAAAGTTTATAAGGGGGAAAAAAAGGCAAAGCTGATCATGAGAGAGGAGCACAGACCTCTTTCCAGGCCTAGTAAGGCCAAGGTTGCCTCCACACCGCAACTGTGCTTTCATGATGAGAAACCAAGCCCAGACAGTTCCCTGCTCACTAAGTGACAGCCATTTCTGCCTTTCCAACCTTTCCAGCCCTTCCCCAGCGCATTCCTCGGCGCTCCACACACCAGGATTCCCTGAGCATAGCGCCATGTTTCACATCACTGTGCCTTTGAACATCCTGTTAACTTCAGGTTAAGTTGCTGCAGCAAAGAGACGTGGAGAGTGCCTTAAATTAGAGTCTGCATTTCTCTCCTGAAGCAGTCCAGAGAATGGCAGAGCAGTGCCGCTCCACACGGTCATTCAGGGACCCAGGTTCCTAACATCTTGTTATCTCACCATCTCCTGGGAGTGTCGCCATGGTCCACAGAGTTGAGGTGGGCTTACCTTCATGTCGAGTGGCTTCATCTCTAAGGAGATGGCTCAGAAGTTTCTCGCCCACCTGCAGCTCACACCCATAGGCCTGAGCCTAGTCACCAGCTGTGCCTGCTGCAGAGGCGGCGGGAAGTGCAGGCTCTAACCACAGCGCAGTGCTCTGCCCGAACGCCCAACCTTCACGGAAGGGGGACTATTCTGTTTTCTGCCTCCTGTCTACCATGTTCTCCGCTATTTCCAGGAATGGTTTTGCTCACCTTGGCAGCTCCCTGATCTCCCTTCCTGCCCTTTGTGACTTAGTAAAATTAAGCGCTGTCTATGCTCCAACCCCAGCATTTTGTCAACTCCTCTCTGTTACAATTATCTGTGCACAACTTGGGCTGTGGGCTGAAGCAGCAGCCAGCGATAAATTACGGAACTAGCTCCTGCAGTTTAACAATGTTTATGGTGTCATTAAACCTCCCAGTTATTGCAGTCTTGCTTGGTCACTCTGCAGAACAGTTTTGCTGTTGAAGAAAATCTGTCTACAGCCCTGGTCACATTCCAGTATGTGCTCCCAAGTCAGACATCTGTGACTGGGGAATGACTCATCTTGGGTTCTTTCGTTCATTCTTTTTCTCTCTTTTATTGCCTGAGGCCCTGCATGCTTGCCAGAGAGAGAAATCACCCTAATGGGGCGTGCTCATGCACACTCTCTTTTCCATTTCTCCAACCTGTCAGGATTTGGGGCATGCACACACATATCCAGCACAGTTTTCAATCCAGCAGGACTAGGATTCGAGCCACAGTTGGTCACATGGGATCCAGCTTTGTCTGCACAGTGCTTAACAACTGCTGCACTATAGGCCAGTTCTAAAACCCGTTTTTTCTGACTCACAGGACAGTCCTGCACTGGCTCTCCCTCAGGTCTATTAGGACAGTTTTTATGTATTTATTTAAAGAATTACTTTTTATTTAACTTTATTTACTTATTAATTAATTACTTATTTATTTTCATTTGACCAGAGAGGAATGGTGCGAGCAAGAGAGAAAGTGATGAAGCAAGCTGTCAAGTCTGGGACTTGAACCATTGTCGGTCATGTGGGAGTCCAGTGCTCTTAACCTCCATGCCACCTGCCGGTCCCAGAATGGTTTTAAGGTGAAGAGGTGACACAACCTCTGTCACCCCAGAATGGACCCAGTGCTCCTGAAGGTAGGGCAAGGCCCTAGAGTCAGCATAATTACACACTGCTTTGGACCTTGATGTTTAGAAGAACAAGATAAAAAATACAAATAATTGAATATCAAAGATTTATATTTAAAGACAGAACAATGAACTGGCTACATCCTGGGATCAATAAACATTTACTCAGTCCATCGCCCTGGGTATATTAATAGCCAAAAGACCCGGCAAGTATCACTGGTTCTCGTAACAAAGGCTACACAACCCAGATCATCCTCAATTCAGTCATGTCAGAGTCTTGTACTCCAAACCCTGGCGAACGAGCACCTGCTTCATAAACAAAGAGTCTAAGTGAAAAATGCAGTTTGGCTGTATCCCCTCAGCTTGCTGAGTTCCATCTATCACAACATCTGCATCTTCCTGAGAAAAAGAGGGTAGAAACTCTAAACTCCCAACTCCCCAGTCTAAAATTCTGGCAGATGATGTGGTGCTTACGGGTGTTGGACTCCCACATGTTTGACCGCGGTTCAAGTCCCAGATCTGGTGGCTTGCTTTCTCACTTTTCTTCTCTCTCTCTCTGTCTCGCTCTGATCAAACTGGAGAATAATCATAATAATGATAAATAAAATAATTCTTAAAAAAAAAAAAGAACGGCAACCTACTTGGTCTGCTCTCATTATCAAATCAGGTGATTATGGGACCCGCAGATGACACACTGGTTAGGTTGCTAGACTCTCATGTAGTTGACTGTGGTTCAAGTCCTGGACTGGGTGGCTTAAACTCACATTAGGTATGTGTGCATGTGTGCCCAAGATCCCGAGAGGAGAATGGAGGAGAAAGGATTGCGGCCTGGCCATCCCTCCAGGAGGTAGGGGGTGACTTCTCACTTTCTGTCTCTCTCTGTCTTTCTGGCAAGCGCACATGCCCTATAGCAAAAACCTCTCTTAAAAAAAAAAAAATCAGGTGATTACAGTTTTTTTTTATTTTGTTTTCCTGAGAGTAACAGGAAACATCCAAATAAAAGAATTTAAATTTTTAAGGACCACCCTAAAAAGCCTAATCACAACCCTCCAAAAGTGTCAATTAAATTATAATAATTTGTCACACGTTTAACTGGGGGGAGGGGACCATCATTGCTGAATCCAGCTGGGGAGATCCTCACATCAACAGAAATACATTAAAGTTCAGTTGAAGAGAAAGAAAAGGTTGTTGAGAGGGAGGCCCAAATACTCTTATAATGAAATTCCTAAGCTGATAAAATAAGAGGTGTTACACAGTACTGTAGCTGACGTCCGTCTTTGGGCCTAAATAGGATTTGAACGCGGTGAAAATGTATCTTCTGAAGGGCAGTCACACCCTAAAGTTAATGATGGTGGTTTGTGGTTGAAGTGAGTAAACAGGGCGAGGGGTGAGGCCCATGAGCCTGAGGGCGCAGCCTCAGGATGGAGGGTCAGCATGGCGGCACCCAGAGCAGCTGGTGAGACAGGAGAAACTCAGACGACACCCTTCCTGGGTGAAATGGGCCTCAGGCTACAAGAAGAAAGCGAAGTTGTTGGGAATGTTCTAGACCCTGACCTGCAGCGCTAACCTGCCTTACCTAGACCTCACTTCACCAGGCTCCTGTTTGCTCGTTTGTTATAAAATGGCCTTGGGCTAGACCATTTCTGTGGACCTTCCAGTTATAATGTCCCCCTACTCTAAGGAAAACTATGACCAAAAAAGAATTGCGCAAGGAGTGATGCAATATCAAGACCAGCAAGTGAACAAGAAAAAGAAAATAGCTGGGTTTGTCTCCTTTGTCAAATCAAAGCAAGACCTTCAATCCCTTTCTCTGGACACAGACAGAGGGTGGCAGTAGCACAGAGGCCATGGGTTTCTGTCATGTCTGTAGATCCCAATCAACTCTCGTTTCCATGGGAATGAGGAAACAAGGCTGCTTCCTAACAGATTGGGGGTTTAAAATCCCATCTCTTCTGAAAGTTCCCTCCCATCTGTTCTTTCGTGCTAAACTCTGCTTCAGCAGCATGAAAATGGGAAGGTTTGCAGCTGAAAGAAAAATAAATTGTCCCTTCCTATTCTGCCAGTACATTCTATTCCACAGGTGAGTAATGGGTGGAAACAAATAATATTTTATCTCCTTCCAATCTCTACTTCCTGTATTTGAGTATCTGGGAGTTTTTGTGTGTGTGTTTTATTTGTTTTTTATTTTAGAGAGATTTTTGCTATAGAGTGCGTGCACTCACAGGAAGACAGAGACAGAGAGACAGAAAGCGAGAAATCACCCCCCAGGGGTAATGGCCATGCCACCATCCCTTCTCTATTTTCCTCATGGGATTTTGGACACGCACGCACATGTGCCAGGTATGAGTTTTAAGCTGCCTGGGCTTCTGGACTCAAAGAAAGCACAGTCAACTACATGGAAGCCCAGTGACGTAACCATGACACCATCTGCTGGTCCCTAGTTTCTGCTTTTTAAAATTTCCCTCATCATGCTCTGTCCTTGAACTTCTTCTCAATTTCCTTGTTCCCTACAAAAACAAGCAAACAAACACCCTGACTATGTGACACAGTAACAAAGGGAATGATACAAGTAGACAAAAAGGGAAAACCACTCTCTAACATACCCCAGCAACACTAAGTTCTTTTCTGCAGTTGCCTCTCGCTAATGAGAGCCGTTGGGGGAAAGGAAAGCAGTGGAGAGAAAGCACAATACGCCTTTTTTTACCTTTTATAAGCTACTGTGTGTGTCCCTTATTAGGAGACCCAATTCTTACAAGAGAAAAATAAATAGAATGAACAGTCTAACACTTACCGCAAAGAAATAGAATGAAACAATCTAACACTTCTAGATTGTTTGCTCTAAGATGACCGACATGCCCTGAAAGTAAGCAGATGTGGAAGATCACGTGAGCAGCTTACTTGTGAGCGACTTGCAGAGGTAAATGAAAATGGTGATAAGGGGGTACATGCTGATTACATTAACCCACCTATTACGCATTCTCGACAGCAATACGGCCCTTTCCACACCGACTTTCTGCTTGGTAGACTTTGATGACTCCTGTCCTGGAGACATGAAGTAACGGGTATTGAGCTTACCCTCCCATGATGAATAGCGCTAAACTGTGTAACCGATACAGTCGCTGAGAAATAGAGTGTGACTTCCAAGGCAAGGTCATAGAAGACATGGCGACTTCCATTTTGCTCTTCTGCAGATTACTCACCACGGAGAAGTCAGCCGACATGCTGAAGACTCGAGCACCCCGATGGAGAGGTCCATGTGCTGAAGACGTCTCCTGTCTGTAACCAGCACTGATTTGCCAGCTACTTGAGTTTGTCACTGTAACAAACATCCTCCCACCTCAGGTGATTATAACCTTGACAGAGACAGAACCACCAAATTAATTAGCGCCTGGGTTCCTGACCCACAGGAGTGGGGTGCATTAATAAATATTTATCACTTGAAACATCTACATTTTGGAATGATTTATTGCACAAAGATGACTAATGATTATTTTGGCACCAGAAGTAGGGCACCACCATAACAAAAGCCTCAAATATCAGAGTGGCCTCTCAACAGGGTAAAAAAAAGACTTTGAAGTACAAGTGTGCGGGCTGTTGCCGAAATGGTCACCTTCAGGGACACTGTGGGTGAGGCCTTAGAGAAAAATCAGGAAAAGATTTTTCAAAATTAGAAGGTAAGAGATTCTTGTTAGATAGCAATAGGAAATTCAACAACACTGTTACATGAAACAAATATAGAAAAAAGAAAATGTATCTAATGAACTGGGTGATCTAGCTAAAATGTCTAGGCAGTATGTTGAACAACCTACTTGGTCTCTTCTTATTGCTTATAGAAATATGTTAAAGGAAAGATCAGCTAAAAAAAGAACTGATAAACAAAAAGGAGTCAAGGGGACTAGCAGGTGGTGCAATGGTTACGTCGCTGGACTCCCATATGGCGGACTGTGGTTCAAGTCCTGGACCGGAGGCTTGAAACACACCAGGCACATGTGCATGCATGCCCAAAATCTCGAGAGGAGAATGGAGAAGAAGGGATTGCAGCATGGCCACCACCCCCAAGAGGATCATTTCTCACTTTCTGTGTCTCTCTGTCTCTGGTGAGCACACATGCCCTATAGCAAAAATCTCTCCTAAAAAAAAAAAAAATACTGGGACCAGCAGTTAGCATAATGGCTATGTCACTGGACTCCCATGTAGTCGACTGCGGTTCGAGTCCCAGACCCGGTGGCTTAAACTCACTCCGGGCGCGTGTGCGTGCGTACCCAAGATCCCGAGAGGAGAATAGAGGAAAGGGATTGCGGCGTGGCCATCCCCCCTGGGGGGTGATTTCTCTCTTTCTGTCTCTCTGTCTCTCTCTGTCTTTCTGGCAAGTGCAAGCACACTATAGCAAAAAACTCTAAAAAATAAAAATAAAAGGAAAAAAGAGACAAGACTCTGCTTCTGAAAATTTTAGGATAATAGACAATGCTATCTTTGCCAATGATAACAGGCAAAGAGCAAATTCAAGGCTCTTCTAGGAAAACAGAGTCTAAAGATGAAGCTGAGGTAGTGCCTATAAACTCCTATCTTCTTCATTAAGAACAACCTGGGAGTACATTCCAGAGAACTGTGGGGCTTCTAAGAATTGTAAGGCCATTGTCCCTCAGCGGTTTCAATGAAAGGCCACAGTAGGAAATGATTTATCTTGACGTTATTTATTGGCATGGATTTTGAATAAAGGAACAAATCCCACTTATAACTCTTGCAGGTCACTTATAAAGTTTAAAAAATAAATGTTGGCAGGAACATTATCAGGCAGGACTGAAGGGACAGAAATGGCACCAATGAAAAGATACCTTCAGGCATCCAAACTCCAATAAGCAGGAAGCGGGCTGAGACTCTCTGTGCACAATATGTCTTACCTTTCATGGAACAGGAATCAGAGGATGAAACCAAGAACCATGGAGAGGCATTTCCAGGAAAGAGCAGGTAGACCGAGTCCTCAGTAAGGAATTTTCAGCTACATAGATTTAGAATTTCTCTGAAGCAATGCCTCCTGTTGGCCATTCATGAACGAGAACACCTTTTTTTTTTTTTTTTTTTGGAGAGGTTTTCACTATAGGGCACATGCGCTCGCCAGACAGAGAGAGACATAGAGACAGAAAGCGAGAAATCACCCCCCAGGGGGGATGGTCACGCTGCAATCCCTTCTCCTCCATTCTCCTCTCGGGATCTTGGGCATGCACGCACACGCGCCCGGCGTGAGTTTTAAGCCACCGGGTCCGGGACGCGAACCACGGTCGACTACGTGGGAGTCCAGCAACATAGCCATTACGCTAACTGCTGGTCCCATGAACGAGAACACCTATCGCAGTACCCTATGCTTTCCCATCATCATACGTCAGATGGAGGTGCAGTAACCTGTTTCTTTAATTCAGAATTCTCTAGATCAAGAGGAGCTATACTTGAAGAGATATACTGAAGGAACTATACTTGAAGAGCATCATCTGTCCGGGACCTGATTTAGATGGAAGATTCTAGACTTATAACTGATACTGTAATGGGTCACAATTTTGGTGGAGCACGTGAAGGAATGAGTATATTTTGCATGCGTGAGGGACATGGGTCATTGGCGACCAGAGCATAGACTATAGTGACCAGCCTCTCTGGTCACTCCAGTAATTCTTACCTCTTGGGAGTCATACCCCCATTGAGCCACCTGCTGCAGTGAATAAGCTGATGCAGGCAACCAATAGAACGTTGTAAAAATTAAGAGTGTGACTTCATAAAAGATGTGGCAGATCCCACTTTGTTCTCTTTTGGATCACTCACTACGGAGAAGCCATTTGGACACTTGAGTGTCATAAGGACACTCAAGTCATCCTATGGAAAGGTCCATGTGGTGAGGAATTAAGGCCTCCTGACAACAGCCAGCACTGACTTACCAAGCATGGCTATGAGCTGCTTGGAAGCCGATCAGCCCTTTAGCCCCAGTCAAACCTAAGATGAGCACAGCTCTGGCCAGCATCTTGACTGGAACCTCATAATAGAGCCTGCTACAGAACCTTTCCGCTACACTGCGCCTGGGTGGCTGCTCCACCAAAACTATGTGAGATAATTACTGTTATAAGTGACGAAGTTTGGCGGTAAATTTTATGCGCTAATATTCAAAATTTATGTGTTAATAGTTAAATAATACAAGCTTATTTCATCATATGGATATACCTTAAGCTAATTAACATTCTCTAGTATTGAACACTTAGAGTGCTTTTAAATTATAATTGTTACAAGTAATATTTCATAAAGAATCTAATAAAATTGTCTGAATATCTATGTGTGTGTCTAGACAACATTCTTAGGGGTGAAATGACTAGATATGATCAATGCTTCCTCCTGCCTTATTCAAGAGTCTACATTTTATATAGTCTTCCATGCTTTCTTTTTTAAAGAATTGTTTTATTTAACTTTCTTTCTTTCTTGCAATTTGACCAGAGAGACAGCGACAGAGAGAGAAAGTGAGAAAGCAAGCTGTCGGGCCCAGGACTCAAGCGCGGTTGGCCATGTGGAAGTCCAACACCCTTAAACCACCATGCCACCTGCCGGCCCCTCTGCCATGGTTTTTTTTAAGAGAGATTTTTTACTATAGGGCATGTGCACCTGCCAGAGAGACAGAGAGACACAAAGTGAGAAACCACCCCCCAGAGGGAATGGCTACGCTGCAATCCCTTCTCCTCCATTCTCCTCTTGGAATTTCAGGCACACACACACATGCGCTTGGCATGAGTTTTAAGCCACCAGGTCAGGGTCTCGAACTGTGGTCGACCATGTGGGAGTCCAGTGATGTAACCATTATGCCATTTGCTGGTCCCCCATCATGCTTTTAAAGATCACAAGACAAGGATACTCACTATCACTAGTCTTATTTAATGTTGTATTGGAGTCCGGACACTTACAAAAAAAATGAAAGTAAAAGTTTAAAAATTAGGTAGGAAAAAATGTAAGCCTCCACTACTTTCATTTCATTCAAAAAAATTTCTTGGAAAAACATGAGAAACTGTTGAAAACCTATTATACATGACAAGAGAATCAGTGCGGTTACAAGAGATCAAAGAACTATGGAGGTCTCTGCCCCCGAAGCCTGCAAGAAGCTTTGAGCAGCGGTCCAACCAAGTGGCTTTATAAGTGCTGGGAGGAAAATCTGAGCTGTTTCTTTTCTTTCTTTTTTTTTTTTTTTTTTTGAGAGGTTTTTGCTATAGGGCGCGTGCGTTCACCAGACAGACAGAGAGAGACAGAGAGATAGAAAGCGAGAAATCACTCCCCAGGGGGGATGGCCACGCTGCAATCCCTTCTCCTCCATTCTCCTCTCGGGATCTTGTGCACGCACGCACACGCGCCCGGCGTGAGTTTAAGCCGCCGGGTCCGGGACTTGAACCGCGGTCCACTACATGGGAGTCCAGCGACATAGCCATTACGCTAACTGCTGGTCCCTGAGCTGTTCTTGAATGTATACTAATTCATTCAGCATGTTTAAGAAACAGGTTACACAGATAAGTACAATGTGAGCTGTACAACACTTGACTGCTACACGGTCAACCCTCAGTGTGTGTACATGCATTTACAATCCCCAATTATGGTGGGGGAGTTGTTGCTGATTCGAAACTGCAATCAGCAGGAGGGAAACAATGAGGCATCTGGTGATGCAGGGGCTTTGTCCACCCGGACACCTCTGGCTTCTTCCCCTCTCCCTGTGACTTCTCTACGCCTTCAGGTACTCTCCTCCTGAATAAACCAGGTCCTCCCCGTTTAGCACTGTGCTTCCAGGGCCACTGCTCAGTCACTCTCCACACGTGGCAAGCTCCTACTTGCGAGTTTCTGCTACGTTAGCAGGTTCCTAGCCCTAAAGGCCCATACAAGCCCCGAAAGCCCAAGTAGGCTTCTGGAGCTTAAATTTGTAAGACTGCGTGTCGCTAACTCTCAGCTACCTCTGCGGCAAGCCTCAGGAGCAGGTGGATCTTGGCGCTGAATCACAAACTGGATCCTGCCTACGGCCTTCGTCCTCCTTCACCAGCTCCGTAGCCAGCGATGGATCTAATTAGGGCGTGTCGCCTTTGCTCACGCTATTTCACATTCCTGGAAAGGACCGCCATGACAGGGGAAAGGGATAAAAATGAAGGAGGGAAGGGCTAGTTCTGTGGCCTGGTGTTAAGACAGCCAGATCACACACGGCTGGCTGGCTGGCTCCAATTCCAGACCAGGGGCTGGAGAAGCACACTCGGTGCCTGTGCACACATGCCCCAAATCCCCAACGGAGGGAGCGCTGGAGGAAAGGGTTTGTAGCAAGACCATCACATCCTCACACAGGTGCATGCTTTCCCTCTCCTCCCCACCCCCTGTCTCTCTCTCTCTTCCAGCCAGTGTGCATGCCCCCTAGCAAAAATAAACAAATACATAGGAAAGGCGTGAGGAGGAAGAAAGGGTGCAACAAGTAAACACAACTCTTTGGAGCAACAGGGACTGTCTAATCTCACTTGGTGCTTTAGGGTCCTTCTCCTGGCTCAGAACCCTTGGAGTAATGTCGTATACGTTTGACCTTCCTGCCACGTTTGACAAAAATCCCTAAGGCTCAAATGTGATTCACACACACACACGCGCGCGTGCATACATGCACAGAGGAAGAAACTGGGTGCTCATTTTTGCAGCCTTCCGAAATGCTGAGAAAACTGAGCGTGACTGCAGGGAGAGACTGCACTTCCGGGGCAGGACTGGCTTGGGGGCACAGGTGGGAGCAAAGGGGGAGGAATCTTCAAATGGCCTTTTTAGCACAAAGGGAGAGCAGGTGGCTCTCCACACGCAAAGGGGACAGGCTGCCAGGAGCCCCAGTGCAGACTCTGGTGGTACTTCGTGTGTGTTCTCATCAGAGCTCCGATTTCAGCAAGGAAGGTGGGGCTTGAGGGGATTTCTCACCTCCCCTCGAGAACTCCATGCCGAAGCGTATGTCGTGAGAAAATGTGGGCATTATGTCAATGTTCACCTGTCTAAGATGGAGTACCAGTTACATCGCTGGACACCCACATGGCCAACCACAGTTCGAGTCCCAGATCCGTGGCTTGAAACAAGTCGTGTGCATGTGCGTGCGTGACCAAGATCCTGGGAGGAGAATGGAGGAGAAGGGATTGCAGCGTGGCAATTCCCCCAGGGGGGCGATTTCTCACTTTTCTTCTCTTGGTCTTTGTCTCTGTCTCTCTCTCTGTCTCTCTATCTCTGTCTCTCTGTCTCTCTCTCTCTCACTCTTGCCAGTGAGCATATCTACCCTAAGGCAAAAACCTCTACAAAAAACAAATTTTTTTAAAATCATATCCTTGGGCCAACAGATGGCATGGAGGTTGGGGTGGCTAGATTCCACAGAGCTGACCGTACGGTTTGAATCCAAGACTCAGCAGCTTGAGAAAGCTTATGCTTGGCACATACGCACTGGGCACGTGTGTGTGTGTGTGTGTGTGTGCCCACAATCCCAAGAGGAGAATGGAGAAGGGTCGCGGCATGCTATTCCCCTGGGAGAATGCTTTCTCACTCTTTCTCTCTTGTTCTCTTTTTCTCTCTGGCAAGTGCATGAGCCCTACAGCCAAGCAAAAAAAGAAGAAAAATCACATTCTGGAATTTCTGGAGTGTGAATTTTCCATCATGGTTTCATAGCACTTTATAGTCTCTCCACTTATCTCATGAGATATTAAGGAATTTACAAAATAATTATAATAAATTTTATTTCATATGCATATGCAGTGTATCATATTTGGTGAATGAGAGGAAGGAAATCAGAAATAAAGTTAAACTAATACAGACCCAGCCATATGGTACAAACAGGAAGGCACAGTGTGCAGCAGCGGAGGCCACATGGGAGGCCCAGGTTCAGATCCTGGCCCAACCTAAACAGGCCATGCACCCCAAATCCTAGCTAACTGGGAGGTTGGGGCAGGAGGATCATGACAAGACTGTTCAAAATACAGACCTCTTTCTCTCTCTCTCTCTCTCTCTCTCTCTCTCTCTCTCTCTCTCATAATTAAAAATCAAAAAATAGTATGCTGTGAACTAAAAAAAAAAAAATATTAAAAGTCAAGGCTCTATAGGTAACCAGCAGGTGGCGTGACTGTTAAGGCACTGGACTACCACACGGTTGATCGCAGTTTGAGTCCCAGACCTGATGGCTTGTTTTCTCATTTTCCCTTCCTCTCTCTGCCTCTCTGGTGAGTGCACATGCCCTATAGCAAATTAAAAGAATATTAATGAAATAAATATATTTTTTTAAAAAGTCAGTGAGGAGGAATAGCAGGTGGCATGGTAATTAAGACGCTGGACACTGACACTGTGGCCGACTACGGTTTCAGTCCCAGACCTGGCGGCTTGCTTTCTCACTTTCCCTCTCTCTGTGTGTCTCTCTCTAGTCAAATTAAAATAAATGAATGAATAAATTTTGAAAAATTAAATTTTAAAAAATTCTTAAAAAAAAAAAAGGGCCAGCAGGTGGCGTGGTGGTTAAAGGCACTGGGTTCCCACATGGCTGACCACGGTTCGAGTCCTGGACCTGGTGGCTTGCTTTCTCACTTTCCCTTTCTCTCTCTGTCTCTTTCTGGTCAAATTAAAAAATAATAATAATGAATGAAATTAAATAAATACTTATTTTTTTAAAAAAAGTCAGCGGGATTTTTTGGGCATTTAACTTTGATTCATATTGAATTTCTAAGGCACATGTCTCAGCCAGTGGTTCCGTGTGCTCTAGCCTCCACTGTGTGCCTGGTACCCGGCCTGGCACTGGCAACACAGACAAGAAGGGCTCAGGTCTGCCCAGAGAAGAGTCTGGAAGATAACCCTGTTGCTTCCTCACTAGCAGAAAAGACGTGCACTGAGTTGGTTCAGCAGACTTGGAGATCTGACCACAAGGCCCCGTGCAAAGCCGTGATAAACCCCTAAGTGATGCCAAGCAGCAAATGACTTTTTAAAGCCATATTCCATATTGACTTTGTACTGAATAAGGTGCGCCTGGGCACAGCAGATTTACTTTCCTAATTATGTTTTGCTTATGCTAATATTAAAATTAGCCTGTGTTCCCTGATCACCTTCACAGGAAGAAATGGCTTCAGGAGGAGGCTGGGCAGCAAGATAAAAAAAGGATTACAGATGCCCAGGAGTGAAGAATTTTATGATAGAAAGATTTGTATCCATGAGCTTTAAAGATAAAACATAGCTCCTCTTCCTACTGCTATTCCTTCCTCTTCATGACTTTTTCTCTTCTTTCTCTCTTCTTAAATATCTGACTCCTTAGAAATATATTTATTTTAATTTTTATAAGATCGTAAATCATGGGAGAAGAGAGAAAATACTCTTTTATTTCTTGAGTCCCCACTCAGGACTGTATATTGTACCAAGTATGTTACACACACATTATCGCTTTTAATCTCCCCTGTAGCCCTCTGAAGAAGGTATTCTGCTCATCAGTGGAGAGATGAGGAAACGCAAGCTTGAAAGTACTAGTATAACCAGTAAAGGGTGAACTGGAATTTCAGTGCTGGAACACCAGCTGTAGACTAGTCTGTGCACTATCTATGCACTCCAGCTTCACTGTGCCAATTTACCAACAGCCGATAGAGAAATTGGCGAGGGAGAGGAGCCAGCAGTTCTCAGAAAAGGAAGTACGAATGACTCTTAATCATATTCTTTTTTAAAAAAAGAATTAAAGGGACCAGCAGTTAGCGTAATGGCTATGTCGCTGGACTCCCACATAGTTGACCGTGGTTCAAGTCCCGGGCCCGGTGGCTTAAACTCACGCCGGGCGCAGGTGCGTGCGTGCCCAAGATCCCGAGAGGAGAACGGAGGAGAAGGGATTGCGGCGTGGCCATCCCCCCTGGGGGGTTATTTCCTGCTTTCTGTCTCTCTGTCTCTCTCTGTCTGTCTGGCGAGCGCACGCACCCTATAGCAAAAACCTCTCAAAAAAAAAAAAAAGAAAAGAATTATTTTTTAAATTTTATGTATTGTTATTATTATTTTAAATTTTGCTATGGGGCATGTGCACTCACTGGAGAGAGAAAGAAAGAAAGCAAGCTGCCAGGTCCAGGACCTGAATCACAGTTGGCCATGTGGAAGTTCAGCATCTTAACTACCATGCCACCTGCTGGCCCCTTAAACATATTCTTTAGATGTTCAATTAGACTCGTAATAAGAGGAATGCAAATTAAAACTACTTATCAAGACCAGCAGATGGCGTAATGGTCACATCACTGGACTCCTACGTAGTCAGTGGCAGTTTGAGTTCTGTACCCAGCACTTAACTTCATGCCGGGCACATGTGTATGTATGCGAGTGTGCCCAAAATCTCAAGTGAATGGAGGAGAAGGGATTGTCGCCGTGGCCATCCCCCCTGGGGGGTGATTTCTCACTTTCTGTATCTCTGTCTCTCCAGTGAGTGCTTGCACCCTATAGCAAAAATCTCTCAAAAACAATAAAACCTACTTAACAAAATAGTAGGCATGAACAATATTTCGTATCCCGCTTTTGGCGAGGGTAGAGAAGAGTAGGGTCCCTCACACTTGCTGGTGAGAGCAGATTGCTACAGCTGGTATCCAGGGCAATTCGGCAACTGCCGTCAAAATTACCCTCCTAGAGCCAGCAGTGGTACAGCTGGACTCGCGTGGGAGTGGTCTTGGAACCTCTCTGAGCTTCCACTGTGCGCCAGGCCAGCTGGGACTGGAGTGTGGGTCACAGCCTGGAGGATGCTGCTGAGGGTATCTGTCTTGATCTCTCCATCTCTCTTTCATGGATGAAAGAGATAAATAAATAAAATACATTTTTTAATTACCATTCTATAGACTAACTCTTAGAGACTGGGAAGAATTGGGATGGAAGGCATGGAGGTGTGTTGACTAACAGAAATAAAGTTACACAGAGATAAGTGGGATAATGTTGTAACACATCAAGAGAATGTGGACACCTACTGTCTATCTCCGAGAAACTGAAAAAAAGGATTTTGAATGTTCCCAATATGAAATAAAGACAAATGGCTGAGATGATAGGGGTATTAATTATTTGTTTGCTTGTTTTTATTTGCCATAGGGCATGTAAGATTGCAAGAGAGAAACAGAGAGAGAGAAGGAAAGCACCCCTTGATGTGGCATGGTTCATGCTACAATTTTTTCCTCCATGTCTTCATCTCAGCAGGACTAGGGGCATGCATGCACACATACATGGCTCAGTTTTCAAGCCACTGGAGCTGGGATTCAACCCATGGTCAGTCATGTGGGTTCCAGCCCCCTTAACCACTGAGTCACAGGGCTGGCCCATACTAATTACCATGATTTAATCATTACATATTGTATTAATATGCTAAAAAAATCACAGTGTACCCCACAAATATGTACAGTATGTTAACTTAAAAAGCAAAGGATATTACCCTTCTGCAATGGTATCCTTCAGGTATATTAGCACTTATAAGAAATAATGTATGCATGAGCTAATTCATTGCAACATTGTCTGCGACTGCAAAGGATCAAAACAACCTGATATTCATTAGCAGGAGAGCTATAAATTATGGTCTCCATACAAAGAGTTATTAATACATATAACCATTAAAAATAATAGATTATATTAAGAATAATTCTTTTTTAAAGAATTGCTTATTTCATTTTATTTATCATTATTATTTTTTTTTAACCAGAGAGAGAGAGGGTAAAGTGAGAAAGCAAGCCACCAGGTCCAGGACTCCAACCATGGTCAGCCATGTGGGAGTCTTGCACCTTAACTCCCATGCAGATGGCAGAATAGTTATGTCACCGGACTCCCACGTAGTCAACCGTGGTTCAAGTTCCAGACCTAGAGGCTTCAAATTCACACCAGGCACATGTGCATGTGTGCCCAAATTCTGAGAGGAGAATGGAAGAGACAGGATTACAGCATGGCCATCGCCTGTGGAAGGCAATTTCTCGCTTTCTGTCTCTCTGTCTCTCTGGAGAGTACACACACCCTATAAAAATAAATAAATAAATTAGTAATACCAGTTGTCTCCAAGCCTGACTCTCAGTAGGCTGTGATGGGAAGGAGACGTTGCTATACACCCTTTGTGTATTCAACTGTGTAAATATACAAACTTTTAAACTAAAATTGAATTATTAAAAGGCATACCAACTGTTTAGTCATTTTTCTATGACTGACAACTGAATATCCCTTTGGATACTTTATAAACAACAGACTTTATTGAGCTCACGATTTTAGAGGCCCAAGGTCAAGGGGGCAGCATGCAGTGAGGGTCTCCTCGTGGTGGGCACCCGCAGAGTGCCTGGGAGCCCCCAGAGACCCAGGGCACTGCAAGGTATCACATGGCGACAGCTCGCACCTGTGCCCACCTGTGTTTCCGTCTCCCTTCCTGTCCCCGTAAAACCCACCAGAGCTCAGCCATAAAGGTCCAACCCTGAGGACCCAGCCTAATCCTAATCACCTCCCAAAGGCCCCATCTTTCAGCACTGCAGGCGGATTAAGTTCTCACACTCTTCCTCACAGTGGAATTTCAATACATGAATGGGGGAGAGACGTTCAAACCACAGCACCAATCACTTCCCTTCGACTCACGAACATTGAATTCATATTTAACTACCAAGTAGGAGGAAAGAATACTTTACTGAGTTGAACCTGAAAGTTGTGCAAGTTGAAATGATAGGGCATCACCACCAGTTGACTTTTTCGTGGCCATTTGTGTCCTTGGAACACATTCTGCCTTAAATTGCGAGGGCTGTGAATTGAGCTCTTCGTTCTCCACTCTCCTTCTCACAATACGCTATAACACGATGAGAGCCATTTATGGGAAAGCTGCTCTGTGTACAGCCCCAAACTTGGAGCTCTGGGGATATTGTCTCATTTAATCTTCAAAATAACTTAATATTGAGAAAATATCTGCCCTGTTTTAAAGGTCAGAAAACGGGCTTAGACAAATCAGTATTTTCTATTTTAACTGATTTCCAAATAACATGAAGCAACTGTTTTCAGAGGAAAAAGAAGATGTTCTTTTTTTTTGAAAGGCCCATAAAAGTCTACTATGTCAAGACCAGCAGATGGCATAATGGTTATATCACTAGACTCCCATGTAGTCAACCGTGGTTCGAGTCCCAGACCTGGCAGCTTAAAACTAGCACAAGGAATGTGTGCGTGCATGCCCAAGATCCCAAGAGGAGACTGGAGGAGAAGGGATTGTACCAAGGCCGTCCCTCCTGGGGGGTGATTTCTCACTTTGTATCTCTCTCTGTCTCTCTGGTGAGCACATGCTCCCTATAGCAAAAATCTCTTTTTTTAAAAAAAAAAAAATCTGCTATGCCACAGAGAATACAAAAATACTGACACAAAATCTGTTCCACAGAGATTATTCTAAAGGACTCTTCTCACTTAGGAGTGCTACTCAGAAAAATAGTTTGTGGGTTATTAAGAGATTCTACTATTTTAAAGGAGGAAAAATTCCATAAAACTACAGCTGTTAGACTTCTTTGCCTGTTTGTCAATTTCTCAAATGCAATGTGTACAAAAAGCAAGTTCTCTTCTTTTTCCACAGAGTACCAAATTATTTTCTAACTATACAATGATCCAAAAATTATATAATATATTCCCATCACTTTTTTTTTTTTTTTTTGACAAAGGGCACATTTGCCAGAGAGAAAAAGAGAGGGAAGGAAAAAGCATGCCTCCCCCCCTAAAATGGGGCATGATTGCACTACAATCCTTTCTCCTCCATTTCTTTACCCCATGGGGATTTGGGGCGCATGTGCCCAGCATGCTCAAGCCATGCGGTTGCGGAATATGAACAGGCAGGCAGCCACGTGCGATCTGCTCCCGTAACCACCAGGCCACTGGCTCGCCCCACCCCTTCACCATCCTTTGCATTAACCTCAAGCATTTTCTCACGAGTTGTCAAGTCCAGGGCAAACACCTACCTTACCAAAAGACATAGCAGGAACTTTTCCCTAAAACATACTTGACGTGTTAGCACTGAAGTAAGGAAAACCAAATCAGCCATTCAGCCTTGGGCTTTTTCCCCCATCACTGTTTAGGAAACTTGAATAAAGTTATTCTGCTGCGAGAAACGCTGACCAAACTGCCCTGCAGTTCCCTGCTGTCCCAGCTAATATCTTCCTCAGCCTGCGTTCTCTAGCCTCCCAGCCATGTGGAAGGGCATCGCACCTTACTAAAGAGCTCCCAGGAGAAGGGCCACAGTGTTCCCACTCCAAAACACCAGCGACTGAAAACAGTCTGCCCATCGATCTGTTATACGGGTTTTTGTGGGTTTTCAGTGGGCTGTGGGGTTTGTGTTGGAACTCACGCGTCTTGATGATAAAAACTCTGTGCTGATATTGGTGAACTGGGGGGACTGGATGGCTGTCCCCAGGGCAGAGGGGGTGTGTGGAGCACAGGATGAAGACAGTGAGAAGATTATTTCATTTCTCCTTTGGGTTGGGGTGGATATGAATTTTATTTATTGCCTCTACACAATGCAGTCCAGTGGGACACAGTCATCACCCATTTCTGGCAAAGCATTATTGGAGGCACCAATGACCCAGGCAAGTGCAAAACCGAGTCTCTGCCCTCAAGTTCTATCAGACGATACAGAAAATACACGGGTAATGACACACACTCGGTAAGCGACAGGTGAGACAAAACCAACCAGCGAAGGGGGAAGAAACTAAGGAGTACATTCTAGTGAGGTTGGCCAGGAGCGGCGTCTCTGAGGAGGTGCTGCTTACACCAAGATCTAAAGGAAGCCTGTGCGAAGAGACTCCAGTACAGGAAACAGGAGGTTCAAAGCCCCAAGATGTGAATGGATTTTGGCAGAAATAGCAAAGGCCTATACCGTCAGGGTGGAGGAAACAAAGGGAGAATAGAAGGAAATGGGGTCAGAGGAAATAGCTGACATCCCCGACGAGTCTGTCGGCCATGAAAACGATGTTGAACACTGGGAAGCTATTGAAAGTTTTTGAGCAAATGAGTGGTATGATCCGATTTAAATTTCAAGATGACATCTTCAAAACTAATGGGTTATTGGAAAAGTCATGACGTAATTTTTTTTTTATGGAATCTGACAGAAGGAGTGGGATGCCACTCCAAGATTAGGCTATAGAAAAGCTGTGGCTTCCATCTCCACCATGCTTACCCTCTCTCTCACACTCGAAGTGAAGGCAGCCGCCATACTGTGAACATACCGTGAGCTGTCCACAAGACGCAGCAGGAATTGACACAGAGCCCAAGCCCGTGAGGCCTGTAATGGCACATGAGAGATCTTGGAAGTGGGTCCTCCTGCCCCAGTCAAATCTTGAGATATCTCCAGTCCAGTCAACAGATGGACAACCTCATAAGACACACGAAGGACCCAGCTGAGCTACTCTACTCTTCCTGGTACATAGAAACTGTAGGAGGGGCCAGCAGGTGACATGGTGGTTAAGACGCTGAACCCCCACATAGGCAAACATAGTTTGAGTCCTAGCCTTGGCAGCCTGAAAATCATGCTGGGTACGTGTGCATGCATGTCCAAAATCCTGAGAGGAGAATGGAGGAGAAGGGATTGCAGTGTGGCCAACTCCCTGGTGGGTGATTTCTCACTTTCCCTCCCTCTGTTGCTGTCTCTCTTCAAAGGAAGGAAGGAAGGAAGGAAGGAAGGAAGGAAGAAAGAAGGAAGGAAGGAAGGAAGGAAGGAAGGAAGGAAGGAAGGAAGGAAGGAAAAGAAAGAAAGAAAGAAAGAAAGAAAGAAAGAAAGAAAGAAAGAAAGAAAGAAAGAAACTGTAAAAATATGTTAGCTGTTTTAAGCCATTATGTTTGGGGATACTTTGTTACACAGCAGTAGATAACTAATACAGGGTAGTAAGAGTAGAAAGGAAAAGACCAGATAAAGGCCAAGGAGTAGTTGGACAATGACGCAGGAGAGAGCAGCAGGGGTGGACGTGCTGAGAAGTGGGCTGAGCAGGAAAGACGAAGGAGATAAAGTGAGCATGTTCTTTGCAACCTGGAGAAGGAAAGCAAAATCCTATAACCCGGGATTCCTCTCAGTGGAGGGTAACCTTCAAGCCCCACAGTGGAACAACCACCTACAGTGACAGCTGGAGAGAACGACTCTAGAGAGATTCTGACCTTGGGGACTAGAAGTCTGAGGCAAACACCTGGCCTGAGCCTTATCAGAGATTCCTGTGGCAAGGATTAAGATGCTTGTTCGAGGAGGCCAGGAATGTGAAGTGACAGGATCTGACAACAACCTGATCTGCAGAGGTAAAGATAATGACAAGTCAAGAACACCTTTGCTTGGTTGAAGGAATCTGAAAAACTCACCTGAATAAATATGTCACTCTGAATGGCTAAGATTAAAAAGTATTAAAAGGCCATATTCTTACAGCTCCTCTCACCAGAATAATTGTAAGGACAGGAACTCATCCACACCACACTGACCCAGAACAACGGCAAGCAGACACTGGGCCTGGTGGCAGTGTAGTCTAATGGTTAAGACCATGGATTTTTGATTCAGGAAGGTCAGGATGGGAATTCTAGCTCCTCTACTGCTGTGAACTCAGTAAGCTCATTTAAACTCTAACCTTTCCTCTTCTTATTCTTCTTGTTGCCAGAGGTTACATGCATGTCATAGACAGAGGGAGAAAACACCCCCAATGAAGAGTGGTTACCCTGCTCTCCTTTATTTCCATCCCATCAGGATTTGGGGCACACACACACACACATGCCCCTGGTATATTTTTCAAGCCATCAGGGCTTGGCATCAAACAGCAGTTGGCCTGTGGGATCCAGCCCTCCAAGCCTCAGTTTCCTGACTGCAAAATAAAGATAACAAAGTACTTATTCTTACTGCCTCTAGCACAACTCTGAGCAGTTAGGAAAATGGCCTACGTGTTTTCCTTAGCACAGTGCCTGGCATAGAGAGTTCTCAACAGAGAGAACTTGAGCTGCCACTGGCCACTGTTGTCTGACTTCCTGGGGAAGCACAATGTGTGATGGAAGGGGGTGGCAGTGCCCTTCATCTCAAAGTAAGTGGCACTTCCATGTCCGGGATTACTAACAGTAAGGCACACGTGTCACTGTCCAACTATACTGGGAAAAGCTGCGATCAAAAGTCCACTTTTCTCTACCCGTGAGCACAGCTGTTGATTCCCTTGGCCTTTTTTCCATCCTTGATAACGGAGCCTTTAACTACTTGGAGATAACTCCTGCTGCTGCGCTGAAGGAGGCCGGGCAGAGACAGGGCCAATTCATTGGAGAAACAATACCCTACAGAGCAACGCTCCTACAACACTCCATGGACAATGTCATCTGCTTCACTGGCAGCTACTGTCACTCTGTGACCGACTGATATACAGAGACAACCCACAGAATAAGCAGGTCAAGAGGTTGGTGGGGCCTTGGAGAATCGATGCCCACCAAGGTGCCCACAAGGTGCAGGCCAAGTCCAGGGTCTGTCAGGCCACACCTGTGAGACACTCTGTTTGGACAGTGCACCCCCATGTGGGCATTGGGGGCCTTGTCGCTAAGAGCTAGAGTATAGGGGCCAGCAGGTGGTGTGGTGGATAAGGGTGCTGGATTCCCACACGGCCAACCATGGTTCAAGTCCCGGACCTGGTGGCTTGCTTTCTCACTTTCCCTTTCTCTCTCTCTCTCTCTCTCTCTCTCGTCAAATAAAGAAAAAAATAATAATAATAACAAATGGAAATAAATAAATAAATAATTCTTAAAAAAATAAAAAAGAGCTAGAGTGTAACATCCAAGGACATGACTTGCTCAGCAGGACATAGTTTCAGAGACAAGAGTCATCACAAAGGAAAGCCACCAGCACAACTCTGCTGGAAGGGGTGGGCACTTTTGTGGGCCATAATACCACCAGCAGATTGTATTGCAAATGGGAATCAGGGAAGTTTAGTCAGCTCCTTCACCTCCTATCTTACCATGTTTGAAGGCCACAGGGTAAACAACTTTAGTTGTACTGTGTTTGTGCACTTATTATGTAATGATGGCTTTGCTGTTTTATGCGATTGAATGTAATACACATGTGCACGTGCGACAGTCAGGTTTTGGCAATGAGCCACTATTGTCTGCAGCTCTGTAAGAGAATGG
Organism: Tupaia tana; assembly: GCA_026018925.1. NCBI lineage: Eukaryota > Metazoa > Chordata > Mammalia > Scandentia > Tupaiidae > Tupaia > Tupaia tana. The sequence goes on along the minus strand of JAKSZU010000017.1, from coordinate 9,284,258 downwards.
GAGCATCTGCTCTGCACTGCTCTGTCCTGCTGGCTAGCCCCGCTCTGCTCTGCTTGGCCTTGGTTCAGCCTGGTTAGCCCTGATGGCCTTGGTTTGACTTGGCCTCGGCTCCGCTTGTCTCAGCTCCTCACGCTGAGAGCTCCAAAAGGGAGGAAGCCTCTCTGTGAGAGTTTTCCACACATGCATTCCTAGCTCCAAGAAGGAGGAAGCACTTGTGAGTGTTGCTATGAGTTTTGCGAGCCTACTAAGAGCACTGCGAGCTTACCTTGAACTCAGCCAATGAACTCAGCTTACCTTCAACTCAACAACATGACATCAGTGCTCTGCATCTCTTTCTGACTCCCTATATCTCTGTTTGACTCACCCTTTGGAGGAGAAAAGAATCTTGCAAAATCTCACTGACAGTATCATCAACACAAAGAATATTATTATCCACAAGCCAAATAAATATATAAGTATATTATAAAGACATATCACATGTTATCATTAAAACAGAATACTAATGTCTATAGCAGAAAAGAACCACTGGGGGAAAAAAGGCAAAATGATTGCTTTATGTATACATCCAAACTGTAAGTCTACTGTTTAGTTAAACATCCACCTGAATTTAAGAAGATGTCGTCAGCCTGGCTTCCTGTTCTAAAATGAAAGACTTCAGAAATTTAAATGTCTTATATATCTGAATGTGTTCCATGTAGCCCTATAATTAAGTCACGACCTCCTGTTAACACCCACAAACAATTATATTTGGAAATAGAAGTATCAAAAGTTACACAATTTGCAAATTTTCTTAATATTCCTCCCCACTGTGGATCTTTGCCAGCATTCTGTCATTTCTAATCTATAGCGTCAGTTTGATAGTTAAACCAAACAAGAGCTAATGATTGTGCCAGGAGAAAATAATCAGCACATCCATTCATTAGCATCCTGCTCACACATTCACTGTCAATTATAAATATTTGCTTGGGCTAAACTCTGTCACCATCATTGAAGCCATTACTGCCGTAACTAAGTGATATATTTGAAGAGTCAAGCTGCTGGCATTTTGCAGCTGGGGCTCAAGAATAATCAAAATGTTCATAAACTAACACTTAGGTCCCAGCAGAGTGTCTTACTCAAGATAACAAATGACTACTCTAGACAACGGAACTGCAAGTTAAACTCTGATTCATGAATTTCATAATGATGTTTCTGGGCTATATCCATTAGCTTTTGTCAAAAGCCTCTTCAATTGCTACTGGGGAAAATCTTTTGGGGACATTTAAGTTCCCAGCTGGACTTGTACACTGGCAGATGTTGCTGGATTCTGGGGGGAGCCCCAGACTCTACTAAATGGAGTGGAAACTGTTGGAACCCCATCCTGATTCCCTTTACAGGCAGGTGCACCTGGACCTCAGCTGCTGTGAGTAACGGCTGCTAACAACTCACAGCTGACCCTTTCTCCAGAGCCCTGGCTGGGCCAAATTGAAGTCATCTTGACCAGGAAGCCAGGACCTCTCCCTCATCTCTCCTGAACTTAGCCAATGACTTACTGATTTGGAGTACAAAGGGCAGGCTCCCTTCCCTCAAAGGAGGGGTCAGCTCTGTGGTGTAGTTCATAGCTTCCTCATAGAACCAGGTGGGAGCTGGTCTCTCCTGAAAAGACTACATTCTTGGTTATTCTTTTCCCCCCTAAATTCCCCTGGTGCTCTCACCTTCTCCTGCAAAAGCCCAGTTGGGGAATCACTTGAAAAAGAATCTCCATCTCAGGTCACCTGGCACTAGGAACATCCCTTTGCCCAGAACGGGCCTTGCTCCTGCTTGGGCCCACCTTGAACCTTATGTTCCACCAGTTGAACTGGCTGCTACTTCCCAAATACTTGAGGCAAATGGCCCTTTCTCCTCTGGTTGTCTAGATGTTTTTCCCACAGACTGTGAGATACACAGGCTAAGGACTGTGCCTCATTCATCTCTACTGCCTGGCAGAATTTTGGAAGAATTCTTCCTCTCAGCCCTGACCAACAAAGTTCTTCTCAATCTTTCCTAGAAATCCATTAGGAATAGACCAAAACTCTATAGAAAAATAGGCCTAGGATAAGAACAAATATAGCTCACTGAAATTGAAATAGAGACATGAAAACATAAGACAGCCTTACTCATGAATTAAATGTGAATTAAAACTACCCTGAGATACCATTTTTCAACCATCAGATTGGGAAAAATCCAAAATGTATTTTTTTTATTTTAGCCATATATCCAGCCCAGTTGATAGTGGGTTCTTTTTCTCTTGGTTACAAATGAATTATTCGTCTAAGAAATGTCTGTGGGAGTCCATTGTTGGGAAATGAATCTGATAAAGCTCTAAAAGCCCTTCAGAGCTCTGGGTGAAAGGAGAGCGCAGACCTTAATCATTAGCCGGAACATCCACCTCCTCAGGAATGTTCTGTGTTATATTTGTTCCTTCTCTAGGTTAAAAAAAATGTGCTGCTTTCCTTCACTCCTCAGTTTGTCCTACCCAGGAAGAGTCCCTATTGTCACTTTGATCTATTTCTCACTTTCACCTGAAATCTTTCTCTTCACAAGACCACAAAATCTTTCTCTTTATTGCTAGCATAAAGACCATACCATCCATTTGCACCTTCTTCCTGCCCATTTAACTGCAGGGTAGGATTAAACGGAGTGGGCACTGTCCTCTGACATACTGTGCCTGCTGGTTAAGGTATAGACGTGGCCATTTCCTCTGCAGATCTATGTACTTGATGGCATTATTGTTCCCCAGAATTCTTCCTGTCTCTTTAGAAGGATTATATTTTTTTCACCTCAGTGGTGTCAAGTTTGGTCTTATAATTGGCCAGTCAAGTGTGAGCAGAAGTGTCATTGGCCACTTCCAATCAGAAGCATCAAGACCTATTATGTGATTCCACCATCACGACCAAAACCAGCATACCCCAGGAATGGTTTGTTCCTTCAGCGAGAGCCCTGGAATAAAGACAGTGTAAAGCAGAGAGATGAAGGACATAAATGTGAGAAATACACCTTTATTTATTTCAAAGTCTTTTTTTCCATAAGCAAGAGAGACAGAGAGAGAAAATCAAACAACCATGACAAGCACCCATCTTATCATGCCACAGTCCTGTTCCCCCAACTCCCAACCCATCAGGATCATGGGTACACACATCCCCGTCATGTTCGAAAGGTCTCTGAACATAAGCCCAGAACCTTGTTGTGTGGATCAGCCCATAGAGCACCGTATTACCACTGCATCATCATCCAGCCCCCTGCACAAGTCCCTGAAATTCGGGAGCTACTTGTTACTGCTATATAGCCTCAACCACTGTCTGCTACAATCTATAAGTTCCAGTGCATCTTATTTTCCTTTGTATCCCAAACATCACCTTGTACAATCCTTTGCCCATAGTATACATTTTATAAAAATTGGTGGAGGGGCCAGCAGATGGCATAGCAGTTATGTTGCTGGATTCCCACAAAGCCAACTGCAATTTGAGTCCGGATCCAGCAACCTGAAACTCACACTGAGTGTGTGTGCATTCATGCCCAGGATCCTTAGAGGAGAATGGAAGAGAAAGGATTGCAGTGTGGCCATCCCTCCTGGGGGGGGGGGGGGGGTGATTACTCACTTTCTCTCTCACTGTCTCTGTCTGTCCCTCTCTCTGCCAAGCACATGCACCCTAAGGCCAAAAAAAAAAAAAAAAATACTCTCAAAAATAAAAAAATGGGTGGACTAGAATTTTCTCTTCCTCTTTCATGTCCCTTTCCTTTCTGAAAAATTCAGTTCAAAAGCTATAGTGAGGAGCCAAGGAAGGCTGGTGTTTTGAGAAGGACTGGAGAGAAGCTGTATTTGCCCAGAGCAGGACACCAGTGCCTGGCTGGGGGAGGCGACTTGATCAAACAGCAAATATACTATGGGCAGTGGGAGCCAAGTTGCCCACTGTTAGAGAAAAGAATTTCAAATATGGAAAAGGAGAAAATTATACGGACCTGGTTATTGGGTCGGTACTGGAGAAGCTGATGTGATGGTGACCTGAACCATCGATAACGGCGATAACCAGGCATTAAACACCTCTTCTGTACCACATGCTATTCCAGGTGCCAGGGAGACAGGATAATGAAATATGACCTCACAAGGAACCTTACCGTTTCCCTCTTAAGAAGGAAGACAAGTGCAATATGACACATCTGCTGCTTAAAGAGAAACTAAGGCACCAACTGGACAGCCCCACTGCCATGATCTCGATCGACAATTACTAGACACCTGGTTTAAGCAGGGCTGGTACAGGTCATGTCCCTGCAGAAGGTAATGCAAGAAAAGACAAAAAACATTCTCCTTCTACAAAGAGTAGGAGTCCCAGGAAAAGCACAGAAATCATTTCTACTAAAATAAAACAACTAGTGGAAGCTGGGTTGATTTTGACCACTAATTTAGAAGACTGCAAGCTTATTGGAATTACTCAAATCAAAACTGGCTGTTAATACAACTGGAAACATTGGCTCTACTGTGTGTGCCCTATTTTTTTTTTTTTTTTTTTTGGAGAGGTTTTTCGCTATAGGGCGCGTGCGCTTGCCGGACAGACAGAGAGAGACAGAGAGACAGAAAGCGAGAAATCATCCCCCAGGGGGGATGGTCACGCCGTGTGTGCCCTATTTTTGTAGCTGCATAGAATAGCCTCTATTTCCATGAAATGAGGTAGAGGAGGCAGATTTGCGCAGCAATGACCTGCAACTAGCTCTGCTTTTTATTATTTGTCAAGGACAAGAACCAATGTATCAGAGAGACTATTTCTCTTAATGTGGGAGAAAGAGGAGGCTACCTGCATTTCCAATCTCAATGAACAAGTATGATTAGAAAAGAGCAGAATACATAACACACCGTGTAAGAAAGTGACTGAGAAGATGCACCTGGTGTCGGCCTGAAGCTCCTCTCACAGCACAGGACGAGACTGAACTCTGTTGGACCCACATTCACGGTTACTGGAGGAGAGAGCCCCACCTAAGGCAATAGTCTTCCTTGGGAAAAGGGAATAGTATGAGGTCCAGGCCAAAGGAGGCTTGCAGAGGGGGGTAATGGTGGTGAAGATGTCTGTCCTTCCTGTTGCTGATCATAGAAAATGCCTGAGTCTAGGTAATTTAAGAAAATAGAGGTTTCTCAGCTCACAGTTTGGAAGTCCAAGGTCCACGGGCCACATCTGATGAGGGTCTTCCGGCTTCTTCACAGAGCACGTGTGTCTGTGTCCGTGTGTCTCTGTTCTGGGTTTCTTCCCTCTCCTTGTAAACCCACCAGAAGTCAGTCCTGAGGGCCCTGCACTGGTGATCTTAATCCTAATCCCCTTCCAAAGGACCTACCTTGCAATGACACAGTTGGATTAAATTTTCACCATCTTAATTCCATCACAACTAAATCTCAATACACAATTTTGAGGGGACATTCAAACCCTAGCAAAGTCTGACCAGCGCTCAGTGGGGCAGAAACTCCTGACATGGCTGTAACTGTGTTTCAGAGTATGAGAAGACCCAGTCATTCCTGACTTGGAAATGAGGTCACTGCCTGTTAACTAGCCCCGGCTGGTAGTCTCTGTGGAAAACATAAGCTGCCTGCTTTCTCAGAACAAGCAGGGGAGGAGGCAGGGCCCAGCAGTCTGTGGGAAGCGGAGGTCAGACGGGCCTGCTTCTACAGCCTGCACTAGAGCCATCTTCTGCCCTTGGTATAGCAGTCTCTGGGCTGCTTCCCACCTGGTCTCTGTGAGGAGGCAAAGTGGGGAACAGATCGGAAAAAGGTTTTTTTATTCCTTGTTTCACTAAGGAAGTGCCAGATGGTAACCAAAATCTTGCTCAGCCAAGAATCCTGAGTGAGACGCTTGCCAAATTCCAAACAGGCAACAAAAGTTACCACTGAGTAGAAATATAAGTGACTACACATGTCCAAAGTGATGCTCTAACCACCCGAGATTTAGGCCTGTTGAGGACCCATTTGTCCTTCACTAAGAAGAGCACCCTGCTTTTCCTCTGGGACATCATCACTTCCTCATTCTTCATCCATGTGGTTCAGGTGAGGCCACCTCCAGCCCACAAAGTTTAAGAACAGGCATGTGACTCAAACATGACCAATGAGAGCAGAATGATTAGGGCACATGACCGAAGATACACCAGTGAGGGTCACAGGACTTGTGCTGAGCTGAAACCGTCAGGTGGGAGCTTCCAAGAAACATCAGGCCTGAGTGGAGAAAGCCCATCTGCAATGGAAAGAATGAGGTCAACTGCAAAGGAAAGGGTAGCTGGGAAATAGAGTCTTTTTATATTATTATTGGAGAGGTTTTTGCTATAGGGCGTGTGCTTGATGGCTTAATGCAAGGAGGAAGAGTAGAAACCAATTAGACAAGCCCTGAGATTCCAGGTTAAGGAATTTGAACTCTGTATCTTGCACTGAGGAGCAAGAAACTGAGCTTAAGGGACCAGATCAGGTTTGCACTGTGCTAATGAGGCATCTTGACAGTTATTTCGACCCTAGGGAACTGTTCATAATTAAACCTTGAAAGAGGTAAGAGCTAGAACACTTGTGGATGTGTGCACAAGGGCTAACCACACGGCAGCATTCAGGACCATGGATAACCTGTACTGAAGCCAAGAGGCTCCCAGATCAAGCTGTGTGAGCTGTTTCGATGATGAAGGATCAAGTCAAGTGGCCGTCTGATTTTCTTTCTCGTGTGTTTCTTTTTTCTTCCTTCTGGATCTCTTCTCATCCCTGCATTTTCTCCTCCCATGCCATGACTCTGTCTTTCACTCTGCTGACCCTCTCTTTGACTGTCTCTTTCTCTCATAAATACTGAGACCTCACTGTCTCCCAACCCCTTCTCTCTCTTTTTTGCTAATTTCTCAAAATGTTGATATTTTGTATCCTCTGTGTTCTGTGTGTGTGTGTGTGTGTGTGTGTGTGTAGAAAGGCAGGAACAGGTGCTAGTTCTATGTGAGTCTGGCTGGTTGGAGGCAATAGAAGCTACAAATGTTCCTTGAGTATTGGTCCCCTCCCCTTTCCAAGATAAAGCAGAGATGACTTGGGTGAACAAGGATAAATGTGCAAAGAGTTACTGAAGTATTTGGAAACAGAAAAGAGAAACTTCATTGGTCTGTATTATTAGTTTGAGACAGTCGTTCCCTGTGAATGGGGGTTACCTATTTAATATTTCCTATAGCAAAATCAATTTTTTTGATTTTTAGGTTTTGCTATAGAGCACATGCACTCACTGGAGAGAAACAGAGAGGAAGGACGGCCACACTGCAATCCCTTCTCCTTCATTCTTCTCTCAGGATTTTGGGCACACACACACATGTTCAGTGTGATCTCAAGCTGCCGGGTCCAGGACTTGAGCCGTGATTGATCATGTAGGAGTCCAATGCCACAGTGCTGGACCCACAGGGGAGTCCCGGGTCCCCCTGAGTGTGCCAGATGCACTCATGCACACCCGTGAACCAGGCTGGCTGGGGCTGGGGGGTGGATCGCAGCATTGGGGGGCCTGTTGGGGATGTCTCTCTCTCTCTCTCTCTCTCAATAAACAGATAAACTTGGGACCAGCAGTTAGCGTAACGGCTATGTCGCTGGACTCCCATGTAGTTGACCGCATTTAGAGTCCTGGACCCGTTGGCTTAAACTCACGCCGGGCACATGTGCATGCGTGCCCAAGATCCCGAGAGAAGAATGGAGGAGAAGGGATTGCAGCGTGGCCATCCCCCCTGGGGGGTGATTTCTCGCTTTCTGTCTGTCTCTCTCTCTTTCTGGCGAGTGCACGCACCCTATAGCAAAAAACCTCTCCAAAAAAAGAAAATAAATAAAAAATAAACAGATAAACTTAAATTTTTTTTTAAATAGACAAAAATGACAAACCAAATAATGTATTATATGTGCTTGCTCGCTTTGGAAAAGAAAAATATTCATGTTTTTCTAAAACAATCACACAAACTTGGATGTCAGAACATTGCACGGGTGTGCCACTCTGCCATCCTGTGTCCTCCCTCAAGGTCTTCAGCAACCAAGGCCCTCACAGGTAAGAGTGCCGTAGGTGGGGCCAGCAGGTGGCATGGTGGTTAAGACACTAGAATTCCCACTTGGGCTACTGTAGTTTGAGTCCTGGACATGGCAGCTTGCCTTTTAACTTTCGCTCTCTTTCTCTGGAAAAACTCATGTGAAATAAATTAATTAATTAAATACTTCTTTTTTTTTAAAAAAAAAGAGTGCCCTGGGTTCCTTGAACAATGCATCAGGTTTAATATGCACCCCTGCCCTGTCGAACATGATTGGCATTGCAATATTTTTCCTTAACTTGGAAGTATACTATTTAGAAAAAAGAGAAGCCTTAGAAAAGACCAAAGCTGTAACAGCAAGATCAGAATACCACTGGGCCACACGGAACGGCGGACTGAGCACTCTCTGTAACACACCTACAAGCAAGGGAGTCAACCTCTCAAACGTTATAACTGCAGTTTTAAAATACTACGAAAATTAAAAATACCTTGTATCTCCAAGCACACTTACATAAGATGTTAACGTTTCTCTTCTTTTTTATTTTTATTTTTTTTTGGAGAGGTTTTTGCTATAGGGCACATGCGCTCGCCAGAGAGAGACAGAGAGACAGAAAGCAAGAAATCACCCCCCAGGGGGGATGGCCGCAATCCCTTCTCCTCCATTCTCCTCTCGGGATCCTGGGCAGGCACACACACGCGCCCGATGTGAGTTTAAGCCACCGGGTCTGGGACTCTAACCGCAGTAGACTACATGAGAGTCCAGCAACATAGCCATTACGCCAACAGATGGTTCCACTTTTTTTAAATAAATTTGCTATAGGACACGTGTTCACCAGGGAGGCAGAGAGAGTGGGAAAGTGAGAAATCACTCCCCTGGGGGGATGGCCATGCCACAATCCCTTTGCAATCCATCCTCCTCTTGGAATTTGGAACATTCCCCTGGCATGATTTTCAAGTGGCCGGGTCCTGGTTCAAACCTTGAAGTTGACCATGTGTGATGCAGCTGCCTTAACCTCCATGCCACCTGTTGATCCCTCCCTGCAACTTTTTTCTTGAAAGAATTATTTATTTATTTTAATCAATTTTAATTTGCTATAGGGCACATGTGCTCATCAGAAAGAATGAGAAAATGGGACCAGCAGATAGCATAATGGCTATGTTGCTGGACTTCCATGTAGTCGAATGTAGTTAGAGTTCTCAGATCTGGTGGCTTAAACTCAAGCTGGGCATGTGTGTGTGCATGCCCAAGATCCCGAGAGGAGAATGGAGGAGAAGGGATTGCGGTGTGGTCATCCCCCCGGGGGTGATTTCTCGCTTTCTGTCTCTCTGTCTCTGTCTGTCTTTCTGGTGAGTGCATGCACCCTATAGCAAGGAAAAAAAAAAAAAAAACTCTCCAAAAAAAAATAATAAGAGTGAGAAATCAAGCCATCAGGTCCTGGACTTGATCCGCAGTCAGCCAAGTAGGAGTCAGTGCCTCAACTACCACGCCACCTGCTGGCCCTATCCCTGCAACCTTTAGACAGAGCATTCCTGGGAGGACGATCTCTTACCTCAGAAATCTGTCCTTTTATTCCCTGAAATAATCGGTTCAGCATACAGGCGGAGATAGCTGACCAGGGAAGCAGTCACGCATTAAGTCAGCAGTGTCCACGTAGCTGGGTGTTGTACTCCAGAGCTTGGTCCCAGAGCTCACCAGCGCAGTTTAAATCTTGGCTGTAGCTGTGGATCTTACACCAATCAGTGACTCTCTGGATCTCAGTTTTCTCAGATGTCTTACCCAGCTGCTGATTCAAATTTTTTTTTCCCATATTTTAAAATAACAGGATTATTGAGATATAACACACAGACTACACAATTTACCTGTTAAAAGCTGGGGCCAGCAGGTGGCGTGGTGGTTAGGGCTAGTCACATGGCTGACTACAGTTCGAGTCCTGGACTTGGAGGCTTGCTTTCTCACTTTCCCTCTCTCTCTCTTTTTCTCTCTCTGTTTCTCTCTGGTGAGTGCACATGCCCTACAGGAAATTAAGAAATAATACTACTAAATAAAATTAAATCAATAATTTTTTAAAAAGTGTACTGTTAACTGTTGTCTCAAAGAGTTGTGGAACTGTCATCATAATCCATTTTAGAACGTGTCATTAACCCTGTACCAGTTGGCCGGACGTTTCCCCCACCCTCGGTCTCCTCGCCCATGACCCCCAATCTAAATGTCTCTGCAGACTCCGCCGGTTCTGGACACTGCGCGTAAACGGGATCGCACAGCGTGTGGTCTTTCGTCAGCAGGAATCCTCCAGGTCCTGCCACAGTGCACCTGCCAAGACGCTGGGACTCAGCGCTGAGTCCTGATGCTCCAGTGATGGCGATGCCACGTCCTATTTATCCAATTACCTGTGGACGAATCTTTCAAGATTTTTTTAAAGCGGCTTTTATCACTTGCAGTGACATTTATGTAGGTGGATTGCTCCCTCGGCCCCAGTCGCCTTATCTATAGCCAGGTCTTCTAAACAGCCAGTTCACAAATGAAATTCTTCAGTAAAATAGGCAGCCACCACCCAGCACATGTTCTTGAGTTGTCATCACTGGCGTTTTCTCTGTAAATCAAGCAGCTGCGAGATCCTGCTGTTCTTCCCATCGTTGCCTCATGGACGGCCATTTCTCCACGGTCTCTACCCACAACTGCAGCACTTCAGATCCCTGATTTCAAGGGTTCTCTTCCTGCACCCCCCTAGGGTGCTTCCGGTTCACTCCCTCAACTACGATCACTCTAGCCATTATTTGCACTCTCCAGAATATCCAGTTCATCCATCCTACAACCTCTCCACTGCCCAGCAACCCCCTCTCATTTCTTTCCTTCCCCAGCTAAGACGCCATGGCCCACCATGACCACCATTGTCACCGCCATCACCATTCTCCTGCAGAAAACCTCGCCTCCTAGCCCCTCTGCCTCCTGTTGCCTTTGCTCAACAAAGTTACAGCCCTGGTCTAAGGCTCTCCCTCCTCTGTGCGCAGAGTTGTGCAGCTGAATGTGACTGGATAAAACCACCCAACGTGCCAACTGGCATTACTTTACATTCACGGTTCTGCATGGCAAGAGGCCCCCCAGTGTGCACGAGGAGTCCTCCTTCCTCTGCGTGCTTACTGTTTCCTCTGCAGCCGCGTCACACCTTCTCCCTCCTCTCACATTTCCAGCCTCTTGCCCTTTCTCACTCTCACTGATGAATTTGCTTTTTATTTCACTGAGAAAACAGCTGCAATCAGAAAATAACTTCTGCAGCATCCCTCCCCCAGATCCGCCGGCTTACCTTCCTCTGTGCATCGGCGCTACATCCCTCCCGTTACAAGGGTGAGCCGGTGTCATCGTGTGAGGGAACACGACACAACACCAGCTCTGAAAGGAGATCAAGAGAAGGGTGTCGGTTTAGACTTGAACTAGTGGAAAGAACATAGAAAACTAACTCCAGGGCCAAAATTTCCACTTGGTGGCTGGATCCCAACCCTTCTTGCATCCTGCAGAACATTGCAGAGCCAAGGGAAAGTAATTATAATTTCCACCGAGCTCAGCTATGAATAGGATTCACGTAGTCATTGGCTTCACCACTGATGAAAGGAATGGAATTTTGCTTCATTTTATATAGTTAGAAACTTTTTTCTAAAACCCAGGTTACCTATCCAGAAAGTATGGCCCCACCGACTGTGTGTTTTGCCCTTTGGCATGAAATGTACCCCTTGCCATCAGGAGATCGTCGATGGGGTTTAAGACAGGAGGCAGCCGTGGTCGTGAAGCAGACGGGCTCTGGAAGGGGCTGCAGTTTGGACAGTAAAGCACCTTCCCAGCACCTGGGCGCATCCGGCGCTCTAGGTAAAGAGCTCATTTTGGGGACCAGCAGATGGTGTAGTGGTTACGTCACTGGACTCCCACATGGCCAACCGTGGTTCAAGTCTCAGACCCGGTGGCTTGAAATTTACACCAGGTGCTTTTCTTGTTAGGCACAAGCCGTGCGAGGCGAGGGTCGTGGACGCTGGTTTTTCATTCTCAATGTGAAGACAGCTGTACTGCCAAGGTGGTCAGTGTACCTAAAACTCGAAGGACTTTCTGTAAGAAACGTGGCAAGCATCAGCCTACCAAGTGACCCAGGATGCCCAGGGAAAGAGGCGCTACGACCGGAAGCAGAGTGGCTGTGGTGGGCAGACAAGGGCGATTTTCCAGAAGGAGGCTAAAACCACAAAGAAGATTGTCCTAAGACTTGAGTGTGTTGAACCGAACTGCAGATCCAAGAGGATGCTGGCCACTAAAAGATGCAAACATTTTGAACTAGGGAGAGATAAGAAGAGAAAGGGCCAGGTGATCCAGTTTTAAACGTTGAAATTGCTTTATTCTTTTTATTTTGAGCAGAAAATGTTGAAGATCCAGGGAATTTACCTGTAGAAAAATAGTGATAATCTTAATCAAAAAAAAAAAAAAGAAAGAAAGAAAGAAAGAAAGAAAGAAAGAAAGAAAGAAAGAAAGAAAGAAAGAAAGAAATTAATTTACACCGGGTGTGTGCATGCACGCCCAAAATCCCAAGAGGAGAATGGAGGAAAAAGAATTGCGGCATGACCATCCCCTCTGAGAGGTGATTTCTTGCTTTCTGTCTCTCTGTCTCTCTCTCCAGTGAGCACATGCACTTTATAGCAAAAACCTCTCGTAAAGAAAAAAAAGAGCAGATTTTCTTCAACATTTATAATGTTAAATAATGTTAAAGAGTATCTTCCTGGGCTGGCCCCATAGCCTAGTGGCTCAGGGAGCTGGTTCCCACATGGCTGAGCAAGTTTGAATCTTGATTGCAAAAGCATAAAAAAACACAGTGTGTGTGTGTGTGTGTGTGTGTGTGTGTGTGTGTACGTACGCGTGTGTGTGCGCGTACCCAAATAATCCCTTCAGGATGGGGAAATGGAGGAAGGATTAAGGCATGGCCACACCCTATTGGGGATATTTTCTCCCTCTCCTTCTCTGTCTCTAGCAAGTGCATGTACCCTCTAGAAACTTCTTTTTAAAGGCGTGTCTTCTCCATGCTCTGAAGGGCATGTCTCCCTCGGGGGCTGGAGTTGCGGTACAGTGGTATGTGCCCACCCCCCGTGCCTCTGCGCACTGACCTCTTCTTTGTCTCTTGGATACTGATCAAATGGAGAGACCCAGACGCAGGTCAAGAGCTCGCGCTATGACACAGCCATTCGGGGCCAGAGGTCAACACTGACTACTCCTGTGTGTCAGAACTTATGTCTTCGTCCCATTTAGGTTTTGTTCATTGTTATGTCCTCTCCACTCATGTCCCCACATTTCTGGTAGACTCCAAAGTATCAAACCAGGCATATTTTAAAAACAGTCTATAAATAGGTCAGGAGAGGCAGCCAAGGAAAATGTCACCAACTCACAGTGACACTGAATGTTTCAGGCATAATTGACTCAAAGTGCTCCCTTGCTGGGCATCAAAGACTGAGGCAATGGTGAACGACACTGAGCATGCCCAGTTAGGACAACCATCCCCCAAGCCCCACCCCCACCCATCCTACTCTGGTCCCCCGACTTCCTCCCACGGAGAAATCAGCGTCTCCCTGAGCTGCCTTGCTGTAATTTTGCTTTTCTGTAATTCAAGCACTCAACACATGAGCGTGTTGAGTAATTTTGCTTCCAAGTTTCCTGGCATGGAAAAAGACTTCCAGTAATAAATTGTGTATCAGTGAGGGAAAAAAAGAAGAAAAAGGATGGTAAGAGAAAGAGAAATTGTAAAAGAAATAGCAATCTCTATTAAAAAGCAATACCACGGGCCAGCAGGTGGTGTGGTAGTTAAGGGCGTTGGATTCCCACATAGTTGATCACGGTTTGAATCCCAGACCTGGCAACTTGCTTTCTTGCTTTTCCCTTTCCCTCTCTCTCTCTCTCTCTCTCTCTCTCTCTCTCTCTGTGTGTGTGTGTGTGTGTGTGTTTGGTCAAATTAAAATAATAATACTAACTATAACAACAAATGGAATTAGATAAATAAATAATTCTTTAAAAACACAAGAAAAACAACAACTTGGGCCAGCAGGGGGCAGAGATGAAGGCACTGAATTCCCAATGGCCAACTTTGCAGTTTGCATCCTGGACTCAGAGGTTTGAAAAACATGACGAGTGCATACGTGTGCATGGGTGCCCAAAACCTGAGAGGAGAATGGAGGAGAAGGGATTGCTGTGTGGCCATCCCCCCTGGGAGATGATATCTCACATTTCCTCTCTCTGTCTCTGGTGAGTGCAAGGGCCCTATGGCAAAAATTTGAAAAAATAAAAAATAGACAAGCAATATGAACCAACCAATAAAACCCAACTCTTCTCCTAAACCTTGCAGTTTAGCAGAAGCTTCAGGAGAACGACTGCCTGCTCCGCCCACTGCCTGGGGTGTCACTTTTGCATGTGCACACACACACACACACACACACACACACACACATCGTGACCTCGGCCTTCCAGGAGGGAGGCCCTTCCAGCTGGGCTGAAACAGTGGCTAGTTCTTGGACCAAAGGAGTTTTGTGGTGAAGTTTTCTCTAATCTATGTGAAACCAATGAAAAGAACAATGCAGTTGACCTTTTGTGAAACTAAAATTGAAATAACTCTTGTTTATTCTGATGTTGTATCTTTCCTAAATTTGTGGCATTAAAATCTTTTCACTAAAATGTATGGAGGGGACTAGCAGGTGGCGTGGTGGTTAGGGTGCTGGACACTCCCACATCGCTGACCATGGTTCGAGTCCTGGACCTGGTGGCTTGCTTTCTCACTTTCTCTCTCTCTGTTTCTCTCTGGTCAAATTAAAATAAATGAATGAATAAATAAAACTAAATAAACAATTGTTTTTTAAATGTATGAAGATAGAAAATGCTAATTAGCTTTTTTCCTAGCTGTCTTTTTTTTTTTTTTTTTTTTTTTTGAGAGGTTTTTGCTATAGAGCGCGTGCGCTCGCCAGACAGACAGAGAGAGACAGAGAGATAGAAAGCAGGAAATCACCCCCCAGGGGGGATGGCCACGCCGCAATCCCTTCTCCTCCATTCTCCTCTCGGGATCTTGGGCACGCACGCACACGCGCCCGGCGTGAGTTTAAGCCGCTGGGTCCGGGACTCGAACCACGGTCGACTACGTGGGAGTCCAGCGACATAGCCATTACGCTAACTGCTGGTCCCCTTAGCTGTCTTTAAACATGCCCTATTTGGCAAAATAAAATAGTTGGAACCCACACACACACACTCCTTCCAGTATTGGAAATATATATATATATATTTTTTTTTTTGAGAGGTTTTTGCTATAGGGCACGTGCGCTTGCCAGACAGAGAGAAAGAGAGATAGAAAGCAAGAAATCACCCCCCCCCCCCCAGGGGGGGATGGCCATGCCGCAATCCCTTCTCCTCCATTCTCCTCTCAGGATCTTGGGCATGCACACACATGCACCCAGCGGGAGTTTAAGCCACCCGGTCTGGGACTCGAACCGTGGTCGACTACGTGGGAGTCCAGTGACAGCCATTATGCTAACTGCTGGTCCCGGAAATATATATCTTACTAACCCATCAAATACAATTACTTGAGAAACAGTGATCTAAACGCCTGTCAAGGGAACACAGGAAGTTAAACTAATGCAATAAAATGCACCCCAGATAGTTGAATTAACCAAATGAGGATCAGAACTAACAGTGGAATAGCTTAGCAGGTGTAAAAATAATCCTGAAATTATAAATGATATGTAAACATGCCACTTCTCAAACACTTAGGCAGAATTAATGAAAAAGTCTATTTGAGAGCCAGCGAATGGTGTAGCGGTTACGTTGCTGGACTCCCACATGGCTAACCGTGGTGCAATCCCTGGACCCAGCAGCCTGAAACTCATGCCGGGAGCATGTGTGTGTGTGTGTGTGTGTGTGTGTGCGCGCGCCCAGGATCCCAGGAGGAGAACGGAGGGGAAGGGATTGTGTTGTGGCCATCCCCCGGGCGGGGGTGATTTCTCACTTTCCCTCTCACTGTCTTGTCTCCTGGTGAACACTTGTATCTTAAGGCAAAAATCTCTAAAAAAAGAGTCTATTTGTCCTTAAAGACACTTTTTGCTTTTTTCCTCACTTTAATAGTTTTAACGATTATCCTTTATAAAACCAAAATAGGAATGTACTTTTATTTCAACATCTTCAGAAAAGTCAGAGAAAAATATAAATGTAAAGTCTAAAACTTTTCATTCCTATGGTCCAAAAAATTGGTTTACCAAGTGGTAATAATGTCAGTAATGCTATCTCTATCTTTTCCTTCTAAAATATTTTAAAATTCAAGTTTGCGTTACTGAAAATTTTACTAAACCACTTACTTCCATCTCTTGCTTTCTGGGCCATATCACACACAAAAAGTAAGCCCAGAAGTAGACATAAAGGCCTACACAAGAGGCCAGCAGGTGGCGTAGTTGTTAAGGTGCTGGACTCCCACACGGCAGACTATGCTTCCAGTACTTTGTCTCTGTCTCTCTGGCAAGTGTAAGCACCCTATAGCAAAAATCTCTCCAAAAAAAGAAAAGAGAAAAGAAAAGAAAAGAAAAGAAAAGAAGAAAAGAAGAGGAGAGGAGAGGAGAGGAGAGGAGAGGAGAGGAGAGGAGAGGAGAGGAGAGGAGAGGAGAGGAGAGGAGAGGAGAGGAGAGGAGAGGAGAAAGAAGGAAGAAAGGAAGGAAGGAAGGAAGGAAGGAAGGAAGGAAGGAAGGAAGGAAGGAGAGAAAGAGAGAGAGAGAGAGAGAGAGAGAGAAAGAGAGAGAGAGAAAGAAAGAAAGAAAGAAAGAAAGAAAGAAAGAAAGAAAGAAAGAAAGAAAGAAAGAAAGAAAGAAAGAAAGAAATCACTCTGGTGATTTGCATATGCATGCATGGCCCAAATTCTGAGAGGAGAACAAAGGAGAAGAGATTGTAGCATGGTCATCCCCCCAGGAGGTGATTTCTCACTTTAACCCAGCACCACCTGCTGGTCCCCATTATATATTTATGATGCTAATGTTTACACTAACCATTCTAAATTTCATTTTTAACTGCTTGTTAATGATGTAGAAATGCACGATTTACATATCCCTTTTGAATCCAGGACTCCTGCTAAACTGTAAGTGAAGGTTATTGCCTGTATCTGAGTATTGCCCTGTATTATTTCCTGCTCCCAGCACTCCTGTTTGCAGACTTAGCACTCCCTAGTCTAGGACTCCCAGTGCAAAGTTAAATAGAAGTGGACCTCTCTTTCTTTCTCCCATGCTCAATGGGAAAACTTTCACTTCTCCTAGATAAGTATTAAATCTGCTATCAATTTTGATAGATGTTCTCTATCGAAGTAAGAAAGTTCTTGCTCCTTTTAATTTACTTAGAATATTTTTAAAATCATGGGCGTTGAACTTAAATAGTCCTTTTTCTATATTTATTGAAATAATCTTAAGATTTTTTCTCCTTTAATTGACTCATTAGTGAGTTATATTGCTAAATTATCTGATGTTAAACCAACTTTGAAATTTTCACATAAATCCAACTTGGCCCTAATATATTGTCTTTTTTTATGTATTATGGAATTTTTTAAACTATTAAAATATATGTTCATTTTGAAATCCATAAACATTTATTGACATAAAATTATCAGAAGTACCTATTTGCTGTCTTTTCAGTGTTTGTAGGATCTGAAGTCACATCCACCTTTAAATTCCTGATCTTGGCTATTTTGCTTTCTTTCTTGATCAGATTAAACGGATTTTTTTTAAGACAGAAAATGAGCATGAGGGGAGAGAGAACCCCTCCACAGGGTCTTGTCGCATCATGAACTTTCCCCGATCCGACCCTCCAGGCTCTCAGGACCCTGGGCAGGTGCCCAGTGCGTTTCTCAGGCTGCCTGAGAACCCAAACCACAGCTGCCATGTGACTGCCAGCATTGCAGGGTGCTGGCGCTGCCTCTAGGCCACAGAATCTGGCTCAATTTTATTAAACTTTATGAATAGTCAGCTTTTAGGGGCCTGCCAGTGGCGTGGCGGTTAAGGAGTCAAATCCAGCTGTGTGGTTCGAGTCCCAGACCCAGAAGTTTGAGAAACATGCCGGGTGTGTGTGCGTGCGTGCCCAAAATTGTGAGAGGAGAATGGAGGAGAAGGGATTGCAAAGTAGCCATCCCCCTGAGGGGGTGATCTCTCACTTTCCCTCTGTTTTTCCACCTCTTCCAGTAAGCCATGTGCCCTATAGCAAAAACTAAAATAAAGAAATTAAAAATCAATTTTTTGTTTTGTTGAGCTCTTTTGTGTACTTGTTTTTGTTTCATATATTCACTTTGAAACTTCTATTTATTTTTTTTCTAACTTTTTAGGATGGCTGCTCAGCTTGTTCATTTTCAGCCTTTTTCTTTTCTAATAGGAGTTTCCTTCCAAGTAGCATTTTAACTGCCTCTTTCAAGTTTAGCAGCCACCGTGAACTTTTCTACTAAAAACATACCATTTCCTCATTGTATTTATTTGTTCCCTTCTCTGGAAGGCAAGCTGTAGGAGGCAGAGACCTTTGTCCATGTCGCTCACTGGCAGGTCCCTGTCCGTCAGTGCTGGAATACTATGCCGAACGCAGGGTGCTGATCAAATGGCATTGGGTGGACCAGTTCAGAAGCTGATGACTGCTCTGAAAAAACAGAGCTGGGTATGGGTAAGGAAGATGGAGAATGCAACATGAGGTTTCTCCCTTTCTTTAAAAAAGAATATATTTGGGACTAGCAGTTGATGTAATGGCTATGTTGCTGGACTCCCAAGTAGTCGACCACGGTTCAAGTACCGGACCTGGTGGCTTGAACTCACTCCAGGCATGTGTGTGTGCATGCCCAAGATTCTGAAAGGAGAATGGAGAAGAAAGGATTGTGGCGTGGCCACCCTGGGGGGTGTTTCTCACTTTCTGTCTCTCTGTCTCTCTCTTTCTGGTATGTGCATGTACCCTATAGTAAAAACTTCTCAAAAAATTATTTTATTTAACTTTATGTATTTTAATTTGACCACAGGGGTACACAGTGAGAGAGACAGAAGCATGGGGTAAGGGAGGGAGTGAGAAAGGAAACTGCCAGGTCCAGGACTTGAACCACAGTCAGCCATGTGGGAGTCCAGCACCATTAATCATCATGCCACCTGCCGCCTCCATTTTTTTAAAACAATTGAAGGAATTAGGGTAGATCTCATTGAGCAACAACTTGAGAAAGTGAAGGAATGCTCCAGAAACACCACTGGGAACAGAAAGACTGGAGCAGGATGAGCAAGGGAGGGATCACTTAACATCAGATTAGAGAAGGTGGCCAGAACATGAAGGATCTTGTAAATATGAAAGGTCTTTTGGCTGACCGAAAGATAGGAGGGGGGCGGGCTGAGGCATGGCGAGACCCTGTCAAGGGCACCCGCCTCTTCTCCCTTGCTCACGAAATAAGAAAATACAACTTCTTAAAAGAAAGAAAACTTTGTGAAATGTCTATCAACAAATGAATGGGGAGAGAAAATGTGATATATATACACAACGGCATTCTGGCCAGCCGTTATCAGAAACGAGGTAGTGTTGGGGACAGCAAGTGGTGTGGTGGTGAAGGTGCTAGACTCCCACATGGGCAAGTACGGTTTGAGTCCTGGACCTGGCGGCTCGCTTTCTCACTTTTCCCCCTCCTCTCTCTCTCTCTCTCTCTCTCTCTCTCTCTCTCTCTCTCTGGTGAGCACATGTGTCCTGTAGCAAATTGTAAAATAATAATAAATAAAATTAAGTAATATTTTTTAAATGAAGTGCTGTCATCCATGGCAACATGGACACATCTAGAAGACATTACAGTAAGTGAAGCCCGGCACAGGGAGAGACATGCCCTGAGTTCTCTCGCGCGTGTGAAAAAGGGGCGTGGAATAGAGGCTGGGAAGGAGAGGAGGAGGCCTAGAGAGAGGCCGAACGAAGCACGTGCGTTTAGATAGGAGTAGGCTCTCGTGCTCTACGGCACTGTACGGTGACTATAATTAACACTAATTTACTGTGTATTTCCAGATAGCTAAAAAAAGAGGATGCTAAACGTTCCCAACAGCAAGTAATGAAAACTGAGCCAGGTAATGATATGCTAATTGCCCAGACTTGATCATTACACATGATATTAACGCTCCAAAAAGACACACTGGAGCCCACAGTGCATACAACTAGTATGGCAATGATTTTTTTTTTTAATTTATCAAAAGGACTCTGGCTTTTGTTATAAGAGATGATGAGCTGCAGCACTTTAGTGGAGGCATTCCCTTTTTATTGATTGATTGTTGTTTTTGCTATAGGTCTCGTGCACTTGCCAGGAAGAGACAGAGCGAGAGAGAGAGGAAAAAGTGAGAAATCATCCAGGGGCAATGGCCACACAGCAATCCCTTCTCCTCCATCCTCTTGTCAGGACTATAGGCACACATGCACACATACCTGGCGTGTTTTTCAAGGCACCAGGTCTGGGACTCAAACTGCCATGAGTCAGCCATGTGCGATTTAGCCACCCTAACCACTGCACCACCTGGCTGACCCAGTATTGCCTTTAAAAAAAAAAAATTATTTTATTTAACTTTTTTTTTTAATTTGACCAGAGAGAGACAGAGCGAGAGAGAAAGAGAGAAAGCAAGACGCCAAGTCAAGGACTTGAACTGCAGACGGCCATGTGGGAGTCTAGTGCCTTTAACCACCATGCCACCTGCCACCCACACCCACTGCCTTTTTAAAAGATCATTTTAAAAGATCATTCTGGCTGTGCTGATGTAGGTAAGCTAAGCACTATGGGGAAAAAATTGGAAGAAATTGGATATGATGAGTAAATTCAGACTTTTTGAGTTTTGCTGGAAAAAAGAACAGAGAAAGAAATTATTCATGCAAAGCTTTTATTTTTTTTTAAGATGGTAGAAATAAATGAATCTCTGTATGGTAGGGGAATAAGCCAGTAGCGAGAAAAGCATGGGTAGGTCCCCAAACTTGAGATTCTAAAGTCTAGTAGAGAAGAACCAGTAAACAAGGGGAAAGGAAAAGGGCCAGAGAGGTGTCAGGGTCTGGGAAGAGCAAGGTCCCGGGGACACGGACCCTGCTTTCCACCTGCAGCTGCAGAAGCGCCCAGGTCAGAGTGGGCCAGCATCTCCATCCTCTTCCATAACAAAAGCTGCAGGTGTGGTCTGGAGAGAACGGCAGTGAGGGAGGGTCTGTCAGTTTTTCTTTAACCTCCGCAGGGAGCTGCTGTTGGCAGAATCAAACGCTTGGGTTATTCTAGAGCACACCGTTCTATGAGAGAAAAGTGTGATCATCTGGACCGGGCTTCCTCACCTCCATCCAGTCGTAACCCACATGAAAAGCTGGGTCAGGATACCACCAGAAGTCTCCTCCACGTCAAAAATCATTCCCAGGTGGGACCCACAGATCTAGGTGTAAAATTTCTCAATACAGGTGGCGTGATGGTTAAGGCACTGGATTCCCACATGGCCAACCACAGTTCAAGTCCCAAAACCAGTGGCTTGAGAACCACAACAAATAAATGCATACATACATAAATGTATATTTAAAGAAATACATTTCTCAGGACCAACAGATGGCATGATGGTTACGATGCTAGACTCCCAAGTAGTTGACTGCATTTCAAGTCCCAGATCCAGTGGCTTAAAATACTCACACCAGGCACGAGTGCATCCGTGCCCAAGATCCCGAGAGGACAGAGGAGGAGAGGGGATTGTGGCATGACCATCTCACTTCCTGCCTCTCTGTCTCTCCGGCAAACACACACGCCCTATAGCAAAAATCTCTCTGAAAAAAATTTTTTTCTCAATGCATTTTCAGTAGATTCTGTGGTCTCAGTGATAACACCCGGGATCGAGCTGGGGGTCCTGAGCTCTGTCCCTACGCTTTATTAGACACGGTCATCACTGTTAACCCTACACCTCCTCCCACTGGTTTCAGAGTGACAGTACGGATCTAGTATAAGGCGATAACAACTGTGTGACTCTGTACATGATGGGCCTGGGGAAAATGAAGGAATGAGAACAGGAGAAACTTCAAAACTGTTGGTAAGATTTGGCCTTGAGAAGCTCTTCAAAGTGTTTGCCCCAAGCATCATGGGAGAGACTTTTTTTTTCTTCTATCAACTGATTGCAGATAACCTAAAATTGGTCTTACCTGTGTTGGGCCCATTTTTTTCTGAGGTATTAAAAAAAAATATTAAATAAATAAAACCAGGACCTGAAAATGTAATCAAGCTTGAAAAAGAACAAAATGGGGGGCCAGTAGGTGGCATGGTGGTTATGGCTCTGGACTCCCACATGGTCAACCATGGTTCGACATGGTGGCTTGTTTTCTCTCTCTCTGTTTTTCTCTGGTGAGCACACATACCCTATCACAAATTTAAAATAATAATAATAATAAATAAAATTGAATACTTCCTTTAAAAAAAAAGAACAAATTTAAAGGATTTGCACTGCCAGAATTGAAGGTTAAGTGTAAAATTACAGTCATTAAGATTGTGCAGGATTACACAAGAATATACAAACAGACCAAGGAAAGAGAACAGTCAGGCAAAGATTCAATTTATGACAGACAGCGAAGCAGGTCTGTAAGAGAATGAACTGTTGGCTGCTAATTGGTATTGGAAGAATTGGATATTTTATGGCACAAAGTGAAACTTGACCCATAACAGATACGATTTATGAAAACTAATTCAGGATGTATTACAGTTTGAAATGTGTAAAACATAAAGCTTTTAAAATAAAACAGGAGAATTTATTCAAGACAGCCTTACATAGAACACTAACCATAAAAGATCGACTTCATTAAAATGAAGAGCTATAGGGACCAGCAGTTGGCGTAATGGCTATGTCACCGGACTCCCATGTAGTTGACTGCAGGTCAAGTCCTGGACCCGGTGGCTTAAACTCATACCGGACACGTTTGCATGTGTGCCCAAGATCCCAAGAGGAGAATGGAGGAGAAGGGATTGCGGCATGGCCATCTGACCTGGGGGTGACTTCTCACTTTCTGTCTCTCTGTCTCTGTCTTTCTGGCAAGCCCACACACCCTATAGCAAAAACCTCTCCAAAAAAAAAAAAAAAAATTAAGAACTATATTCATCAAAAGATGCCACTGAAGCCCAATCTGAGCACAGTCAGTAGCTGCAGTGCTGGAGGCCACATGGCCAACCAAGGGTTTGGAGCCCCAGGTCAGGCTGAAAACATGTAAGGGGCAGCTGCATGTCCCACAACCCTGATGCTAGAGGGCTGGGAAGCAGTGTGATGAGACCCTGCCAGGGGTGCCTCTCTCTCTCTCTCTCTCTTTCTCTCTGCAATTTAGCAAGTCAAAAAGCCAATTATAGGCCCAACCAAGATGGCATGCACTGCTAAGACGTGGTGCCTCCAGGCTAGGACCATGTGGGAGACCCACATTCGATCCCCAGCCCAGACTAAATGTTTGGTGCAGTGGCTCACGTCTGCAATCCCAGCAACTCGGAGAGGCTGAGGAGGAAGGATCGTGAGCTCGAGGCCAGCCTGGACAACACAGTGAGAGCCTGTCTGGAAAAGAACTGAGTATGGCCGCAGGGGTCTGGAGTCTCAGCTGGGAGCCTGGCAAAAAATGACAGGGACAGCAAGAATCTGTCTTCAACAATGAGCAAACAAACAAACAAACAAAAAACCACTACAGAGATTTTTATGTATATATACTTATTAGAGTACCCCTAAAGCCAACAAAAACCTTATACCTAAAACTGTAAGAAAATGACAATTCATTTTTCTTTTTAACGGGCAAAACAACTGAATAAGTCTGTCACAAAATAAGCTACTCAAATGGCCAACAAGACTATGAAAAGATGTTTAATATAATTACTTGTCACAGAAAGAACTATTAAACCTACTATGAAATTAACATCCCTACCAGAATGGCTAAAACTAAAAAGACTATTAATATCAGATATTAATGAAGATGGGAAAGAACAATTGGAACTTCCTCATATGCTTATGGGAAAGGGAATGGGTTCAAACTCTTTGAAAATCTTTTGGAGGACCAGCAGTTAGCGTAATGGCTATGTCGCTGGACTCCCACATAGTCAACTGTGGTTAGAGTCCTGCACCCAGTGGCGTAAAACTCACGCCGGGCGCATGTGCATGCGTGCCCAAGATCCTGAGAGGAGAACACAGAGGAGAAGGGATTGCGGCATGGCCATCCCCCCTGGGGAGTGATTTCTCGCTTTCTGTCTCTCTGTCTGGTGAGTGCACGCGCCCTATAGCAAAAACCTCTCCAAAAAAAAAAAAAAAAAGAAAGAAAGAAAATCTTTTGGGAACTAGGAAAACAAACAACATTATATGCTAAAATAAAGCATTCACTTACCCTATGATCTATCAGCTCTACTCCTAGGCACAAACCCAAGAGAAGTGAACGCACATGTCCACCAAAATAGTTTAAGAATGTTCAGTCCAGAAACCAGCAAGCAGAGTAGGGCTTGAGGCACTAGACTCCCACGTGGCCAACTCCAGTTCAAGTCCTGGACCCAGTGGCACGAAACTCATGCTGGGTGCGTGTGCTTGTGTGCCCAAAAGCCTGGAAGGAGAATGAAGGAGAAGGGACTGCAGAGTGCCTATGGCCCTGTCCTAGGGGGTGATTTTTTGCTGTCTCTGTTTCTGTCTCTCTGGCAAGCACACAAGACCTATGGCAAAAATTTCTCAAGAACAGAAAGTTTGGTCCATGAGGCCAGCAGGTGGCATCATGGGTAAGGCACTGGGCTCCCACATGGCGGTGGTTTGAGTCTTGGACCTGGCAGCTTGATACTCATGCTGGGCATATATACAAGGGTGCCCAAAATTCTGGTAGGAGAAGGGATTGTGGTGTGGCCATTCCCTGGAGAGTGATTCCTCATTTTCCCTCTCAATGTCTCTCTCCAGGGACCAAACACACACCATGACAAAAAAAAAAAAAAAAAAGAATGTTTGGGCCAACAAGTGGCATGGTGGTTAAGGCATTAAATTCCACATGGCTAACTCCAGAGTTTGGTTTCCTGACTCTTCAGCTTGAAAAACACACTGGGGAGACCAGCAGTTAGCATAATGGCTATGTCACTGGACTCCCACGTAGTTGACCACGGTTCGCGTCCCGGACCCGGTGGCTTAAAACTCACGCCGGGCTCGTGTGCGTGCGTGCCCAAGATCCCAAGAGGAGAGTAGAGGAGAAGGAATTGCGGTGTGGCCATCCCCTCTGGGGGGTGATTTCTCGCTTTCTATCTCTCTGTCTCTCTTTGTCTGTCTGGCGAGCGCACGCGCCCTATAGCACAAACCTCTCCAAAAAAAAAAAAAAAAAAAAAAAAAAAAGAAAGAAAAATACACTGGGCTCTTGCATGGATGCCCAAAATCCCAAGTGGAAAACGGAGAAGAAATCACCCCTAGGATGATTTCTCGCTTTCCCTTTCTCTGCCTCTCTCTGTCTCTCTCTGGCAAGCCCATGTGCCCTATGGTAAAAATCTAGGGGAAAAAAAAGGGAGTGTTTACAGCAGCATTATTCATAATAGTGAAAAATTAGGAGCCACTCAAATACTACCAATAGAGGAATGAATTAATTATGTATAGTCTTACAATGAACTACTACACAGGAATGCACAAAAACAAAAATCTATTGATATCTGCAACAAAATAGACACTGTATTATGTGAAAGAGGTCACAACAGTCCATACTGTGCAATGCATTTATATGAAGATTAAGATCAGACAAAACTGAGTCTAGCAGTTGGCATAATGGCTATGTCGCTGGACTCCCATGTAGTTGACTGTGGTTAGAGTCCCAGACCTAGTGGCTTAAACTCACACCGGGCATGTGTGCATGCATGCCCAAGATCTCGAGAGGAGAAGGGATTATGGCATGACCATCCCCCCTGGGAGTGATTTCTCGCTTTCTGTTTCTCTGTCTGTCTTTCTAGTGAATGCACGTGCCCTATAGCAAAAAAACTAAAAAAAAGATCAGATAAAACTAATGAATAGAAGTCAGAATATAGTGATTACTTTTTTAGAGAGAGATTTTTGCTACAGGGTGCATGCACTCTCCAGAGACAGAGACAGAGAGACAGAAAATAAGAAACCAACCCCCTACCCCAAGGGATGGCCACACCGCAATCCCTTCTCCTATCAGGATTTTGGGCATGCATGCACATGCACCCAGCATGAGTTTAAGCCACCAGGCCCGGTACTCGAACCATGGTCAACTGCGTGGGAGTCCAGGGACATAACCACTATGCCATTTGATGGTCCCTGCAGTGATTACTTTTTGAGAACTGTATTGACTAGGAAGGAGTATGAGGAAACCTAGAGAGAGAAATGTTCTAGAAATGTATATGGATGGTGGTTTCACAGGTTCTATAAAGAGGACAAGCAACTCTTGAGGAGTTTTGCTGCAAAGCAGGGAATCAGAGCAGTGACTGGAAATGGGTAAAACTTCCTAATGATGAGGAAGTAGCATCATTAAATAGTAGCTCATAGAAATAACTACACAGAGGGGCTAGCCAGGTGGTGTGGTTAAGATGGCTGGGTCCCACGTGGCCAACTGTGTGAACTGAATCCCAACCCAGCAGCTTGAAAAACTACTCCAGGTGCATACACAAGTAAGCCCAAATCCCGAAAGGAGGGAGATGGGGGAGGACTGCTGCATGGCCATGCCCATGGGGGCGGTGCTTTCTCACTGGCTCTCTCCAGCAAGTGCAAATGAAAAGAAAGGACAGAGGGTGGGAGGAAGGAAGGATTATATAGGGAAGAACAATGGCGGAGAGGAAACGGAGTGGTGTCTCTGAGCGGGGAGGGAGGGGAAGAGAGGTCCTGCCTATGTGGCTCCTAGGGAGGGTCTATGGGGCAGATAAGGAGTCAGGATGTACTGAGTGGATTATATGGGGTGAGAGCCTAGGAAGTCTTCAGATGGCTCTATATTCTCAGAGAACTATGAAGCAAGGTCGTCGGAGGACATAGGAAGTGATTTGGAAGCGTGAGAAAACAGAAGTGTGAGAGTCAGGGGAGGAGCACACTGAATGAACCTGGGATGTATCCACAGCCCTGAAGTAACACAAACGCCCACGTTAGGTTCAGGATGTTGAATTTGGTTAGAGAGAGGAGGTTTCCGCCAGGGCCACTGGACTGCTCAGGTGCAAGCACTTCTCCAAGAGGCGCATTGGATTTAACCAGCTTTGCAGTTTTGCCATAGGGAGGGATAAATTTTGTGCATGAGATCATATATACCTAGGAGTCTTTTTTAAAGAATTATTTAGCTTTATTTATTATTGTTACTGTTATTTTATTTTAATTTGTTTTAGGGCAGATGTGCTCACCAGAAAGAGAAGAGGGAGAGGGAAAGTGAGAAAGCAAGATGCTAGGTATGGGACTCAAACCACAGTCAGCCATGTGGAAGTCCAGCGCCTTAACCACCTTGCCACCTGCTGGATCCCTATACTTGAGAGTCTTAGATTTACTAGTTAGGGCATCATTAGCTCTAGGCTCATTCAATCTGCAAAACTAAAAAATATATCTAAATATGTTTAAATGAGTTTATACTGGTATTTATCATTCCTATTTAATATTAGAAGAATATTAATATTCTCTAACAGTGAAAATCTTGGTTGATAATGCCAATACCATTATTACATCAGCAATACAACTAGTCAGTGAGCTTTTGGCCGTTCTAGTTCTTAGAATACATCCAATGAAGACATCCTTGGTGTATTACATTCAACAAGTCATTTGGAATCATTATTTTCCTTATAGATCTCACAATATGAAAGAAAAAGGGTTTTTTAAATTGAGTAAAATTTGGGTGTTTGGTTTTTACACTCCTTTTATTACATGAAACACAATGGTAAAAAGAAAATCAAAACTTTATCAAAGGTTCTACTCAGAGCAATCTTGCTTTCCTCGTTTCCTCTCCCCAGGCCAACCTCATTCCTTATAAGTCACTATTTCTTTGCTCTGAAAACTGTAGTTTAAAGGAAAGAATTAAACTTGTACCCTGCCTTCTGGGAGGAACTATAATTTATCTCCAGTTGATGAGGGAAAATCCTTCTTTACAGAAAAATGTCAGCTAATAAATGCAGAAGGAATTATTTAATTGGAAAATCTTTCTGCAAATCTCAGTGAAATAATTAATTCAGAAAAGGACGCTAAAACCTTAGGTAAAAAGTTGAAGAGGATACTGGCACAAAACTAAAGTCTCGCCCCACCGGGCTTACTTGCTTGAGGCAAAGGAAAAACATGTCATTAGAAAAGAGAGAGCCATTATCACCCCAGCCAGGTGACCGAGCTTGACACAGTGCTTCCTGTGACATACACAGCACCGACCCCCACACACTCTTCCAAAACAGATAACGAGACTGAAGCCAGCCTTCAGGCTACGCTTCCAGTTTACCAAAATAAGCCATTGGGTTGTTGGAAAAACCATGACGTATTTTTCTATGCAAAAATATGTCATGACTTTTTCGATGACCCAACGGAAGAGGATAGAATAAGCTAAATAAACAGACACATCCAGGATGTGGATCATCTTATAAAACACTGACCAAGTTTCTTCAAATAGGCAGTGTCCAGGACAGAAAGCAGCAGATACAGGTTAAAAGAGAAAAAAACTAGACTAGATGTTAACAAGACAGAATGACTTACAAAGAGTATTCTAGCCCGGCCACTGGAGCACACGTGGTAGCCTCTGCTATTCCGCAGCCTGAGGCCATAGAGGAGACCGGTCCGGGTTGGATTCCTAGTCCACTTTAAATAAACCAGGAATGGTGCTGTGCACCTGCAGTCCCAGCTACTCAGGAAGCCCAGGCAGGAGAATCATGATATAACAAGACCTTATCTTTGAAGGAAAACAAAACAAAACAAAACAAAACAAAACAGTAAAGCGTTAGCACCAGGTACTCAAAGCGCCACACTGCAATATTAACCAAATCATTAATACTCTTAGTCATGTATAAGTAGCTGTAGATACAATGTGTAGAGAGTGTGACTGTGTCTTTACATTGGCAACAAGATGAACACTGAACATTAGAATTGCAAAGAATATTTATTATGTAAACCATTTCATATCATTGACATTTAAATAATTAAATTTAAATTGTTTAACTTATTTAAAATTGAGGTATTATTATACTATTTTATCTTTTAACATGTTGACTATTTTAAGATGTTTTAAAAACATAATTGTAATATTTACTTTAACTCCCATTTTGATGAATATATTTAAAGACTATACTTTGGAATACATTTTTTATTATTTTTTAAATTATATTATTTTATATTACTTCCAACAGAGCACACATTTTGAGAAAATTCTTACAAGAATAAAATTAAAAATTTTGTAGAATAAAGGTGAGATAAATTTGAGAAAGCTTCTTCAGAATAAAGATTTAAAAAGATAAAGAGAGATATAAGCAATAGAAAAATAGGTAAGTACAGAGAGAACAGAATAAAAATAATCAGGAGTGATCTGAACAAAAGAGACAAAAATTAATCAAAGATATATGTCTTTATCACCACCCCAAACATTGTTGTTGAACACCAACGTACATGTGAGAATTAAATTCCATCATCTCAGATATTTTTCACTTTGTCATTTAAAAATAATGTTGCACATCTTTTTCAACATAGTTGTGACAAAAATGTATTTGCCAAGGTAAGAAGATAGACTATATGTTAAATTTGTTAGCCTGATTCAAGCACTTTATTTTTTAAATAACTTTATTTATTTTAATTTGACCAGAGAGGGACAGAGAGAGAGCAAAAGCAAGGTGCCAGGTCCAGGACTCGAACCACGGTCAGCCATGTGGCAGTCCAGCGTCCTTAACCACCACACCACCTGCCAGCCCCTTGAACATTTTAAATAGCTAAAGGTATGGTCTGTGGATCTTCATTTGAACTCTTCCCTTGAGCTCTGTGAATATTAGTGTGGACCTGACTACAGTTTTAAGTGGCAAGAGTAATTAAGCAGTATTTATTAAGTTTTATTTAAAAAACACTGCAACCCAAGAATGTTAAATCATTTATACCTATTTACGTTTCCTTCAATATGTAAGAGAAGAGAAAGATCATCTCAGATATTCAAAGGTTGGGCAAACAGAGCATCCATGAATCCCTGTTGAAGAAGTTAATACAGTGTCACCAAGTGACCCAAAATGAAGAGCTCACATTTGGAGACCCCTGGGGCGGCGGCGGTGTGAACGCGTTCCTGCAGTTCAGCTCTCCACTCCAGCCCAAACACACCTACTGCCCCAAGTAGGTGGGCATGGAGTGTGTGAGCTAAACCTCGGGCCTGTTCAGACCTCTTCAGAGATTCAGGGCTCAGGACATTCCCCGTCGAGATGAGGGCTTGGGACTTGCAGCGAAAGGCCAGGAGTAAGGACTGAAGTCACTGACTTAGGGTCAATTGAAGGCTCATGAACATTCCTCCTGGCATCTCAAGCCCTGAGATCGCTGGGAACTGACAGATGGACAGAAACTTCCTGCCCCAGAATCTGCGAGGTTGAGGCAGCAAGGTCTAACAGTCACTGCCTTCTGGCTTGGGCGCCAGCAGGCTGAGGGGTGAAAACCGAGGTGCCTCTCTGAATCAGCAGGGTTGCACCAGAGGTAAACCAGCAGCAGCGGACCTGAGCCCTGAGCAAGGGGGAGTGTGTAGAGGCGAAGGAAGAGAACAGAAGCCAGGGGAGGGGACCGAACTGAACACCACCACACTATCAGCTCCTGGGACAGAAATACTGGGAGACCTTGTCACCTTACATGCTTAAGAGTGCTAGTGGAAACCAGACCGTACCAAATCATGACTTTGAAACTGAAAAACTAGGGTGGTGACTCAAAGTAGAAAAAAGTCCCTACTGGGTCAGCTGGTGGCATGGTGGTTAAGGCAGATGGATGGCGTGTGGCCGACGGTGCAGTTCAAGTCCAGAAAGCGGTGGCTTGAAAAACACATCAGGCCTGTGTGCGTGTGTGTTCCAAATCCCAATAGGAGGAGGAGACGGAGGAGAAGGGATTGCGGCATGTCAATTCCCCATAGGGATCCTTCTCACCTTCTTTCTGTTTCTCTCTGGGAAAAAAAAAAAAAAATTAAGTCACTATTTAAATTTCAATGAATTAGAATTGAAAATCACACTGAAGACCTATCTAAAAACAGTCAAGATATGTGCAAAAGAATAGGTGTCATGAGAAAAAAGACAAAAACTCAGGGCCAACAAATGGCATGGTGGTTAAGGCACCGAACTCCCACATGGCTGACCACAGTTTGAGTCCCGACCTGGCGACTTGAAAATCATGCTGGGTGCCTGTGCACGTACATCCCAAGAAGAGAATGGAGGAGAAGGGGTTGCATTGTGGCCATCCCCCCTGGGGGGGTGATTTCTCGCTTTCTATCTCTCTCTGTCTGGTGAGCGCACATGCCCTATAGCAAAACCTCTTAAAAAAAAAAAAAAAAGAAAAGAAAAGAAAAGATACACCATCAGGGCCCAGCCCAAAGTCTAGCAGTTAAGCCCTGAGCAAAGGGAGCCGGATCCCATAAAGCTGACAGTGGTTCGAATCTCAGCCCTGGAGGTTCAATATGCCTGCCATATACACATGTGTGTGTGCCCCAAATCCTGACAGGATGGAAAGATGGAGGAAGAGGACTGCAGCATGACCATGCCCCACTGGCACGCTCTCAGGCGAGCCCACATGCCCTCTAGAAAGAAAGAATATACACATCTAGACAGAGCTCAAAACACCATCGTCCAAGGATTAAAATCATGTGTGTCTAGACTAAGAGAAAAAAGCGTGTGAGAAAGGGGATCATCTTCCCACCCCTCCAATTAAAAAAAGAAAAAGAAAGAAAAGAAAAAAGACTAGTGCTGGAGATATTGTTTTTTATATTTTACACTCACCAGACACGGGTGTAAGACAGCACCCTCCCCTCCTCCCCGTAGGAACGGTCAGGCCACAATCTCGTCTCCGTTTCCCCTCCCTTTCGTTCTGGACATGCGGGCACACACACATCCTTCAAGCCGCCGGTGGGGGCTCGCCAGGGCAGCTGGCCCTGTGAGATCCAGCTGCCTGAACCACCACGTGGCCACTGGCCCTGGCCCTGTTATTTCATCCGTAACTCTATGAGGAATCAGTTGAGGTTCTTTCAAAATCAAGTGTGAGTGCTTTACTAAGATGGAAGAGGTGGACAGTACAGTCTCTGAATGTTTCTCTATCTGGAACTAATTTTTTCCACTCAGCAAGTGAAAGACATCTTGCACCGGGTAATGGAACTTGTGTAATACAATGCGCCCAGTGCTGTTCTAAGCTCTTTAGAAATGTTATCTCCCTTAATCCTCAAAACCATCCCATGAGGTAGGTGCCTAATCCCCATTTTATAGACAAGGAGTGGAAGTACACCAGTTAAGAAGCCTGTGCAGAGTCACAAGTTGGTAAGTGGTGTAAAAAGTTTCTTTGCTACTATCAGCCAGTGTTCATATAATACTAAAAACAAAAGTAAAATAGAGACATTCCATAAAGAAAAAAATAGCCACTTATGCATACTGTTGTCATAAACCTGTATGCACTGACAACATACCTAAACATCTGACTTAAAAAATATTCATAATTTGTGGATAACAAAATAAAATCAATATACTTATGAAAATAGTTTTAATGCAAATAAATAAATAGCTCTTAGAAAACAATAGTAAAAGATGTGACCTGAGGGCTAGCAGGTGGCATGGTGGTTAAGGTGCTGGACTCCCACATGGCTGACTGTGACTTGAGTCCCAGACCTGGTGACTTGAAACTCACACCAGGCATGTGTGCGTGCATGCCCAAAATCCCAGAAGAATGGTGAAGGAATTGCAGCACAGCCATCCACCTTGGGGAATAATTTGTCATATTCCCACTCTTGGTCTCTCGTCTCTTTCTAGCAAATATACATGCCATGCGGCAAAAACCTAATTAAAAACAAAAAAAAAATAATGCAACCTGACAGAAAAATGGGCTAAGGATATAAATATGAGTAGAAAAATACTAAAAAGTTAAATCCAAATATATATCTAAGGAAAGATGTTCAAAAACACTAATATACAGAGAAATAAAGAAAAACTATATCCATCAGACCTGTCAAGAATTAAGAGCATTAGTTACCATCTAACCAAAGTGCTTCCTGTGGCTGCTAAAATTTAATGCAATTTAACCCAGACTACCACGTCAAACTTCCTTTTCTCCCCAATATCCTATCACTCCACCCCAGCCACCCTGCCGAACCAATCTGCACATTAAAGTACTGTTTCCTCTGCCTGAAACACTCTTTTCTTAGAAATTACTATGGCCTGCTCTTCAAGTTTTTGCCTGAAAGTCAACTGCTCAGAAATTTGCCCTGATCATCTGATCTAAGAGTCCCCCTCCATCTTCTTAGTCTATTTTATTTGCCATCACACTTTATCAGTTACCTAGCATAACATTTGTATATTGGGTTTATACACATTTTTAAAAATTCGTTTTTATTTAAAGGAGAGATAGGCAGCTTGGACAGGGTCGCACCATGCCATGATCCTGCCCCTCCCAGTCGGTCAGGATAGCAGTGTAGCTGGCACGCTCAGGCCAACCCAGGACCCACTCCTAGGCCTCTCGGGTGGCCCTAGTGGTGCCTTACTGTCTCACTGCAGTTGGGCCACAATATTTTTCTGATTCCGTTTGTTTATTGCGCATCTCTCTCATCAGACTCTAAACCCCACGATGGGCACAAACTTTTCACTCATACCTCGAACAGTGCGAGGTACATGCAGATACTCAGTATTTATTGACTGAACAAACAAACACCTACCACCAATGGAGACAATAAGAAAATGGAACTCATCCGTACTTGGGGACCTGTGGCTTCATTACAGCATTTGTAAATTTGTGTAAATTGCACACATGCATGACAGTAGACCTTTTAGCCCAGCAATGGGCTACCACCCCCTAATCAAAAGACTTCAAAATACAAGCAGGATTGTAGTGGAAGGATGTTTAGAATGGCACTCCTTAGAGTGGAAACCACCTAGAACCAGCACAAATGCTCATCAGTAGGATCAGCTGAGAAAACATGGTCCGTGCCCAGATCACAGAGGCTGCACAAGAACTGGAACCAGGCCCACGCTGCTGGCTCAGAAGGATGTGTACTATGGAGACAGCAAGAGTCAGGTGTTTCCAATGTGAGCCCACTTGATAGAACAATGGCTTAACCTCCACGCCATTCGGGTGCATTTAGAAGCCCAGGAAAAGCAAGCCACCAGTTATTAATAGTAACATGGCGGAGGCAGCAGGAGGCATGGTGGTTAAGGCGCTGGACTCCCACATGGCCAAACGCGGTTTGTGTCCCAGAACTGGTGGCTTGGAAAATCAAGCTGTGTGTGTGTGTGTGTGTGTGTGTGTGTGTATGTCAAAAATCCCGAGAGGAGAATGAAGGAGAAGGGATTGTGGTGTGGTCATCTACCCTGGGCCAGGAGGGATTTCTCACTTTCTCTCACTTTCTCTCTCTCTTGAGCACATGTGTCCTGTGGCAAACAAACAACAAACAAACAAACGAAAGACCAAAATCTGGCTTTCAATTGAAAAATAATAGACTGAGGGTAAAGTTATCTCCTTTCTTTGCCCAAATCACAATGAAATAAGAAAGAAGGATGTCTGATGTGTGCGCACAGGCATCTTACCCTTGCTCACCCAGAAAACTAACAAAAACAAGGAGGACCCTGTGATCTTTCCCAATGGAAGGAAAGACAAGTATAATCCAGACCCCAAAATACAGGTCAGTGCAGTCATGTGAGGTGTAATGTTTCGGTCGATAAGACTGGGTACACATGACAGTTCACCAGATGACCATGGGGCTGAGAATCCCTGTCACCCGAGAAGTAGTGTTCCTCCCGTGCTGCGGGGATGCCGGTGTTCATGTCCCTACTGTGCTGCCAGTCGGACAGACGTGAAGCACGCACATTCATGCACAGGACGCGTAACTGACAGACGTGACCCTGCCTCTGCCTTAGGGATTTACTACCGTTTATGTTTTAGAATACTTTTACGTATTAAAACAAACATTTCACTGTTAGTTTGACACGTGACCCTAGCAGCAGCCCCAGATATGTTCACTGTGCCTTTTTTGCCTCATTTTTCTCATGCTTGATTTAATTTCATGTTATTTTGTTCATTATGGCTCTTCCAGCAGGACAAAAAAGTGGAGGTGGGGGCCAGCAGGTGGTGTGGTGGGTAAGGCTCTGGACTCCCACATGACCGAGTACCAGACCTTGGGGCTTGAAACATCACACCAGATACATGAGCAGGTGTGCTCAGAATCCCATGAGAAATAGAGAGCAGACTATGCCATGGCCACGTCCCTAATGGATGATTTCTCACTTTCCCTCTCACTGTCTACAACTTGTGTGAGTGAGAACACGTGCCCTATGACAAAACAAACAAACTAACAAACATACACAAAACCACAAAAAAACGTGGAGGTGGAAGAGAATGTACTTGGTGACGATGATCCTGACCCTGTGTAGGCTAATGCATGCGCTTGTGTCTCAATTTTTAACAAATAATTTTAAAAAGAATTTAAAGAACAGAACACAGCTTGTAGAATAAGGATACAAAGAAGGTATTTTTATACAGCTCTGTGTGTGTGTTTTAAGCTAAGTGCTATCACGGAAAGAGCCAACAAGTTCGAAAAGGTTTAATTTTATGAAGTACAGAAGTTACAGTGAGCTAAGGTTAATTGACTAGTGAAGTTTCCTTACGCCGTTCGTGTGGCCCAAGAGCACAGCAGGCACAACAAAGCCCTCGGTCGCGCACAGGGGCATCCTCGGCCCTCGGCTGCTCACCACTCACTCTCCCTGGCAAACTTTCGGTCCGGAGGCTCTGTCCGTGGTTAAGTGTCCTATATGGGTAACCACTGTTTCTTTTTTACTTTCTGCCGTACTTTTAGCATACCATTTCTATGTTTAGACACACAATGTGTTACAACTGCTGTCCAGGCTTGCAGCCCAGGGGCAACGTGATGCCGCCTCTGTGTAGTAAGCAGGCCGCACTATCCACACTTGTGAAAGCACGCTCCGTGACGCCACAATGAACTGCCTACCACGCGTTTCTTAGAGCGCTTCCCTGTCGGTAAGCAAAGCATGACGGCACTGCCAAAGGCACCCGAGACTCTAGAGAAGGCCATGAGTAGAGACAGCCCAACAGTGGCAGATCTGAGAGCACTGGCAAATATACACTTGGGCCCTAAAATGTTCACCCTTCTTCGCACAAACCAGGGCAATAATGGAGGTGAGCAGGACTGCCGAGGTAGAGGGATATGCAAAGCTAATTCGGTATCAAGACAGCCCAGGAACACAAAACTTGGTAAGTGCCCAAAATAGCATACTTAAATTGCAACTCACTACAAAACTTTTAAAAAATGGGCATGTCAAAGACACTACCAGAAATACAATTTAAACTCAGCAAAAACTTACCAACAGAGAATAGTTTCCCAAGAGAATACAAAAAATTTATAGTAAAAAAGAAAAAATGCTTTTCATTGGGCTATTCTGTTAGCAAGCAACTGAAACCCAAAGACGGAAAGCAAATGAGGGGCAGGAGGTGGAGTAGTGGTTAAGGTGCTGGATCCCACAGGGCTGACCGCAGTTTGAGTCCCAGATTTTGCAGACACATACAGGAGTGCCCAAATCCTGAGATGTGAATGAAGGGACTGCAGTGCGGCCCTCCCCTCTGAGGGGTGATGTCTCCCTTTCCCTTTCACTGCATCGCTGTCTCTCTCTGGCGAGTGCATGTGCTGAAAAAAGAAAAAGAGAGAGAAAAAGAAAGCAAGCAAGTGAGCAAATGAAAGGCGGGCTGAGGCCATGGAGCAGAATGCAGAATGCTTGGCTCACAGAATGCAGCAATGACGTACCAAAATGTAGGAGTAGGAAAATAAATTAGTTTCAGGAACAAGTAGAACCAGGGACCTAAAAACACTAGAGTTCCCTTAGCCTTATTGATTCTGGTGTGCACACCTGTGAGCACACGCACGTGTGCACACACACATCGGGAAGAGTGTAAATGCTGCCAACATGAAGTCTGCCGAGATCAGAGCAGCTCCTAGCACAGCAATTTCTGATCCCAGCTGCACATCTGATTAACTGGTGACTACCTGAGGAGTTGTCAGAAACCACCAGAATGAGAAACTTGTTGGTAAAGTGGGTAAAGACATGAGCAATGCTAGTTTTTATTCATGACAATAAAAGACAGTGAGAAAGACAAGCATGCTCATGGGGTGCCATGCCTGACCTCCCTGCCTGGCCCACCCTGCCCTCTCAGCCAGCCAGGCTCCTGTGCAAACACTCCACGTGCAGGTGCCCGGGGGAGCTAATCCTCCATCTCCCATCTGGATTGAGCTTCACTTGAGCAGCGCATCACATAACTAGCGCTACAATTTCTCAACACGCATTCCTTAAAACCTAGCTGCACTGGGGCCAGCAGGTGGCATGGTGATTAAGGTGCTGGAAACCCATATGGCCAGGCACTGTTCAAGTACTAAGCCTGGTGGCTTGAAAATCATGCCAAATACATGTGCATGCCCAAAATCCTGAGAGGGGAATGGAGAAGGGATTGTAGTATGGACACACTCCCGCCCCTGAGGGGTGATTTCTCTTTCTCTGTCTCTCTCTTCAATGAGCACACACACCCTATGACAAAAAAAAACCCTAATTAACAGTAAACAAAATCTGTTCAGCGTTATTCGAACTAAGAGAACATTAAAACTATACCAACAGGACTCAGCAGATGCAATGGTTACATCGCTGGACTCCCACATGGTTGTGATTCCAGGACTGGCTTAAAACTCATGCCAGGTATGTTTGTGTGTGCCCAAAATACTGAGAGGAGAATGGAGGAGAAGGGATTGCAGCATGGCCACCCCCCTCCTGGGGGGGGATTCTCGTTTTATGTCTCTCTCTCTCATCTCACTGGTGAGCACACACGCCCTATAGCAAAAATCTCTTTAAAAACAAAAACAAAAAACAGCACTGTACCAATGTAAGTTTCTTATATTTCCACTAACC
This sequence comes from Tupaia tana, assembly GCA_026018925.1. NCBI lineage: Eukaryota > Metazoa > Chordata > Mammalia > Scandentia > Tupaiidae > Tupaia > Tupaia tana. The sequence goes on along the minus strand of JAKSZU010000017.1, from coordinate 9,246,195 downwards.
AAAAATTGAATCTAAACAACACACTGTTGGCGAGCCTGTGGGCTCTTGTGCACTGCAGGTGAGAACGCATGCTGATGCAAACCTTGAGGGACTAATGACACCGTGTTACACACCTGCATTTTAACACAAACCACATTTCTAGGAGCTTTACCCTGAAGATGCATGAAATCGCAGCCATGTAAATTACTCGTGGCAGCACCGTTTGTAACTACATCTATTCAAATGTACGAGGATAGGCACAGAACGGCTGAAGCAGCTATGGTACAGAGACAACACAGTACTGCTTCCTAACTAAGGCTGATGTCTGTGCACAGATGTGGAGCCATTTCCAGGACACAAGGCCAAGTGAAATAAGCAAAGTCCAAGAGTATCCAGAGCATGTCATCCTCCTCCGGAATAAAGAAATGGAAATAAGATATACATGTATACACACTGTTGTACAAGGAGTAAATGATAACCCAGAATCAGTTTGGTTACCTACAGAAAGTGGGATGGAATGGGGTAGAAAGGACAAAATGAGAAAGAGAGAATGTCATTTTCCTGAATGTAACTTTATAAACCACTCTAATCTTTGGAACCATGACAATGCATTATGCATGCAAAGAAAAAGAGAAGGGATGGGAAAAGGAAAACGAAGACGTCTCGGTGTGCTACTGCACTGCTAATAGCACTATCTGAAACGGAGCGATCACAAGAACTGAAGCGTATTCAGCTTGCAGTCCGGAGGTCCCAGGTGAAGGGGCTGAGGTCTGGTGAAGGCACACCGTGGAGGGAGGTCTGGAGCAGAGCAGCAGTCTAAGGATTCCCGTCTAGGATTCTCCTTCCCTTCATCTAAACCCACCAGAACTCAACCACTGGGCCTGCCCTAATGACCTCATCACATCCAAGCCCTTGGGATGTCAAGAAGTGTTAACACTTACGATACAACCATGTGCCAACACATGAATTTTGGGGGCACATTCAAACTGTAACAGAAGAGAAGAGAAAGAGGGAAAAGGAAGGAGGAAGAGAAAAAAAAGAAAAGGCAAAGAGAAAGGAAGGGGAGAGGAAAAGAGGAAGAGAAACAACAGATGATGGGGGCATAGGGACCTAAAATGGAATATGCACAGTAACAAATGAGTCAAATGGCACTTCAAACTGATCATTAAACCACACTGGGCCAGCTGGTGGCAGTGGTTAAAGCGGCTGGATCCCACATGGCTAACCGAGCAGCCCAAGTCCTGGACCTGGCGGCTTGAAAATACACCAGGTGTGTGCACATGTGCCCCAAATCCCCAGAGGATAAGGGACTGCAGCACAACCAGCTCCCGCTTGGAAGTAATTTCTAATTTCTTCTCTCTCTCCAGTGAGCACATGTCCTATAGCAAAAACTGCACAAAAACTGCACAAAAACAAAACACACACTGAAGGCCAGGACAGATGGGAGTACTAAAGTTTGAAACAGTTATTTGCACTATGTGGCCTCAAGTCTAAAAACAAAATAAGCTCTAAACATATATTAAATTCAATTTAGGAAGGTTTTCTTTTAGTCAAGTCCAGCAATCCTCAAGCCACTTTTTGCATATTCCAGGATTGAAGGATAAGTATGTTGGGCGTGACTGCATCCTTCTCGCTTAAACTACGTAGAAAGGAATTACATATATGGGAAGGAAGACTAGATGCTGGGTTGGAATTTGAGACACCTGTGTCACCTCAGGAATTTAAGTGTATATACATTTAGGGTTATAGAAATAAGTATGTATGTACATACTTTATTTTGCTATAGGGAACATGTATGAGAGAGAGGGGAGAAATCACATCCACAATCCCTTCTCCTCCATCTTTACTTATTACTGGGATTTGGGCACACAAGTCTGGTCTGTTTCTCAAGTTGCCAGGCCTAGGACTTGAACTGCAGGGTCAACCATGTGAGATCCAGCTGCCTTAACCACCAGGCCATGGAGCCGGCCCAACACTTCCATTTCTTAGCTCTGTATGCTGAGAGAACTTAAAAGTAAGGATACCCTAGTGGCAATAAACACCAACAGCCCAAATCTTGGTCACTAAATTCCACTTTCCATGAAGGGAATCAGGGTTCTATGAAACTGCCAATTTCAGGGCTAGAGCAGGGCAGGAATGAGATGAGTCAAGGTAAGACTGGGAAATCCTACTGTAGCCCCAAACAAATTCCACTCAGAAAACATTTTACGTGTTAAAAGGAGAAGCCAGCTTGAAGGAGCTCCCACTGACCAAACTTGGGACAATGTGAGCACTGAAATACGTAAACGATTACTACCAGTTGAATAAAACAAATCATGAGTCTGCTAAGGGGAAGCTCTTACAACGGGAAGTCAATGCATACAGAGAGGACAGTAACAGTAAAAAAAAAAAATCCATCTGGGCAATCATAACTGATTCTGGCAAGACTACCAAGAGGTACTAAAACTTGGTGGGGAGGGCCAGCAAGTGGTGTGGTGGTTTAAGGCGCTGGACTCCCACATGGCCAACTGTGGTTCGAGCCCCAGACCTGGTAGCTTGAAACTCATGCCGGGTGCATGTGTATGCATGCCCAAGATCCCAAAAAGAGAATGCAGAGAAGAGATTGAGGCATCATCATTCCCCCTGAGAGGTGATTTCTCACTTTTTCTCTATCTCTCTCTGCCTCTTTGGCAAGCACATGAGCCCTATGTCAAAAATTTCTCTTTAAAATAAACAAACAAAACTTGATGGGGAAGGGTTGAGGAGAAAACAATGTATTTACATGGTATCAGAAGTTCCCCTTTAAAACTGCTTGGCACAAAATAGAGATCAGCTCATACTGGAAAAACTTGCAGATATCACCAACATCAAGTAATGAAAGCTACCACCACCAGTAACGGGGCATATTGATGCCATACGCCCCCTGGTATGAAGTCAGAGAAAACCTATGATTTCTGCTGTATTCTCACCAAAGTGCATAACCTGCCTCTGACCATGAAACAGCTTTATTCGAACTCCAACTGAGAAGTAGCTTACAAAGTAACTGGCATGTGCTCTTCCAAAATGTCAATGCACTGAACATTAAGGTCTGAGGACTTGTCCCAGATTAAAGGAGACTACAGGGATGTAACAACTGAATGTGACATAAACTTTTCATTTAAAGTTTCCATCTGCCATCAAGGAACACAGTATCAGATGGTAACACCTGAGTAAGCCTACAGATTGTACAAGGGTATTAATGCTAGCTTTCTAGTTTTGGTCACTGCATTAGGGTTGTGCAGGAAAATGTCCTTGCTTTTAGGAAATAAACACTGAAGATTGTTAGGGAGGAACCACACTAAAATATTTAGGGCTAAAGGAGTATCAGGTCAGCTCACTCTCAAACAGTTCAGGAAAAAACTTGGATGGAAAGAATAGTGAGGTAAATGGGATGAAGTGCAAACGTGATGAATCTGGGTGAGAGGAACATGGAATGAGAAAGGAAATAATAGTAAGGCCTCAAGGGCTGTAAGGCCCTGGAATTAGGCCTTGAGAGAGATACAGACTTGGAGCATTAGCTATGCTTATGTGATCTTACAGTTCTCACAAAATCTAGACACTCTCACAGACTGGCTGGAGCATTCTGGCCTATAAACGAATTTACACCATTCAGAGGCAAGGCCTGCACTACAAATTATTAACCAATGCAAATCCTTGAAAAGAAAGTAAAAGGCTAAGAGTGAGGAGGATCAGATAAAAACTGGCCTCAGAGAGGTACGTGTATGCAGTCTCAGAGATGTCCCACACCTGTCTGAAGTGACTGCTCAAGGACGCTTAACAAAGAATTCACTAACCAGCTGACATTAAAACCCAAGTCCCCTAGGTTACACAGGCTGCACACCGTTCATTTTAACTTGACCTCTGACCTATAGCTATGCTACTGAAACGTACGATCTGTGAAACAAAAAGTTAACCAATCACTTAGGCTGTTTTTGCAAAACAATGTCATGAGTTCTCAGGAAAACTCGCTGTCACTTGGGCCATTTTGGAGTGCTGATTACATCTAAGCCTTTGCTCACAGCGGCTCATTCTCAGGTTTTAGCTTGAATAACTTCAGTTTACTTGACAAACATGGGCCAGACTCGTTTCAGGTTGACAGGAAATTCCTTATATTAGTCTTGGATGTTTTTCTGTGTAAACTTTGAATTATATACAAATGAAATGAAAAAATACTTAGCTAAGTCTGCAGACAGATAATTCTAATTACTAGTCTGGAATGAAATCTATCCACTTAAGATTCTAATCTACATTAAAGAAAGCCACATCGACCTCAGGCCTTAGGGACAAGCAACAGTTCAGAAGGGAGGGACCAGCAGTTAGCGTAATGGCTATGTCGCTGGACTCCCACGTAGTCGACCGCGGTTCGAGTCCCGGACCCGGCGACTTAAACTCACGCCGGGTGCGTGTGCGTGCGTGCCCAAGATCCCGAGAGGAGAATGGAGGAGAAGGGATTGCGGCGTGGCCATCCCCCCTGGGGGGTGATTTCCTGCTTTCTATCTCTCTGTCTCTCTCTGTCTGTCTGGCGAGCGCACGCGCCCTATAGCAAAAACCTCTCCAAAAAAAGAAAAAAAAAAAAAAAAAAAAGAAGGGAGAAGTGCAGTACATACAACACCGTGAGTGACTGGGTCGTTGGAAAAGTCACGACGTATTTTCTCATGGATTCCTATGCAGAAATTCATTGTGACTTTTCTAATGACCCAGTATTTCAATGGAGAAATATTAGGCATTTCTCCATATGATAAAGCATATAATTAACAATGAAAATTGTCAACTTTTAGCATCAAATAACTTTACATTGAATTGCATAAGGCCAAAACACTTAGAAATACTAGGGGAAGAAGAGCTTATCTAAAAATCTGAGAACAAAAGCTTTATTAGGAAAGATTTTTATTCTTCTTACCAGTGTAAACTAGCACTCAAAAGAGTGCCTCACTTATAGTAACCATTTAATAAATGTATAAATGTAAGACTGACACATTACATGGATTTGCAGATTACAATCATGAGGACAGAACCATTCTGTTCTCCATTGTGTCTATTCAACACATCACAGAAGCTCAATAGCATGTGCTGAATTCTAAATAGCAAAGCAGCTTTTCAATACTTGTAGGAGATTGAGTAATGAGAACCAACTTTTAATGGATCATAATGCTAGCGGGATAACAAAGGAGTATGTATATTCCTTCCACCTTCTTCTTAATGAATAACTTGACTTCATATCATATTAGAAGAAGGTACATCAGGATTTTCTGTTAAATAAAACAAAGTATCCATGCTAACGCAGATGACAAGTATACTGTCATGAACTGAGTGGCTTCAAGTAGGCAACTAATTTGTTAATCACGGTTCTAACCTACGGCCCCCCACCCAAGAAACATATTCCCCAGAGAACCCATCTGAAATCAGCATTATCACTTTGAGCAGGTATATTAATTACTTATTGTTAACAGTACCATCAGTAAGGTAACTCAATTAACTAGAAATATATTTCATATTTACTTTAGCACACACAACTAGAGACTAAATTAACCAAGTATACACAAACAGGACAATTTTGAGATTTTCTTTTGCTTTGCCATAGGGCACGTGCATTCGCCTGAGACAGAGGCAAAGTGAGAAATCACCCTCCTCGGGGGATGGCCATGCTGCAAGCCTTTCTCCATTTTCCTCCTGGGATGCTGGGCATTCATGTACACGCACCTTGCGTGAAGTTCAAGCCACTGGGTCCAGGACTTGAACTATGGTTGGCCATGTAGGAATCGAGTGCCTTAACCATACCACCTGCTGACCCCAAGAGAATTTTTATGATCAAGATGGTCAACTGTCACAAACGGTTTTATAATTTTCATAAGCCCACATTATCAGAGATTACTTTTTAAAAAATTTTTGCAGGAGGGCGCACAGGCTTGCCTGGCAAGAATAGGGAAGGTGGAGGGAGCACCCTCTCCAATGGGGCATGGTCACGCTGCAATCCCTTTCCCTGCAGTTCTCCCTCCTGTCAGGATTTCTGACACACACGCACGTGTCCAGCGTGTGGAAGCCACCAGAGCCAGGACTCCACCTGTGCAGTGTTCGTGAGAAATTCGGCTTCTTTACTCACCAGGCCACAGGGTTGGCCCACCAGGGATACTTTTTATAGCATTTTCAAACTGCAGATCGTGACTGACTAGGTAAAGATGACTGAGACCAGCATTAAAAAAAAAAAAAAACAAGGGTGAAAGGAACGGACTAGCAGAGAATCTCAGAATGTATCTGTATGGTAATATCCAGCACAGCTTAAGGAAACTCTTGCTATGGTATACACACATAAACTGGGTCTCAATGTGAAATGCATGTTATTCATGGTGCAGGTTGTTTCTTTAGAACTCTTTTCAGTAGAACCTAAACTCATCTCTAGACAGATCTGGTAGCATTCCACTCAGGTATGTTGCATTATCAACTTCAACGGAAAGAATGGCAACTTTATTCCACATTCTGCTCTTAATGTGCTTGCTCCTCAGATGTCTGTGAAAGTAAAATTCGCTGCCATTTAAAACATGAAAAGATCGCTGGAGAGGCAATGAGCACAGTGCAGCTGTCCAGTAGGACCGTGAGACAGGAGGAATACTCTATCGGCACTGTCTAAAATGACCACTAGCCCCACGTACTGAGCATTTGAAATGTGGCCAGTGTGAATGAGTGTTATCTAACTAAAGTGGTTTTATCTAATTAAACAGCCACATATGGATTGAAGCTATTGGATGGCACGGATACAGACATGATGCCTCATCAGGTTCAGAATTTGGTACGTGGATCCCAAGGATCAGCACCTGACTCACTTCTCAGAAATGCAGGACTACAGGTCTGACCCGGACATACGAAGTCAGAATGACAAGCTGATTTCTATACACAATGACATCTGGTCTACAGGACTGGTTCTCAGTGGGCAAGGACAATGAAAAACACTGTGCCACTGCAAATTTATGAGGCACCTTGGTTGGGATAACTTCTGCTAGAGTGCTTCTGGTATTACAAGGGATGAGCAATACGGAGAATAGACCTGCACAACTGATGTTCTAAATGGTATTCAGATTCAAATCATTTTTTAAGAGAGGTTTCATAGGTTCACCAGAGAGAGATGGGGACAGGGAGTGAGAAAGCACACCCATCGGGGATGGCCACACCATAATCCCTTCTCTCCCATTTCTCCTTTCAGGATTTTGGGCAGGCATGCACATGCAACCAGCACTGTCTTTCTAACCTCCGGGTCTAGGACTTTAACTAACTTCACAGAGGGAATCCAGTCACCTAAACCAGCAAGGCAATAAATGGCCCACTCATATACTTAAATTAGAATATAACTCCATTATCCAGCACCGAATATTTTTCACACTTTAATATATGCTAAACTTCCCAGAGATACTACATGCAATTTTAGAAAAGATGTATTTTTTTGGTCTAGAATTTTACTAAGCATTTAATACCATTTCAGAGTAACTCATCGAATAGCCTACATTTAAGAGTGGTCTCCGGGGCAGGCAGATGGCATAGTGGTTAAGGTGCTGGACTCCCACCTGGCCAAGTAGCTTGAAACCAATGCCGAGCATGTGTGCGTGTGCACCCAAAATCCCAGGAGGAAAATGGAGGAGAAGGGATTGTGGCAAGGCATTCCCACTGGGACGTGATTTCTCACATTCCCTCTCACTGTGTCTCTCAGGCGCATGCAGGTGCTTTATAGCAAAAACCTTAAAAAAAAAAAAAAAAGTCCTGTGGCCTGGTGGCTGAGGGAGCTGGATCTCACATGGCTGACCAAGTTCAAATTCCAGCCCTGGAGGCTTAAAAGACATGTTACACATGTCACATCCTGAGAGGAGAAATGCAGAAACGACTGAGGCATGACTGTACCCTGTTGAGGAATGCGCTCTCTCTCTCTCTCTCTCTCCCTTTCCCTCTTTCTCTGACAAGCGATATGCCCTCTGGCAAATTTTAAAAAATAAAGAAAAATGAGTAGTCACATTTAGGCTGGCCCCATGGCCCAGCGCTTGAGAGCTGGACAGAAATGGAAAAGGGACTGTGGTGTGACCACACCCATTGAGAAGGATGTTTTCTCTCTAACTGGGTATCTCTCTTCTCTCTCGAGCAAGCACTCATGCCCTCTGGCAATTAAAGAAAAAAAAAAAAAAAAAAAAAAACTAACGTTCAGATACTAGGTCCTGTTCAATTATCAGACTTCATTAAGCAATTATGCTTGAGCTAAAATAAGTATTAAAATAACTTTCACCCAAGTTTCCCTATTATTATCTCTATTAGTTTCTAGTTACAGTTTTATAAGTTATATTACCCATTAATTTCACTTTATGATATTAAACTTGTCTTTACATATGGGGTGCTGAGTCTGGAAGAATAAGAGCCACTGATTTAAAGACTGATGCACCCACTATCAGTCCTCTAGATCAGACCTTAACGTGAGAACACATGGATCTTCACTCAGCTAACCAAAATCAGACGACCTTCCAGGGCTCTATAAAACTAAACAGGACGTAAAAGGAGACTTCAAAAAATCTGTGGGAAAGAATTAAAGTATTATTTGAGCACAAAAAATTTAGAAATCCTACCATAAATTTTTTCATAATTTGCAAATTCCATTAACTTTTGAAAGATACTCCCCTGCATCTGATATATATGGGGGATAATACATCACTTTATTCCATTAAAAACTATTATACTGGGACCTGCAGTTGGCATAATGGCTACATCGCTGGACTCCCATGTAGTCAACTGTGGTTTGAGTCCCAGACCCGGTGGCTTAAACTCACGCCGGGTGCATCGTGCATGTGTGCCCAAGATCCCGAGAGGAGAATGGGAGGAGAAGGTAGTGGCGGTGTGGCCATCCCCCCTGGAGGGTGATTTCTCACTTTCTGTCTCTCTATGACTTTCTGGTGAGCGCACGCGCCCTATAGCAAAAACCTCTCCATAAAAAACAAACAAACAAAAACCTTATACTAAGAACCACACAGTACACCCTATGAATTGTGTGGAATCTAAGCTTAGAACTCAAAATGTGGTCAATTCTCCATCAAAATTAAATTTATGGCATTGCAATTTGCTCACATCTTTAGCCTACGTCGTCAAACTTAAAAAAAAAAAAAAAAAAACAATCCTGTAGAAGTTAGAGTCGCACAGGATGCTGCTGTCTTACCTCCTCTACAGGTGTTCTTCCGATGCTTGTTAAAGGCAGCTGCACTGCACCATGCTCTGCACACACAGGAACTCCACTAAGTCTCAAACCACCCTCACATCTCAGGCACATTTCATATGTGCAGAAACTGGCTTAAAAAGCTCAACTTGGGACCAGCAGTTAGCTTAATGGCTATGTCACTGGACTCCCACGTAGTTGACTGCGGTTCGCATCCTGGACCCAGTGGCTTAAAACTCACGCCGGGCACATGTGCATGCGTTCCCAAGATCCGTTGAGGACAACGGAGGAGAAGGGACTGTGGCGTGGCCTTCCCTCCTGGGGGGTGATTTCTCGCTTTCTGTCTCTCTGTCTCTGCCTGTCTAGCGAGCGCACACGCCCTATGGCAAAAACCTCTCAAACAAAACAAAACAAAACAAAACTCAACTAACTGGGCCAGCTCATGGTACAGTGGCAAACCTGGTTCGATTCCCTGTCCAGTCAGCCTGAAACAGAATGGGCATGTACATGAGTGCCCAAGATCTGGAGGACTGGAGGAAAGGGATCATGGTGCAACCAGACCCTGTGCAGGGTGCTCATCTCTCTCTCCCCTTCATGAGCATATTCCCAGACACTATTACTGTATCATGAATTAAAAAAAGAAAGCAAGCTCAACTAACTTAACTAAGCTGAAACAGGTAAGAAACAGATCTGCCTCCGAAGCACTTTCCTGGAAGAAGTGGTTGGTTGTTCTTTAATCTGTGAAATTTTTATTGGGTCCTGTCTTCCTTGGGCATAAACTGCTAGATAAAAACCGTGTACCACAATGGCAGCTGTCCGAGTATGAAATCCCTGAGTGAACTGCTTCTTTTCATCTGGTCAGTAGAATGGGCTTCATAGCATGTTGCTCACAAACCTTACTACTGGTTTAATCTTTTTTTTTACATTTCTCCCTTTCTTCTTTTTTTTTCCTCCTTGAAAGAAGGAAGAAACAAACACACAAGTCCACCACAACCCAGCAAATACCTGTACTTTTAACAATACAGGAAACCCATTAGCAAGACTGTCCTTAAAGAGCGCATAAAGCTTTGCTGGCTGACAAAGAAACCACCTGGAACCACTTACAGTGAAGAACTATGATAACATAAGCTCCAATATTTGCCACCTTGAAAAACTCCTGGTTACCTGGGCTGTGTCCTGCGTGTAGAAAAAGAACACCTAATGGGCAGGTAAACAACGAGCACGTCTGAAGGCACAGGTAAAAAGTACAAAATCAGTTGGGACAGCGTATACGGTAAGAACACGCCTGGGCAGAAACTATCAGGAGGCAAATCTGAAAAACTGCAAACACTGCTTAGGTGGAAGGTGAGAGGAAGCCGACAGGATGGTTATCAAGCTTAGTTAATATATTTATGACAAAGCGACCCAAATGGGAGGGTCCTGGGTTCAAGTCTAGAAACCTCCCTGAGTGTACAGGGCAGATGTGGGCCCAGGATCTAGGGCTGGCTTAAGCTGGGAGTGGATCACGGCATCAGGACCCCAATTGGGGGTCTGTCTGTCTGTCTCTCACTTGTGGAAGAAATACATAAACTTAAGAAAACATGCTTAAAATCAAATCAACTCAAATTCCAAGAAAAGCTATTTTATGACAATAAGCATGAGTTTTGGAAATGCTCTCATTCAGAAAACTGCTAAATTAATTACAATGCTTAAAAATAAATGAAATTTAATATCACTACTTTTGATTCAAGCTTTTTCATCATTTATAGGCTTAAAACAAAGTAGATACTAGCTCATTGCGTACCTTTGGGAAAAAGTACAACCCAGCAAATACCTGTACTCTGAACAATGTTGGCTTATTAGAGGAAATTAAAAGCCAATCAGAAAACTATGAGGACCCAAACTGCACACCTCGCGATACCGCCTGCAGAACACCATGACAGGGCAGGTGATGGCCTGTGTGTGAGGACTGGAACGGACAGGGTGTCAAAGGGGCACAGACTAACTGCCACTTGACAATGCTGAAGAGCAAACTGTCTTCTTTACACTTAAGAGTACAAAGATAAATCTACGATTTACACCAAAAAATCGGTGAAGGCAAAAATTCCAAGAGGAAAGAAGTTAGTCACTCCAATGAGAGATAAACATCCATGTAAGAGAACACGAGCCAGTAAAAACAATCCATTCTACACACACTGTGGCAAGTGCGCATATGTGCACACACATATACCTGATGTACGTTCAGAAAATTTCTATACATTTACAAGAAATTTGAGTGGTACCTTGAAAAAGAAGAGTGGGATGGAAGAAACAGGAAATTTTCACCTTCTACCCTTCTGCAGAGAAGAAAAGTAAATAAGCATGTGTTATGTTTGGTCAAACATTAAAGAAAGAAAATGATGGGTTGGTATTTTGGTTAAGTGGCTGGAGACAGAACCACTACTGCTAAATCACACCAATGCAGATAAAATTACATTTAAAATATTAACATATACTAAAAAAAAAAAAGTCAAATGAATGGTGAAATATTTAAAAAGTACAATCACATGGTCAAAGAAGAGCACAAACCTATACTTGGACAAACATTCAGATTTTAATAATATGAAGTAGGAATTCGGTCTTGCAAAAACTAGACCTCATTCTAGCCTGAGGTGTGTCTAGACCTCAAATTCTCCTGTAGTGCGATCTATTTAGACTGTGGTAAACCTGAGTCTTCAGAACAACCAAGCTCATTTTATATTTACTTCTAAAGCATATAATCCTCAGTAATATCATAGTTCTATTTCAATAACAAAAGTTATTTGTAGAACTCCATGGTAATATTCATTTATTTTAAATCCATGTCTACTTTTAAAACTTCTTTTACAGCAGGGCTATAGTCCATTTTCTTTTCAATTTGTATGCTGGTCTTAGAGTTATGTCAAATAACAGAGTTTTCTTTCTAGAAGTCAATCAGGCCTAAAATACTGAATGTGTGTAAAGAGGATTTGACTCCAAGTGAGAAAATTCAGTTGTTTACTTTTTTTCACTGCTCACTAATTAAGACAAGCCATAAGAAAATAATTAGAATGGGAACCAGCAGTTAGCGTAATGGCTATGTCGCTGGACTCCCACGTAGTCGACCGCGGTTCGCGTCTCGGACCCGGTGGCTTACAACTCACGCCGGGCGCATGTGCGTGCATGCCCAAGATCCCGAGAGGAGAATGGAGGAGAAGGGATTGCGGCGTGACCATCCCCCCTGGGGGGTGATTTCTCGCTTTCTGTCTCTATGTCTCTCTCTGTCTGTCTGGCGAGCGCACGCGCCCTATAGCGAAAAACCTCTCCAAAAAAAAAAAAAAAAAAAGAAAAAAAAAAAGAAAATAATTAGAAGTAAAAGGCAGCATGGAAACTTGTCATTAGCTTGTTTTAATTTTTTTAATGTAAAATTATCACATTATAGTAATGTCTTACTGAATTAATTTTTGGAATGCAACTGGCAATGTCAGCTCCTACCAATTTGCACATTTTGCCATTTATCTTAGAAGATAATATAGGATACAGAAACTCTATATAAGAACGTACTCACATTATACTCCTGTAAATTCCTTAATATTTGCCTGTGTTCTCAAACCTCCCCCAAATGACCAGTCTGTTAATAACAGACTGAGCTGAAGGAAAATTTCTATTACAATTGACTATCACTAATCTAAAAATGTGAAGTACTCTAAAATTTGAAACATTTTAGTACCAACAAAACACGGGAAAATTTCAAGCCTGACCTCATGATGTACCATAGCCCATGAGCTAGCAGGTGGTGTGGTGGTTAAGGTGCTGTATCCCACATGGCTGACTACATGGTTTAAGTCCCAGACATGACCGCTTGTAAAACACACCAGGTGGATAGGCGTGCATGCCCAAAACCCCGAGAGAACTGAGAAGAGATTGCAGTGTGGCCATCTCCCATAGGGGGTGACTTCTCACTTCTCTCTCTCCAGAGTGCACATGCACTATGGCAAAGAACTAAAAAAAAAAAAAAAAAAAAAAAAAAAAACTGCATAAAATTAATTACCTTTAGGCTATATACATAAGGTGAGGTATATACCAAACAAAAATATAATTCATTTTTAGACTTGGGTCCCATACCCACGATATCTCATTATACATATGTAAATATTCTACAAACCAAAAAAAGCTGAAACCCAACACACGTCTGTTCCCAAAGCATTTTAAATAAGGGATACTCAACCAGTATTAGTTTTATTACCAAAAGAAGTAAAACAGATAAATGTTTATATTCCTGACTTATAAACTGACTACAATCTAATGTAATTTACTATAGCTATAAAAACGGACCCTAATTAATGAGAACATACAATGTGATTCAGGGTCTCTGGAACCAAATTTTCAGGACTCATACCCACATCCTGCAACTTACACTGTAAAGCTCTTTAAACCCTCAAAGCTTCTGTTTCTTCATTTGTGAAGTAGAGGTCACGGCACCGGCATCTCGAAGGACTGCTGTGCCCACTCATGTGCAGACAGCGACTGGGATGCTGCCCGACACACGGCTAGCACTCTGCACGTCCTAGTTACTTAACCCTTACAAGGTACACGTCAGATCCTGCTGCAGAACTGGGATGTTACCATTCAATCTGCTAAATAAAATATGTCACATCCCTACAATGAATGATGATTCATCCATTAAAGATGACCTCAATTCTCTATTAAGACAATCTATCTCTAACATCTTATTGAACAGGAAGGGAGAAGTTAGAAAATCATATACAGTCTAATGTCATATTCAGAAAAGGTGCTAATAAAGTTATAAGAAGTTCCAAGTCACTGTTAGATGTAAGTGGCAATTGCCAAAAGTGATTCGGCACAATTAATCGAGCGTCTTTCCCTGAGCCTGGGAAGAAAGATTGAAAATAAAACCGTGATTCTAAAGTGGTAATGATAAAGATAAGCAAATGATGAAAATTACTTTTCTTTAGTATATTTATGTTGTTGCTTCTTAAAACTGGGCTGTAGCTTAGAAGTAAGAGAATATTATTTTTCTAACATATATAATACTCTGATCCTACCTATTACCAACGTAACAGCACTATTACATCTTTTAAGCAAGCTCTTAAAATGCACACAATCATACATGTCACAGACAATAAATCCACTTAACCAATCAACCAAGTTTAAACAGTACATATTAGGTACAGTATATTGAATTTATAAACACAGAAGAGTCAACATTTCTTGAATACTGGACAAGGTATGTTTGCAGTAATGACAGTATTCAGATGGCAATTTGTAGTACCCCTTAAATGGTTTGAAAATTCTACAATAGTATCAATGCTATTAATTTCATGTTTATTTTACATAGGATTTTTGTCTAGTTTATCAGTTTTAAAACAATTTATAATCACCATTCAAAGACAAATTTTCCTCTCAACTAATGATCTGCATTCTGCTACTTATAGTTCAAGCTTACCCTTTGGACTATGAAAGCCAGACCTCATTTCACATGATTGAACTGTTCAGTTACATGTAAGAGACAAAGCATGTTCAAGTCAGCTTTCAAATGATACCCACAGAGCTTTCTAGTTTACAGAAATCCATACAACTTACCAATATAGAAATGTCTTATATCTCTTTTCTATTTAGAATCAACAATAACATTCCTGAAGTACATCCCCAGCACTTGAACTTCCTCATCCTATCATTCTGACACTTAGGTAAGAACACTTCATTCCAATAATCAACCAGGTTTTATAACCACTGTTCCGAGCAATCAAATGATGATGGGTCAAGATCCCAATTCTCATGAGTTTTAACGTATAATTAAGAGAGCACATTATTTACTTAAGTCTAAAGGACTATGCCTTAATTAAAAAAAAAAAGAAAAAAGATAGCCACATCAATTTAATTCCACATATGATACTACCTATTCAATTTATTAAAAATTATAATAAACATAATAATCAAACTAGTGCTCCAAACTTAGGCTGTTCATGTGGAAGACACTACAAGAGGAGACGTAAGAGACTGCCTTGCAATCAGAAGTACAAGTTCCTTCTATAGAGATGGAGAAATAAAAGGACAAATCTAGGTGTCTAAAAGACAATTCACTGTACACATTTTATTTACAGTTTTGTACACTGTCTTATGAATGGGACCGCTTTTCTATGTGAGCCATTTTTAACCAAAGCAAAATAACCTAAGTAATACAAAGTGTTAAAATACAGCATAAAGATACAAAAACAGACATACTAATTCTAGTTAGGAATGTAATTATGATGTTACATTTTTTATAATCCACAATTATGTTTAGGCAATCACACGAACATAGATCACTGATTTGAATGAAATGCATAAATTTGTAGCAAAGTTTTGTAGATACAAAAAAACAAAAAAATTACCAAAGAATGCACAAAATTAATGTTTATTCCACCTTTGTGTCATATTCCTGGATCCTTCACCAATGTTACATGAGGAAAAAAACAAAAGCAAAACAAATGAAAAACTGAAATCAGAATCACTAATGTTATCAAGTAGGGAAACAAATAAATTAAAATCTAGCAGCCATCAGCAAGAGTACAGCAAAGATGATGCTGTAAAAAGAAAACAAAGAAATTGCTAGAAAACTGTATGCATCATACTCTTTCAAACCAGCAAAATATGCTCCTTAAATACAATGGAACATACATTTTTTTCCTGTAAGGTATAGAAATACAAGTTCTTTTTTGAATATTGTGGATGGATAAAATGTGTTTGTAATGGTAATTCTACTAAGCTATTACAGAGTGGGTCAGGAACACATTTATGAATTTTGGGGACGAAGTGTACTGTAATTCTTTGATTGGGAAAATGGACATTAGCCAAAATTAAAAATAAAAAAAATGAACACAGAAGTACAAGACAAAGGCGAATGAGACTTCTCTTATATCTTAGCAACATTTAGATGGAAATCAAATTTAAATGCAGTCCACTCTGCTTTTGAAGAGGCTTTGGTTCAGCTCCCAAATCTCGATTGCTTGACGCAGTCTCCTATGAGAATACTCAGAAGGTGTCTTCTTAAACAACAAACCTATTTTTAGTGGTGGAGCCGCTCTTAGTAGCAGTGTCTGCATGGGACTGATAACCAATCACTATCTTTGGAGGAAGTCCTAACCTTTCCTTGTATACCCTCCTAGAAGAAAAGGCAGAAAAGTGGTCATTAATTTCTATTCAATAATCAGACAAATAAATAAAATTCAGTATTATTAGTCTGTATATGAAAAATAACACCTGTACTTGACAAACAGGAAACTGCACACCCTTTTCCATTTTTCACAACCTTCTCCTCATATTTGTAACAATCTTTGTTCATCACTTAACAAATACTTGAGAACCCATCAGGAATATATCAGGTACTATGAGAATTATTACTAAATCAACAGAGCAGGACAGTACATGAAGTCATGGAGTTTATAGTCTACTAGAGAAAATATAATCAGATACATGTAATGGAGGTGTATCACAACTACACTTAATTTACACAAAAATCAGTAACATTTCTATCTTCAGCAACATGTCAGTAACACATATAACATTTTGATCCAAAATGTTATATTTTACATATGAACCCTAGTAAATATTGTATATTACTACATGACTATATTTACAGTATCTTTTTAAAAGAATTATTTAATTTTATTTATTATTATTATTTTAAGTTGACCAGAGAGAGAGAGGGAAGGGGAAAAGTAACAAAGCATACCACCAGGTGTGGGACTTAAACCATGGTCAGTCAAGGGGGAGTCCAGTGCCTTAAACATCATGCTACCTGCTGCCCCCATATCTAACACTAACAAGATTATACACATAAAAATTAAACACTTTGAGGGAGATTTATATTTTCACAAATAATTTAGAATATACATGATTTCTGCCTTACACACTAACTCTACAACCTAATGTTCAAATAAGATGTGACTTTTTTTTTTGGAGACGTTTTTGCTATAGGGCGTGTGCGCTCGCCAGACAGAGACAGACAGAAAGTGAGAAATCACCCCCCAGAGGGGATGGCCACGCTGCAATCCCTTCTCCTCCATTCTCTTCTCGGGATCTTGGGCACGCACGCACATGTGCTCAGCATGAGTTTAAGCCACCGGGTCCGGGACTCGAACCTCCGTGGGAGTCCAGCGACATAGCCAATACGCTAACTGCTGGTCCCAGATGTGACTTTTTTTTTTTAGAGAGATTTTTGTTATATAATATGTATGCTCGCCAGAGAGACAGAGACAAAGACAGAAAGCGAAACATCACCCCCCCTGGGGGTGGGGGGGATGGCAATGCAGCAATCCCTTCTCCTCCGTCCTCCTCTCAGGATCTTGGGCACGCACGCACACACGCCCGGTGTGAGGTTTAAGCCACCGGGTCCAGGACTCAAACCACAGACGACTATATGGGAATCCAGCGATGGAATAACCACTACACCACATGCTGCTCTTGCAGTCACATCTGAGACCAGCATATGGTGTAGTGGTTATTCCATCGCTGGATTCCCATATTTGGTGGGAATTTGGTGCATGCCAAACAGGTAAGTATAAGGGCTGTGACAGAGTAGGAGGAGGAGATCTAATCTGAATTTGCAGTTTGAGAAATCTCCCCTTTATAAATCATGAAGCTTAAACTATAATGTTGAGAGGAGGGGCTGAGGAATAAAAATAAGACTGTGCAGCTCTGACTCATAAGTATGAGAAATAACACTGACAAGGTCTTGGGATCTTTATTCTAAGGGAAAAAAATAGCAAAAATCCAAAAATAAGCAGCAAGACTACATATAAATTTGAAAAAGTCACATCTTCATGGAGGTAAATCCTCCAATGTGATATATATACACTAAGATAGTTTACCCATACTCTATCCATCACGGCACAATAGTTACATTGCTGGACATAATCGACCACGGTTTGAGTCCTGGACCTGGCAGTTTAACTCACATTGAGTCATGTGTGTGTGCATGCTCAAAATCTAAGAGGCACAGTGGAGAAGAGAATGCTGCACGACCATCCCCCTGGGGGGTGATTTCTCATTTTGTCTGTCTTTCCAGTGAGCACAAGGGCTCTATAGCAAAAACCTCTCTTTAAAAAATTTGAAGTCAAATTTCACTAACTTAAGTGTGGTAAAAAGAAAATCCTAGTTAACATTGATGTTTACTGGAAAAATACCACTGGCAATTTCAGCAAAGAATAAAATTTACATACACAAAGGTTAAAAACAAAAAAACCTACACAAGTGGGTTTTAAATATGGACAAAAACTAAGCTGTCACTAAGATTCAATGAAAATTCTATGTAGTATACACAAATGCTGAAAATATGCATAAATCATTTGCCAATTATCTCCCTGAATGACTGAGTATGTAATTAACACTTCAAAGTAATATTTCAAAGTAACATTTTTTTTCAAATAATACTTTTCACATTAAAAAACTCAAAATCTCAGGATCAACAGATGGCATAATGGTTCCATCGCTGGACTCCCACATAGTCAACTGCAGTTTGTGGCCTGGACCCAGCGGCTTAAAACGCATGCCAGATACATGTGCTTGCGTGCCCAAAATCCCAAGAGGAAAATGAGGAGAAAGGGTGATTTCCCACTTTCTGTCTCTCTGGCATGGGCATGCAACCTATACCCAAAATCTCTCTATTAAAAAAAAAAAAAAAAATTGGTACCAGAAGTTAATGTAATGGCTATGCCGCTGGACTCCCACATAGTCGACCGCGGTTCGAGTCCTGGACCCAGTGGCTTAAACTCACACCGGGCGCATGTGCATGCGTGCCCAAGATCCCGAGAAGAGAATGGAGGAGAAGGGATTGCGGCATGGCCATTCCCCCTGGGGGGTGATTTCTCGCTTTCTGTCTCTGTCTCTCTCTGTCTGGAGAGCGCACGCGCCCTATAGCAAAAACCTCTCCAAATAAATAAATAAATAAATAAATAAATAAAATCTCATTTAGTAGATGAATGACAAAGTAGAGTGTGCTATTGATTATATATTCCATTGCTAAATGTAAGCAATTTTACAGAAATGGGAGGAGGGGAAAAGGTGACTTAGAGCACGAAGAACAAAGCAATTAAAAACTATTAAAATGTTCATGAAAAAAAAATACAAGGATATTACTGATCTATAAACCTAGGTATTTCTAAAGCTAAAAGCAGAAGAACTTCTGGTTTTAGGTATCTTAATATCGCAAAGGCCACGCGCGAACTTACCCTATATGTGTAACAGCCTCTCTATTTTCACATTCAGTAGTCCATATTGCTATCTTATCGCCTTTCGCTCTAACATTAACCACAGCTCCACACACGTCATCACTGTAGTCATCAAAAGATTCTCCAATAAGGCACAGCAGCTTAAAAAAAAAAATCCCAGTATTTAATAAATCAAACTGCAAATATCTCTTCTGTTTTTGTATATATGCAAACTAAAAGTAGTTTTTTTAAATCAAGAATTGTTTTAAATGTCTAAATTTTATTTATCGATCTTAATCTTTTCTATAAAAAATCCACTTGTTTATTTAATATCAAGGACATTAAACATTGCTTGAACTTTTTCAGCAAATTGGACAGCTGGTTGAGAAAATGCACAGAAGTTGAATTAGTTAACAGTAGTCACTTACTCTGTTTATTTGCCAGTAAACAGCTATTAACTGAATAACTGACACAGCTATTACTGGTTAAATTAACTGTCTCTTGTTTTCATTTTTCATGAACACCTGCCAATGGTTTTTCTGTGATAAAAACGTACACTACAATTTACCGTTGAAACCATTTCTAAGTGCACAGCTCGGGGCCATCGCACGCACCCAACACTGCCATCGAGCTCCACAACTTTTCCATGTCTCAAAGCTGCAATGTCCTGATTTTCTAATGTGGACCTCCAAAATGGCACTTACTAAATGATCTCCTTCAAAAGCAAAATCAAGACTCTCATGTTAAAAACCATCATTCAAGGGGCTGGCAGGTGGTGTGGTGGTTAAGGATGCTGGACTACCACATGGCCAACCACGGTTCAAGTCCCAGACCTGGTGGTTTGCTTTCTCACTTTGCCTCTCTTTTTCTCTCGCTATGTCCCTCTCTGTCAAATTAAAATAAATAAATCAGTAAAGTTAAATAAAATAATTCTTTTAAAAAATAAAAAAACTTGGGGCCAGCAGTTAGCATAATGGTTATGTCACTGGACTCCCACGTAGTCGACCGCGGTTTAAGTCCTGGACCCAGTGACTTAAACTCATGCCGGGCACATGTGCATGCCTGCCCAAGATCCCGAGAGGCGAATGGGGGAGAAGGGATTGTGGTGTGGCCACCCCCCCACTGGGGGGTGATTTCTCGCTTTCTGTCTGTCTGTCTGTCTCTGTCTTTCCGGCAAGCACACACACCCTATAGCAAAAACCTCTCAAAAAAATAAGATAAATAAAATAAAAATAAAAAACTTTAAAAATAGATAAAACCCATCATTCAAATATTTATTAAGTACTGAACACATTAAGTGCAAACCACAAAACAGACACTGTGTCAAGCATTAGGGATACAAAAGACACTGTGAGTTCTGAATCCGCTCCTAAAAGCTAGGAGTCCTGTGATTAAAGAAAACACTACCACTATCTCCCATTTAACATGTCTCAGGAAGTTCTAGGTTACATCACAACATGGAAACTGAATGGTACCAAGCAACAATCCCACTGTTTGATTCATAGATGTAAAAGGTTTAGAAATACAAATAGAAATGCTGTGAGTGGGTTACAAAGACTTCAGTTATACCAAATGTAAGGTTCTCTAATTTTGAGATTTCTAAAATGACAAGGATGAGCTTACTGTGGAAGGTCAGAGTCAACGGCCAATTGCTTGGTATCGGATTTGTAATGTGCGTCTTACTGTACCAGTATGTGACACATATGTACTTTTTGTTCACACGTTAGAACAAAAATAACTGCTGACTTTTGATTTTCTAGCGTGGGCACCGTTAGCGCCTACTGTATTTTTTCTATTAAAGACAGATCTCATTGTGCCCGGATCCTCTCACCTCAGCTTTTACATAGCTGAGAGTACAGGCAAGTGACACTTCGCCTAGCTTCCGGGTGGGTCAGAACAAATACAGGCCTCTCCTGTGGCCTCTGCCTGCTGAGGAGCAATGTACCAGCACAAGGTAAAACGTCATGTAATTTAAGTTTCAGTCTTCCAACACTGCCTCTTAAAACAGCTTTACAATTTTGAAACCTTACTGTCTCTAGCCAAAAGCGATCGAGGTCACTTCGCCTCTGCTGTTTGTTCAATGTAATTAGCCATCGTCCTCCCCGTTTGTTTTTCTCATCTTCCCACATAGGCTCAATACCATCCTACAGGATTAGAAGACAACATTGTTACCTTGACTTTGAGAGATGGCCACAAGAAGCAATAAGCAACATTGTCAATTTTTACTTAATTCCCCATAGAACTGCCACTACTATAGTTTTTCAAAAGCCTACAGGACTGAAAGCCAAAAGTATGAGATGAGGATTACAGTCCTGCCTCTGTCACTCATTAACTACCAAATCTTAGGCTTCACTGATTTGGAGGTTCTTGAACTTTCTGAGTAACAGATACCTTTCAGAAGCTATGCAAGTTCCTATATAGGAAATACATGGAGAAATTATAAAATTCCATAGTTAATAAATTCCCCACCCCCCTAATAAATTCCACTCACAAATATCTCAAAGATCCATGTGAAGAGTACCTGACAAACTCAGTCTACTTAACTCTATAAAGGAGAGATTGGGTAATCAAGGAGCTCATCAAAATCAACCAGCATGTACCCACAATGTAAGGCTTTTTCTGCTATTATACTATAAATAGAGTAAAATATACTGATGCTAAAGCCCAGTAAAGCCAATTTAATTATAACACTGAGCATCACAGTATAAACCATTCCTAGTTTGTGGCAAGATTTCTTAATAAACACCTGCACTGTCCAGTCCTATAATAAACATATGAAATCGGTAACTAGGCATACCTTAAAAAGTGAGTAGTCACAGCCAGGCATTAAATTACTAGACAACTGGATATGGTTGTACAGACTAGGTGAAAGAAAAGCATAATTAAGAACGCATAATTAAGAACATGGAATGCAGAGTTTAGGTGCTTAAATACATAAACATTTAGGAAATAGGAAAAATGAATACTTAAGTTCAGGTTTACTTATTTTCTAAGGAGTCAATTTCTGAAATGCCATATTAATAATAAGTTGAGAATCAACTTTTGATGAATATACTATTTAAAGGAAAATATTTGTAATGGTTTTATTCTGAAAAAGTGTATTTTGATGTTAACTCAATACATACATATATCTATATAAAAACTGAGACTAGAGGTATAAGGTTGCATTAAACAGGTGAAAAAATAGGATACTAATGTTTTGTATGTTCATAAACATACCAAAAAATAAATCAAGAGAGAAGACAAACTCCCTCAGCATCAAGACTGCATGGCTACAACAGTCGACACCATTATCCTGATAGGGATCCAAGAATAGAAACGACCTGTGGGGACCAGTAGGTGGTGTGGTGGTTAAGGCGCTGAAATTCCCACATGGCCAACCTCGGTTCAAGTCCTGGACTTGGCAGCTTGCTTTCTCACTCTTCCTCTTTCTCTGGCAAAATTCATGTGAAAATAATAATAATAAATAAATCAACTAATGCTTAAAAAAAAAGAAACTACCCATGTTTCACAAACAGGACAAATTGTTACTGGTTAGTACAATAACCACTAGAGGAGCTTTTAAAGATATACAAAGTTTCAAGTTCTACACCTTGTGATAATAAACACTTAAATATGGGGTGAACCCTGGAATCGGCAGTTCTAAAATACTGAAATAATAGAATAATACCTTAGATAACTTAATCACTTGCCTTAAGATGGAAGGCTAGATCATTCGAGTTCCTATCATCTTACAGCAAAGTTGTTACAAAATTGGCAGAAGTAGAAATGCTTTCACTTTCTCCAATATTAGATGACAGAAATCATGATCTTGGCTAAAAAATCTTTCTACAAGCCATGGGTTGCGCTATTATTCTCAGGCGAGTTCTCTTGGTGCTATCTTAACTCGGTTTAGGAAATTATTTCTCCCATTTTACGGTTAGAAAGGTCCACCATGCTGCCTCGGCTAGCTTCAAACTCACTGTCTTCCTGCCTTAGCCTTCCAAGTACCTAAGACTATGGGCAGGTGCCACTACGTCTAGTTGAGTCAGACAGAATTTTAAGAATCTGGCACCCTTTGGCATATTGTGTAGTATAAAACACAAACCCAGTTTGGGAGAGACAGTGTTAAGATGACATAAGGCTGAATTCTAATGATCACTTTTCCCAAACCACTTTATCAATGACAGTTTCCACTAGGAAACTAAAGAGGCCTAGACATTAACAGTGACTAGAGAATTAGCACCACTAATTTCATAAAATGAATGAGTAGCAACCTTCAATTCCATTCAAATTGGAAAAAACTAGTACCTGGTTTTTTTTTGGTTTTTTGTTTGTTTGTTTGTGGCCAAAGGGTACATATGTATGCAAGAGAAACAGAGAGTGAGAAGGAAAGTGAGAAGACACCCCACCCTACCATGAGGGATGGTCACACCACAATCCCTCTCCTCCACCTTTCCCTTCTTTTGGGATTTTGGGCACACATGCCGATGTGCTGAGCCAGGCCAAAGACTGGGCAGAAAAGACTAACACTTCCTTTGGCTGCTTCTCCTTCATGGTGCTCTAAAGTGAGTTACTTCAGAAAACTAGGGCCAGCAGATGGCATAGTGATTATGTTTGGGACTCCCACGTGGCCAACCATGGTTTGAGTCCCAGACCCAGTGGCTTGAAAATCATGGCAGGCATGTATATGCTCAAGATCCCAGGAGAGGAATGAAGGAGAAGGGATTGAGGTGTGGCCATCCTCCCTGGGGAGCAATGTGTCATCTTCCCTCTCATGGTCTCTGTCTCTCTCTCTCTCTGGAGAATGCAAAGGCCTTAAGGCAAAAATCTCTTCAAAATAAAAATAAAAGGAAAGAAAGAAAAAAGAAAATTTATAGTGAAAACTTGTAATGGCACACTGAAACAGAATCATAAGACTGTATATTGGGTCATCGGAAAAGTCATGTTGCACTTTTCTATGCAAAAATGTGCCATGATTTCTCCGACAACCCAATAACTGAATAAATAGGAAAGCATTTCACAGTTGCATATAATAAATTTGTTTAAACAAAATGAGAAAGGAAGGAGTGACTTAAGATATGTACAGAAAACTGAAGAATTCCTTCGAATCTCCAGTGTGTAAAAATCTGCAATGGAGCAATGCTGCTTATGCATAACTGAAGTGTGGAGTGATGTTCTAGCTGGAGAACAAGCTAGAAATACAGTTTTGTAAACTGCAAAAAAAAAAAAAAAAAACTATATAAATGCAAATCTGATTTGGGAGAGAGGAACTCAAGATTAATATTTTTTCCTCTTAGTAGAATAAGGTGCCTATTTTTGTGATAAAACTAAGTTATTTAAGAATCTTGAGGGGCCAAGCAGGTGGTGTAGTGGTTAAGATGCTGGACTTCAACGTGGTCAACTGTGGTTCAAGTTCTGGACCCAGTGGCTTGAAACACATGCTGGGAGCATGTGCGTGTATGCCCAAGAATCTTAAGAGGAGAACGGAGAAGAGGGGATTGCATCATGGCCATCCCTTCCCTGCCACCGGAGCGGGTGTGTGTGTGTTTGTGTGTGTGTGATTTCTCACTTTCTCTTTCTCTGTCTCATTGTCAAGCACATGTACCCAATAGCAAAACTCTAAATAAATAAATAAAAAAGAATCTTGAATAAACATAATTAGAGAAGAAAAAAAAATAAAACACTTCCTAGTTTGATAGGCAGCAAAGCATTATAACCCTAGCTTAACCAGACAATAAGACCTAAAAATTAGCAGGTCTAAATTTTAAAAAAAGTCAATGCTTTCAATAAAAAGTGATCCCTGTGTAGGTGATTATCTTCTTAAGTTCAGGTTTCTTCATTATTCTATGCCTTGCTTTATTTCAGTGATGAAACAGCATGTCTATTACAGGCCAAGTGTTGGCAATAAATATTTTTGTTGGTGCTGTTGCTGAGCCAGAGGGAGTGTGTGCTACCAGAGATAACGACTGAGAGGGAGAAAGTTCCCCAGTGGAGTATGGTCTATCAGAATCTCTCCTCTTCCAGTTCTCAATACTGCTGGAACTAGGGGCATGCGTGCACAAGCACCTGGGGAGTTCAAGTCACAAGGGGCCAGGATTTGAACCACAGTCAAGCATGTAGGAATCAGCTCCATGAATCACTTGGCCACAGGATCAGCCTGGCAAAAATATTTTATTGTGCTGTTGATAAAATCATGATGTTTTTTTACATAGAAAATCATAGAAAAAATGTCACAACTTTACCATATTTTTCCTTATACACAGATAGCTAAATACATAAACAGTTTCTGCCCTTAGGAAATATGTGTGTATTAATTTTCTGACGATAATACACTCCTCTGTGTGAGCAGAATATACTCGGGAAGTAACATTAAAACAAAAGAGTAACTGAGGCCAGCAGGTCGCGTGGTGGTTAAGGCGCAGGATTCCTACAGGCCAGTTACGGCTCAATCCCAGACCAGTGGCTTGAAAATCATGCCAGGCACCTGTACGTGCGCGCCCAAAAGCCTGAGAGGAGAATGGGGGAGACAGGATTATGACGTTGCCATCGGCCCTGGGAGCAATCTCTCACTCACTCTGTCTCCTGTGAGCGCACACGCCCTATGACAAAAACCTAAACAAAAAGCCCCTAAGAGTAGCATCATTTTCATGGTTTCCAATTATCTCTCTACATTCTCCAAGGAAGACAATGGCCAACTGCAGTCAAATCTTGGCTTTAGCAGCTTGGAAAACTAAGCCGGGTACATGTGTACACATGCTAACATCCTGACAGAAAGGAGGAATGGAAGAAAAAGGACCAAGTGTGACCACGCCCCTTGGGGGGGGGGAGTTGCTTCTCTTTCCCATACCACTCCACACATGTACATGCTCTCTTGCAATAATTAAAAATAAAATCCTTTTAAAAGACTTTACCATTAAACATTTTATTTTGAAAACAAGCAAAAGTTTATAATCCCAACTCTTAACTGCTGGCTAAACCAGAAACAAAATCTCAGAAGTACTTCCACTATTTTGAAGTTGATCACAAAGTATAATGAAATCAACAAACTATCATCACAGGTATTGTCATTTAAACCCTGAATTTTAAATAATGCAGACTTTGATATCTTAAAACCCCGGAACAGGAATTTTCAGGTACTGCACTGTAAAGAGTTCGCAGAAAGGACATCCAATAATGCTCTAAATTACCCAGTTATACTCAGACAAAAGGTATCTAGGCAACCAAAAAGGGGAACAAGTTCTAATCAGCTGTCAAAATTTCTAGGGGCCATAAAGGATTCTCAAGTAAAGAGTATCTTGGACAAGGAATAAAGAATCTTTAGACCTATGGAATGACAAGATTGAAGCTTTCTAAAACTGTTGAGGTGGAATCAGCATGTAAACATTTCTGAGGAGGTGGAAAACATAAAAGGCAGTTCTCTATAGATGAATGTCATTAACTGCTCACTTTAGCATTTGTTTTATAACTCTGACTTAAAATGAAACACTACACAACTAATAAAACAAATGGTATCCTAAAATGTTACTTACGCCCAAAAGTCTTCAACAGTATCAAACTTAGAGATCAGTCGAAGGTTTGCTTGCCAAGTTTTGCTCTTATCATTTTTAAAAAACCAGAGTGCCCATCTAAAAATAAAAGAGTAAAAGAGTGGTAGTTCATGTCAACATTATTCACAATATCCAAAAGGTAGAAGTAATCCAAATGTCTATAAACAGATAAATAAACAAAATGCAGCATTAACATACAATGGGCTATTAATAAACCTTATAGGGGAAAAAAATCTGATACTTGATACAACATAAAGGCTAAGGACATAATTCTACATGAAACAAGCATTTCTGTCACAAAAATGACATAAATGTTTCACTTATAGGAGACACCTAGTGGAGAGACAAGCAGCAGAATGGTGTTGCAAGGAGCCTGGGAGATGATAAAATTGGAAGTTGGTATTAAATGGACAGTGTTAATTTTGATGCCTAAGAAAATTCTGGAGATGGGGTATACAAAATTGGGAATGTACTTAAATTACTAAATTGTACACTTAAAAATTTAATGGTAGTTGCAAACATGTTACTTTTTAGTTATTGGCAAACAATGAGTACTTTTCTCTATTACTCTCATTTAAAGAGTATGTATTTTATTCCTGCTATATAACACTCCCTGCTAGTGAGATCAACTGAAGTTCATCACTCAGGGAAATTCATAAGAATGTACCCAAAATAAGACCATTACAGGGCACAAAGAGTGATGACAGAGAGAATACACACAGAGCTATGTAAGAAAAACAAGAGCGGAAGCAGTTAACCATAGAGGAGAAGGCAAGGAAAAGGGAGGTGGAATTGTCAGAGGGACATAAAGGTGATCGTATGCCACATAACAATATTTCAGGCAGACATGGTCGCACACATTGCAGTGGTCCCATGAGGGTGTGCAGGCTATACCACGTGGCTTCGGTGTAAGGTTTCCGTAAGCACATACTATGACAGTTCCCACGAGAGCATCTGACAGCACGTTACTCAGAACACACCATGACCACATGACTGTATTAGCTGAGAAGAAATGGAAGTGCTAAAAAAGAGGAAGACTATTAAATATGATTCTGTATTTACTCAAATTCATACTGGGAAAATAACAAAGGGACTTTGTAATGAATGCTGCACAAATACATCCAGGTGCGAGCATATGCATGCCTGAGAAGAGAAAGGAGGGAGAAAAGATTGCAGCGTGGCCATCACCCCCTCCTTGGGGGGGATGCTTTCTCACTCCCCACCCCGGTCTGTCTCTGGTGAGTGTACGTGTCCTATAACAATTATTTTAAAATGCAGCCAGCTGTTAGACATAAAGATCTACATTTAAAAATAATGGGGAAACAGCCCCATAGAGAGTGTTAAGGACTGTGCATTGGAGGCAGATGCCCCATGACTGACTGCAGTAGTGGCATATCCCACATGACCAACAGCAGTCTGAATCCCACCTCAGTGGCAAAACACACCAAGCGCATGTGTATGGGTGCCCCAAATCCTCATAGGACAGAGAAGTGGAAGGAGAGAGATTGTAGCATTAATAAGACTCAGTTGGGGGTGCATTCTCGCATTTGCTTAAACAAGCACATGCGCCCTCTGGCAATGCAAAAAAAAATTAATATCTAAACAAAAATGTTTTCAAAGAATGCTTTTAATTTTGGAAATTCTGGAAACAGTTTAAGTGCCTACAACAAACTGTTTAAATCAGCACTTCTATAAAGATGTACAGTGAATAAATTTAAATAAATAAATAGATAAATAAAAAATAAACCAGCAGTTCTCAAAGTGCAGTTTGTAGATCCCCGCAAGATCTTTTTTCAAAATAATGCTAAGAAATTATTTAAATTTTCACTTTGTTGACGTTTGTTGCATTAATGGTGAAAAGCAATGGAGAGTAAATCTACTGGTGCCTTAGCAAGAATTAAAACAGCAGCACCAACCTGTACTAGCTGTGACTATATCCCCCAGCATCACCAACTTGAACAGAAACCTGTTTCTTTTTTTTTTTTTAGAGGTTTTTGCTATAGGGTGCGTGCGCTCGCCAGACAGACAGAGACAGACAGAGAGATAGAAAGCGAGAAATCACCCCCCAGGGGGGATGGCCACGCAGCAATCCCTTCTCCTCCATTCTCCTCTCAGGATCTTGGGCACGCACGCACACGGCGTGAGTTTAAGCCACCGGGTCCGGGACTCGAACCGCGGTTGACTACGTGGGAGTCCAGAGACATAGCCATTACGCTAACTGCTGGTCCCAGAAACCTCAGTTTCTAAGCGGCCAGAGAAGCACGGCAGCAAACCTCAGTAAAATACTACAATCTGTGGGGCGGCCCTAGACGGGAAGGTTCCAAGTTTGCCTCTGCAGACCTTCCTGAGAACCCTGGGCTCCTGTGTGCCTTTGACCAAGGCTGGGAAGGGCTGGGTGTGCATAATTACACCAAGGTCCTGTCGGGGGTATGGTCTCTCTCTCTCTCACGCATACACACACTCATGGAAGAAATAAATAAACTTGAGAAAAAAGAATACTCTTCATGAATAAAAATTACTAATTTCATTATATTTAAATTTGTTTACATGTCTTTCCAAATCCTGCAAGAAAAATATTTCTACTATTGGGTCATTGGAAAAGTCATGACAAATTTTTCTATGTTTTTCTGTGCAAAAATGCATCATGACTTTTTTGATAACCCAATACTATGTAACAAAATACAACTTCGGTCTGAATTCTGAGGTGGACTAGCCACTTTTTTCACAGAACACCATTTTTATTGAAAAAATAATTAACACATGATAGTTTATTTCTTGAAAAATGAATAGTCAGCCTGCCAATTAAAATGCGAGCTTTCATTTGGCCAGTCCCATGGAGTAGTGGTTAAGGGAGCCAGATCATTTCCCATTACTGACTGTGATTTGAATCTCAGTCCCAGCAGCAGCATGAAAAACACACCAGGCACATGTGCACGCGTATATGTCCCACATCCCAACAGGACGGAGAAATGAAGGGATCATGGCATGGCCATGTCCCACTGGGGGTTCCTTCTCTCCTCTCCTCTCCCCCTCCCTCTTTCTCTCTCTGGCAGGTGCATGTGCCCTCTGGCAAATTTAAAACGTTTTTTAGAAAGTCTCCTTTTTGCAATCAAAAAAAGGAGGCCATATTTTCTTCTTACATTTCCACAGAAACAACTTATATCCACAGACAATGAAGAAGCTATGAAAATCCAGCTGACTTCTATTAAATCAGGCACTTAAAGAGACTAGGTTCCTCAGTTTAATTTTTTATTTCAAATAATAACTATTTTCATTTTAGAATGTTATACATGTTAACATGTGATAGACTTTTTTTTTTTTTTTGAGAGATTTTTCACTATAGGGCGCGTGCGCTCGCCAGACAGACAGAGACAGACAGAGAGATAGAAAGCGAGAAATCACCCCCCGGGGGGATGGTCACGCCGCAATCCCTTCTCCTCCATTCTCCTCTCGGGATCTTGGGCACGCACGCACACGAGCCCGGCGTGAGTTTTAAGCCACTGGGTCCGGGACGTGAACCGCGGTCGACTACGTGGGAGTCCAGCGACATAGCCATTACGCTAACTGCTGGTTCCCAACATGTGATAGACTTTTAAAATTAATATATAGTCTTAAGTTTCTTGGGTTTATTTTCGCATAAAATTATACAGGCACTCCTCACTTGATAACCAGATTACATTCCAACAACTAATTCATTCAGCGAACTGGTCTGCTAAACAAGAAGCTTAAGAGAATGTCTTATAATGTGCTGTGGAGTCATAAGGTATGTACTTTTCCAATAGATATCAGGTAATACACCACACTAGAATAACCTAATTCTACCCATACAAAAAGCATCCATTAGATAAGTACCAGGAAGTAACAGTAACAGGACACACCGCAACAATACTAGTGAACCTGGTGCAGTCATTTTTCTTCATTCAGAACACTATTCGGGGAGCACAACAAAGTACAAACTTATAAATGAAACATGTAGTCCTGTGTGACTGTGAATGCCCAAGAAGTGACTACTGACTGCAGGAGTAAAAGAAAGACTGAGAAAGGAGATGCCGAGACCACACACTGAGGAAGGGAATACCCCATGCTTGGAGAATTGTTGGCAAGGCTCAGTGGTCACTAAACAGGTACGCTGGTAAATGAGGAGTGGCTGTAAACTCTGTAAGAATGAATACGTAATTACACTGAACACGAATGCCTTAGCATGATGTACTCTAAAACATAGTAAACAGCAGTAGATCAAAATGCACATGAGCAAGGCTCTACAGTACTCAATAATTATTCAGAGTATAAAAGGGTTATGAGACCAAACATTTGAGAACTACTGATTTAAATATAACAGGATACAGCCATGTAAAAGATTACCATTTTAAAAAGATAACTGTGGGGCCAGCAGATGGCACAGCATTACATCCCTGGGCTCCCACATGGCCAACCACAGTTCAAGTCCCAGACCCAATAGCTTGAAAATAATGACGGGCATATGTGCACATGTACCCCAGGGTCCAGGGAGAAGAATGAAGGAGAAGGGATTACAGCATGACCATCCCCCTGGGGGTGATCTCTCACTTTCCCTCTCACTCACTCACTCTCTCTGGCAAACACATGTACCCCCAAGGCAAAAAAAAAAAAAAAAAAAAAAAACCACACACAACTAAAAATAATAAAAATTATGTGGTCAAGTTTTCCTAAAACTGACAAGAAACCCAGAAGCCACAGAACACAGTGGTATCTGCCTACGTGAAAATTAAAATCCTCTAGGAAATGACTGAGCCACAGCGGTACAGTAGATGTAGGAAGGTAATCCCAACATGATGCTGAAGTTCCATGGGAGGCCCAGGTTCAGATCCTGGGTCACCCGAAACATGACAGACTTATCTGCATGTGCCCATGATCCGGGCTGGTGGGAGGCTGGGAGGAGGATCATGTATGGCAAGACCCCGTGTAGGGTACCGACCTGTCTGTCTGTCCCCTTCTCTCATAAAAGAAATAAATAAGCTTTTTAAAAACTATAAATAACACATTCTACAGAAAGTGTTAAAACACGAATGATTTGAATAATCCATTTCTACCTAACACTCCCAACTCCACTGCCTCAGGTAAGTTAGTAGCTCTAATGCACAGTACTTCGAAATAGACTTTACAGATTATTCAAAAGAAAAAACAGAGTCAGCTCATAGCCTGGGTGCCACATGACCAACCAAGCTAGTAGTATACACCTGGCATCTTGAAAAATCACAATGTACGAGTTGTGTACACGTGCCCAGAATCCTGAAAGGAAAGAGAGGTGGAGAAGAAGAGAATGCAGAGTGCCATGCCCCAAGGGGTTTGCTTTTTTGCTCTCTGTCTCTCTCTCACTCTCTCTCTCTACAGCGAATGCACATAATCTCTGGCAAATTAAAAAAAGAAAAAACTGAACAAAGAACTAAACGGACTATATAAATAAAACCACAAATGACCCCATATAGCATGAAAATACAGTTAGTTTTCGCAAATCAGACTAGAATCAAACAGATAACTATTTAAAAGATACATATCAGTTGACAAGAATAAGAAACTAAAAACCCATGAACTATTAAGAGTCTACGCTAATAAGGAGAATAATTTGGCGGTTTCAGCAAAGGATGTTAAAGGGTAGTCTTTGACCTAGAAAATATCAAGACTTAAGCCTATACAGGTAACGATATAATTGCAGTACTCTATAAATAGAAACAAAATACCCATTAATATAAGTCTGATAAAATATATGACTGTCCAGTACGTAACAGAAGGCAGTAACAATGAGGCAAAATCTGCAAACATAACAGAAAGTCAATAGTATGGTCATTTGTATAAAATAGCATAAATATGCCCTGCTCTGGAGGAATACAGTCAAATTTATTATCAACTACTCTGGGGAGTGGAGAAAAGTAAACTGGGAAGAGGATTTGTTTTTTTTTTTGGAGAGGTTTTTGCTATAGGGCACGTGCAATCCCCAGACAGAGACAGAGAGACAGAAAGAGAGAAATCACCCCCCCAGGGGGGGATGGCCACGCCGCAATCCCTTCTCCTCCATTCTCCTCTCAGGATCTTGGGCACGCACGCACACGCGCCCGGCGTGAGTTTAAGCCACCAAGTCCGGGACTCGAACCACAGTCGACTACGTGGGAGTCCAGTGACATAGCCATTACGTTAACTGCTGGTCCCGGAAGAGGGTATTTGAGAAAGCAGAAAACTGTAAGTTTATGCACTTATATGATTAATCTTTCTTAACAATTACCATGGGTTCTTTTTTTAAGAAAACATATTAGTCTGCAACACTTATGAACAGTTAATAATGAGGACACAGCTAAAATTAAAACCAAAAGCATCTTGTAATATTTCTCCAGATGTAGGGGCTGGGAGGTGGCATGGTGGTTAAAGGCACTAGACTCCCACATGAGTAACCGTGGTTCAAGTCCTGGTGGCTTCCTCTCTCTCTGATCAAACTAGAAAATAATAAAGTTAAAATAAGATATTAAAAATATATATATATATTTTGGGAACCAGCAGTTAGTGTAATGGCTATGTCGCTGGACTCCCCGATAGTCGACCGCGGTTCGCGTCCCGGACCTGGTGGCTTAAAACTCACGCCGGGCGCATGTGTGTGCGTGCCCAAGATCCCGAGAGGAGGATGGAGAAGGGATTGCGGCGTGACCATCCCCCCGGGGGGTGATTTCTTGCTTTCTGTCTCTATGTCTCTCTCTGTCTGCCTGGTGAACGCATGCGCCCTATAGCGAAAATCTCTCAAAAAAAAAAAAAAAAAAAAAAAAAAAAAAAAAAAAAAAATATATATATATATATGTATATATATATATATATGTATTTCTCGGGGCTAGCAGTTGCCATAATGGCTATGTTGCTGGACTCCCATGTAGTCAACCACAGTTCAAGTCCCGGACCCGGTGGCTTAAACTCATGCCGGGTATGTGTGCGTGTGTGCCCAAGATCCCGAGAGGAGATCCTGAGAGGAGAATGGAGGAGAAGGGATTGTGGCGTGGCCTCCCTTCTGGGGGTGATTTCTCGCTTTCTGTCTCTCTGTCTGTCTCTCTCTGTCTTTCTGGCGAGCGCACATGCCCTATAGCAAAAATCTCTTAAAAAATATATATTTCTCTAAATGTTACTTATTTTACACAAAAATTTATAGAGAAATTGATGACTCCAGAGACTTCATTTTAGACTTAATCAGTGTACCAATAAAGATACTTTTGGGCCAGTAGATGGTGGGGTGGTTGGGGACACTGGAGTCCTACATGGCTGACCTCCAGTTCCAGTCCCAGACCTGACAGACCTGGCGGCTTTCTTTCTTTTTTTCTTGCTTTCTCTCTCTTTTTCTCTCTTTCTCTCTGTCTCGCTCTCTTTCAAATAAAGTAAAATAAAATCATTATTCAAAAAATAGAGAGTTAAAAAAAGACACTTTTCAGGAATCTCTTCTCAGATTTTGTCCAAGTTATGAGGGATATATCGTTTAATTGCTTCTCCCCACAATAATAGCAATACCGAGAAACTATGCTCACAGACAGCTAGAAGATTAAACCAGTGAAAACATGGAAAAAAATACTTAAAGAGTTCTAGTGCTACTGTCAGGCTGAAGTGTATGAAGTTACCACCAACCAGTCATTCAACTTAATACATTTGGATCTCTGCTTTCCTGAGGAAGGATTTTACCCTCTATGGACAACCTGACCTTTGATGTCCCAGTACACGGCAATCCTCATTTGTCCTGGGCCAGCCCTGTTGCGTAGTGGTTAAGGAAGCTGGATCCCACATGGTCAACGGAGGTTTGAATCCTGGCTCTGGTGGCTTGAAAAATATACATATCTGGGGCCAGCAAGTGGCGTGGTGGAAAAGGGCGCTGGATTCCCACATGGCCGACCACAGTTCGAGTCTCAGACCTGGTGGCTTGCTTTCTCACTTTCCCTATCTCACTCTCTGTGTCTTTCTGGTCAAATTAAAATAAATAAATGAATGAATGAATGAACAAAATAAAATAAATAATTCTTAAAAAAAAAAAAAAAAAAGAAGCCATGTCCATGTGTTCAAGGGTCTCAACGAGAGAGAGAAATGGAAAAGGGTTTGCAAAGTGACCATACTCATTTATGGGGTACTGTTTTCCTCTTTCTGTCTCCCTGTATCTCTCTGGCAAGTGCATGGGCCTATCCTCTGACAATTTAAAAAACCTAGCTTGTTCCTCATTGGATGATATACTGAACCACATCATCTCCTGTAAGAAAACTCAAACATGTTTTAGATTATAAATCTCTGTTATATCAGAGGTCTACCATAAATGAAGGAAAGGTTAAAAAAAAAAAAAAATACTGGGACCAGCAGTTGGTGTAATGGCTATGTCACTGGACTCCCATGTAGCCGACCGTGGTTCGAGTCCTGGACCTGGTGGCTTAAAACTCACGCTGGGCATGTGTGTGTGCGTGCCCAAGATCCCAAGAGGAGAATGGAGGAGACTGTGGTGTGGCCATCCTCCCTGGGAGGTGATTTCTCGCTTTCTGTCTGTCTCTCTCTCTTTCTGGCAAGTGCAGGTGCCCTATAGCAAAAACTTCTTAAAAAAAATACTAAGGCCATAAAAGAATAACTTTTTTTAATAAATAAAATTAAATTATTGGATTGTTGGAAAAGTCATGATATATTTTTTTTTTTGAGAGGTTTTTCGCTATAGGGCGCGTGCGCTCGCCAGACAGAGAGAGAGAGACATAGAGACAGAAAGCAAGAAATCATCCCCCAGGAGGGATGGTCACGCCGCAATGATATATTTTTGCACAGAAAAAATACATAATTACTTTTCTGACAACGCAATATAAACAAGCTTGTGGGTTCTCTCAAGTAGACAGAGTAAAAGATTTCTACCTTGAGGCCAGGCAGTGGCATAGTGCTTAAGGTGGCTGGATCACACATGGCCAACTACCCAGTTCGCGTTCCAGCCGTGAAGAACCTTCCAGGAGCATAAGCATGAATGCCCAAATCCCAAGAGAACAGGGAAGGGACTGTGGCACAGCCATCCCCTCTGGGAAGTGCTGTCTCACTTTCTCTCTCCTCTCTTCAGCCAGCAGTCTTAGCAAAATAAAAGGGGGGAAAAAGATCAGCCCTGCAACTATCAATAAATAAATTTAAAAAAAAAAAAGAAAAAGATGAAAGGAACTGAATTTAAGTCCCTTCAAGTTAATTCCAATTTTCATCCCTTCAGATTTGTACAATGTTTCTGAGGTACCACTTTTTTCCTACCATCAATTTTCAGTGGATTCAATTAATTTTCATCATATAACCCAGAAAAACAACTAGTAAAAATATAAATATACCAGGAACTTCCACACTGTGAACTATAAACAGAACTTAGCTCGGCCTGGCCCAGCCAAAGCAGCATAGGCCTATGGTGCTGCTCACACGTGGGAAAGCATGGGGTTTGCGCCAGAAGTGCCCGCACGTGTGCCCTGACCGTGGCTAGCTGGAAAGGCTGGGGGAGCAGATCGCTGCAGGCTGTCGGGGGGACTCTGTCTGTCTCTCTCTCATAAAAGGAAGAAATTTTTCAAGAGTGAACTCACCTTAATCTCTCCCTTTTCCCCTTCTACCTTGTCTGTCTCCTAAATACAAACCATTCCATCTCTAGACTCCACATCCCTACACTCTGATACCGGGTACTGCTCTGCACATTCCTGGATAACCAACCTGCTAACTCTTCTTACTGCCTCAGTGCCTTTTCTCCATCCTCTATACAGTTCTAAAAAATGTCAGCAAGAACTTTTTTTAATTGTTCAATCCAATGTATATTTTGAGACCTTGCTTTATTTGACTTTTCTGACACATATGCTACTGACCACGCTATCCTTAGAACACACCATTTTCTTGGTTTCTATGACTACTATGCTGTCCTACTTTATATGGTCTCTATTCACCACAGGCATTCGTCTTCAACAGATACCCCCTTAAATCCTGCTATTCCAGTCATCTATCCCAAGTTCATTTCTCCTTAAGGAACTAATTTACTGGACCAGCCTTGTAGCCTAGTGGTTAAGGGAGCCAGATCCCACATGGCCAACTGTGGTTCGAATCCCGCCCCCAGAGCCCTGAAAAGCACACTGGGTACAAGCATGTGTGCCCAAAGCCCCCTCAAAAAAAAAACAAAAGAAATGAAGAAGGAACTGCAACGTGACCACACCACGGCCCCATTGAGGGTGCTTTCTCCCTCCCCCTGTCTGTCTGTCTCTGGAGATCACAGATGGCCTCTGGCAATTAAAAACGAGAGAGAGAGAGAGAGAGAGAGAGAATATTAATTTACTACTGTGGTTTCAATTACCACCAATACTGATGGAGTTCAAATAAACCTCTTACCTAGTTCTTTCAGAGCTTAAGACTTACATATGAAACTGCTTATGGGACCAGGTAGTGGCATAGCACTAATACAACTAGACCCACATGAGAAAGGTCCTAGGTTCACATCCCAGAACCTCACTGAGCACATGCACCCTTAATCAAAGTTTGTTGGAGGTGCTTATCTTTATCTGTTAGATAAATAAACTTTAAAATAATAATAAATTTCCAAAAAGAAAAAGTTTGCTAGTCATTAGTTATTCAACTAAAAATGGAACCCTCCATCTTAGCACAATTAAAACTAGTCTCATCTAACTTGCCCCTTCAAATCTGCCCTGTTCACTATTGACCTCGTTGCCTAGAAAACCTAGGTATAACAGAAAGCTTACCTGTTCTGTAGAGGGTGTTTAATATAGTGTTCTGGGTTAGCAACCTCCTGATTAGATTCTGTTTTCTCCTCTTCTGTAGGTGGGGGATTAGGGGTAGGGGTGGTTTCCTGGCAGAAAATAATATAAAACATTATTTTAAATTTAACATTACCTATGATAGCAATACTCTTAAACAAAGTGGAATCAATATGTTGATAATCTTTTTAAGGAGAAGGAATTAGAGACCATCTCATAAAATAGACCATAGATCAATCTCTAAGAAGCAGAGTCTCCATTCTAGTATTCTTAATTAGAGCAAAAATTTTTAACATTTAAAAATAGTTGTATACCCACATGGTTATACAGTTATACTCCCACTTGTATTTTTAATATCAGGAAGATTGTCATAGTCCATGCGACAGAGTAGGGAAAGTTAGCCATTTTTCTGAACATACAACATGTTACAGTGCTATGCATAGCACTGCTGGGGGTGAGGGGGCAGAAATCACTTCAGACTAATACTAAAGCTCTGTAAAATGACTGAGCCTGTGAGACACAGGTCCGGGCCTCATATCATACTGTTTGCCCTACAGTTATCCTGCAAGTTCCACAATTTGACATTTTCAATGGGCTCTAACAAAGC
Source organism: Tupaia tana (assembly GCA_026018925.1). Taxonomy (NCBI): domain Eukaryota; kingdom Metazoa; phylum Chordata; class Mammalia; order Scandentia; family Tupaiidae; genus Tupaia; species Tupaia tana. The sequence continues at coordinate 9,207,961 of JAKSZU010000017.1, read as the reverse complement.
AGGTGGACACTGGCTTGAACCTCTCTTTTAGACTAAGCATAATTAATACTGTCACCTTAAAACAACAGAAAGAAAAGAAGTCTGGTAGTAAGATTTTTTTTGTTTTTGTTTTTTTGGAGAGGTTTTTTGCTATAGGGCACGTGCGCTCGCCAGAAAGAGACAGAGAGACAGAAAGCAAGAAATCACCCCCCGGGGGGATGGCCATGCCGCAATCCCTCCAACTCCATTCTCCTCTTGGGATCTTGGGCACGCACGTACACGCGCCCGGCATAAATTTAAGCCACCGGGTCCAGGACTCGAACCGCGGTTGACTATATGGGAGTTCAGCAACACAGCCATTATGCTAACTGCTGATCCCATAAGTTGTTTTTTTTTTAAAGAGAGATTTTTGCTACAGGGCACGTGTGCTGCGGGAGAAACAGAGACAAGAGAGACAGAAAGCGAGAAATAATCCCCTAAGAGGGATGGTCAATCCACAATCTCTTCTCTCAGAATCTTGAACGCACGTGCGCGCACACGTGAGTCTCAAGTCACAAGGTCCAAGAACTGAACCACGGTTAACCACGTGGGAGTCCAGCAATGCAACTACTAGGCCATCTACTGGTCCTCAGTCTGGTAGTAACTAAGACAGGTCGTCCACCACATTCCTCCTTGCAATCAGTCCTTTACCCTCTTTTAAGTAGATATCAACAAAACAGCCAAGGAAAGGTACCAATGATGAAACAAAAGCTGACTTAAAAAAATTAGAGGACAAGCAGGTGGCGCAGAGGTTAAGGTGCTGGATCCCGCACAGCCAACTGCACAGTTTGAGTCATGAACTTGAAAAACAAACCGGGCATGTGTGCCCCCCACACCCTGAGAGCACGGAGAAGGGACTGGAGGGTGGCCATGCCCCCTGGAGGATCGTGCTTCACTTTCTTTCTGTCTGTATCTCTCTGTATCGCTCCAACAAGCACACATGCCCTGTAGCAAACTACCAAAAACAGAAGGCAGTACAAGTATGTGGTTACCAGATACACATCACACCAGCAAAACAAGGTCAGAAATGTATGTTAACAATATATAAGTCAGATATGTAAGATCTAAAGACAGTGATAAGTACTCATTTTAAAGAATACATGTTTTTCTGGGCCGGCGAGTGGCATGGTGGTCAAAGGCACTGGACTCCCACATGACTGACCCCAGTTCTCAGCCCGGACCTGGAGGCTTGCTTTCTCACTTTCCCTCTCTCTCACTCTGTCCCTCGATGGATGGATGGATGGATGGATAGATGGATGGATAGATAATAAAGTTGAATAAAATAATTTTTATAAAAAAATACAAGTTTTTCTCATCAAGATGAACTCACTCAGAGCAGAGTTGTATCTTGATTTTCTTTACAAATTTTTGTATTTGTATTACAAAGTATTGCCAATAATGGTAGTGCTTAACCCAATAAGGACATATTAGTTTGATTATTTAACATTAAAATAATATTTTCTATGTTGATTTCTATGTAACAGTAGTCGATGCCTTAAAATCACCAGACATTTTTAGCAGCATTTTCTCCTTGGTTAATTTTAAGTCTTTAAACAGATGAGAATTATTGAATGCCTTTTCCTATCCTACTTGCAGAAAATTAATGATACTCTCCAGACAGACACTGCAAGTCGCAATGCACAGAAATTGACAAGGCAAGCAGGCCGTGGGGAACAGGGTACCAGACAAAGATGACTTGAGAGAAGTGAGTCCCAAAGATCTGTGTACAAAATCCCTCATAGATCGCTGGCTGACTCCTAAACTGGCATGTTTAGAGTGCAACTCTGGGTGGTCTAGAAGAGAACATCTGAGCCAAAACTTCAGAGGCTGCGCAGTATTAGGTAAGCCAAGTCTAGATCCCGTCACAGTGGGTAGGTAAAAACTCTCAGCTTTCCAATCAAATCAAAGAAAGCCCAGAATAAGGATCATACCGGTAGGAGTAGGGCAGAACTGAAATACAACTGTCTAATCGATCCTAAAATCAAGCCTAGAAAGAAGGTAATCTACTTTTAAATTAACTGCCTCTAAGACCCAAACTCTACACTCATTAAAGAAAAATAACATACCCCATGCCTCTATAAATATGCATGTAGCAAACAACTAAATATCACTAGTCATATAAAAGACTTCTTTTTTTTAAAATGACTAATGACCAGGAGAGCTGGCAGCATGGTGGCTGGAGCAGCTGGATCCCATATGGCTGACTGTGCAGTTCAAGTCCCAGTCCTGGAGGCTTGGAAAACATGCCAGTTGCCTGTGTTCCCAGAATCCCCAAAGGTGAAATGGAGGAAAAGGGATTACAATGTGACCATCCCCCAGGAGTAAATCTCCCCTCTCATTCTGGCAAATACATACATCCTATAGCAAATAAAATAAAAGTGACTCAGGATAAAGTGATGGAATTATCCATGGAAGGACACCCAAAAGGGACCCAGAGTTAGCAAACAAAGATTTACTAACTATGATTACTATGATAAAACAGAAGATAGGGAAAAGGGATGAAAATATTGAGTACTTGAAAAGAAAACTGGAAATCTATTATTTAAAAGAATAGAATATATACTCTGGAACTATCAACTACAATATATAAAATTAAACTCATTGAGTGGGGCCAGCAAATGGCATGGTGTTTGAGATTTCCACATGACTGACCACAGTTTGAGTCCAGGACCTGGCGGCTTGATTTCTCACCTTCGCCCTCTCTCTCTCTGTCTCTCTCTGGTCATAATAAAAACTAGATAATAATAATACATAAAATTAATTTTAAAATATTTTTTAAAACTGAAAAAAAAAACTCATTGAGTAACAACTGACTGATCTAAGAATATACAAATAGTGAATGACAGGTCAAAAGAAAATATTCAAAATAAAAGGAAAACAGATTTTAAGAAACACGTGAAACATGATTAAAAGTTTCAAGGATAAGATGAGAAAGAATGGGAGGGAAGCAATACATAACGAATAGACCAAAAATGACCAAATCTGATTTAAAAAAGAGAGAGAGAGAAAGATTCAAGCAGCTCATGCATCTCCAAGCAGAATCAATATAAACAAAACTAAACCTGGGCAATTCAGAATCAAACTTCTGACCCAAAGATGAAGAGGCAATATTAAACACATTCTTTCTCTCTCTCTCTCTCTCTCCCTCTCTCTCTCTCCATAGAAACAAGAACAATTAACTTCCCAACAGAAAGTATGGAAACCATGGAGCCAGTGGGTGGCATGGTGGTTAAGGGCACTAGACTACCACACAGTCAACTACAGTTCAAGTCCTGGACCTGGCAGCTTGCTTTCTCACTTTCCATCTCTTTCTCTCTCACTCTGTCCCTCTCTGCTCAAATTGAAATAAATAAAGTTAAATGACAAAAATTTGGGGAGAAGTTTTTGCTATAGCTTGTGTGCACTCTCCAGAAAAGACAGAGAGAGACAGAGACAGAAAGCGAGAAATCACCCCCCCCCCCCGCCCGGGGGGTGGCCACGCCACAATCCCTTCTTCACTCTCCTTTCAGGATCTTAGGCATGCACACACACGTGCCCAGCATGATTTTAAGACACCAGATCCAGGACCCAAACTGTGGTCAACTACATGGGAGACCAGCAACATAGCCATTACACCAACTGCTGGTCCTAAATGAAATAATTCTTTTTTTTTTTTTTTTTTGAAGAGGTTTTTGCTATAGGGCGTGTGCGCTCGCAAGAAAGACAGAGACAGAAAGCAAGAAACTGAAAGACAGAGAGAGAAAGAGAGTGAGAAATCATCCCCCAGGGAGGATGACCATGCCGCATTCCCTTCTCCATTCTCCTCTCAGGATCTTGGGCATGCACATGCACGCGCACGTGCCCGGCGTGAGTTTAAGCCACCGAGTCCAGGACTTGAGCCGCAGTCCTACTACATGGGAGTCCAGCAACAGAGCCATTACACCAACTGCTGGTCCTAAATGACATAATACTTAACTTAAAAAAAAAAAAAAAGAAACTGGAAACCATAAGACTAAATAGAGTGACATCTCAATGCTCAAAAAAACCTTTTTATCTCACAATTTGATGATTATAGAAAATAGTCTTCAAAAGCAAATGTCTCAGGCAGACAAGCCAACACATGCACCCACACTGAATCCAAAGATAAATATCATGGAAATTCTGAAAGACAAAGATCCTAGATGGGACCGTAAAGGTGTAAAAATGAATGACAAGTACTAGAAAAACTCAATGTGTGTAAAGATATAAAAGACTATTAACACTCTAGGGCAGGGGCCGGCAGATGACATGAATAGGACAGGGCTCTAGACTCTCACATGGTTGACTGCAGTTCAAGTCCCAGACCTGGTGGCTTGCTTTCTCACTTTCCCTTTCTCTCTCTCTCTCTCTCTCTCTCTCTCTCTCTCTCTGTCTCTGATCATATTTAAAATAATAATAAAGTAAATTATCTAAAACACACACACAGAGTTTAGGGCCAGCCCCACAGCCTACTGGTTAATGGAGCCAGATTCTACATAGCTAACCACTGTTCGAATCCCAGTCCCAAAGGCTTGAAAAAACACACCAGGCATGTGTGTCTATGCTCAAAGTCCTGAAAGGATGAGGAAATGGAGAAAGGATTGTGGCCCAACTATACCACACTATGGGGTGCTTTCTCCCTCTCCTAATCTCTGTATCTCTGGTGAGTGCACATGATCTCTGGCAATCCTGAAGAAATGAAGACAAAGGGACTGCGGCATGGCCATCCCTGCCAGGAAGGGCACGTTCTCACTTCCCCTCTGACTCTGACAAGGATGAGTCCTCTAATTAACCAACCAAATAAATCTCACACACCCTATAGCAAAAATCTCTCTAAAATAATAGTTCTGGACTTTTTTTGAACTAAAAAATAGGTACGCATTTTCAAATGTGTGTGGATTTATGAGTCAATAAGCACAATAACTGTGGGGCCAGCTCCATACCCTAGTGGTTAAGGGGGTGGATCTCACGTGGCTGACCGCAGTTTGAGTCCTGGCCCTGGCAGCTTAAAACCCGTGCTAGGCTCCTGTGCATTCATGCCAAAGATCCCAACAGGACAGGAGAAATGGAGAGTAGGAACTGCAACATTGCCTCACCTGGGGGGGCACTTCTCCTCCTCCCTTGTTTGCCAAGATGCACACACTCATGACAAATAAATAAGCACACTAATTTTAAATCTTTTTAAAAGGGATTATTTAATTTTTATTTACCCATTCATTCATTTTAATTTGACGAGAGAGAGAGAGAGAGAGAGAGAGAGAGCGAGCGAGCGGGAAAGTGAGAAAGCAAGCCACCAGGTCCGGGACTTGAATCGTAGGTGGCCATGTGAGAGCGTGCAGCACCTTAACCACCATGCCATCTGCTGGCCTCATAATTTAAAATCTTTTACTCTTCATCTTTATTAAATGTATTAGGTTATTTTAAAAAATGCTTTGAAATACCATAAAAAAGGTTTATCAGCCACAATGATCTTTTCTATATTTAAAACCTCCCCCCCCCAAAGTTTATCTATTTTATTTCTTCAATGACAAAAGGGAAAAGAGAGAGAGAGAGAGAGAAACCCCCAACAGGGTGCTCAGAGCACCCCCATTCCACGTCTCAGCCAGCCAGATTACAGGCAGGAGTGCTGGGCAGACCAGGGAGAACCTGGGACACAGAAAACACGGATGTGTGGAATCTGAGACACGGGTGTGGCCGCAGCATCAGTGTTCCACTGCCACTCCACTGGGGCTGGCCTGAAACGTTTTAACTTAGGCATGTGTGTCTATCCACAATTCTCTTTTAGTCTTTTTTTTTTTTTTTTTAAGTTTATTTATGTCTTTCATGACAGAAGACAACACCCTCAAAAGGGTCCAAACACCAAGATACACCCCAGCCTTCATCCGGCCCCTGATCATCAGCAATAATGTGCCTGGTGCACTCACAGAGGACTCCAGACCTGAACCAGAGTCACCCCCATGTGGAATGCCTCGCAGAGCTCTGCATTTCACAACTCTACCACCATCTGGTCCCTCTCTTTTTTTAGACTTCTGAGTTACTACTTACAGTTGAACAAATGTTTTCATGTTCTAACTTTTATTTTACACTTATTTATTCATTTATCTATTATTTGTTGTGATTTACAAGTCACTGGGTCCAAGATTCAAACCACAGTCGGCCATGTGAGAATCCAGCATCTAAACCACCAACACCTCCTGGACCCTCGTGTTCTAATTTTTTAAAATTTACATGAATTTTTTAAACATTCTTAAATGGTTGTATTATTAATATGCAGCGGTCTCCAAGTTAAAACACATCATACTCAAATGCTCCACCAAAGAATTCATTCATGTGGCACGGACCAAACCTAACACTAGGACTTAGAAATTACTTCTTGGTGAAAATGACTTAAGAAAGCATTAATATTTAAAAAAAAAAAAATCAGTCGATCGCAGCCTCTAAAGCAGTTAGTATGGTGATGAATCGCAGTGCTAGGAGGGCAACCTGGATTCAGACCCCCTGTCTGGTTGACCTGATGCCAACATTCTGAGGAACTGAGGCCTGGAGGACAAGGATCATGGCGTGACTAAATCTCTGAAGGAGGCTTTTCTTTCTCTCAATCTCTATCATTAATTAAAAAAAAAAAAAAAAAAAAAAAAAAAAAAAAAAAAAAGGGCCAGCAGGTGGCACAGTGGTTAAAGTACTGGACTCCCAAATGGCTGACCACAGTTCAAGTCCCAGACCCAACGGCTTGAAACTCACGGTGGGTTTGTGTCCATGATTGCCCAAAATCCCAAGAGAATGGAGGAGAGGGGATTGCAGTGTGGCCATCCCTCCAGGGGGTGGTTTCTCACTTTCTCTCTGTCTCCAGTGAGCACACATGCCCTATAACAAAAATCTCTCCAAAAATTAATTAAGTAATTAAAAAATAAAAGAGCCAGCTAATGGTGTGGTGGTTATGGCCGCTAGATCCCACATAGCCAACTTTGCTGATTCAGGTCCCAGACCCAGTGGCTTGAAAAATAGGCCAGGCACATGTGTGTGCATGCCCAAAATCTCAAGTGGAGAATGGAGGAGAAAGGGATTGTGGGCTTATATCTGGATTTAGGATGAACCATGATATAGGTTTAGCAGGTCTACGTGATACTTACACCATCGACTTCGCAAAAATTCTCTCTTAAAAATCCCTTAGAATAGTATAGACCAGCAGATGACATAATGGTTATGTTGCTGGACTCCCACGTAGTTAACCATGGTTTGAGTCACGGACCTGGGAGCTTAAAACTCACACCGGGTGCGTGTGTGTATGTGCCCAAAATCCTAAGAGGAGAAGGGATTGCAGCGTGTTGTTGTCTCCTGAGGGGTGACTTACTGCTTTCTGTTTCTGTTGCTCTGGCAAGTGCATGTGCTATATAACAAAAACCTTTCTTAAAAAAAAAAAATCCATAGTAGGCCGTTTTCAATGGGATACAAAAACTGCTCCAGTCAGATACTTGTTAGTTCAGTCAAATACTTTTTTAGTTACGTAAGACAGGCAAGTAAAGGAAACATGGTCACACTGACCTGTATGTGAACTAAAAAAGTTCTTCTATTTTAAGAGATACAAACTTTTAAAAAAAAGGTTTTCTCGGGAACCAGTAGTTAGCGTAATGGCTATGTCGCTGGACTCCCACGTAGTCGACCGCGGTTCGCATCTCTGACCCGGTGGCTTACAACTCACGCCGGGCGCGTGTGCGTGCGTGCCCAAGATCCCGAGAGGAGAATGGAGGAGAAGGGATTGCGGCGTGACCATCCCCCCTGGGGGGTGATTTCTCGCTTTCTGTCTCTATGTCTCTCTCTGTCTGTCTGGCGAGCGCACGCGCCCTATAGCGAAAAAACCTCTCCCCCCCCCAAAAAAAAAAAGGTTTTCTGTAACAGTAAAACGTTTACATTCCATTTAAAAACCTTTACTGCAAAGATCCACATCTCTTACTCTACTTTCTGGTGGTGGGGAGGGTGTCTCCCAGTGAGCAAATTGCACTGAAAATTGCATCTTAAAGTGGCTGTGTTTTTGGGGCCAGTGGGTAGTGTGGTGCTTAAGGCGCTAGAATTCCCACACATGGCTGACCAAGGTTCAAAGTCCCATACACCTAGTGTCTTGCTTTTTCTCTTTCTTCAGCAAAACTCGTGTGAAAACAAACATATGTACATACATAAAAATCTAAAGTGGCCATGTTTTATCAATATTTCTAGTTTTAAAAACTACCTGGACAGGGGCTGGCAGATGGCATGGTGGTTAAGGGCGCTAGACTCCCCATGGCTGACCGTGGTTCCAGTCCTGGACCTGACAGCTTGCTCTCTCTCTCTCTCTCTCTCTCTCTCACTCTCGCTCTCCTTCTCTGATCAAGTATGTATGTTGTATTATGTATGCATGAACAAACAACCTGGACAAAAAAGGTAAAGGCAATGACTTACTAGATTATGGCTACTCTCGAAAATCCCCACACGTATTTTTAATCTAGAAGTCATCCTGTCCTTGACAGGCCACTGTGCAGCACGTTTCCGGCGGGCAGGACAGGGAGCGAGAGCAAAGCCTGTGTTTATCTAGAAGACAGTAACCAGTGTGCCTGACAGAGGGTTCATGAAACCAAAGACAGCTAGCGTGCGAGCTGGAGCAGATTGTGAAAGGCCTCAAAGGTCAGGCTAAAAGCATACCTTTCATCCTCTGGGCAACGAAAGCCTGGGCATGGCAGAGAGATGAAGTACAGACGGCAAGGAAGGGAACAGGAAAAGACAACCAGTTTAAGTGCAGTGTTAAACCTGGTTTTAGATTTGCTGAGTTTACGAGATTCAAATATAACTGTTCAGTATGAGAATTAATTTAGCAGGCCCACCGCAGCTCAGTAACCTGCCACAGTAACAGAATAAAGTTGAGGTGGGAAAAATAAAAATGGGCAAGCACAGGCCAAATCCAATCATTAGCAGCAGACTCTGAGGTAGCTTTTTTCTACATTTGGCAAAATTAGCACACATTATCAAGAATAATATCAACCTTCATAATAACCAACCTTACAGGACAACCCTAATATGAAAAAGATAAATATTTCCCAGATCTAGCATCATTTCTGTATTTTTATCTAATAAATCTGACTACAGTTTAGATTTTTCTCACCACGATTAAATCTGTACTGCTTAAATTCTAAAACCAATGTCCTTTCCCATGGTTTTGAGCATTTAAGATTTTCCACCAACTCTGGATCCAAACACACATATAAACCATCTCTTCTAGAAATAATGACAAGTTTTCCCACTTGAGACACTCAATGGTACTCTCCCCATTCCCTTCATTCAACAAACTATTTACTCCTTAGAACTCCTAGGAATTTGTTTCCAGGCTAGAAGATACAATCTAACCCTTCAACTGAGGTATGTAAAACCTAATGGTTTGCCTAGAACTGACAACAATTTGAAGCAGTATCTCTAAAATCTAGTTTAGGAAGCTGGCTCCCCATATGGGCCGCAGTAATGCACAGTGCAAGAGAAGCCAGATCCGCTGGTGCGCCCACAGTCTGAAACCCCGGCCCAGTAGGCCGAAGCTGCCTGGCACACGCCCAGTGCCCTCGACTTGATGCTCTGGAGGTTTGGAGGAGGGGATCTCAGCACGACCAGACCCTGTGGAAGACGCTCACATCTTCTTATCTCTCATGTGGATACACACGCTATATCATAAATAAAATTCAAACTTTAAAAAGGGAGTGGTGTAGCTCAACGACTACTGTTGGCCCATAAACTGGTTGTGGCCTATAGCGATGTTAAGTACAGAAATGGAAAATACACATTCAGGAAATTTTATACCAACTTAGCAGTACTTTTGTATCTGCTGAAGTGAAAAAATTCATGCTTACATTCTGTATGCATTTAATCTTGCATTTATCATTCTACAAAAGTACTAGATTAGAAATTGTTTTAAATACAAAAATGGGTTCTCACCAGTCTGAGATGCATCACGTGCCCAAGAGCCATGTTACCTGGGTTGGAATCCCAGTTCTGCCATTCACAGCTGTCTAATTTTCAGCAAGTAACCTCCCTGGGCTTCAGTGCCCGCATCTTAAAATAGGCACTGTAGAGTGTATCTCATAGGATTACTGTAGGAATTAAATGAATACATGAAACACATTCCAACTGTCTGGTACGATTAACATTACTTTTGGGATCAGCAGGTGGCATGGTTGTTAAGGTTCTGACTCCCACGTGACTGACAAGGTTCAAGTCCCTGACAAGGTTCAAGTCCCGGATCTGGTGGCTTGCTTTCTCACTCTCCCTCCCTCTCTGTCTCTCTCTGGTAAAAATGATTAGTAATAAATAAAATTAAATAAATATTAAATAAATTAATTTTTTAAAAATTACTTTGGGAAAAAAAAGTAGCCTAGAGTTGTATTGTACAGTTGCTTAGCTTCCCATTCTGCAAATAGGAATACGCTGTATGGGCGGGCAGACATAGGCAGGATATGCTACTGATTTGTTTTGGAAAGAAAAAAGTTTCTCTATGTATATCCTTTATTCCTTAAACTATTTCTGTCTGATGTTTCCAGGTATAAAGTAGAGGGAATCATCTCTTCTCCTCAGAATAACAGTGACATATGACAATAAAGTCATTTTAAAGTAAGATTCAAATGAGAAAGCCTATTTCATTTACTTTTAAACAAGTACTCCCAGATACCCTATTTCTCCTTTTCTGTACTGAAGGCATCATACTTTTTTGGCCTTATTCTCTATACTGTTGGCCTCGAATTAATAAGCAGCCAGAATATGGCAGTGAGCTGAACTACTGACCAAGGAATAGCATAAGGCACACTGAAATCAAGCATCAACATTTAGCAAATCACAGAGGCTAAAGAAAAAAATTGTAAATTAGACACTTTTATCTAAATGTTGTCTATTTGCCATGGTTTCAAATAACACTGCAAATAACAGTCTTTGTGTACCAGGCTCCGACTTCACTACTAGTTTTTCTGCACTGAACAAAAAAAGAAACCCTACATTTACCAATCCCGGCCTACTGGGAGCCAATACAGCAAACTGGTAACAGCCTGAGCCCGGCAACAGAGTCTGTATCCATCTACCCCCATATACGGGGCGTGTGCGCTCGCCAGAGAGACAGTGACAGAAAATGAGAAACCACAGGTGGGATAGCCACACCGCAATCCCTTCTCCTCCATTCTCCTTTCAGGATCTTGGGCACGCACACACACGTGCCCGATGAGGTTTAAGCCACCAGGTCCTGGACTCAAAACGCGGTCAACTATGTGGGAGTCCAGCAACATAATGATTGTGCCATCTGCTGGTCCCATGTACCCCTAAATTTTAAGATGAGTATAGAAGGAGAACATTTCTGTATAGAACAGGGGTTTAAGTGATTGCGGGCAAGTTTCTAAAATCCCTGTAAGCATCAGTGTCTTCATAACAAGAGCTGTGTGAGGATTTTCAATGATAATCTGGCCCGTAAATGGACAGTAACTGTCAACTGCCATTAGCAATAAGCACTGAGGCGACACCAAAAAAAAAAAAAAAAAAAAAAAAAAAGATTTGACTGACACTTGATTCTTCTTTCTAGTATCCCAACAGCTGTCAGGTTTTTCTGTTTGTTTGTTTGTTTGTTTAAGAGTTTTTGCTATAGGGCACGTGCGCTCGCCAGAAAGACAGAGAGAGAAAGAGAGACAGAAAGCGAGAAATCACTGCCCCAGGGGACGTGACCATGCTGGAATCCCTTCCACTCCATTCTCCTCTCAGAATCTTGGGCATGCACGCACATGTGCCCAGTGTCAATTTAAGCCACCGGGTCCAGGACTACATCCGCGGTAGACTACATGGGAGTCCAGTGACAAAGCCATTACGCTAACTGCTGGTCCCTCTCAGGTCTCTTTTATAAAACCACGGATTTCCCATAGCACCCTGCTGTATATAATTTACACCAGGCATGAAAGCCAGGCAAGAGGCACCCGAGCGTGACGCTGGAGCTGCAATGGGCGGCCTGGTTCAGAGCACAAAAAGACCTTGACAGGCTGGGTACAGCAGCGCGCCTGTGACAGTCTTTCTGGGAGGACTGTAGAGTGGCGAGAGACTATCTGGAGTGTGCCTCTGCCACCTGTCTCTTGTCTCTCATAAAGAAAATTAAAATAAACATTAAAAAAATTAATTAGAATATACAAATAACTACTAGAGGCCCAACACCTGCCTTATAAGGAATTAAAAATGTTGTGAAAACATTATTTTAATCTCTTTTTTTTTTGGAGAGGTTTTTGCTACATGGCGCGTGTGCTAGCCAGAAAGAGAGCAGACACAGACAGAAAGCAAGAAATCACCCCCCCCAGGGGGGGATGGCCACACCGCAATCCCCTCTCCTCCGTTTACCTCTCGGGATCTTGGGCACGTGCACACACACACACACACACACACACACACATGCCTGGTTTGAGTTTAAGCCACCGGGTCCGGCACTCGAACTGCAGTTGACTACATGAGAGTTCAGCGACATAGTCATTACGCTAACTGCTGGTCCCAAAATGTTGTGAAAACATTTTAAAAATTACCACAGGGCCAGCCAGTGGCACGGTGGACAAAATGAATGGATCTCACATGCTGCCTATGCAGTTCAAGTCCTGGACCCAACAGCTTGAGGAACACATAGGCATATGTGTATGCATGCCCAAAGTCCAGAGAGGTGAGGGGACTGAGGCCACAGCTGTCCCCCATGAGAAGTGCTTTCTCTCTCACTTTCTCTCTCTATCCACCCCCCCAGCAAGCTCGCATACTCTCTGGCAAAATTGGAAAAAAAAAAAAAAAAAAAGTTACCATGGATAGATACATTCATTGTTTTGGCTTTTATTTTTCAACATGTATCTATACTAGAGGAATACCAGCTCATCTGGCAGCGCCCATCAGGAAAGTATGCTGCAGATTTAGCTGGCCACCTTCTTTGTCTGTAACAAAGGATCAAAATCATGACCTCTGGGGCTGGACAGTGGCGCAGCAGTAAGGCGTGACACTCTGCAAGGCTGATCCACAGAGGAAGGTTCCAGGTCCCCACCTGGAGACCTCCCTGAGTATGCCAGCCAGGCAAGTGCTCTTGATCGGGCTGGCAGAGGCTGCGAGTAGAGGAGAGCATCAAGACCCTGCTGGGGGTACTTGTCTATCTCACAAAAGAAATTAAAAAAAAAAAAAAATCATGTCTCCAGGTTTAAAGAAAGAACGAGTTATATATACCAAACCTATTCTTTACTTACCGAGCTTACGTTAATGAACTACGCAAACTTCCAAAAATAAAGAGATCTATAATCTTTAAGCCAGTAAGTAGACTTCTAAGAGAGTTCTTCAAAGACACTGTCAGGATACAATCTATACATTTTTATATTAATAGGAGACAGTGTACATATCTATCAATAGATACAACCAAGAGTTAACAGATAAATCATGCTATTAGTGATGTAGGCACTAAATGTGACATTTGGAAGAATTATTACTAGATGTTAATGTAAACGTGGATAAAAGCAGATTACAGAACTGTGTAAACAGTGAGCACTTCATCTTTTTTTTTAACATCTTTACTTTTAAGAAGTTCTAGGGGCTGGCAGTTGGTATGGTAGTTACGGGCACTGGACTCCCACATGGTCAACTGCTGTTCAAGTCTTGGACCTGGTGGCTTGCTTTCTCACTCCACCCTGCCCCCCCCCCCCCCCCCCATACACACTCTGTCCCTCTCTGGTCAAATTTAAAAATAAATAGAGAAAGTTAAATAAAATAATTCTTTAAGGGACCAGAAGTTGGTGTAATGGCTATCTCACTGACTCCCATCTAAGTCGACTGAAGTTCAAGTCCCGGACCCAGTGGCTTAAACTCACTCCAGGTGCGTGTGCGTGCGTGCCCAAGATCCCGAGAGGAGAATGGAGGAGAAGGAATTGCGGCATGGCCATCTCCCAGTGGGGTGATTTCTCACTTTCTGTCTCTCTCTGTCTTTCTGGTGAGCACACGCACCCTATAGCAAAAACCTCCCCCAAAATAAATAAATAATTATTTTCAGAAAAGGAAATTCTAAATATAGTCAGCCCTCTGTGTGGGTTCCATATCCAAGAGTTCCACATCCATGGATTCACCCACTGGCAATCAAAAATATTTGGAAAGGGTCTGCAGGAGGTGTGAGGGTTAAGGCACTGGATCTCACAAAGCTGACTGCACAGTTCAATTCATACTGTGTGGCTTGAAAACTCACACTGAGTGCATGTGCACATGCCCAAAATCCCAAAAGAAGACTGGAGAAGGGACTATAGCATCCACCCAGGGGTGACTTCTCCTCCCTCTCTCCCTCCCCCCCCTCCCTCTCTCCCTTACTCTTTCTCCTCCTCCTCTTTGTCCTCCTCCTCCTCTTCCTTCTTCTTCCTCTCTCCCTCTCTCCCCCCAGCATCTTTGAGGGGTACTGGAACCAATTCCCAACAGTTACCGATGACATCCAGAGAAGGAGCTATTCAGCGTTAAAAAGAAATGAGCTAACAAGTCGTGAAAAGTCTGGGGAAATCTTAAAGTCAACCTGAAAAGATTATATAATGTGTGATTCGGACTATATGGCATCCAGGAAAAAGCAAAAAGGTCAGGGATTTAGAAAAGCACAGAAAGATCACAGAGGACTTCTGGGACTGAAAACTATTCTTTATGCTATGATTAATATGACGGCAGGCACGGGTCACCAGATGTCAAACCGAGATGTGCACCACTGGGTGTGGTGGCGCCCACCCGCTGGCAAAAGCTACTGGAGGCAGAGGACGGGGCTGCAGCGTGGAGAAGCGTGCACCACCACCAACAGTGAGCCGAATGTCAGGTACAGACTCATGTCAGGTACAGACTCGCGAGCACAACTGAGTCAGTGCAGGTTCATCAACTGTAACAAATGCACACTCTGGAGCAGGGTGCTGACAGTGGGGAAGCCGGGGAGGGTGCCCAGATTATACGACAACACTGTACTATATGCTTGAATTTGTTGTGAACCTAAAACGGCCCTAAATATTTAGAAGAAAAAAGAAAGGCATAGAGAGAGATGGTTTAAAAAAAAAAAAAAAAGGTCCAACAACAAACAAGGGAACCAAAATATAACCAGAGAACACCAGTTTGTGAGAGTACAGATTTTTATTTTCTTCACCCTGACCTAAATGTTTCAAATTTATTATAACAGAATTATACTGAAGCCCTAACACATACCTGAGCCTATTTTTGGTCTGCTCAGTGTGTCCCAATCACCTGCCCGTCTCCCCCCTCACCAGTTTCATATTTTAAAGTTACCTTTGCTCAATGTTTTCCCTCATGCAAGGACTAATTCCTTCTGCTTTTTTCTTCCTTTTCAAAAATTTGCTGTAATCCTCATTTGTTTATACTTCCAAATAAACTTCACAGTCGTTTTATAGAGCAATGGTTAGTAAACTCTTACAAGGGACCTAATGGTCTTTTTTCCCCAGATACACTAATATCATTTCTTTCTTTTTTTTTTTTTAATTTGCTAGAGGGGATGTACACTGGAAAGAGACATACAGAAAGGGAGAGAAGAAATCCCTTCTCCACTTCTCCACCCTGATTGGATTTGGGGCACACACACAGGCACCCAGCATGTTTTTCAAACTGCCAAGGCTGGAATTCGAACCATGGACAGCCATGTGAGATCCAGCTCACTTAACACCAAGCCATGGGGCTGGCCCTTAATAGTAAATATCTTGGGCTAGTACTCTTACCACTTTTCTTCTTTGTTCTGGTTCTTTTTAAAACCTTTTAAAATATAAAAAGCACTTTGAGCTAGCGGGCTACAGTGTGCAGACCCTAGCATTAAGTAAAGTACCCTACCTTACCTGTACGCATTTCAGCGTTTTCATTCCATGTATACTAAATTTAGGTATTAAATTCAGGAAGAATTAATATCTTTCCAATACTAAATGTTTTTTTCAAAAGCAAACTATGAATCTTCACTTTTTAAGGTTTTTTTGTGTGTCCCTCAGTAAATGTATCTTTGTGTATCCTACATTTATGAATTCTTAAATTATCTGTCAGATTAATAATTGCTTGGCACCTGAGGAAAGCACTTGCACTTGGGCACATAAATGCAAATTACTTGCTAGGTTTATTATTTCTCAAACTTTTTGCCAATACTATCGAAAAATTTTAAGGCTATTCTATAATCAAAATGCAGTAAGTTACTTTTAAAATCTAAGTGTTCTTTTCTTGTTCAGTAATTCAGTCAACTTTAAGCTGAATGGAGAACTGGGTTAAGCACTGGCACAGGACAGGCCCTCGAATGCTGAAATAAATGAGTAATTCTAACACTGTTCCCTCACAAAATTCCACTGAAACCACAGAATAGATTTAAGAGAGAGAAAGAGGGAGCCGTGAGGTAGACAGCCCAATGGTGACTGATTAATGTACATACACAGCACGATCCTTCCAATCAGAAGCTGGCAGCACCTTCAGAACTGCAAGTGGAAAAGGCAGAAAGGGGAGTAAACGAAAGAAAAATGAAAACTATTTAGGGACAGCTAAATCCCTCATTCTCTGTCACTCCCAAGTCACTAGGACTGCTGCCATGGGAGCTCAAAAATAAGCAATTTGGAAGAAACACGGCAAAAAAAACCTTAACAAATATATCTAAATACATCCTCAAAGGGATAAGTTAAGACTGTGCATACATGTAACAATTACAAGAAGCTAAAGTGAACACTCATGAGACAGAAAAAGGAGAGAGGGAAGGAAGAAGGAGGGAGGGAGGAAACACCTGAAAATTAAAAAAATGAGACACAAAAAGTTGGAAAATAAGTGAAACTTCCCAGGAAACTAATCCAAGAGATCCAGTACCTGAACAGTTTGAAGAGAAGAGGGGAGAAGACAACCACCAACAAATCTATCAGAAGTGATGGATATGACTCGCCGTATTCACAAAGCCAGGTGAGTACCTCGCACTAAATGGGTGAAACAGGCTCACACTAAGATGTGTCACTGTGAAACGGTGCTAGAGTCTACAAATTTCTAGGGAATGGGGGTAAGAGGGAAACTGGTCACATTATAAAAAAAATAAAAATTAAAAAAAAAAAAGGCCAGGTCCAATCCTGTAAGCACTGTGGTTAAGTGCTATGTTTAGGGAGCAGGATCCCATATGGCCACCTGTGGTTCAAATCCCAGTTCCAGCACCTTGAAAAACATACCAGGCATGTGTGCATGAGTGCCTAAAATCCTGAAGGGATGGAGAAATGGAGGCAAAAACGATTGCAGCATAATCATTGGGGGGGGGGGGGGGTGCTCACTCGCTCTCTCTATGGTTGAGAGCACAAGCCCTCTAACAATTAAAAAAAAAGTTAAAAATAGATGAATAGCCATCAGAGTAATTTCAGACTTATCAACAATTACAACAGGAAGTCACCCGTGAAACAATGATTTCAAAATTCTGAAAAAAAGAATGCTATGGGGTTGGCTCCATGTCCTGGTTGACAAGGAAGCTGATCCGAGATGGCCAACAATGCAGTTGGTTCAAGTCCCGGACTCGGCGGCTTGGAAAGCTCACTAGGCACGTGTACTGCATGCCCACATGCCTCACGGGAGAGGAGCTGGAGAATGGACTGCACAGGGACCAGGTCCTACTTCTCCTCTCCCTCTATGTCTCTCTCTGGAGAATGATGTGCCCTCTAGCAAAAAAATAGAAAAGAATTCTATGCATAGCCAAACCACAACTGTGATACTGCTTAATATTCACTCTCGAAAATCTTTAACTCCTTTTCTCAAAAAACTATCGGAGATATGATCTACCAAAGTAACACAGAAACCCAAGAAGACAAAGGGGCATGGCGAGCAGAGATGCACGAGGGGTCAATGAGAGAAATCGGGACGCTAGAGGGCCACAGCTCACACTGGAGTGGTGTGCTTCAGGAGAATGGGATTTGATGGCTGCATGACCAAGATACCTAATTTTTTTTAAGAGAGAGATTTTTGCTATAGGGTGAGTGTGCTCCCTGGAAAGAGAGACAGACAGAAAGCTAGAAATCACACCCCAGGGGAATGGTCACGCCACAATCACTTCTCCATTCTCCTCTCTGGACCTTGGGTACGTACACTGCCTGGTGTGAGTTTCAAGTCACGGTCGACTACTTGGGGGGTCCAGCAACATAACTATTACACCATCTGCTGGTTCCCAAAGGTGCCTATTCTAACTTTCCTAAAAACTACCAAATGCTCTGGTACGTCTGGCCCAAACTTCTATCTACACTTTAACTCAGCTTGACCACAAAGTAAAGAAGTTCCTTTCTCTTTTTTGCCCCACTCCCTGAATCAGCTAAGAATTTTTTTTTCCAAGAGAGATTTTTGCTATAGGGTACATGCATTCACTGGAGAGACAGCGAGACAGAAAATGAGAAATCACTCCCCAAGGGGGATGACCATACCACAATCCCTTTTCGTCTAGGAATTTTGGGCACGCACACACATGTGCCCAGCGTGAGGTTTAAGTCACCAGGTCCTGCACTCGAACGGTGGCCGAACAGTGGTCGACTACACGGGAGTCCAGCGACGTAATCATTATGACACCTGCTGGTCCCAAGCAAAGAATTTTATACCAGAAGAGAGAGTTCAGCTGTAAACTAGTCTTCTTTTTTTCTTTTTAATGATTGGTTTTACTTTTTTTTTTTTTTTAAGGTTTTTGCTAGATGGTGTGTGTGCTTGCTGGAAAGAGACAGAGAGAGGGAAAATGAAATAACAACATCCAAGATGGTCTGGCCATGCAGCAGTCCTTTCTCCTTCATTCTGCTCTTGGGACTTTGGGTGCACCCACACACTTCTGGCGTCATTTTCAAGTTAGGTCCAGGACTTGAACACAGGGTCAGCTATTTGGGATACAACACCTTAACCACCATGCCACCTGCTGGACCTGCAATCTAGTGTTATAGCAAGATAACAGAGCAGCCTACTCTAATAGACCACTCTCCACTGCCTGGCCTACACCACAGCTCTGCCAAGTAGAGTGCCCTGTGCTCCTCAGTTAAAACATTCATCCTCGGGACCAGCAGTTAGCGTAATGGTTATGTCGCTGGACTCCCACGTAGTCGACCGTGGTTCGAGTCCCGGACCCGGCGGCTTAAACTCACGCTGGGCGCGAGTGCGTGCGTGCCCAAGATCCCGAGAGGAGAATGGAGGAGAAGGGATTGCGGCGTGGCCATCCCCCCTGGGGGGTGATTTCTCGCTTTCTACCTCTCTGTCTCTCTCTGTCTGTCTGGCGAACGCATGCGCCCTATAGCAAAAACTTCTCCAAAAAAAGAAAAAAAAAAAAAATCATCCTCTTGCCCATTGGTTTCCCCAAAAGGAACTCTAGTAAAAATTCCAAGAAACTAAAACCAAACTAAACTATAGGTCAGAAACTCTGTTCAGATTATCTTCATCCAAAACTAGCACTACTGTTTCTTACACATTGTCTAGGTTTTTTTTTTTTTTTTTTTTTTAAGAGGTTTTTGCTAGAGGGCACATGTGCTCGCCAGAAAGACAGAGACAGAGAGACAGAAAGTGAGAATCACTCCCCGGGGGGATGGCCACACCACAATCCCTCCTCCTTCATTCTCCTCTTGGGATCTTGGGCATGCACGCACACACACACGCCCGGCACGGTTTAAGACACCGGGTGCGGAACTCAAACCACAGTCGACTACATGGGAGTTCAGCGACCTAGCCATTATGCTAACTGCTGGTCTCTGCATTGTCTAGGTTTTTACAAGACTATGCAGCACATAGCTGAAAATACACATTTTGGGAAATTATTAAATTATTATGAAAAAATAACCAACCAACCAACCAACCCAGGGAGGGGGGCAGAGAGTGGAGCAGCATTAAAATGTATCTCTCTGCAAGGTAACACCATGTGGAAGTGTTCCTAGTTCAAGTCTGGACACTGCCCTGAGAACACAGAGCACCCACCTGCCCATAATCTGGAGCTGGCTGAGGCTGGGGCTGAATCACAGCATCAAGATCCTATTGAGGGGGAAGGGTCCTAGGGTTCACTCTCATGCCTAGTCTCTCATGGAAGAAGTAACCATGCACCATACTGGTTGAGGGAGCTGGGTCCCATGAGGCTGACTGCGTTTGGAATCCCAGCCCGAGGACTGAAAAACATGCTGGGCATGTATGTGTGTATGCCCAAAGTACTGACAGGATGGAGAAAGAGTGAAGGTACTACAAGGTGACCACACCCATTGAAGGTGCTTTCTCCCTCTCCTGTCATCTCTCTGGTGAGCACATGAACTCTCTGGTGATCAAAAACTGAAACTAAAAAACAAAAACAAGAGAATGACTAACACAAAAGTGACAACAGTAGGTGGTGAAGGTGCCAAAGAAATAAGAATTGATAATGGAGTACCAAAAAAGTCGAGGCACTGATGATGTCCCAGATCTGATGGGTGTGTGGGTCTTCAGTTTATTACTATAAAACTTGCCTACATATTTTATCCTTTGTTTCTATATATAAACATTTCACTATTTTAGAAAAGGGAAATCCTAAAAGAAATTTTGGCCTGACAACTACCGTTACAGAAGTGCTTGTTTGACCAGTGGTTTTTTTTTTAAGAATTATACATTTTATTTTATTTATGATTATTAATTTTAATTTGACCAAAGAGAAAGGGAAAGTGAGAAACCAAGTCACCAGGTCTAGGACTTGAACCAGTCAGCCATGTGGTAGTCAAGCTCCTTAACCACCATGCCCCCTGCCAGCCCCAACCAGTAGGGTTTTTTAAATTTTCGATTTTTTGCCGAAACACCTACCTTCCAGATATACTATCTTATCTACCAAATAACACAGTAAAAGGTTATTCATCACAGCAAAGTCTGACATAGCAAATGACTGGAAATAATTTAAATGCTGATCGATATAGAAATTATTATGTCAAAACCATACCATGTAGTACATACCATGAGGAGAAAAAAAGTGAAAGCTTTGTGTATGATCCCTAATGTTTTTTACAAGACACAGTGAGAAATAATGTGCCAAACAGTTCATGTGCCTGGCTGCCATTTATTTTCAAAGGGTATCATATTGGCTTGTATGTACAGAAACCTCTATGGAAAGATAAAGAACTGACAAGGCTGGCTGTCTTCAGGAGGTCTTTCTCCTCCTCCTTTCTTGGATAAGAACATGTGCCCTTTGGCAATAAAAATGTTTTTGCACTAGCCACATTTTCGAAAGCTTGAATGCCCTGCACAGCTAGTGACTACTGGATTGGACGCCACAGAAGAGTATTTCCATCATCATAAACAGCTCTCTCAGGCTTTTCATAGAAAGACCCTCAAAAACACTGATAATTGTATTCTCAAAAAGTAGGTGCTTTGTAAAGGGGGAACTAAGAGGCTAGAGATATGGATAGGTTTTCCAAGTTAAGATAGGACTTAGTCCATGCCAGGGAGTGTCCTTAATACATTTCACGTTGACTTAATCTTTATTATGTACTTCTGTGTAACTGTCCTTAATACATTTCACCTTAACTCAATCTTTATTATGTACTTCTATGTAATCCATTGTATCTTAATTAGCACATTTTAAAACATTCTGAGAATGAGGCCATAGGCTTCACCAACTGCCTATGGGAAACATTTAAATTTTGGATCAGGAGCATATGTTACTAATTCAATAAAAAGTTATAAAATGAAATAAGCATTAAATATCATTACCTATATAAACCAAAATACTGAAGAGGTTTTACAATCCAAAACATGATTAAAAAAATAAAGTAAAAAAAAAAAAGGTATTAAACCTAATCCTACCATGCATAAACCATCTGGTATACCCTTTCAGAGATACCATTTTAGGGAACCAGCAGTTAGCGTAATGGCTATGTCGCTGAACTCCCACATAGTCGACTGCGGTTCGCGTCCCGGACCCGGTGGCTTAAAACTCACGCCAGGCGCGTGTGCGTGTGTGCCCAAGATCCCGAGAGGAGAATGGAGGAGAAGGGATTGCGGCGTGACCATCCCCCCTGGGGAGTGATTTCTCGCTTTCTGTCTCTATGTCTCTCTCTGTCTGTCTGGCGAACGCACGCACCCTATAGCGAAAAACTCTCCAAAAAAAAAAAAAAAAAGATACCATTTTATATTTAACTTACTTGGCCATAATGATGACCTATACATCAATTTCACCCATATTATGAGTTTCACTGAAGGGAAAAAGAACAGAATAGTAAGAAAGCTTGAGACGTGGGTTTGAGTTCTAGCCCTCTCACTAAGGAATTATGTGATCTTGGTAGAAATTAAAAAATCACTTGAAATATAAATTCCTCACCTATAAATATTAATTTTATTCATAGCATGGGGGGAACCTATAGAAAACCATGTATACTTCATTTTTCCATTAAAATATCAAATCTTCCTACCTTAGTTATTAATACCTGAAGTTACAAGATATTGTGGCTACAGAGGCTATTATCCCATAAGAATTTTTTAAAGCAAAATTAATATGTTGACATGAATACTAAAATTGTTTGGTTTTAAATTTGCCAGAGGACATGAGAGCTCACCAGAGAAAGTGATGGAAAGTGAAAAAGCATCCTCACTGAGGGCTGGTCATGCCACAATCCCTTCTCCTCCATTTCTCCCTCCCTTCGGATTCCGGCATGCAGGCACACCAACTGTTGTACTCCTTGCAAGACTTTCACCAAAACTGTTCAAAGTACTAATGTACTTTTGTCTAAATTCCATATTCATAAGTTTTTTTAAATTTTTAATTGGCAAATTATTCGAACTGGCAAATTTCAGAAATCAAATGGAAAAAAAATTGGGAGGAGGAAAGTGACAATTCACTTTCTTTAAAAATCTCCCCACAGGGGCCAGCAGGTGGCATGGTGGTTAAGGGTGCTGGACTCCTACACAGCTGACCGCAGTTTGAGTTCCGGACCTAATCACTGGTTGGTGCGCGCGCGCGCGCTCGCTCGCTCTCTCTCTCTCTCTCTCTCTCTTTCTTTCTTTCTCTCAGTCCATATCTCTCTGGTCAAATTAAAAATAAACGAAGTGGGACCAGAAGTTAGCATAATGGCTATGTCGCTGGACTCCCACATAGTCAACCGCGGTTCGAGTCCGGACCAGGAGGCTTAAACTCACGCCGGGTGCGTGTGTGTGCGTGACCAAGATCCCGAGAGGAGAATGGAGGAGAAGGGATTGCTGCGTGGCCATCCCCCCTGGGGGGTGATTTCTTGCTTTCTGTCTCTCTGTCTCTCTCAGTCTGGCAAGCACACGTGCCCTATAGCAAACAAAAACCTCTCCAAAATAAATAAATTAATTTAATTAAATAAACGAAGTTAAATAAAATAATTCTAAAAAAAAAATTCCCCACAAAGTTCTAGACCAGTTAACTATCATCAGTATAAACTGCTTTAGTCCCAGTATTCAGGCACCAAGGTATGATTTTCTTAGAATTCTGTACTTTTGCTACCCAACACTGTAGTGCAACAGAGCCTAAGAACAAATGTCCACACACTCCATATTACAACCATCAAAACACCTAGTAAATTTATCAAAGCCAATCTTCACCTCTGAAGTCATGCAAGAAAAACGCATTGCATAGCTACTGGAAATACAGTGCCACAGAACACAGCTGCTTTAGTTTGAACTCCACCCCACCACTTACTAGCTGTGCGATGTTGGGGTAAATCAGTCATGCAAAGGTACTTAATCTCTATGCTTTGGTTTTTTCATCTCTCCAACAAGGAATATCACCCACCTCATAGGGCTGCTGCAATAATTAAGAGAACACATGTAAAGCACCTACCGTGGAGCCCGACATAGAGCAATTACCTATGTGTTAGCAATTATTAGGAAGTAAAGATCTGTCTCCACTAAAAATAGCTGCTACACGGATCACGCCTGTGGCCCAGTGGTTAAGGGAGCTGGATCCCACGTAGCTGATCTGCCTTCGAATCCCAGCTCCAGCCCTTTGAAAAATACACCAGACAGCTGTGTGTGTGCCCCAAACTCCAGCAGAATGGAGAAGGGACTGCAGAATGACCACATCCCATTGGGTGCTTTCCCCCCTTTTCCTATCAGGTAAAATTTAAAAAAAAAAAAAAGTAGCCCCAGAAGTTGTGCTGTAGAGGTAGTGTTATCATCCTTTAGGTTTCCTCAACTGCTCAGAACTCTAAGCCCATATCCCTGGAAATCCAATGCTAGTTAGATCTATCATGATTCCGGAGAGACTTACTGAACACAGTAGGGCTAAACTGCAGCTTCCCACTGTTTCTATGAAATAATGTATCCAAAAACCCACCTGGGAAAAATGACCTTGTTTCTAAAGACATTCTCAGGTTCTGGAATCACCTAGAGATAACTACCAGCATTTTAGACAAAAATTATTCTTTTTTCTCTCCATACAAAGCTAGGAACTTTTGAAGTAACATCAGTAATTTTTACAGTAGGGGTAAGGGTTAGAGGAGATTTTGAAAGCTGTAAACCACAGACTGCATTTCTTTTTTACTGGCCAAAGATTGATCATCAAAAGGCAGCTATGTGAATTTCCTAGCAAAGGAAAAAGTGCATATACAAAGGACAATGCAACACATTCACAGAGTACTAATCTTACTTAGCTTTTCATAACTGACCAATTTATGATTTTGAATATTGCATTTAAAAATCCACATCACAGGGGCTGGCAGGTGGCATGGTGTTTAAAGGCGCTGGACTCTCACATGGCTGACTGTAGTCCAAGTCCCAGACCTGGCAGCTTGCTTTCTCACTTTCCCTCCCTCTTTCAGTCTCTTTTTAGTAAAAATAATAATAAAAAAATTAAATAATTCTTAAAAAAAAAAATCCAAATCACTGGGACAGTGGTGTGTGTGGTGGTTAAGGCACTGGGCTCCCGCATGGCTGACTACAGTTTGAGTCCTGGATCTGGTGGTGGCTTATTTTCTCATTTTCGCTCTCTCTCTCTCTCACTGGTCAAATTAAAAATAAAAATAATAAAATGAATTATTATTTTTCTTTTTTTAAAGAATTATTTTATTTAACTTTATTTTAATTTTATCAGAGAGAGAGGGCCCACATGCGCAAGCAAGGTAACGTGGTGGTTGAGGGCACTGGATTACCACATGGCCGACCGCAGTTCAAATCCCAGATCTGGTGGCTTGTTCTGGCTTTCCCTTTTTCTCTTTCTCTGGTCAAATTAAAAATAGTAATAACAACAACGAATGGAAATGAATAAATGAATAATAATTTTTTCTAAAAAAAAAAGAGATACTACAACTCCAATGCTCATAAGTAGCATGATGATTGAGGCACTGGACTCCTACATGGCCAACTGTGGTTTGAGTCTCAGACCTGGTGGCTCACTCTCACTTTCCCTCTCTTTCTCCTGTCTCTGTCTCTCTCTGGCAAGCCCTATAGCAAAGTAAAAATAATAAAAAATAAAATTAAATAAATAATTCTTAAAAAAGTCTTGGGGGCAGTAGGTGGCATGGTGGTTATGGGAGCTGAACTCCCACATGGCTGACCACAATTCGAGTCCCAGACCTGGAAACCTTCTCTCTCTCTCTCTCTCTATCTCTCTCGCTCTATTCCTCTCTGGGAAAATTAAAAAAATAAGTAAATAAATAAATAAAGTTAAAGAAAATAATTCTTTTAAAAAGAAAAAAGTCTCTACAAGTTGCCCCTGTACCTTAGCAGTTAGGACGACCTAGAGCCCATAGACCTGACTTCAGTTCAAATAAATCCTGGACCTGGCAGCTTGGAAAACACGCTAAGCATCAGTGCCTACAAGCACCCAAACCTGGCAGGATGGAGAAATGGAGAAAGGATTGTAGTGTGACTATGTATGGGATGGGGTGAGAGGGGATTCCTTTTTTTTTCCTCTGTTTTCCTCTCTGGATCCTGGGCATGCACACCTGTCTGATGTAAGTTTTAAGCCACCAGGTCCGGGACTCTAACTGTGATCAACTACATGGGAGTCCAGCAACATAACCATTACGCCATCTGCTGGTCCTGAAGGAGAATACTTTCTTGTTCTCTGTTTTTCACTAGTGACCATACTCACCCTCTAGCAATTAAAAAGAAAGAAGAAAAAGGAAAAAAGTCTCAATGACAAAGCTGTTGCAACTCTAATGCACCAGAAGATTAAGGTCATTTCTTGTAGTTATCAGGGATTTTAAAGTAGAAAAGAAAACATTAAAGAACAAACTATTTTGGAGCCAGAAGGTGGCACGGTGGTTAAGGCGGCTGGATTCTCACATGGCTGCCTGTGGTTCACGTCCTGGACCCGGTAGCTTGCTTTCTCACTTTCCTTCTCTCTCTTGTCTGTCTCTGGTCAACTTCAATATAATAAATAAAATAATGACAATGAATAAAATTAAATAAAATAATTCTTAAAAAAAACTATTTTACAGGTCCCTTTCTAAATCTTGGACTGCTATTATGTCTATTAAATTTTTGAAGAATTATTCATTACTTATTTTTGTAATTTCTTAATTTGACCAGGCATGGGGGAGTGCGCATGGAAGCCACCAGGTCCAGGACTTGAACCAGTTGGCCATGTGGGCGTCCAGTGTCCCAACCACCACTCCACCTGCCAGCCCCAACTTATGTTACATTTTTAACCATATACAAATTAAACTATTTTATAAAAATGCTTTTCGCCTAAAACTTTCTAATTTGGATTATACATACATAATTCATTTTATGTATTACTCTACAAACTTCAGTATGTAAACTGTGTCTGTGTCTACACTGAATTCCTCTAATAACCCGTATAAAGTGAAGTGAATTAGGGAATAGAAACACCAGATTTAGTTGGTTTATTAATGAGCTTTGATATACTAAGTTCTTTCATTAAAGCAAAAACATTAATTTGCAAGGTTTACCTATCAACCAAGAGTTCTTCATTAACAAGTATTTGTTCATTAACAAATATACAACAGGGGCCAACAGGTGGCGTGGTGCTTAAGGGCGCTGGACTCCCACATAGTCCACCGGTGTTCAAGTCCTGGACCTGGCTGCTTGCTTTCTCACTTTCCCTCTTTCTTTCTCTCGCTCTCATTCTGTTCCTCTCTGGTCAAATTTAAATAAATAAATAACAAATATACAACATACATTTGTCAACATATACTTAAGCTTTATTTACTTTTGTTTTGTTTTTGCCATAGGTTATGTGTAGTTGTTAGAAAAACAGAGAGAGTAAAGTGAGAAAATCACCCACCAAGGAGGATGACCAAGCTGCAATCCCTTCTCCACTCTCCTCTTGAAGTTTGAAGCACACACACAACCAGGCCTGACATGATTTTCAAGCTGCCTCGACCAGGGCTTGAACTAGAGCCAGCCATGTGGGAGTCTAGTGCATTAACCACCATACCACCTACCAGCCTCAAATTTTACTCTTAATAAGTTCTTTGCAATACAAAGACTGTTTTAGAAGTATATAAAAAATAAACAGTATATCAACTGGCCAAATTGATTCATTTATGAAATTATTAAAAACTCAGGAAATACAATGTAAAAACAAGAATTATACACCTCCAGTTTAACTAAGAAACCAAAACTAATCTTTTACCTTGAAAAGATCCACAAGTCAAAAAACAGTCCAATAAGGAATAATTCAGAATGAAGATAGAGCTACCAAAAAACATGACCCACGAGGTAAGATGACCCGGGGAAACTGCCTTGCCATTTTCACCGTCTAATTTAAGTCTAATTTTGACTTAGCCACAATTCAAATGCCAACAGGATAACAGGAGACTATTATTGTCCAAATGCTCAAAATTCTGCCATATTTATACTTTGTAAAAAGGCAAAATGCTTCCCTTAACTTTCCCTTTCAAGTTTCTCAACAAATTTAATATTTGTAAGTCACATCTCGATGTAACTAAACACATATACATACTTAAAAATCACAAAATAATTTCAAATAGCTGATATTTTACCTGATTTCCATAGATTAAAAATTTCCCAAATGCTTATAAAAGATGAAATTAAAAAAAACCCAGAGCTCTTTCAATGCTTATAATGCACTGCATAAAAAAGCAGGATGGAAACTCATAAGGTGGCTAAAGTAGCATTGAACAAGTTATTTTTGGAGATTTCACTTATCAGTTGCTTAAAAAAAATCTTTTTGCAACTATGAAAAAGGCCTCTGCAACTATGAAAAAGGCCTCTATGTGACCAGTCAGTAGACAAAGGTGCATTAAAAGTACTAAAAATCGGCATTTTTCGCTAAAGTGACCAATTCAATACTATTTACATCCACCCTCAAACTACTACAGTTTCCATCTAATTTCTACCTTCACAAACTTGAGGTGTTTATGTTCCCCGACTTCTCAAACTGAAATGCACTGTCCACATCTCCCTGGGTCAACACCAACACACACACTACCACTGACCACCTCCCAGAGAATTAACCTTTTTAACAGTTTACAATGGAAAGGGTATAGAATTTGAAAAAAGGTACAGAATTACATCTTGTATAATTTTGTATCCCAAAGAACACTTGGTACAATGTCCAAAACATTACAGGGGCTATAAATATTTACTGACTCAAAATAGTCCTTCACTACTCTGCAGTTCTTCCTGCTGAAAGGAACTGCATAGCTTTGCAAAATACTAGGGCCCTACATGTTATTAAAACTTCACAGAATACATTATTGTTTTATTGTTCAGTGGTCTTATCCTTGCTCGCTTACCAGCTGCAATGCTTTTTACTGACACCGGTACAGTAAGAGCAGATCCAATCAAAAGTGGACATCTGAACCTGTCAAATGAGCTTTTAAATGTAAATTGTACATATTTATCTTTCACTAAAGTTATATAACATTAATGTCCTACTCTGTTATCTGTATCGGCAACTTAAGAAGTTTCACAGTCAACCAACCTAATTCCCAGAAACATAAAATAATCAAGTAGAAAAGCTCCCTTAAATTCCGGTAACAAGCTAACGATAGTTTACAAGTATGTAGAAAAAAAAAATAGGACTTTCGACAGACTATGGGAGAGTTAAGATAGTTACAAATGTCTTTAAAAGGTCCAAGCAAATTGGTAAAAAACCATTATCAAAATCACAAGCTATCATAAAAACATATACAAAAATATCTGGCAACCACGACCCAGAGCTGCTTCCGGAGCTCCAAAGGTTTTCTAGTTGCTAGTACACTCACTCCATTATGCACCCAAGACACTGTCGCTTAGGTGCGACATTCCTAAAATAGCAAGCTAAGTTTCAGTGAGCCACTGCTGGCAAACCCAAACTATGACAAAGATACCCTGCGCTTTAGGGGTAACCACCAACTTTCTCGCTCGGGATCGGCGTGCTTCGATTAAAGCTTAAAGTAGTGACTAAAACTACGGAGAAAGCCCGTAGCAAGCATGGATGAAGAGGGCGGAGGGAGCCGGGATGGAAAATCTTAAAAGTTAAACTTCTATTGCCAATAAACTGTGTCTTAGCGATCTGCCGGGCAATAAAGACACGGAAGAACAGATTAACTTCAGTTCCATTCTCTGCGGCGTGCGCACTGGGCGGAAAGGATGAATGAATGGAAGACAGGCGCGTGTGAGACGCAGCAGGTCCGGCCGGCAACCAGACCGGCAGCACCGATCCGCAGGCCTCGCTCCTCCCCTTTCCCTCCTCCATGACAGCCCAGTCCCTAGCATGGAGGGGCGAGGACAATGTGATCCCCCTTCACACCACCAGCACCCCTCGTCCTGCCCGGAGAGCTTCGCCGCGCGACCCGGGGCTGTGCTCCCCACCCCAGACCTCTCTCTCCTCCCCTGCCGCCAGCCCCGGCCACTCCCGGGCGTGCTGGAGGAACATGCGCTCGCCCCTCTCGCTTCCCTTCGGCCAGGTCCGAGCTGCTCCACGCGTGCCGCGGCGCCGCTCGCGTTGAGCCCACCCTCGGGCGACGCGCGCCCACCGGCTCCCCAGCCCACCGGTCTAAGGCAGCCCTGCGCGCGCCCCGCAACCCGGCCCCGGGCTGGAACTCGGGAGCGAGGGCGGGAGGGGAAGGCAGCCGGGGCTCCCTCCTCTATCTCATTCCAGGCCGGCTCGCCGCCCACCCTCCCCACGGATCCCGGCGCCCGCTCGGAGCCAGCCCCGCGCCTCCGGATCACGAAGACACAAGCCCACACGCCCGGTCCGAGGCCGGCATCACCCGCCGCCCCCGCGGACCTCGCCGCCCCGCAGGCCGCGCCGCGCCGCCCCTCCCCCACCGGCTCCCCCAGCTCGCGGGCCCCACCAAAACGTGGGCTCCACGCCGCCTCGGCCGGCCGCTGGGAGCCCCGGGGACCGGGGCGGGTGGGACCCAGGGAGGGGGGAGGGGGCGGCGAGGGGCAGCGTGCGCGCCGGGAACGCGGTCCCGCGGGGTCCCCCCGGCTGAAGGGACACGGAGCGCGGGGACCGGTGGGGGTGGGGGCCACAGGCAATACTCACCGGTTCCACAGTCGCCATCTTAGATCGATCTGATCGCACAACCGCTCCTGAAGGGAGGGGTGAGAGCAGAGAAATGAGATTCAAACCAGATTGGCCGGCTCTGCCCACGTGACGGACGTGTCCGTTTGGCCCTGGCAGCGCCTGCGCAAGACTGCGGCTGCGTGGAGAACGAGAGACTTCTGGGAAGTGGAGTCTCTTTTTTTTTTTTTTTTTTTAAGCAAAGAAGTTTAGGAGAGAAAAAAAAAAAAAGGCCTGGTCACGTGGCCGGAGGGTAGCGTGCGCGGTTCCCGGCGCGGCGACACTCGCGTGCTGGAGAGTGGTTTTCAGTCCTCCGCCCTGCCGGCCGGATCGCTGCAGTGGCGCTTACTGCCGGGCATGCCGCCTGTGCCCTTTGTCGCCCTGTCCTCCCATCTCCCGCGGAAGGCTGGGAACTGCAGGCTCAGCACGCACAATACGGCTTCATGTGCTTAGTTGAGGTCCTAGGACAAGTTGCCCCCGTGTTTTATTCGGTTCTCTTTCGCCCTCCCACCATTTTCTCTTAGTTTCAGAAAGAGGCGGCGTTGGAGAGTCTTTGAAGCGATCGGCCCTCCCCCGTCCCCGACTCCGCTAATGCTGCGGGTCACTCCTGGCCATCGCTGGAAGGGGTGGGCGGGACGCCCGTAGACACTCGCCTCGGGCTGGGGGAGGGCGGTGGACCCGACAGTTTTTCTTGCCCCAAGTCGTGGGATTAAGACCACGGGGCTAAATCTGGCGTGTAAGTAAAACGATTTGGAAGTTCTATCCGATCGGTTGCAAATATTCTGCTTTTACGTAGTCGGGAATAGCCTGTCCAGGTGCCAGCCGGGGAAGCCACTCCGGCCCCGCTGACTAAGCCCTGGACTGACCGTCAGGAGTCGTTGGGCCGGGTCGACTATGACTCCGGACGTTGACTCATTCTCCATGGACAGATGACTTAAGCATTCAGCGCCTCAGCTTTTTCATTTGTGAACCAAAGGTGATCGTACACTTACCTCACAAGGGCGTGTTGTGTTAATGACTGTAACCAGCTTTGAAAATGCATCGGACTCTATTAATGCTTCGTAGTAAGCAACCGCGTGCCTCTCTAGAGGACTGGCTGCTTCCTCTGCTGTTTTTAAGTGTTTTTCATTTTTCTTGTTTACTTTGTTACATTAGGATGTGCCCATCAGTGCCGTTTTAAAGTTTTGAGACCTTTTTTTTTTTCTTTACAACCATAGCTGCCCTTACTAGAGATTTAAAATTCAGGAAATGATTGTCTTCACAAAAATCCCTGGCAATTGGTAATTTGTCCCCATATTCACATCTTATATTTCTTTCCTTCTGAGATACTGTGCTGTCATGTCCCAGGACAGTGTTACTCTGCGGGGTCTGGTTATGAATCAAAACAGAGAGGGATGACAAGATCTACCAGAGTGCTATTCTAGGGTTCTAATTAGGAAGACTATCTGGTTACTCTTCCCCTAAGAATGTTAAGGCCAGGAACAGCAGCGCGGGCAGGTGCCTGGCCCACCTCCGATGGTGTTGCTGATGTCCAGAACTGTGTCATCCCTATTATTGAGTACATAATGGATGCTTGGGCTGACTAACACATAATTGAGACCGTGTAAGAACGCAAAACCATTGCCCGTCCATCTGTTTTGGTTTACCTGCATGTCAGGAGTGATAAATGAACACTTTTTTCTAGTCAGTTTAGCTCCAGTAGGTTCTAAAATAGGATATTTTAAAATAAATAGATTAATGGGTTTCTACTTATGGAGACTAGCTACTGTTAAACTATTCAAAGTAATTAAGTTGATCTTACTGGTATGTTCTGCTGATTAAAAGCAGTACCTGTACACCTTCTTTGAACAGACGATATAGATATCCTACTTTCATGAAGCTGCTATTAGGTAATAGAACCAAGAATGAGATTAGCGAGGCAAATAATCAGAACTGAATGCCCATGATGTTCTTAAAACTTTTTCTTTTTTTAGGAGCGGATGGGGGAGTGGTGGTTAAGGTGCTGGATTCCCACATAGCTGACTGTAATTCAAGTCCTGGACTTGGTGGCTTGCTTTCTCACTTTCCCTCTCTCTGTCTCTCTTTGTTTCTCTCTGGTCAGATTTTAAAATGAATATAATAACAAATCAAAGTCAAATAAAATAGGGACCAGCAGTTGGCATGATGGTAAAGGGCGCTGGACTCTCACATGGCCGAAGGCAGTCTGAGTCCCAGAACTGGTGGCTTATTTTCTCACTTTACCTCTCTCTCTCTTTCTCACTCTGCCCCTCTCTGGTCAAATTTAAATAAATAAGTAAATGAAATTGTATGAAATAAAAAATATTTAAAAACAAAGTTGAATAAAAAATTATAAAATATCTTTTCTTTATTTACTTTTTTTTAGGTTTTTGTCATAGGGCTTATGCACTCACCAGAGACAGACAGAGGGGAAGTGAGAAACCACCCCCAAGGAGGATGGCCACACAGCAATCCCCTCTCCTCCATTGTCCTCTTAGGATTTGGGGCACACATGTGCATATCCAGTATGATTTTCAAGCCACCAGGTTCAGGACTTGAACCTTGCTGTACACCACTTACTTGCCCCCTTAAAACTTTTTTTTTAACAATAGCTTCCATTTAAGTTTTTTCTTGATCAAAAAACTCCCCATTCTTGGGACCAGCAGTTAGCGTAATGGCTATGTTGTTGGACTCCCACGTAGTCGAAAGCGGTTCGTGTCCCGGACCCGGTGTCTTAAAACTTACGCTGGGCATGTGTGCGTGCGTGCCCAAGATCCCAAGAGGAGAATGGATGAGAAGGGATTGTGGCGTGGCCATCCCCCCTGGGGGGGGGGGGGTGATTTCTCGCTTTCTGTCTCTCTGTCTCTCTCTGTCTGGCGAGTGCACGCGCCCTATAGCAAAAAATCTCTCAAAAAAAAAAAAAAAAAAAAAAACAAGACAAAACTCCCCATTCTTGTCAATCAAGACTGGTACTTTACAATATTTACATGTATTCCTGATCTGTACAGTTCAAGATCTCTCCATTTCGGTGTGTGCTTTCTTGCATCCATTTCATGGCACATTCATGTTTCTTTGCCTAATATCAGCATTGAGATTATGCCATGTCAAGTATTTGTTCATTGTTTGTTTTATTTGCTACAAGGCACGTGTGCTTGCTGGAGAGAGAGAGCAGTAAAGTGAGAAAGCACCCGCCGGGGAGATGGCTATGCTGCAGTCCCTTCGTCTCCATTCTTCTCTGGAGTTTCTGGGCATGCATGCACACATGGTTTTTTCAAGTCACCAGGTCTGGGCCCAGAACCATGAAGTCCACCATGATGGATCCAGCCGTTTCAACCACCCGCTGCCAGCTGGCCCAGTGATTAGTTTTTATGTAAGAGTGCATGCAATTGTTTAGTTTTGGCCACCTTAAATATATACACAGCTATTTTATATTTCTCCATTCATCTACAAAAGAAAATGTTTATTACTTTACTGACATATCAGTGCTTATACTTAAGGGAACAAATTTTAGTTAAAAAATTAGATTTAGGAGTCAGCTGGTTGCATGATGGTTAGGGTGGCTGGCAAAGACATGGCCAGCTGTGTGGTTCAAGTCCTGGACAAGGGGAGCTGCATTGGCGTGATGGCTATGTCGCTGGACTCCCATGTAGTCAACCGCGGTTCGAGTTCCAGGCCTGGTGGCTTAACCTCTGCCTGGCACTTGTGCTTGTCTAGGATCATGTAAGGAAAATGGAGGAGAAGGGATTGAGGCTTGGCCATCCCCTCTGGAGGGTGAATTCTCACCATCTGTTTCTCTGTTTCTGTCTGTTATTTCTGGTGAACGAACTTGCCCTATAGAAAAAAACCTCTAAAAAAATTAGAAAGTAACAGGGCCAGCAGGTGGCGTGGTGGTTGAGAGCACTGGACTCCCCCATGGCTGACCATGGTTCGAATCCTGAACCTGGCAGTTTGCTTTCTCACTTTCTCTCTCTTTCTCTTTCTCTCTCTCTCTGTGCCTCTCTGGTCAAATTAAATAAATAAAGTTAAATAAAATAATTCTTAAAAAAAAAAAAAAGTCCTGGACATGTAGCTTGAGGGACACCCTGAGTATGTGCATTGCAAAATCCTTCCAAAAAGTCCCTCTTTCCAAAATCCCTAAAGAAGAAACAGAAGTGAAGGGATTGCAGTGTGGCCACCCCCATGGTGAGTGTTTTCTTGCTTTCCCTCTCTCTCTGTCTCTTTCCAGTGAGTACAAATCCCTTCTTTTTTCTAAACAAAAAAGATTGAACTTATGAAATGGGAGATGGTATTGAAATACTAATTTGATTATGTTATCTAGTTTCTACATGACTACTGATGGCCCAGCATATCATGGTAACTATAAGCCACAGGTGACGAGATATTTAGAATCTGTTTTACCATGATTCTTTCTCTACATAAGCGAGCTGGTGTATTACTAGTCTTTATTTGTTTAACTCATGGTAAAACTTTTTAAATAATTTCATAGAATACATCAGTTGGTTTTATCATATTTGCATCTGTGTCATTGTAGATTTATTTAGGTTTTCTAAATAGCCAGAATTATTGTTTTGCAAGGTTTTTTAGCCATGGTTGAAACTGATCATGTCAGCTATGGTCTATCCCCCCACAATGTTACTCCCCATTGCCTAGGTTTTTGTTGTTCTTTTAGACAGGCTTTGAAATTTTAGGTACTGCTTAGATCCAGTTCCTTTCTTAGTATCTGATTAGTACTAAGAAACCCCTATCCTTAAAATGAATAGGTATTGGGGCCAGCAGGTGGTATGGTGGTTTAGGCTGCTGGACTTCCACATGGCCAACCACAGTTCAAGTCCCAGACCGGATGGCTTGCTTTCTCACTTTCTCTCTCGACAAATTAAAATAAATAAATAAATAAATGGATAAATAAAGTTAAATAAAATAATTCTTTTTTTGGGGGGAGAGGTTTTTGCTACAGGGTGCGTGCGCTCACCAGAGAGATAGAGAGACAGAAAGCAAGAAATCACCCCCCAGGGGGGATGACCACGCCACAATCCCTTCTCCTTCACTCTCCCCTCAGGATCCTGGGCATGCACGCACACGCACCCAGCGTGAGTTCAAGCCACTGGGTCGGGGACCCGAACTGCGGTCGATTATATGGGAGTCCAACGACACAGCCATTAAGCTAACCGCTGGTCCCAAATAAAATAATTCTTGAAAGAATGGAAAAATATTATTTAAAAAGAAAATGAGTAGGTATTGGGGCCAGCAGGTAGCCTGGTGGTAAAGATGTTGTACTCCCACATGGCCAGTCATGATTTGAATATCGGATCTAGTGGCTTGCTTTCTCACTCTCCTTCTCTCTCTGGTCAAATTGAATAATAATAATAAATTAATAAAATCAAATAATTATTTTAAAATATATATATGGGTAAGTATATATCAAGGCCAGAAGATGGTACGGAGGTTAAGGCAGCTGGATCCCACATAGTCAACTGATCAATCTGAGTCTCAAACCCAGCAACTTGAGGGTCACACTGGGCACATGTGTGTGCATGCCCAAGATCCCAAGAGAAGAATGGAAAAGAAGGGATTGTGGCA
This sequence comes from Tupaia tana, assembly GCA_026018925.1. NCBI lineage: Eukaryota > Metazoa > Chordata > Mammalia > Scandentia > Tupaiidae > Tupaia > Tupaia tana. The sequence continues at coordinate 9,171,957 of JAKSZU010000017.1, read as the reverse complement.
TAGCTATTCCCCCTGGGGGGTGATTTCTCACTTCTCTTTCTCTCTTACTCTCACTCTCTGGTGAGCACATGCACCCTACAGTTGTTTTTTTTTTTAATTGTTGACGTAAGTTTCTTATTTCTATTTTTCAGAATAGTGTGCTATTTTTTAAAATTCTTTTATCAACCTGTTCCATGGCCTACTCAAAGGAGCCAGATTCCACTTGACTGACAGTGGCTCAAATCCCAGCCCTGAAGGCTTGAAAAACGTATCACACGCGTCCGCGTGCCCCACATCCGGACAGGATAAAGACAAGGAGGAAAAGGGATGTAGTATGGCCATGACCCTTTGGAGAGGGATGCTTTCTTACTCCCTCTCTCTCTGTCAAGCTCTCTGTCTCTTCCTGGCTAGTGCATGCACCCCCTGGCAATTAAAAAAAAATTATTTTATTCAGAAAACCAACCCCAGTCTCTTATCTCTGAGGATATACTAATCTTCCAAATACTCAAGGTCAATCATGTATTGATTTTTCTGTAACATAAAAGGTATTTTTCATGTCAATTACCCTATTTGAATTTTAAAATAATTACGTGAATTAAACATTATCATCTTCACTTTGTAGATAATGAAACAATTAATTTAGGGGACATGTTTTAGTCCACACAGCGAGTTGAAATCCAGACTAAATTTTTATTTATTTATTTATCTATTTATTTATTTATTTATTTTGTCAAAGAGCGCACTTGCACTCGGCAGAGAGACACACATAGAGGAAGAGAAAGAGGGAGAGGAATAGAGCACCCCTAGTGGGGCGTGGTCACACCACAATTCCTTCTCCTTCATTTCTTCATCCTGTCACCATTTGGGGCAAACATGCACACATGACCTGAATGTTTTGCAAGCTGCCAGGACCAACTTTGAATCACACAATTGGCCACCTGGGAGCAGCTCTTCCAACCACCGGGCCCCAGGCCAACCAGCCCCCATGATTTTTTTATTTCAAGACTTTTTCTTCCATTCCATAGCTGCTTTCCTAAGATCAGGCCTTCCACATGCCTGTTTCTCTTCTAATTCCAAGTTCATGTACAGACCAACAAGAACCATCCAAGAAGTATTAAGTTGGTAATGACAGCTAGCCAGTGAAGGGTATTTAAAGGAGATAGGAAGCATAGGCACTTCCTTCCCGGCCTGGAAAACCTGGCTGGCATTCCAAGTCATGGACATATAAATAGTTCAGTGTCACATACAGAAGTGTGACTAAGAACCAGAAGGACGCAGCTAACAAGCACCATGGGAGTCTTCATCACCTCCCCAATGACACAGTCATACCGTCCCTTCCCTCACTACTCAAGTCTTTATCATCTCTAGGGAAGCCCTCCTTGACCACTTAATCTAAATTATTTTCTTCATTAATCTTTTTATTTGTTTTTTAAATTTGTTTGCTATAGGGCACAGGTGCTCACCAGAGAGAGAGAGAGAGAGAGAGAGAGAGAGAGAGAGAGAAAGAGAGGAAAAGTGAGCAATCACCCCACAGGGGTTGACCTTGCCACAGTCCCTTCTTCTCCATTCTCCTCTCAGATTTCAGGCCACGTGGGCATATACTCCCGGCATGAGTTTCAAGTTTCCAGGTCCAGCACGGGAACTTCCATCAGCCATGTGTAAGTCCAGCGACGTAACCATTACACCATCTGCTGGTCCCTGGTGGAGAATTATTTATGGTCAACTGAGAGAGGAAATGCTAAGCTTGAACCATACGAGAGAGTGGGAGGAAAGAGAAGAGCAGATTTCTTGTTACCAAGAAAAGAAGAGTTTTTCTTCTAGAAGAAAAAAAGAATAAGCTTCAGCCAACACACAGATGAGCAATTTACCAGACTAGCCAACCTAGGCACTGTAAGATGACTAGCCTCTAACAATATTAAGGTAGAAGATGAAGCACATTTTCAGAGAACAGTAACACGAACATATCCAGAAGAATGTATATCAATGTGTTAACGATGGTAATCTCTGGAGATTGTGCAAGTGGAGAGTCTTGAGGAGTCTTTCATTTCATATGCTTGTGTAAGTGTGTGAAACTTATGAATACATGTGTAGTATTAACAGAAAAACTTGGGTCAGCCCTGTGGCACATGGTTAAGAGAGCCAGATCCCACAGGGCTAACCACATGGCTTGAAAAGCATGCCAAGCTTGAGTGCATGTGCCCTAAATTCTGACAAATTGGAGAGATAGAAGAGAAGGGATTGCAGCACGACCATTGTCCGTGGAGGTAGTGATTTGTCCCTCTTCCTCTCTCTGTCTCTCTTTAGTGAGTATAAATGCTCTCTGGCAAATTTAAAAAAAGAAAAGAGAGGCCAGCAGGTGGCATAGTGGTGGGGGTGCTGGATTCCCATATGGCTTACTGTGGTTCGAGTCCTGAACCTGGCAGCTTGCTTTCTCACTTTCCCTCTCTCTCTCTTTCTGTGTCTCTGTCTGCTCAAATTTAAATAAATAACAATAATGAATAAAGTTAAATAAAATAATTCTTTAAAAAAGAAGAAAGAAAGAAAAGATGGGGCCAGCAGGTAGAGTGGTGGTTAAGGGCGCTGCACTCCCACATGGCCGACTGCGGTTCTAGTCCCAGACCTGGCAGCTTGCTTTCTCACTTTCTCTCTCTTTCACTCTGTCGTCCCTCTCTAGTCAAATTAAAATAAATAAATAAATAATGTTAAATAAAATAATTCTTTTTTTTTTTAAAAAAAAGAAAGAACACTTTAGATAAACTTGTTCTAACAAAGTATAATTAAGCAAAGACTGATTCATGAATCAGGTAGTCCTCAGAACCAGAAAGGGCTCGGAATGAGTCCCAGGACTGCTGCTTGGTTGGATAACATTTATGGACAGAAAAAGGAAAATGACATACAGAAAATGGAAGGTTAGGTTCAGAAGCAACTGGATTAGTTACAGCTTGGCATTCGCCTTATTTGGACACGGGACATAGTTTGAAGAGTTCATTACCTATGGTTAACTAAAATTCTGTAATCGGTTTAAGACTCAGTTACTTGTCAGTGCAGGTTACAGTCTGCTTCTACGTCAAGTTAGGTTACAGTTCAGTATGTACAGGAGAAACCTTTAGGCCAAACTAAATGTGCAGAGGCAGCTTCAGGTCAAACTTAATTCAATTGAACAATACATTTGTAGTACATCAAAGCAAACAAAAGGAGAAAAGCCAAGAGGAAAGCTATCTACTGGGAAACTAACAGAAGTGTCCTGTGTAATGAAAACACACCAGACTCTAAAATGTGAGGGTCCCTGATTCTACACATTTGACATGAAGAGACAATCTCTCTTCTACTCTCCGGGAGAAGAGTATTTGCAGAGAAATAACACCCAGGCTAATCAAATTGGGAAGGTACAGGTAAGAGATCACAAAATATATTTGAATATAGGTAGATAAGAAAGAAAACAAAATGATTAGAGGGATCTGAGCCAAAAGGAAGCCGGCTGGGAATAGTTCAAGTGTTTCTCTGCCCAGGTAGTTGAGATAGACTTGTAGCCAGTAATTTAAATTATAGCAGGGAAAAAAATAAATAAATAAAAGGGAAGAGGATAGGTTTAGGTGGCTCACAGAGCTAAAAGCAAAGAATGATGCAAAATGATGCATGTGCTTTCCTGGACAGGAGGGAATGAGGGAGTGTCATGTGTCACCTGATTAGGTAAAATTTGATATTTACTTTATGAAATTTAAAAAGTGTCAGCTGCCATAATGCACACACACATGCCCGTGTGTATCAGCGTTCTCTTTTTGGTACTAGAAATTCTATTTTTTCGAAGACCTACTCCTCTTTTGTTCTCATCATGTGGTTCTATTTGGACCCCCTTGCCCAGAGCAGTATAGGACAAAAGAGTTTTCACCTTCTCCTTGTGAAAATTTGCTGAAAGTCACTGATAATAGGCACATTCATAAGACAAAAGACAAAAATTTCATTTAAGGTCTGTATGCGTATATTGAAGTCACAGAAAGTATCGACTTGAGTCAGCAGCAGCTAGATCTCACACGGCCAACTGAGCAGTTCAATTCTCGAACCCTGCAGAAACATGCCAGGCATGTGTGCATGTGTGCATGTGTGCATGTGTGCCCAAGATCCTGCGAGGAGAATGGCGGAAGGATTGCGGTGCGGCCATTACCCCTGGGAGGGTGGTAATTTCTCACTTTCCCCTTCCTTCCTTCCTTCCTTCTTCCCTCCCTCCCTCCTTCCCTCCGTCTGTCTGTCTTTCTTTCTTTCTTTCTTTCCTTCTTTCTTCCTTTCTTTCCCTCTTTCTTTCTTTCTGTGACAAGCACAGAAACCCTACGGCAAAAACTGGAAAAAAAAAAGAAAAAAAAGGGTTTAGCAATACCCCTGGCGTCTTCCCTTTAGATGCCGTAGCACCATTCCTCTGAACTGTGGCAACTAAAAGTATCTCCGGATACTGCCAAATCCCTCTGGAGGGTAAAATCACCTTTGAGAACCACTGGTCTAACCTACTTATGGTACTGTTATTACTTTTTTCTTTTTCTTTTTTTTTTTCAGTTTGCTATAGGGTGTATGTGTTCACCAAAGAGAGAGAGAGAGAGAAATCACCCCCCCCGGGGGGGGGGGGGGGTGGCCACACCAAAATCCTTTATCCTCCATTTCCCTTTTGGAATTTAGGGGATGCACTCAGTGAGATTTTCTTTTTACTTTCTATACTTTCTGCTATAGGGTATGTGCTTGCCAAAGAGACAGAGAAAGACAGACAGACAGACAGAAAGTGGGAAGTCCCTCCTCAGGGTGGATGGCCACACTGCAATCTCTTCTCCTCTTGGGATTTTGAACACGCATGAACATACACCCAGCGTGAGTTTTAAGCTGTTGGGTCCAAGACTCAAACCGTGGTCTACTATGTGGGAGTCCAGCAACATAACCATTACACCATATGTTAGTCCCCCCAGTGAGAATTTTTTTTTTTTTTTTGGAGAGGTTTTTGCTATAGGGCGCGTGCGCTCGCCAGAAAGACAGAGAGAGGCAAAGAGATAGAAAGTGAGAAATCACCCCCCAGGGGCGATGGCCACACCGCAATCCCTTCTCCTCCATTCTCCTCTTGGGATCTTGGGCACACATCTTGCACATGAGCCCGGGCTGAATTTTAAGCCACCGGGTCTGGGACTCGAACGATGTTCAACTACATGGGAGTCCAGTGACATAGCCATTACGCCAACTGCTGGTCCCCACCCCTCCAGTGAGATTTTCAAGATGCTGGATCCAGGACTCAAACGGTGGTTGGCCATGTGGAAGTTCAGCGCCCTAACCACCACTGTACCTGCTAGCCCCCAAATCTATTTTTAAAAAAGTCTCTGTCTCTCTCTCTCTCCCTAGTAAGCACACGTATCCTATGGTAAAAGAAAAAAAAGTTTTATAGCCAAATTTGATGCAGCAGTAAAATGTAATGTTCTGCAAGGTGATCCATCCGCATGGGAAGGTTCCTGGTTCAAGTCCAAAGCCCTCCCTTAGTACACTGAACTCACACTTGCCCATGATCCAGGGTTGGCTGAGAGGTGAGAATGTATCAGAGTTGAGACTTGTTTGCGGACTCACTCACATATGTGTGTGTATGTTCTCTCTCTCTCTCTCTCTCTCTTTTTTTTTTAAGAATTATTTAACTTTATTTATTTTTAATTTGAGGGGAGAGGGACAGAGTAAGAGAGAGAGAGAAAGTGAGAAAGCAAGCCGCCAAGTCCAGGACTTGAACTAGGGTCGGACGTGTGGGAGTCCAGCACCCTTAATCACCATGCTTCCTGCCAGCCCCGTCTCTATCTCTCTTATAGGAAAAAAAAAAAAACAAAAAACAAAACTTAAAAAAAGTTTCATCTGGGGCTATCTACATGGTTGGTGGTTAAGGCAGCCAGGTCCCACGAGGCCAACCGTGCAGTTCGAGTCCTGGACATGAGGGCTTGAGAAACATGGCAGGCACGTGTGCATGCATGCCTAAATCCAGAAAGAGGAGGAGGAGGAGACGGGATTTGGTGTGGCCAGTCCCCACAGGGGGTGCTTTCTCTTCTCTCTCTGTTTCTCTCAGGTGAGCACACGTACCTTCTAGCAAAAAGGAAAGAAAGGAACAAAGTTTTATTGAGTTTTATGTTTTTTTACATCTTAAATTGGACTCTTGAAATTATTTAGAGAAATTTTATGTAATATGTTACATAAGAATCCAACTTACATTTTGTTGAACTATTATCTAGTTATACCATATGTTCTCTTGGTTCTTTTAGTTTGTGTGTTTATTTATTATTGCAGACTCATCCCATCATTGCATCTCTGAGTAGTTCTATCCAAGTCTGCTTTTTGCCCTAAAATGGTTGGCGAATTCTCCTTGGCTGGTGCCTCTCTCTTTATATGGTAACTGTAACCATAGCATTAAGGATGGACATGCTGTCCTTGTCCTAACACAGGGTACCGTGACATGTGGCACATGCGAGCCCAGCGCTGCCGCCAGAATACTCACGCATCTGCTCTTACTAGCTGTTCACCTTTGGGCTTCTTTTTAAAATTTTTTGAGAGAGATTTTTGCTATAGATTGTGTGTATTCATCAGACGGAAAGACAGAGAGACATAAAGCAAGAAATCACACACACCCACAGGGGGGTTGGCTATGCCACAGTCCTTTCTCCTCAATTTTCCTCTTGGGATTTTGGGCACGCACGTGGACAGACCTGTGTGTGTTTCAAGCTGCCCGTCTGGGACTTGAACCATAGTCAGACATGTGGGAGTTCAGCAACGTAACCATTATATCATTATGCCATCTGCAGGTCCTGTCTTTGGGCTTCTTAACTGCTCTGTAGCAGGTTTTTGTTTTTGTTTTTGTTTTTGTTTTTTAAACAAAACAAAACAAGAAAATGAGTTAATGATTGCAACATGTAAAATGGTGTCTGGCACATGGTTGGGAGTCTGTAAAGGTTGGCAATTATTTTTATTACCCTTCTGTAGCTTGAGAGAGGGAGGATGAAGGCTGAGATTATGGGTACCTTGAAAATGTAATGGGTCTTGGCTTCTGGTTTAGAAACGAACTCAGACACTCTAGCTGAGAGGTTGCATTCCTAACCTCTAACTTTTTGCCTCGTTTTATTTATTTTTTCTCCTGTTTAATCCAAATTCTGTATTTGGAAGACATTTTTCAAAGTCTGAGGACCATTGTCTTAATTTTTTTTAATATGGAAATTTCCAAACATTATACAGAAGTTGTAAAGAGTTACAGCGCACCTTGCTTGCTCCTCGCTCGGCTTCACCATGTTATCTCCTGGCCGTCAAACCTGGGCCTTCCGTGTGACTCCAGCATCACTCGGCAGTGCCCCGTAGCTGTGCCTCCACGGCTGGGCCCTCCTCTGAACTCTGCACAGGAAATCAATGATCCGATATACTGAAAATGCCTACTGGCCATGACATCAACATGGGGAGCTCTGCCGATCGCTAGTGACCACATGCTTGCTGTCACAGCCAGTGCTTGAATCTAAAGGGGAACCATTGAATCTATAGGTGACACTATAGCTGAAGTAGAAGCAGAAAAACACACACCGGAGGGGGACTCTGTGAGTCTGGTCTTGACTTGTATGTATATGGGTACATCGAGGGTAGGGAGCCCAAGCGATAAATTTGGGCACTGCATTTGTTTTCAATGTCAATCATACCATTAAAAAAAAAAAATCTGGTCCAGCCCGTGATGTGGTGATTAAGCTGGCTGGATCCCACGTGACTGACTGTGTAGCTGCACCCTGTGGCTTGAAAAACATGCTGGTGTATGCCCAAAATCCTGAGAAGAGAATGAAGGGGGAAAATGTGGTGTGGCCGTCCCACTGGGGGGTGATTTCTCACTCTGGTAAGTGCATGTGCAGTATAGCAAATTAAAGAAGAAGAAAAAAGAAAATTTTCAGAAAACTGAGCTGAAATCTTTTTATTAAGATCATGTTCATATGGGCGACTAGACTTGTGGTATCAACTGGCAATATCTGATTTTTGTTTTTTCAGCCTCTTTAAAATACGAGCTCTCTCCCCTCTGCTCTTTGCCTCTTTCATCAGCACCATCTCCTGCCTCACCTCAGGATTCTCTTCCTTCTCGTTCATATCTTCTGAGTATCTTTTTCTTTTCAACACATATGACGTTTTCTCTCCTGAAATTTCTTAAAGTTTAGTCTTCAGCTTATGTAAAACGAATTAATTAGAGATAATTTTGAAAGGTCAAAATCCCTTAAGGTTTTCATTTTTTTAACTTTTCTTTTTTAAATTGCCAGAGGGCACATGTGTTCACCAGTGGGGGTCGGGGGAGAAAAAGCATCCCCCAAAAGATCATGGTCACATTACAATCTCTTCCCATTTCTCTTGTTGGGATTTTGGGCATGCACACACATGCGCCCAGAGTATTTTTCAGGTTGCTGGTGCCGGGATTCAAACCATGATCAGCCATGTGGGATCTGGCTTCATTACCTCCACGGGACCGGCTATAAAGTTTTTATTTTTTACTTAAAACGAAACACATTCATATGTAGGTCAAAAAGCATAATAATAATAATCACTTATACTTTACTCCATGGCAGGAAATAGTCTAGGGATTTCATTTAAAATCTCATCTAATCCTCTCTACCGCTCTGTGAGACAGGCACTGCTATCCTTGTTTCAGATGAGGACTTTGAGGTACAGAGAGGTTAAATACATCTTAGGGTTCATAAACTAAGATATGCAAAATCAGAACACAATCTCAAATGCTTCATCTCTGGTCTATACTCCTAGACATTTTGGGGGGACAATGCTCTTCTAGGAATGGCTTAGATAATAAAAAGCAAACAAACAAATAACAAACGAGTGTTCCAGAAACTGAAGAAACGTGTGAATGCAGTACAAAATAAGACAGTTTAATGAATTATATTAGTGACTTGTTATAATCATATTGGAAGTTCATTTTTAATTAGTTCATAGTAAACTGTTCTTTTTTATATATATTATATTTCTCAACAAAGCTGGTTCAAAACTGCCTTTTATTTTTCCTATTTAATTCTGTTTCATTTGGATAAATAACCTACTCTATAATAATCTAATTTAGCTACTTTCCATGGGTTATTATGACAGATCAGCCTTCATTTTGTTTGTTCTTTGATTCTATGAACTACTGACAGCTTTCTAAATTATCCAAAGAATCTGAATTTCAATGCTTTATTATTTGTGAAATAATTTCTGCAGAGTTGCTGAAAACTGGCAAGTATATAATTAATTACACATATTAGACTCAGTTGGCTCTGACACAGAAGAAGTGGGTTTTGTCTGTTTCATCGCCACAGTATTTTTTGTCATTACGTTATCACTCTTTTAAAAAAAATCATATTTGTTGTCTCTTTTTTAAGAATTATTTTAATTTTTTAATTTATTCATTTATTTTATTTTAATTTGACCAGAGAGAGACACAGAGAGAGAGAAAGTGAGAAAGCAAGTCACCAGATCCAGGACTCGGATCGTGGTCACCCATGTGGGAATGTCCAGCGCCTTAACCACCATGCCACCTGCTGGTCACCATGTTATCACTCTTTAATGTCGTTAGGAATGCCTTGGTTCCAGTTCAGTAGCAGAAAAGACATATATATTTGTGCAGCATTACTGAAATAATTTTATTGTTGAATAAAACTGGGAACGAACAATATACCACATAGTATCTCAGCATAACAGGCAATCCCAATTCAAAATTAGCTATTTCAGATGTGAGCAAGAATGTCTAGTGGGACTAGCAAGTGGTGTGGTGGTTAAAGCATTGGACTCCCACAGGACCCACCATGGTTCAGTGCTGGACCTGACGGCTTGCTTTCTCACTTTCTCTGTCTCTCTCTCTCTCTCTAGTGAGCACACCTGCCCTGTAGCAAACTGGGGGAAAAAAATTAATGATAAAGTCAAATAAAAATAATTCTTTAAAAAAAAAAAAAAGAATGTCTGGTCAATTGGTAGGGTGGACCTGTCAGGAACCATGTGGACAAAGCTGCCTCTTGAAGAGTCATCTGGAAGAAAGACCTAGCCGGAGCAATGAGCTTGAGTTTGTAAGGGAGGCTTCCAGGAGGCCAGGGCTCCCTAGACGGCCTCGGGGTTAACATTCCACTCACTCTCATTTACAAGTCTCCTGAGTGGGACCTGGGGGGAGCAAAAAAAAAAAAGTAAAAATGGAAGGTGCTGGTTCACTGAAAATGGAAAAAACCCACACCACTGGTTTGGTTTCCTCGTCTCAGAGTGAATTCGAGAAGGAGAGAAGCATCCTTCTCGCAGGGCCTTTGCGGGGCCGCTGGGTAAAGATGGTGGTGATGGCAGGAGCTAGGGAGACAGACCATGGCCGAGCAGTGGGAGGCTGTGAGCACTGCCAGGTGTGGGCACAGGGCAGAAGCGACGACACCCAGTTCCTGTCCCCCCTGACAGCAGAGGGACCCAGAGGAATTACCATGCAGACAGAGGAGGGCCGTGTCCTCTGAGGAAAGCAGTACTGGTGGAGGAGCTATGGGACCAGGGGGTGGACTTAGGGGCTGGTGGGTGGCTGATGAATCACAGTGTCTCTGTGAGCATATGTGAGACACCCACTTAGATGCCTAAAACACCTCAAGAAACTGAGATTGCAAAAGGGGGCTGAAATAATTTGCAAACCAAGAATTATAATTTTAATTAAAAAAAATTTTTTTTAATGTCGGGAGAGTCTGAAGGGCTGCGGTGGGCAGGTGATGCCATAACCGGTGACTGTCGGGCTATTTGACGTAATGCGACCTTACTTGTTTCCAAAAGTGAGTGGACGTTGAGCAAAGGATAAAATTCTCTTGAGGTCAGAGGTGGTTATCAGAACTGTTGGGAATTGTTGGAGGAGTCACTTGGGAACTCATACCCTAATTATGTAGGTACAAATAGAAAGTACAATCTTGGGGCCGGAGGTGCCGTGGTAGTTGAGGGCGCTGGACTCCCACATGGCCGACCACAGTTCTGGTGGCTTACTTTCTCTCTCTCTCACTTTGTTCCTTTCTGGTTAAGTTAAAATAAATAAATAAATAAAGTTAAATAAAATAATTCATTAAAAAAAAGAAAGTGCAATCTCATTTGTAGTCAAGTTATTTTTGTGTAGAAAGACACATCATGGCTTTCCTGACAACCTAATATAATGTCGTACACATTCTTATTTAAGACTAAATAACTCAGACTTTGGAAAATGTCCCAGTTTGAAACTTGGCTATTGCCTCACAGAAGTACAGAAGTCATAGGGCCTAACCATGTCTGCTTGAGTCAGAGTGAGGTAAGGGATATATTTATATTCCTAGAGCAGTATTTGCCCTATTTGCCACACTGTGTGTGTGTGTGTGTGTGTGTGTGTGTGTGTGTGTGTGTATGGTGTTTCTTAAGACAGGATCTCACTATGTCACAATTCTCCTACCTCAGCCTCCTACGTTGCTGGGCCCATGGGCACACAACATCATGCCCGGCTTTTTAGGATTGGCTAGGAATTGAACCGAGTCTCCCATGTGGCTGCAGCCTGCCAAACAGCAGCATCCAGTGTGTGCTACCACAGCTGGGCCAGTATTTAACCTACCCGTGACAGCAATCCTGAACAAACTTCACCTTCAAATACTCGTGTGCTCACAGCCTCTCCTGAGAGGTTCTGCCCTATAGTCACCTTCTAGAGTGTGATTTCTGCTTGTGCTTCTCTTCCTGTATAAATGGCCCTGCCACCTAAATCCATAGCTGATGTGAATGGGGATAGTTATCTGATCCAGGGAAAGCCAACTTATTGTTCGTCCAATAACCTGTGAGCTATTTTATCTTGAAAACTCTGTCCAATGGGGATAGTTGTAACCACTTGGATTGAGGAATATCACCTTTCTTTGGGGAGTGTTAAATTGGTAGCTAAGATCAGAACTGAGGGGAGCCAGCAGGTGGCATGATGAGTAAGGCACTAGACTCCCACACATCAACAGTGGTTCAAGTCCTGGACCTGGCAGTCTGCTTTCTTACTTTCCCTTTCTCTTTCTCTAGTCAAATTAAAAAATAATAGTAAATGAAATTAAATAAAATGATCCTGAAGAAAAAAAGATAAGAACTGAAAGATGAAGATTATGCAAAGGTGATTGGTAGACGCCTATAAGTAGATGGGACCAGCAGATGGTATAATGGTTATGTCGCTGGACTCCCATAGAGTCTACCGCAGTTTGAGTACCAGATCCAGCAGCTTAAAACTCACACCAGGCATGTGTGCATGCATGCCCAAAATTCGGAGAGGAGAGTGGAGGAGAGAGGTTTGCAGCATGGCCATCCCCCCATGGGAGGAGGATGATTTCTTGCTTTCTGTTTCTCTGGTGAGCACATGTTCCCCATTGCAAAAATCTCTCTCTAAAAAAAAGCCTATAAGCAGGAGAAACCAAAAAGAACGAGACACTAAAATGGCAGGTGCCATTATGTTGAGCAAAGCTTGAGAAGGTCATTTTATTGGTGGCATCTAAAGCAGGACAATCAGACATGGAGAATATTTGCGAGGAGCGTGCAATGGAATCACTGGAATCTTACCTTGTTACAAGAATTATTGGACATCATGATAGTTTTCAAGCCACACTCTGGAATTCCTGGAGGCTTGAGTATGCCTCTGTTTCTGTAAACAACTGGATTTTAGTTACCTCCACACTGCTGCAATGAATTGTTTTTAATTTGCTAGAAGGTGTGTTGTGCACTCACCAGAGACAGAGAGGGAGAGGAAGGAATCCCCCACTCCAGTGGGGTGTGGTCATATTGCAATCCCTTCTCCTCCATTTCTCCATCCAGTCACGATGCCTGGTGTGTTTCTCAAGCCGTCAGATCCAGGATTTGAACCACATAGTTGGCCATGTGGGGTCTGGCTCCATTAACCACTAGGCCATGGGGGCCAACCTGCAATGAATTGTTTTAGACATCAGTACCAATTTGAATAGGAAGAAAAACATATTTGTTTACGAGGCATCTGTGATAAGGTTAATGAAATGATCATCAGAAATCAAAGTTAATGAGGTTAATGATTGATCCATCAGAAATAGACATTTTAAACTAAACTAGTAAATATTCTAATGCTATGGGTATTGAGCATAAAATTTGATCTGAATTTTCCACATATCTAGAGCAAAAAAGAAATAAAATAAAAATATTCAAAATTCATGTATTACTTTATCTTTCTTCGTTTTTCTCTTCCCTTCCTCTCGCATAAGTAGATAGCCAGGTCTGTGCTTTCTTCTTCAAGGTGAAGCCTGTGATGCGATTGGACATTGAAATGCCTGGAAAACGTTCTCGCTTTTATTTCTAAAGAGCTAAGTCTCAGTAAAGGAGCCAAATTGCAGCGAGAGACGAAATAACTTTAAGAACATTGAAGTAAAAGAACACACAGTTCAGGAAAAAAAGATTCTACAGGCTCAATGAAGGCCAAAGGAACTTTGGATTTGGGCATGGGGACCTGGTGATGCTTTGGGGTGGTATTGCCAGGGAGGGAACGAGACTGAACCTCAGAAGGGAATGGCTGCAGGCGACAAGAAACCTCAAACCCAAGCCCCAGCATCGGCAAAAACATCCATGCTGCAGACCTGCAATGGAAGCAGCCAGGAGCACTGGGAGGAAGGTGTGACACAGGCGCAGTACGACCACAACGTGAATGTGTGACCGGTGACTAGTGGGCCTATTACCGCCTCGGTTCTGGAAGTTTTAACAATCCTAGGGAGGTCAGGAGCAAGCTCCAAGAACACACAAGGCTGGATTCCCACAGGGCTGGTTCAACTGAGGTTTGGAGTGTGCGTATGTGTGTGCATGTGTGCATGCGTGCATATGTGCATGTGTGAGTGTACACATGCTGTGCTCAGGATCAGGAGGTGCCTTGCTGGAGAACATTTTTTGTCTGTCTGTGTCTGAGAACTGAGATTCTCATTCATCGTACACGTATCATCAGGACAGAGAAAAGCAGCAGGCTCGTCTCTGAGTTTCATGTGAATCACAGTGACTGCGGTGACAGTTGGGCTCTTTCAAATCATGAGCCAAAATGACATGCGAGGACATCTTAAGTAACGGAGCCTTATCATCAAAAAGACAACATCCGTGTCACAGCTCATTCCTCCCGCACGGAGCTGAATCTGGAAGAGCATCCAGGGCGGTGCCAGTTCTGCCACTGTGCTCGCCCGCCGCCGTGGACGCCCGTTCCGGGCCTACACCATTCTGGCAACTCAGCTGCTCTGTGTCTGCTCTTCTTGCTGCTGGGAAATGAACTGACTTCTCTCCATTGTCTTTCTTAGCTTTTGCCATTCATGGTTTCTGACTACTCCTGGCTTTTATTGTCTCGTGGCTTCTGATCATTGCCTTTTCTCTGGGCATTGGTTGGCTTTGTTCTTTTCATTTTCGAATTCTACCCTCACAGTAAACTGCTGACTTACTCTGCATGTTACACACTCAGCTCTGCAAAAGAGAATATTGGTCCATTCATTCAGTTATGGCCACGTCTGTTGGACAGAGCAATTACCCCTGGATCCGTTACTTATGCCTGGTCCGAACTCCGACTAGGGCTTATTCTCAAGCCTTACCAGCCTGCCTCTCAAGCTATTGGAGTTGTGGCAGACTCTGAGAAGAACAGAGAACCCTTATAGAGTGCTCTCTGGGGCCACATATTGTCCCAAGGGCTTTACAGCTAGTCTTTAAAGTTTGGAATAATATTCCCATTTTACAGAGAAAGCTAAGGTGATCAGACTAGGACAATATTCCAGTGTCACACAGACAGTAAGCAGAAGAGCTGGGATTCTAGCCAGGCAATCTAGCTTCTAACCACCACCTTTCCAATTCAATTGAATTTAAAGAAACCTCTATTGGAGTTCCTGTGGGTAGCAGTCTGGTTGCTAGCCGACCACCCTAGAGTCCAGGTCTGTGTTCACAGTGTAGAACTGTCACCACTGAGAAGCAGCTGCTCAGCCGAGGACCACGCGTTTCCAGTACCTTAATATCTAAATAGGGGTGACTTATTTTAGCCAATGTGAACCAAATCAACGTGCTTCTCATCCAAGTCAAAGACATTAGGAATCCCTCGTGCTGGAGCCAGCAGGTGGCGTAGTGGTTAGTCGCCACCACTGATCACAGTCACCCCACATGGCTGATCACAGTTCAAGTCTCAGACCTGGTGGCTTGAAAATCACACTGTGTGTGTGCATGTGTGCCTAAAATCATGGAAGGAGAATGGAGAAGAAGGGATTGTGGCATGAACATCTCCCCTGGGGATGATTACTTTTCTTCTCACTATCTTTGTCTCTCTCTGGTGAGTGCATGCACCCTACGGCAAAAACTTAAAAAAAAAAAATTCTTTGTGCCTTTCTTGTGCTCTGATCCCCTTCCATGGAAACCTTATAACTCTCTTATTTAAGATGGCAGTTCCAGGGACCAGCAGATGGAGTAATGGTTATGTCACTGGAATCCCATATGGCTGGCTGCTGAAACACCAGGCACATGTGCATGTGTGCTCCAGATCCCGAGAAGGGAATGGATGGCATGGCCATCCCCACTGGTCTCTCTTGTGCATGAGCCTGTGTACCCAATGGCAAAACTCTCTCAAAAAAAAAAAAAAAAAAAAAAAGGGACCAGCAGTTGGCATAATGGCTATGTCACTGGATTCCAAAAGGGACCAGCAGTTGGCATAATGGCTATGTCACTGGACTCCCATGTAGTTGACTGTGGTTTGAGTCCCAGACTCAGTGGCTTAAACTCAAATTGGGGAGAGAATGGAGAAGAAGGGGTCGTGGTGTGGCCATCTGCCCTTGGGGGGGGGGGGGGGATGAGTTCTCTCTTTCTGTCTCTCTGCCTCTGTCTGTCTTTCTGGCGAGCACATGTGCCCTATAGTAAAAATCTCTCAAAAAAATAAGTAAATAAATAGAAGATGGCAGTTGCGTTAAATGGAAAGTGCCTGGTCCCCTGAGTGTGCTCAGCATGTGAACTGCCAGGGCTGCCTTATCCCTGTGGGACTCAGCTCCTTTTTACCTTTTCACACTCACCCACTGTGCAGCAGGGCCAGCGACTCCCTTCTCCTTCAGGTTCTTTCTTTCATGAGAGACAGAGATAGGCACCCCCACTGGAGTCCTCATGCCATGACCCACCTCCAGGAGGTGGATTATGGGCACTTGCTCAGGGATGGCCACGCTACAAACCCATGGCTTCTCCCTGATGGCCCGGCGGTGTCCCTGCTGCACCCCCAGTGGCCCCAGTAGTGGACTGTGCCGTTCCGCATGTGTGACACATATGCAGGTATCCTTGTCTGCTGGGAAGATGCGCGGCATCTTTCCTTGGGCCTACTAGAATTTTCTTAGGGAATGATCAAGGTTATCCATGGGGAATACTGGGAATTGTTTCCACACTGCTTGGGTCTAGATTCTGATAAAGCTAGAATCGCATATTTCCCAATGTTACAGGGTGGGTTATGTCCTCTTCCCAAATTCATATGTTGAAGTCCTAATCTCTAGCACCTCTGCAATTGTATTTGGAGATTGGGCGGTCAGAGAGGTAACGGAGGTAACCCGAGGTCACACCAGCGGGTTCTCATCCAATATGATTAGTGCTCTTATGAGAAATGAGAAGGACTATGTTTTCCAGTACTTTAAAATCTAAATAGAAGCCCATGACTTGTTCCAGCCAATGGGAACCGAACTGGTGTGCGTTGCAGGTGGCATAGGCGGTAGGATGCTTGTGTTTGTACCTGCACAGGCCTGTGATCCTGGCTGGCTGGGAGACTTGGAGGGAGAATCACAGTGTGGCAAAACCCTGTCAGAGGTGCCTACCATTCTATGTCTCCTCTCCTCTCTCTGTCAAGAAATAAAAGGGAGATTAAAACACATCAACACAGACTGGGTGAATGTGTGTGTGTGTGTGTGTGTGTGCGCGCGTATTTATAAACAATATTAGTAAGAAAAATTCTTTTTTTTTTGTCCCCAGAGGGCATATATACTTGCAAAAGAGAGACAACAAGATGGGAGGGGACCCCAACGGGATGTGGTCATACCACAGTCCCTATGCTTCCATCTTTCTGTCCTGGCGAGATTTTGGCCATGCGTGCATATTTATTTGGCATCTTTTTCAAGTGTCTGGGGCCAGGATTCAGACCTCAGCTGGCCATGTGGGATCCAGCTCCCTTAACTATGGGGCTGACCCCAGAAGATTCTTTCAATAATCCCCCCAATTTTTTTCCCTTTATTCCTGAGAGAATATGTGCATGAGAAAGAGAGAGAGAAAGGAAGAAAGAGATATGAGCTCCTCCGCCAGGCCTGGTCACGCCGCAATCCCCTTCCTCTAGTTCGCTGGCTTGTCCGATCTTAGGCACTTGTGCGTGCGCCTGGATGTTTTAGGCTGACTGAGAGGCCTGGGGTTCGAGCCAAGGACACCATGTGGGATCCGGCTTCTCCTGGGCAGCACTTTATCACTATCCCACGAAGCCCCCACATTTATAAATGCTTCGATCATAAGAAACAGGAGAGAGAGATTTTATTATTGTGAATATTTTTTTCATTGTTGTTCAGTATTCTAGACTATCAGGGGCATGACAAGATTCTGTTCATAGACCGTTCCATTTTCAGAGAGAATGGAAGCCTCAGAAGAGCAGCTTCACTAATATCAGGCTGTTCGGTGAGCCCTCAAAAAACACTTTATTCTCATGTCCTGTTCAGTTTTTATAAATTATACGATCAAGTATTTACAGATAATACTAATGCTTTAAATAAGAAGAAATGATGTTAGTAACTGGAAGCCTAGTCTGTTCATCTTTATAAAAAATATAAGCATACATGGGATAAACAGTGATGAACATAAAATTACTCCAGAATCTCTAGAGACATATTACTCGTATTCTTACAGAAGACTATTACTAGAAGAAAAAAAAAAAAAAAAAACCTGCCTAAATGCTGTAAGTATTCTGAGAAAAAATACGATTTAACGGTAAGATAAGAAAAGAGACTGAATCCATTTTCTTTCTTTTTTTTTTTTTTTGAGAGGTTTTTGCTATAGGGTGCGTGCGCTCGCCAGCCAGACAGAGAGAGACAGAGAGATAGAAAGCAGGAAATCACCCCCCAGGGGGGATGGCCACGCCGCAATCCCTTCTCCATTCTCCTCTCGGGATCTTGGGCACGCACGCACACGCGCCCAGCATGAGTTTAAGCCACCGGGTCCGGGACTCGAACTGCAGTCGACTACGTGGGAGTCCAGCGACATAGCCATTACGCTAACTGCTGGTCCCGATTTTCAATTGCATTATTCATTTTGAAGCTGATGAGATTGGGGTTGAGCAAAGTGGCTGGTTTATTGTGCCCAAGTTGCACATTGCCACTTTTTTAATTACCAAGAGACACTTGATTAAATAACATCACGTATTCACTGTGGTCATTCTCACAAGGACAGCTGTTCTCACAGCTGGATGAAGCAGCAGTCTCACAAAGGCATCCTGACCTTGGTCGCATGTCTGACCTCTCCTTTGAGACGTCTCTGTTAGGCCCTGTAGATCTCACCTCTGGCACTTCTCTCAGACATGACTGGAATAGAGCTGAAATGGAATCTTGTCATAAATCAAGGTCTATGAATAGATACTATAAAATTCCTAATTTATATGCTATGTGGTGTGTTCCTTTGAGAGACATAAAGCTATGCAAATAGAGTAACGGAAAAGCACTCATAAAAGGATCATTTTGCTAAGAAAGGAAGCAGCAGAAATCAGCAAGTTCACTTCGTGAGTGAGCAGATCTGCAAGCAGCGTGGAAGGGCAGAGGTAGAGGGGCTCAGAGGAAGCAGATAATTCAGTCTGGGGTAGTGGAGTCGTCTCTCTCACTATCTACACGGAGGATGTGACAAACCATTTTGTGTAATCTGGGCTCATACGAGAAGGTAGAAAAGAATTGTACCTCTTGCTCCTTTGCTGACCTCTCCTTTGCTAAAAGGGTTAGTGCGAACATTCCCGGACATAAAAGTTATCTTCTTGCACATAAATATTACGTTCTAGCTAATCAAGTCTCCATCTACAGATCCTAGTAGCCCATAGATGATGCATTACTTTCTTTTTTAGTTTTTGTTTTTCTGTATTTAATTTTATTTGTTTATTTATTTTAATTTGACCAGAGAGAGACAGAGGGAGAGAGAGAGACAGAGAGAGAAAGAAAGTAAGCCACCAGGTTTGGGACTCAAACCTCAGTCAGCCATATGGGAGTACAAAGCCCCCAATCATCATGCCACCTGCTGGCCCCAATGCATTACTTTCATAGTCCAAATAAAAGTAAAGCTCAGAATTTGCAGTAAGTCATTGGTGTTAATGTATATGCCAACTATCCCACAATTTATCAATATTCGTCTAACTCCGATTACTCGAAGTTTCCCCTTTTAAATTTATTCTAAGTGCTCAATACACAAAACCAAAACAGTGCTTATTTTATATCACATCTCCAAACCCAATTTTTAAAAATTACTTCTAGTTTAACTTACCTATGTAATCACTCTTATTATAGAACAATTTTGTAATTCATTGTAGAACATGTCATCAATTCAAGTAACTCTTTAGCATCTCTTGCTAACTGCAAAGGGGGGCAGACGAGGCCACTTGCCATTTTAATTTGTTAAATGGTACTGAGGGAGACCAGATGTGGAATGCACATTTCCAATTAAACTTTCTAGCGTTTGGCTGATATCTATTTGAGGCATTGTATTTTAGATAGTAGAGTTGCATTAGCACACAATTTGAGCAAACTAATTTGGGGGCTGAATTGTACAATGAAACATATATTGCCTAGAAAAATAAAGATTGTCCTAGGATTCGAGTGGGTTTATGAGTCCAAAGCTCTTTCTTAGATACTAGTTTTTAGAAATGTGTGATGTGGAACCAGCAGTTGGCGTAATGGCTATGTCGCTGGACTTCCATGTAGTCGAACGCAGTTCGAGTCCTGGACCCAGTGGCTTAAACTCATGCGGGGCGCATGTGCATGTGTGCCCAAGATCCTGAGAGGAGAATGGAGGAGAAGGGATTGCGGCATGGCCATCTCCCCTGGAGGGTGATTTCTTGCTTTCTGTCTGTCTCTCTGTCTTTCTGGTGAGCGCACATGCCCTATAGCAAAAACCTTTTCAAAAAACAAAACAAAACAAAACAAAAAACAAAAAAAAAAAAAAAAGGGAGAAGAAATGTGTGATGTAAAATTCCTTATTTTTATAACTTAAGTGGAAAAGTAGCTGTGGAGTCAGTTGAGCAACAGTGATGGCATATGGCGATCAAAGGGCCTCTGTTGACCATTTCTATCTTCTTTGGAAAATGTCTTTTCAGGTTCCACTTAAAAACATTTTTTTTAATGGTCTTTGCTAGAGTGAGACAGAGGAAGAGACAGTGAGAAGGAAAGTTAGAAATCACTCCTAAGGGGGGAATGGTCACACACCACAGTCTTTGTCCTCCATTCTCCTGGGATTTTGGGGCATACATGTATACATGCCTAGAATTAATTTTATGCCACTGGTCTGGAACTCAAACCACTGTTGGCCATGTGGGAGTCTAGCATCTTAATCACCACACCACCAACTGGCCCTGCCAAGGTCTTTTTTTTTTTTAAAGAATTATTTAATTTAATTTTTATTATTATTTAACTTGCTATAGGGCATGTGAGCTCACCAGAGAGAGAAAGTGAGAAAGCAAGTCACCTAGTCCAGGACATGAACCATAGTTGGCCACGTGGGAGCTGAGTGCCTTCACCACCATGCCACCTGCTGGCTCTTTGTGTCCATTTTTAATTGGATTTTTTTCTTGCTATTGAATTGCTATTGAACCAATTTAATAGCAAGAAAAAAATATTTTGGATATTAATCTCTAATTGGATGTATTTCTTGCAAGTGTTTTCTCCCAGTCTATAAATTGTCTCTTCACACAGCTATTTCCTTTCCTGTACAGGACCTTTTTAGCTTGATGTAATCCCATTTGTCTAATTCTGCCTGTGCTTTGGGTTAAATCCAAAGTCATTGCCAAGACCAATGTTATATAGCTTTCCCTCTATGTTTTCTTCTAGTAGTTTAACAGTTTCTGGTCTATGTTTAAGTCTTTAATCCATTTGGAGTTGATTTTGTATACATTATGAGATAAGGGTTTAATTTCCTTCTTTTGCATGTGGGTATACGGCTTCTCAACACCATTTATCAAAGAGACTATCCTTTTTACATTGTGTATTTTCGCTAGAAATCAACTGGTCATATATGTGTGGGTTCATTTCTGGGCCCTATCCTGTTCCATTTCTTGATATATCTATTTTTTGTTTTTGATTGTATGTTTGTTTTACCAGATACCATGCTGTTTTAACTCCTCTGGCTTTGTAGTATCATTTGAAATTAGATAGTTCGATGCCTCCTTGTTCTTTTTTTATTTTAAATATATAATTATTTATTTTATTTATTCATTCATTTATTTTAATTTGACCAGAAAGAGACAGAGAGAGAGAAAGATTGAGAAAGCAAGCTGCCAGGTCCAGGACTCGAACCATGGTCAGCCATGTGGGAGTGTCCAGCACCTTAACCATCATGCCACCTGCTGTTCCCATGCCTCCTTGTTCTTATTGCCCATAATTGCCTTGCTATTTGAGTTTCTTTTTTTTTTTGTGTGTGTGTGTGTGTGTGTGTGTGTGTGTGTGTGATTTCATATGAATTTTGGAATTATTTTTCTATTCCTATGAAAATAGCAGAATTTTAAAAAAGATTTATTTAATTTTATTTATTCATTAATTTATTTTAATTTGATCAGAGAGAGACAGAGGAAGAGAGAGCAAGAAAGTGAGAAAGCAACCCACCAGGTTCAGGACTCAAACTGTGGTTGGCCATGCGGGAGTGTCCAATGCCTTAACCACCATGCCACCTGCTGGACTCTGCATTGGAGTTTTAAGAATTACATTGAGTCTATAGATTGCTTTGGGTAGTATGGACAGTTTAACAATGTTAGTTCTTAAAATCTATGCATGTGAAGAGAGTTTATTTGTGTCTTCAATTTCATTAATTGGCATTTTATAGTTTTCTGTATTCAGGTCTTTCACTTCCTTGATTAAATTTATCCCAAAGGGGTTTCTTTTTTTTATTATTATTATTGTATTTTTATTTTGTAGGCATTGTAAATAAAATTGTTCTCTTGATTTCTTTCTTGGATAGTGTGTGGAATTTATTTTTAGTATGTGTGTAATGAGCGATATTGAATAAGAATTTTCTGAATCTGACAAGCAACATCAAACCATGGAGTACACAAGCTCTAGACTCCAAAGGAATAAATACAGAGAAAATCATGTCTGAGAGCATCATAGCAAAACCACTAAAAAATAAAGAGAAATCTTAAGAGCATTTAGAGGAGGGACCAGAAGGACACAATAGTTATGTCGCTCGACTCCCACATGGCCAATCATGGTTCAAGTTCTCAACCTAGCAGCTTGAAACTCATGCCAGGTGCTTGTGTGTCTGTGCCCAAACTCTTGAGAGGAAAATGGAGAAGAAGGGATTGTGGCATGGCCATCCCCCCGGGGGATGACTTCTCGCTTCCTGTCTCTCTGGCCAGTGCACGCGCCCTATAGCAGAAATCTTTAAAATAAATAAATAAATAAATAAAAAAAAGGCATTCAAAGGAAAAAAAATCATTCTTTTTTAACTTAAATTTTAATGTTGGGGTGGGTGGGAAGGCTCAGGGAAAAAAGCATCTAACAAACACATACTTGCATGTAAACAAACAAATAGATTATGGAATGGTATTCCACAACAGAGCAAAACAGGGATATTTCCAATTATATATATGTACATATACACATATTCATATATCTCAGAAAAAATCCTCAAAAATTAGTACAATGAAATCAAAAGTGCACAACATAATGCTATTTGCTGACGATGATGTAGATGGTAATATTCCTGAACTGAACATCACATACTACATACACGCTTTGAAAAACCATATTATGGGGTGGCTCTGTGACATGGTGGTTAAGGTAGCTGGATCCCACATGGCCGACCACATGATTTGAGTACAGGACCTGGCAGCTTGAGAAACATGCCTGGTGTCTGTGTGTGCAGGCCCAAAACTCCAAAAAGAGAGACGGAAGGAAAAGCAATTGTGGCATTACCATTCCCCACGGGGAGAGCTTTTGCCTCTCTTTCTTTCTCTCTCCTGCAGACATGCACACCTTCTAGCAAAACAAAACAAAAAAATAAAAATAAAATTGGACCTCACAAGGACATACAACAATTAAATGTATATAAAAATTACTTAAAAATGTTAATTAATTTTTTAAATTAAAAAAAAATTATTGCCAGAGGGCATGTGTACGTGTGTGTGGGGGACCCAATGGGGCATGGTCATGCTGGAATCCCTTTTCTTCAATTCCTCCTTCCCACAGGAGGTTAAGCACACACGTGGATGTACCCCATGTGTTTCTGTTGTTGTTGTTTTAGGTTTTTGCCATAGTGTGCGTGTGCTTGCCAGAGAGAGTGAGAAATCACCCTCAAGAGGGAATGGCCATGCCACAACCCCTTCTCCTCCTTTCTCCTATTGTAGGCACATGCGCACATGCACTTGATGTGATTTTTCAAACTGCCAGAGCCTGGACTTGAACCACTGTCAGCCATGTGAGAGTTCAGTGCCTTAACCACCACACCACCTGCTGGTTTTCTCAATGCATTTTTCAAGCCTCCAGGACAAGATCCAAACAGTGGTTGCACATCTGTGACCTGGCTTTCTATGCACTGCTCTTGCCCATCGTGTTTAACCGCTGTTAATGGAACTAGCCTAACCACCTGCTGCCCATAGATGGTGCCTTCTCTGTGTCCTCTCCTGGTGAAAGGGCCAAACAAACTTTCTCGGGCCTCTTTTAATTTTTTTTTTTTTAGATTTTTGCCATAGGGCCCATGAACTCACAGGAGAGAGACAGAGAGAAGAGAGTGAGAGAGAGACAGAGAGACAGAGAGAAATCTTCCCCAGAGGGAATGGCCATGTCACAATCATGTCTCCTCCATTCTCCTCTCAGGATTTTGGGCACCCATGCACATGTGCCTGGGGTGTTTTTCAAGCAGCCAGTCTGATAGTTGAACTGTGGAGTTGGCCATGCGGGATCCAGTGTCTTAACTACCTGCTGGCCCTGGGCCTGTTTTCAATGTTTTATTATTATTACTTATTTTCATTTATTTCTTTGAGAGAGACAGAGACAGAGAGACAAGAATCATCAACAGCATCTCATGAAGCAATTCCCTCCAGTCATCCCCGTCAGCTTAGTCTGTGGCATGGTCACCCAGGAACTGATTCTGTCATTTTCCATTATGGGCCCAGCCTCTCTCAAGTAGTGCCTTCCAGGCCTGGGGCCTGTTTGGTAAGGACAGAGCCCTTATGACCTAATCATCTCCCCAAAGTCCCACTTCTTTATACTATCACACTAAGGGTTAAGTTTTAACATATAAAATTTTCAGGCATAAACATTCAGACCGTAGCAATTGTTTTCATAACTCGGATAATATATCAGTTTGTTTCTGAACTGCCAATTCTATTTCATTGATTTACGTGTATCTCTCTATAACCCAGTACAATTTTTCATTTTTCTTGATTATAGTAACTTAGTGATTAATACAAAATCAATGCCTATTTTGTGCCAGTTCTTATTCTAGGTATTAGAGATACAGAAGTTGACAAATGAAAAACGATTTCTGCTATCACAGGAGACACCTTATAGACGAAGAGGCGGATAATAAATAGCAATAACTGATTTGTATGGCGCTTTACAGTTTGCAAAATATTTTTACAGGCACCAACTCATTGGATTGTCGTAACACCATTCTGGCATGTTTTCCAAGCTTCCAGGCCTGGGACTCAAACCATGCAGTTGGCCATGTGGGATCCAGCTGCCTTAACCACCAGGCCACTGCTGGCCCTCAATTATATTCTTTAAAATAGTGAATTAAGCAGAAGGATAATAATCTTTATGGCAGCACTGACTGTAAGAGCAAAATACAGAACACAAAGGAAATGTCATCAGCAGGAGAAGGCATAATTGTGTTATGTTTGGAGACTATTACATGGTAGGGAAAATTTAAAAATAGAGATATACATGTCAGCAAAGATGAATTATGATTTAAATGAAGAATGTTGAAGGAAAGGAGATGACTACATGAAGTATAATGCCATAAAGGTTTTGTAAAAATAATTACTTAAATTTTATTATGTTTTGTTTTGTTTTAATTTGCTACAGGGCATATGTGCTCACCAGAGAGAGAGAGAAAGAGAGAGAGACGGAGAGAAAGTGAGAAAGCAAGATTCCAGCACTGGAACTTGAACCTATAGGGTGTTTTTGCTCACCAGAGAGAGAAATAGAAAAGTGAGAAATCACCCCTGAGGGGGTATGGTCACTTTGCAGTCCCTTCTCTTTTCTCCTCTGGGGACATTGGGCGCTCACTGCAGACCCCCTGTGTGAGTTTTAAGCCATTGGAGACCTGAACTACAGTCAACTATGTGAAGTCCAGTGACATAAACATTACCCCATCTACTGGTCCCAGTATACACATTTTAATTCCTTGATTTTATTACTTAATTTATTTGCATTGCTTATATAGCAAAACAAAGTTATTAAAAGTAGAAGTAATATTAGCTTTTCTGGTCTATTAAATACGTACAAGTTAAAAAAATAGAAAACTAGTTTCTCTCTTTTTCCTAGAGACAGGTATTCCAGCACAAATTAGGAAATAGCAGATCTGGGTGGTAGACTAAAGAAGTCTAGGGACAGGTTTGCCTCAGATGACCTCTAAAGCTTCCTTGACCTCTTGACAGTCATGACTGACAGGATTCTTCCCTTCTTCCCTTTTAAACAATCAGCAGGGATAACACAAAAACAGTTTTAATTGAGTATCTGGTGGTAGTAGTTGTGTTACTACCACTAGCACTACACGCTGCGAATGGGAGGGGTAGGTGTGGGTCTGTGTTAAAATAAACCCAGAAGTGGGGCTGGCAGGTGGCATGGTGGTTAAAGTGCTGGACTCCCACTCTGTTGCCGGTGGTTGGAGTCCTGGACCCGCGGTTGGCTTTTCTCACTTTCCTTTTCTCTCTCTGCTCAAATTAAGAAATAATGGTAACAAATGAAATGAAATAAATAAATAATTCTTTACACCAAAATTCACACCAAAACCCCTAAACAGGAGCCCAAAGGAGAGCAGGCCTCAGGGTTGCCTTGGCCCTCCTTTTCGGGAATGATGGGTGGTTCCTAGGCCTCGGAGCAACACAACCAGTGAGAACCAGAACTTTGAAAGGGAATTACTTTCCAAGGCACAGCCGCAGAGGAGTGGGGCGCCATCCCACCCAGCGGCGAGTGTGCGGTCGTCCTTTCGGGTCTCCGCCAGTGGGGACGACGGGCAGCTATTGGTCCTCCAGGTACCGAGGGCACGAGGCGTGAAGGCCTCTCATCGCGGCCCCGGCCCGGCCCGGCCCGGCCGGGCCTCTCTGCCCAGCGCCGGGGCTCGCGCTCGCCGCCAGCACACGCAGGACCGCGCTGGGCTGGGTGAGACCCAGTGGACGCCCGGCTGCCCCCACGTGCGCGCCGCCGCCGGCGGGCGGTGGGAGGGAGGACAGGGAGCGGGCCGGGGCGGGGCTTCGGCGGCGGGGCGGGGCCTCGGCTGCGCGCGCGGCGGGGCGGGGCGCGCAGCGTGGTCCGGGCCGCCCGCGCTCCGCCCCCTTCCGCGCCCAGGCCCGCGGCGGGCCGCTCCTCCCCCCGCTCGGGCGCTCCCCTCCCCTGCGCCGTCCGTTCCTCCCTCCTCCTTCTCCTCTTCCTCGGTGAGGCGCTCCTCCGGCAGGCAGGCAGCATGGCGGCCGTGGAGACGCGGGTGTGCGAGACGGACGGCTGCAGCAGCGAGGCCAAGCTCCAGTGTCCCACCTGCATCAAGCTGGGCATCCAGGGCTCGTACTTCTGCTCGCAGGTAGACGGCCGCTCCCCGCCGCGCTGTCGCCGCCGCCGGACCCCCATCCCCCTCACGCTGTCCCTCCCCTCCCGCCCTCGCGGCGGGTCGGGGCGCGCTCCTCCTCTTTCCCCGCTGCGCTTCCTCCTCCCCCAGCCCGCGACGCCGCTGCCCCCTCCGGCCTCTGGGGTCCCAGGGCCCTCGGACGCGGTCTGCCCGGCCATGTGGGCTGGAGGCGGAAGCTGACTTGCCCCGGCCGCCTTGAGCACCGCTTTCAGGGTGCAGTTCCTGCCGCGCATCCTCCGCGGGCGGGGGCGGCCAGGTGTGCGGGCTGTCGGGGCAGGTAGGGGCGCCGGCGGCTGTCCCCACAGGTGAGGGCGCGGGGCAGCCCCAGAGTGAGGGTCTCCGCAGCCGCAGCTTTTGCAGGGCTCGGATCTGGTTGCAGGGCCGCTGGGCGGGGGGTCACTCTGGTCCCGGCTGGCTTGGGGCGTGGAAGGGACCTGCTGAGCTTGGAGAGGTGGGACAGGAGGAACGCACGCTCCTGTCCCACTTCTTTGTGTTTTATTACCGCGTTTTGACACTTGGACAACTTTGGAGGTGGGGGTAGACAGGGCTCAGTAATCTCTTCTTTTCCTTTGGCATCCAAAATTATTAATTAGAAAGTTAACGGGATGAGTCACCTCGCTCTGGTACTGGATTTCCCACGGAGTGGAAGGGACAGTTGCCTCGAGGGTCACGCTGTGAGGCTGAGGTACATGTATTTCAAGTTTTATGCAGTGGATCAAACCCAACCTTGACGAGGGTCAGGCCGACGCGCGTGCCAGTGTTTATGTTTACTGAAGAGAGGATATTGAGGCCCAGAATGAGGGTAGGGCGCCACTGAGTTGGGGCTCTTGTTACTCTCCAGGTGTGTGGCAAAGACGCACAGGAATGTCAGGAATTACAGTGGCAGTGCCCTAGGTGTCCTGCAGGGAGACGAGCATGAATGAAGAGTCCAAAGGCCTGATCAGGGGCCCGCCCTTGTCATTTATGGTGCAGTATTGAATTAGTCAAGTTTAATTTTTCTGAGTTCTGGTGTTGCCCTGTGTGAGGAAATGATGATCGTCTTGTATTTCGCTAGGTTGTTCAGAGACCCACAACCTCCAGTGTCTGAAGTGCAGGTACAGAATAAGGCTTTTTTTTCTTTAAAGGTTGCCATGCAATTAAACACGGCCATATATAAAATATAAGTGAATAAGAAAGAAAGCACATCTATCAAAACAATAAGTAAAGCTAAATATTTTCAAATATAAAATATATAAAACTTAAATATATATGTAGAAATTAATATGTAAATATAATCCTTAAGGTTTACAACACTTGTAGGAGTCATTGTAAGAGATCCTTGCTGCGTAATATAGGTCTTGTTTATAGGATATGACCCTTGACCTTGCTAGTATCATTTGGAAAAGTTGCGTGTGGCTAAGTGTTGCTCGATCCAAAAATAGCATTGGGACTACTTAACATGCTAAACCTAGTACAGGTCCTTTTGATTTTTTTTTTTTTAAGTTTTCAAATTCTAATTTGTTGAGACCTGTGTGGGACTTGGACTGAAAATGAAAACCAGTAGTTTTCTTTCGGAAATCCCGTTCCATCTGAGTGGAATAATGTGGCTTGTACTGTATTTAATATTAGGTGGCGTTTTGTAATGATATATGAATTAATGGGCACTTACACTTTTTTCAAGACTTTTAATAGGTACTATAAAACCATGTTCATCAAGCATAGGTGAC
Organism: Tupaia tana; assembly: GCA_026018925.1. Classification (NCBI taxonomy): domain Eukaryota; kingdom Metazoa; phylum Chordata; class Mammalia; order Scandentia; family Tupaiidae; genus Tupaia; species Tupaia tana. The sequence goes on along the minus strand of JAKSZU010000017.1, from coordinate 9,143,278 downwards.
ATTCAGTAGAAAGAACATTGGAGATCATTCAGCTTGCTAGACACATTTGTGAAAAGATTCAGTGTTTATTCAGTTTGATTGGCTTGGAGGTGTTCTTCCTTGGACTCTGCAGGTATATTTCTGGTATTACCACTATACCCGTAGTCAGACCTATCCAGAGTGGCTCTCAGCTGTCTTTTTTTTTAAATTTTTTATTTTTTTATTGCTATTATCAGCTCCTGTGGCCAAATTAAAACACATTTCTCACTAAGTCAGTGGTAGTTGTCCCTGTATTCTTTCTCTGTTATAATTCCTCACCTTATAAACATCTACGACCAACCAAACAACTTCCGTTGTGCAGAAGTTCTTTTTTTTTTAAAGAATTATTTTATTTAACTTTCTTTATTTAAATTTGACCAAAGAGGGATAGAGTGATAGAGAAAGAGGGAAAGTGAGAAAGCAAGCTGCCATGTCCAGTACTTGAACCACAGTTGGCCACATGCGTGTCCATCGCCCCTAACCACCACCACCACACCACCTGCCAGGCCCCCTCTTTATTTTTTTACTGGAGATTTTTGCTATAGGGCGTGTGTGCAAGTGTGACAGACAGAAAGCCAGAAATCACTCTCCCCGGGGGGAAGGGCCACACTATAATTCTTCTTCTCCATTCTTCTCTCGGGTTCTTGGGCACGCGCACACACACACACACACACACACACGCCTGGTGTGAGTTTTAAGTCGCCAGGTCCGTGGTTGATCAGTGGGACTCCAGCAGTATATAACCAGTATGCTATCTACTGGTTCCACTGAAGTTATTTTCTTTCTGGAGAGGTTTTTACTATAGGGTGCCTGCGCTCGCCAGACAGGCAGAGAGACATAGAGACAGAAAGTGAGAAATCACCTCCCAGGGGGGATGGTCACGCCGCAATCCCTTCTCCTCCATTCTCCTCTCGGGATTTTGTGCACGCACGCACACGTGCCTGGTCCGGGACGTGAACCGCGGTCGACTGCGTGGGAGTCCAGCGACATAGCGCCATTACGCTAACTGCTGGTTCCCCAGGGTACCTTTTCTAAGTCTAGAATTATTAACTTGCTCTAGCCAGAGGTTGCGTTTTTTTTTTTTTTTTTAAACAAATTTTATTTTATTTATTTATTCATTTATTTAAATTTGACCAGAGAGGGACAGAGTGAGAGAGAGGATGAGAGAGAGAGAAAGAAAGTGAGAAAGTAAGCTGCCAAGTCTGGGACTCTAACCACAGTAGGCCATGTGGGAGCCCAGTGTCCTTAACTACCACGCCACCTGCCGGTGCTTTTTTCCTTTACCCAAAATGTCACCTCACTTTTGAAATCACATCTGTTTTTTCAGTCCCACCTCGAAACCTTGATTGGGTCACTAACTTTCCCCAAGCCAGTTTCTTCGTCTGTGATGAAACTAGGGCTTTTCTTGCCACCTCTCTGTTCATATTGTCTAGGAGTAGTCTGTCTTCCTCTACTCCTTGCTGTCCCTCTGGTACCGAGCCTGGCTGTGTGGCCAGCTTGTCTTTGGGAGCCGACAAGAAAAAACCCATAGAGGCCTGTCTATACCATTGTAACAGAAATAAACCTTTCCCCGTTAGTCTGTCATATCAACTTGTTTCCTTTATAACATTTCATTCTACCTGCAGTTACCTCATTTGTTAGAAAATTATTAAGTATATTTGCCTTTTAGTCCAAAGATGAGTTTCACTAATAAATGTATCAATGCAAGAGTAAAGAAATAGATAATTACGTTTGAATCCCATCAAGTGATGATGCATTTTTCTTTTTTTTTTTTTTTAAGAATTATTTTTGTTTAACTTTATTTATTTTTATTTGACCAGAGAGGGACAGAGTGAGAGGGAAAGAGGGAGAGAGGGAAAGGGGGAAAGCAAGCTGCCAGGTCCAGGACTTGAACCACGGTCAGTCGGCCATGTGGGAGTCCAGCACCCTTAACCACCATGCCACCTGCTGACCTGTATTTCTCTGTTTTTCTTTGCGCATCATGACTTTTCAGTGGCCCAAAAGCTATGTGTCTTTGGGCAAGTAGCAATCTCTGTTTTTCAGATATATCTTTTAAAATGGGGCTATTAATAGTTCCTACCTTGGGTTTTAGTGAAGACTAAATGCTAAGTATGTAAAGTACTTAGCATATTAGTAAACTTAAATATTAGCTCTTTTTGGGGACCAGCAGTTAGCGTAATGGCTATGTCGCTGGACTCCCACTTAGTTGACCGCAGTTCGAGTCCTGGACCCGGTGGCTTAAACTCACGCTGGGTGCGTGTGCGTGCGTGCCCAAGATCCCAAGAGGAGAATGGAAGAGAAGGGATTGCAGTGTGGCCATTGCCCCAGGGGGTGATTTCTCGCTTTCTGTCTCTCTGTCTCTGTCAGGCGAGCGCATGCGCCCTATAGCAAAAACCTCTCCAAAAAAAGAAGAAAAAAATGAGCTCTTTTTATTGTGATACTGGATTTTATGTTAAGGTAGAAATATTTTTTTATCTAAGGTGTTTAATTATTATTATTATTATTATTTTTCAAGGGGTTTTTGCTATAGGGTGTGTGTGCTTGCTAGAGAGATAGAGATAGAAAGCAAGAAATCACCCTCAAGGGAGGATGGCCACACTGCAGTCCCTTCTCCTCCAGTCCCTTCTCAGGATTTTGGGCATGCATGCACTCGTGCCTAGCGTGAGTTTTTAGCCGCTGCGTCCAGGGCTCGAACGATGGTTGACTACGTGGGAGTCCAACCATGTAACCATTATGCTATCCGCTGGTCTCTAAGGTGCTTAATTTTTTTTTGGAGAGGTTTTTTGCTATAGGGTGCGTGCACTCGCCAGAAAGACAGAGACAGACAGAGAGACAGAAAGTGAGAAATCACCCCCTAGAGGGGATGGCCACGCTGCAATCCCTTCTCCTCCATTCTCCTCTCAGGATCTTGAGCACGCATGCACACGCGCCCAGTGTGAGTTTAAGCCACCGGGTCCGGGACTCGAACCACTGTTGACCACGTGGGAGTCCAGCGACATAGCCATTACACTAACTGCTGGTCCCAAGGTGCTTAATTTTAAGGAAAGTTTTGTAATCGAAGTTTTCAAGAGTTTTTTATTATATTTCTTTTCTCTTTAAGGTTTAAACACTTGTCCAGGGAAATTGTGAGAGAGCTTGTGCATGTGTGGGTGATGAGGGAAGGCTCCCCAGCAGGAATCTCATGCCATGATCCACCCCCAGTCTCAACCAGTCTGGAATATGCGTACGTGCGGGTGCACCCAGTGTGCATAGGGAGGTCCTGGGACACGCACCTAGGACCTTCCCACATGGTCCAGTTGTGTTTCTGCTATGGTACTGCCTACCCTCGCTGCCCTGTGTTTCTTGATAGATGTTCTAGTCTTATTTAATAGTAGTTTGTATGTGTGTGTATAAATCATCTTCAGTTGTGTATAAGAGTTTTTTTGAAGATAGAGGCCATATCTTACTCATTTTTGAATTTTCCAAAGTGCCTTTCTTTCATTTATTAAAAGAAAGAAAAGGTCAATGAACCTTCCATGGAATGTAAAGGAATTCTGTATATTTGTTATCTTTTGTGAAGGCCAAATGGTATACTATGTTATGGATGTACTTTCATTGATTTATTCATTTATGATTTAATTTAATTTTTTAAGAGATTTTTGCTATAGAGTACATATGCTCACTGGAGAGAGAGAGACAGAGAGACAGAAGGCAAGAAATCACGCCCCCCTAGGGAGGGTGGCCACACCACAATTCCTTTTCAACACAATCCCTTTTCAAGTCTTCTCTTGGGATTTTGGGCGCACATGCATCCAGTGTGAGTTTTAAGACCCGGTGTATGTTTGGAACTTGAACCATGGTCAACTACATGGGAGTCCAGTGATGTAACCATTATGCCATCTGCTGGTCCCCTTTTCAAATTTTTTTAATCTAAGTTGGGTTTTATTTTTTGTATTGTTTTTGCTATAGAGTGCATGTGCTCGTCTGAGAGAGACAGAGAGAGAGAGAAAGGAGAAATCACCCCTCCCAGGGGGTATGGCTACGCCGCAGTCCCTTCTCCGTTCTCCTCTTGGGATCTTGGGCACGCATGCACACACGCCTGGCGTGAGTTTAAGCCACTGGCTCCGGGAATTGAACCGCGGTCGACTACATAGGAGTCCAGTGACATAGCCATTACGCCATCTGCTCATTCCTTCTTTTTGGTGTTTAAGCTACTGTTTAACTTAGCAATTCATGGCAGTTGCTGTCTTATTCTGAATTAAAGGATCAGCCAGACAGGACCTTGGTGATCTGTAACCATTTATGTTTATAGAAACAAGAATTCAGAAGGTAGCAAGTATAGTGTAAGTGGAAAGAGACTTGAGTCCAGCGACATGGCCATTATGCCAACTGCTGGCCCCTGTTGTAAGTTCTTTTAAAATTCCAAATGTGAAAAATGTAAAACATGTTCTTTTTTTCCAGAAGTATGTTCATAATCTTGTTCAAAGTATTCACTGCTGAAGGAAAATCAGTGATAGTTTTGTTAAATCTGTGTAATTGCTCCATAGCCCAGGACCTTTGAGAATAGGAAAAGAAAAATAACTTTCCTTGTATAGTTAAGGTGTCTACTAAGTGTTGATCTGTATACATTGAGTGTTTTTTTTTTTTTATTAAAATTTTTTTTTTTTTTTTAGTTTTTGTAATAGGGTATGTATTCTCTCCAGAAAGAGACACACAGAGAAAGAGAGAGAGAAAAAGTGATAAAACTCCCCACAGGGGATGGCTAAGGCCCAGTTCTTCTCCTCTTGGGATTTTGGGTATACATGCTCATGTACCCGAGTGCTTTTCAAGCTGCCTGGACTGGGACTTGAACTGTGAAGTCAGCCATGTGGGATCCAGCCACTTTAACTTCTATGCTACTGGCTGTCCTCTTTAAGTTTATTTTTTCCATGAGTGAGAGAAAGAGAGCACCCCCAATGGGGTTCTGCCACTCTGATCCACCATGCCTTCATCCAGCCCTGGAACATCCATACGAGTGCCCAGCATACTCAGGGAGGCCTCTTGAACCGGGAGACTTCCCATGTGGTATTGCCTTGTAGAATGTCATATTTTCCAGTTGCCCCACTGTCTGGCTCACATTTTTTTACTCTGCCTATTTGGAATATGGGTCCTTTAAAAATTTATCCTGCTTAGGATCAGCAGATGGTGTAATGGCTACATCACTGGAATTCTACATCATCGATCACGCTTCAAGTCCTGGAGCTGGCAGCTTAAAACTCATGCTGAGCATATGTATGTGCGTGGCCAGGGTCCTAAGAGGAGACTAGAGAAGAGGTTGTGGAGTGGCTATCCCCCTGGGGGTGATTTCTTGCTTTCTGTCTGTCTGTCTCTCCGGTGAGTGCATGTGCCCTATGGCAAAAATCTCTCTTTCTAAAAAAAATTTTTTATACTGCTTTTTTAGTTTGTTCAATTTATTCAAGAATTAACAATAGAAATCACAGTGGAATAGATTATTAACCAAGTCATAGAGATAGTAATTGTTTAAAAGGATTTGTAAGAAAGGTAATTTCCCACGGGGGGACAGCAGTTGTACAGAGATAGTATTTAGTATCAGTTATTTTCTACACTCTTGAAGAGCAGGTAAAGTTTGAATGGAAGAGAAGAGGGAATCTGATTAGTTCAGCTTAATAGCTTTGACAGGTATACAAGTGCGAGGGACACCAGCTCCTGATCCAGTGCCAGTCAGAGCAGTTCTCTTACTTGCTCTAAATAGTGAAGGTCGCTCTAGATTTCTTTTCACAAGAGTTCTCTCTTCAAGAGGGATGATAAAGAGGGCCAGCAGGTGACGCGATTAAGGCACTGGATTCCACATGGCCAACCGTGGTTCGAGTTGCAGGACTGGACGGCTTGTTTTCTCACTCTTACTCTCTCTCTCCCTGGTGAGTGCAGCCCTATAACAAATTAAAAAGGAATAATGATAGTAAAATTAAATAAATTATTCTTTAAAAAAGGAGGGTATGGGGCTCGCAGATAGCATAGCCGTTATGTCACTGGACTCCACATGACTGAGTGTGGTTTGAGTTCTGGACCCAGTGGCTTGAAAATCATGCTAGGTGCGTGTGGGTGCATGCCCAAGGTGCTGGGAGGACAGTGGTAGAGAAGGGGTTACCATGAGGCCCTTCCTCTGGGAGATGATTTCTCTCTCTTTGTTTCTCTCTTTCTCTCTCTCTCTGGTGAGTGTATGTGCCCTATAGCAAAAATCTCTCCAAAAATAAAAAAAAAAGGTTTATTCATTAATTTTTTTCCATGAATGAGAGAGAGAACCCTCCTCTGTCCCTTCTAACAGGTCTTGATGCCGTGATCCGATCCCAGCCTTTAGTCAGTCATGTATCATGGGCAAGGGTGTACCTGCCATGATCTGAAAGGTCTCGACTTGAGTTGGGAGCCTACCCATGCAGAATTGCTTAGCATAGAGTTGCATTTTTACTGCCGTGCTCTGTTGCGGCCCCAGTTTTTAAAATTTTTAACTCCAATTCAAGGTATTTCATATACATTGTCAAGTACTTCTAATATTAAAATGCCCTACTCCTTTTCTATCTTTCTTTCTTTCAACAGTTTCCATTGGTCATTTATTGATTCATCCCAAAATACTCCAGCAATTATGTAGAATTGCTCTTTCTTAAAAAAAAAAAAAAAAAAAAAATTCTCAACATGGATCCCAAACTTCAGCTGTGGAATACTGCTTTCAGAGACTTAAAATGAAGATTTTTCTGCTGAGACTTCTTCCTCACTTATTTTTAGTGTGTAGTGTTACCTGTCTCTTTCTCTCCATTTCTCTCTGTCTCTCTGTGTCTACCTGAGTCTTTTAATTTTTTTTTAAGGTAAAGTATTCTGTGGGCTCTCAAGCCCCTTTATTGTGTTAATAGGTGCCTCTCCCCATTCTGTTTAGGAAAGGCACAAATCCAGGCCCATCTCCACATGGATCATGAACTTCAGCTGTGAAATACTGCATAAGCATGCTGCGCGGTTTTCAATTTTTGCTTTTTTAAAATTAAAGTCTATAGTTTTTTATTATCCTTTTTTCTTTTTCTTCTATATTTCTTTATTTTTCTCTAATTTTTTTTTTCTTTATCTTTACTCATTGGCTTCTCAGCTCCTACACACTAAATGTCTAGACAGGTCCAAGTGAACAGAATCTAAACATCTGAATACAACTAGGGTCAGAATTTTCCTCAATTCCCACTGATTCTGATGCATAAAGAGTGAGATTGGAATGGAAGAGAGATTGCAGATCATCTCCTCCTGCACGCCTCTGGATACTCAGGTTGAGCTTTGAGAATTAGAAGAAACGCACCATCCATCAGATGACTAGAAATCACCGCAGGGTCGCAAGAAATATGGAAAAACAAGAAAATACCTCTCCTCCATGGAAAAATAATAACTCCTTTTCATGGAAATGTGAGATAAAGAATTTAGAATTTTCATGGTGACAAATTGCACAGATACTGAAGAGAAGAGAGACAATGAACTGCCGAAGAGGCAGGGGAAGAGAGCTGATGAGCTTCAGGACGTGAGGAAATTCTTGCAAGATCTAAAAGAGGAAATTCACACTATAAAAAAGAATCAAATGGACCTGTTAGAGATGAAGACTATAGTAAAGGAAGTCAAAAACTCCCTAAAGCAGACTAGATCATACTGAAAATTGAATCTCAGATGTAGAATACAGAATTGCTGACCTAGAAAAATCCATCATGAAGACTGAGAAAATTGCCCCCCCCAAATGAGAATACTATATGAGAAATACTAGATACCATCAAACGTCCAAACATCCAAATAATTGGTATCTCAGAAGGTGAAGAGACTCAAGGGCATTGATAATCTATTCCATGAAATCCTGCAAGAAAACTTTCCAAACCTAGAGAAGCACTCAGGGATCTAGTGCCAAGAAATACAAAGGACACCAAATAGAATCAACCCAAGAAGATCTTCTCCAAGACACATTATAGCCAGCTTGAGCAAAACCACAAAGATGAGATACTAAGATTGGCGAGAGAGAAATGTCAAGTGACCTACAAAGGATATCCCATCAGGCTGACAGCGGATCTCTCATCGGAAACAATGAGTGAGGAAAGAATTGGAAAATATATTCAAAGTGTTAAGGGAAAAGCAATTGCAACCAAGGATACTATACCTGGCAAGATTATCCTGCATGTGGGAAGAAAAGACAAGAACATTCTCAGATAAACAAAACCTGAAAGAATTTACCAACACCAGACTAGATCTCCAAGAAGTTCTGCAAGGAGTGCTATACCAGAAAAATTAAATACAGTCACACAGAAATAAGAGTTTAAAAACTGAGAAAGTGGCCAACTTAATAGTGGGGACAAGTCTGGAGTTGAATATTATATCACAGAATTTAATTGGGAAAATTAAACCACAACAGAAGATAGATTAAGGACATGAGACTGAACTGGTAAAATAGCATTTTATGACTTTTGACTAAAACATTGCCGATTTTCTTCTAGGCTTTATTTTTTGGTTTTAAGAATTTTTGTCTTGTCTTGAGCTCCTGATAGGTTCATGTACCTACTATTTGAACAGAATCCCAACCTGTTTCCTGGCTTTAAGTTTTAAGCATATATTTTTTTTTTTTTTTGGGAGAGGTTTTTCGCTATAGGGCGCGTGCACTCGCCAGACAGACAGAGAGAGACATAGAGACAGAAAGCGAGAAATCACCCCCCAGGGGGGATGGTCACGCCGCAATCCCTTCTCCTCCATTCTCCTCTCGGGATCTTGGGCACGCACGCACACGTGCCCGGCGTGAGTTTTAAACCACCGGGTCCGGGACGCGAACCGCGGTCGACTACGTGGGAGTCCAGCGACATAGCCATTACACTAACTGCTGGTTCCCAAGCATATTTTCTTAGCACTTCTTTGATATATTAAAGCTAAATCTGCTTTTCTTGAAATTAAAAAAATATAGTAAAAAATATATAATTAATGATCTAGTAAACTATATAGCATCAACTATGTGCTACATTATAGTGTATTCATTCTACTCAGAGTTTCATGCCTAAAGTCAGACATGTATTCATAGATATGTATTTATTAGCAGAGCTTGCTATTGAAAGTAGTTAGATTATTTGAGAAATTTTGTGAATCAATAAAATGTGGGGGACAAAAGGAATGGAAAACAACTGTGATAGTGTGGGAGGAGGGTGGGAAATGGCAGAGGGTGAGGAATAGGGTGGAAAATATACATATATATGAGAAACTAGAAATGGAAAATTATTGACGGTAACATATGATTAAGCTACTATACAGCATGTTTTGGATGGGAAATCACATTTTGTATGCTGTGACAATGCAAAACAAGAAATTAAAACGAAAGAATTAAACAAAAGAATTAAAAAAACCCAAACTTTTAAAATAAAAAATGCATTAAAAATATCTACTAATACCTGTTTAATGACTGGAGTAAGCTATATAGCCCCAGCGATGTGCTACTTTAGGGCTTCTTTTTTTTTTTTAATAGAGGTTTTTGCTATAGGGTGCGTGCACTTGCCAGAAAGAGAGACAGAAAGACAGAAATCACCTTTGGGGGGATGGCCATGCCGCAGTCCCTTTTCCTCCATTCTCCTCTCAGGATCTTGGGCTCGCACACAACACGTGCTCAGCATGAGTTTAAGCCACGCTGGCCTAGGACTCGAACTGCGGTTGACTACATGGGAGTCCAGCGACATAGCCATTACACCAACTGCCGGTCCTGAGGTGCTACTTCATAGTATGTTCACTTTACTCACTGAAGTTCACACCTAAAGTCAGACATGCATTCTTAAACATGTATATATCAGCTGTGCTTGCTATTGAAAGTCTTTAAGATCTTTAGTGAATCAATAAAATGTGAAAAAAGTTATTTCTCTATTTAATATTTTATTTGTTATTATTTATTACTTTTTTTTTTTTTTTTTTTTTTTTTTTTTTTAATTTGACCAGAGAGACAGAGCAAGAGAAGGGGAAAGTGAGAAAGCAAGCTGCCAGGTCTGGGACTCAAATTGTGTTCGGCCATGTGGGAGTCTAGTACCTTAATCACCTGCTGGCCCTGTAGAACTGCTCTTAAGTACATTTGGTTATTTAATTACTTTTATCTTGGAAATACCTTTCTTGGAACTTTTTGTCTTCCTCCCATCTGAACTTCCTGATCTCTGGTGGCTTCACAGAAGTAATCCTTAGAACTTCCTTCTGGGCATCATCCTGGAGATTTCCCTTTGCTTCACTCCTGTCAGTCTTCCTCTTTCTGTTTTTTTTTTTCCTTCTTGTTTTTTTTTGCGTTGATACCTCCTCTAGTCACGTCTTGTGTAAGATTGTATGGGAGGTAATTTTGAGATTCTGCATGTATGGAAATACACTCATATTTAAGTTCTAGTTTTGCTGGGTATAGAATTCTAGTTTGGAAGTTATTTCCTCAGTCTTTTTTTTTTTTTTTTTTCCTTTTTTCTTTTTCTGGAGAGGTTTTTGCTATAGGGCGCGTGCGCTTGCCAGACAGGCAGAGAGAGACAGAGAGATAGAAAGCGAGAAATCACCCCCGAGGGGGGATGGCCACGCCGCAATCCCTTCTCCTCCATTCTCCTCTCGGGATCTTGGGCACGCACGCACACGCGCCCGGCGTGAGTTTAAGCCACCGGATCCGGGACACGAACCGTGGTCGACTACGTGGGAGTCCAGCGACATAGCCATTACGCTAACTGCTGGTCCCTTCCTCAGTCTTTTTATATACTGTTCATTTTCCCTGGATGTGCTAGGAGAGGATGCCTTGTGGTGGCAGCTGGCACTGTTTAACTTGTGGACTGTGTCACTCCAGCCTCTGCCTCCTGCTCACATGAATGCCTCTCTTCTGTGTGTGCAGTCTCCCTCTTCTATAAAGAGGACATGTTCATTGGTGATCTACCAGATAATTCAGGATAATCTCCATATCACAAAATCTTTAGTCAAGTCATCCATGAAGACCTTTTTTCCAAATAAGGTAACATTTACAGGTTCCAGGGATCAGGACCTGATATCCTTGGGTGGCTCTTGTACCACTTGTTAGAGTACCATCGCCTTCTTCTCTCCCCACCTTTGTTGGTTTAATATTAAACAGGTGAGTGACACATTTGTGCTGCTGTTCTTGAGTCGTTTCTCATAGTCCAGTGCAATTTTCTAGTCAATACATATTCTGAAAATAAAAGTGAATTTTTTCCTCATGTCTCTGATGCTGTTTTTCTTATAAATGAGTCTGAAAATGGACATGTTGGGACTGGAGCAGCAACTCCAGAAGAGTCATGAGGGACTCGATGCTGCTTGTTGCTTTGTGGTCACATGACTGCTGCTTCACCTCAGGCAGCATTTCTGGGTTGGTAGCAGGAATCGAAGAAAGGCAGAAGGATAAAACAGGTGTCATATGAACCTGCTATCTAAGAAGCTTTCAGAAGCCCTGCCCAGCAACCTGATTTACATCGGCTTGGCCAGACTAGGTTGCATGACCCCCACTGTATCAGGGAGACCAGGAATGCCTTTGCTGGGTGCATTTCAGCCACAGATCTTGCAGGATTATCTTGGTGTCACAGAAAGGGGAGAATGGCCATGGAGTTGACAGCTCGCAGTCCATTCCAAAAGGCAATAATGAACACAGTTTGCATTTCCATCTACAATTAAAAAAGGTTCATGTGTAGGATCACATTAGTCTGCATTTGTCGACCCACATATATCGAGGACCTCTTCAGTGCCAGGCACAGCCCCAAGCATTGGGGCTCAATGGCTCCCTTGTGCGTGTCAGTACTTACTGTGTGCTGGGCACCACATTAACTGCTTTTCCGATGTGATTTACACTATTGCACTTAATTTGCTCTGTTCTCTGTTCCTGGAACAATCAACCCCATGTTGCAGGTATTGTCAATAATGCTTTATAGGGTGAGGCAACTGAGGATCTACGAGAAGGTTTGTCATCATTTTCTAGATCATAGATAGAATTTTAGAGCTTCTAGTGGTACAGGTAATTCATGGTAGAGTTTAATCAGACCAGTGCTTCCTATGAGAGTTCCATGTTTGGTGCTGACTTGATGTTTTGAATATAGCACACATACACACACGGTGAAGCTGTGAGGAGGTGTGACCTTTAGTCAGGTCATGCTGTGTCAGAGTCCCAGTTCTCCCAGTTAGGGTTCTCTCACATGAAGTGACATAGTTAGTCTGTACTTCCATTTTGTCATTCATAGGATGGGGACCTGCCATCTGCCTTGTACAGTTTTTATGAGGATTAAATGAGATAGTGCAGATATGTAGGTAACTGTAAGTTATTTATTATGGTTATCCTCAGCACCATGGTTTAACACTGACTTTTTTTTTTTGAGATTTATTTATTCATTCATGCCTTCATTTAAATTTGACCACACACACACACACACACACACACAGAGAGAGAGAGAGAGAGAGAGAGAGAGAGAGGAAAGTGAGAAAGCAAGCCACCAGGTCCAGGACTCGAACCGTGGTTGGCTATGTGGGAGTGTCCAGCGCCTTAACCACCACACCACCTGCTGGTCCCATCACTGACTTTCTTTTTTAAAATCAGTATTTGTGTGTTGTTAAGATTGTAGAAATCACTCATTCCCATTTTAGTTACTAGGACTACAATTACAATATGCAGAGTCAGGCAAATGTTTTTCTGTGGTTTTCTATTACCATGGAATAGGAAGGAAGTGATCATTTTTGCCAGGTGAGTGACTTTTGCAGTTTAGGAACAGGGATACACTATTTTACCTCCTGTTTGTTTTCTATAGCTGTCATACCAAATTTCACAAACTTCGTGGCTTAAAACAACACAAATTTATCATTTTACAGTTCTGTAGGTCAGAAGTCTGACTCAGGGCTGGAACTAAAATCAGGAGTTGGTTGGTCTGCATTCTGCTCCGATCTGGGCAGAATCCATTTCCTTGTTTTTATTTATCTATCCGTCCGTCCGTCCGTCCGTCAGTCCATTCATCCATCCATCCAGCCATCCATCCAGTTTCTTAGGGGCTGCCCACATTTCTTGGCTTGTGGTCTCTCCCTCCATCTTGACGGCCAGTAAAGTAACTGCTCTCCGGTCTTGTTCCTATCATTATGGCTTTCTTTAACTCCCACTTCTGCTGTTTAAGGACCCTTGTGATGTTTAGCCACCTTACATTCCTTTTGAAGAAGCAAGGTACGTTCAGCTGGAACAGCCCCTTCCCTCCCAGAGCCAAGGGCTTTCGGCATCTGGTGCACATGGCAGCTGCTTAGACAGGTGGCCTCAGTCTGTTACTTACTGTCACTCTTAACCACTACAAATATTGGAAGGATCTGCAAAATTTCTTTGTTGTTTTTTCCAGCATATGATTGATGAGCAACCTAGTGGTTCTTTTTCAATACTTAAATTTGGTGACATTAAATTAAAATATGACTGCTATTTTAATATATAGGCTAATGTTTCTTGCTTATGCAAAGTATAGATTGCTTTTGAAATACAATTTTAAATAAGTGTCAGTTCTTAAGCTTTTTCGTGTGTTGCAAATAAAGTTTACAGTAACTATTTCTTATATATACAGCAGTCTTTAAAGTGTTTTCCATTAAGGAAGCCTGGCACTAATTTCCTTGTTTGCTCTTTTAGGAATGTTTTAAAGGAAGCTGGGCTACTCACAAGTTACTACACAAGAAAGCAAGTAAGTGAAATCACGTGTCTGTCTGATTGTCTTACAGTGGCTTCTGTGCCAAGAGGAAGTCCTCTGTTTCTGAAAGTGTCTGTCTGATTGTTCTGAAGGTGTAATCCTGAAAGCTAGACTTACCGTGTATTTTAATTCTTTGTGATAAATAATTATAAGTAAAATGTGGCTGAACATCTTCGTTAATTTTGTGTCACATATTTCTTTTTTTTTTTTTTTTTTTTTTTTTTTTTTTTTTGAGAGGTTTTTTGCTATAGGGCGCGTGCGCTCGCCAGACAGACAGAGAGAGACATAGAGACAGAAAGCGAGAAATCACCCCCCAGGGGGGATGGTCACGCCGCAATCCCTTCTCCTCCATTCTCCTCTCGGGATCTTGGGCACGCACGCACACGCGCCCGGCGTGAGTTGTAAGCCACCGGGTCCAAGACGCGAACCGCGGTCGACTACATGGGAGTCCAGCGACATAGCCATTACACTAACTGCTGGTTCCCAATTTTGTGTCACATATTTAACATGAAAACATGGGATAGTTGCTAGGAGAGAAGGATCTTGTCTGGATTTGTCACTTTTTTAATTTCTGTTACCTCAGACCACAGTCTGTAGAGAGAGGTTTAGATAATGTCATTTAGCTTTATTCACTCACACACTGCCTATCGTATGTCTCACGTATGTCAGGTGTTTCTCAGAGCTCTTCGAGCCAGTTTTGTCATTGTATACCCGGAAGTTAAGGCATGAGAAAGTCTTAAGGGCTGAGGTTAAACAGCATGTTAGTGAAAGAGCTTAGGAAGGGTCTCTACCCCAGGGTGTGCCACTCATTAGAGTGTGTCTGTTCGGTATGGAGTTTCTTCCTTCTTTCCCTCCTGCATTCCGTTCTTTCTTCCTGTGTACTTGCCGGAGAGAGAAACAGAGAGAGGAGAGCGCGCTCTCCCTGGGGAATGGTCATGCCACAGGCCCTTCGCCTTCACTTCTCCTTTGGGAACACGCAGGCATATGTGCCTAGTGTGTTCCGTGTGGCATGACAGGCCACGTGGGATCTGGCTGCCTTAACCACCCTTCTATGGACTGGCCCTGAATCTGGAGTTTTCTTGATTACAGAAACTTAATTTTTTGTGTCAGCTGTGGGAAATTTTAAAGCATGAGTTAAACAAATGACCCAGGGCAGAATTAATTTTTTGTGTGCCATAGTAAAGATCTGTCCAACTGTAAAGCCCTTAATTAAGAGCACAGAATGCTGGTGCTTGTACGTATATTTCCTACACTATATCTTCTGTCGAATTGTAGGTAAGTAGGTTTACTTTAGTCCGATCCATAAAAGTTGTGTCACCTCATGAGTCAAGACTGTCATTCTACACTCTTTTAATGTGTTACTGACACACATAGTTTCTTTGTCTCCCATTTTCATGAAGTAAAAGGTGAAAGAATTTAACAAGTACCTTTTGAAATAGCCAAAAGTATGAGGAAAAGAACTTTTTTCTCATTTTGAAAAAGGTAACTTTAAATAATACTTCTCTAGATAGCACTCCCCTGTCCTTGCACATTAGTGTGCTTGACTTTTGGTTTGCAGAGAAAAAGTTGTGTAATGTTTTGGAACTCGATCTACCAAGCTTTGTGACCAGGGATTGCTCTAAGGCTCACGTCCAAATACTGAAGTCATAGGTTTGCAGTGAGGATTAAATAAGCAGATCTATGTGAAGCGTGTAGCTTTCCTACAGTTCATAGTAAGTGCTCAAAAATCTGTTTATTCTTTTTCTTTTTTCTTTTTAAATTCTGCCAGCGGTGTTGTCCTCCTGCCAGAAAGTGATAGAGAGAGAACATGTGCGTGCATTCCCTCTCCCCAGGGAGTGTGGCCACATCACAGTCCTTTCCTCCATTTCTCCATCCCATCAGAATTTGGGGCATGCATGCACATGCTCCTGTTTACTTACTTATTTTATTTTATTTTTTTTGGTACCATAGGGTACATGCACTCACTGGAGAGAGACAGAGAGGAAAAGTGAAAATCACCCCCCCAGAGGGATGGCCACGCTGCAGTCCCTTCTCCTCTCAGGATTTTGGGCATGCATGCTTATATATCTGGCATAACTTTCAAGCCACCGGGCCCAGGATCGAACAGGTTTGCTATGTGTAAGTCCAGTGCTTTAGTCACCACACCGCCTGCTGGCCCCCTTGGAATGTTTTTCAATCCAGGTATCTGGGACTGAACCTCAGCCTATCAGGTGGGGTCTGGCACCCAGTGTACAGCGCCTAACCATTATGCTACAGGGCCAGCTCCAGAACTGTTTAATTCTCAGCTCTGAAAAAAATGGGTCAGAATTTTGATCAGAAACTCCTCTCCCAGACAGAATGTAGGCATGCATAGTATTTCGTATCAGCTGACCAGAGGCAGGCTGTGTAAAGCCCAGATAGGTTGTGCCTTGGGCCTGCCCTTGCGTGTGAGGTACTCTTTGACCTTACCCACCTCTTTCCTGGGCCTGTTGTATGGTGAAGTTGGAAAGCTCAGTTACGTGAGTTTCTTTACACTGGAGTGTAAAGAAAAAGAAAAGCTTTTTTTAAAAACATGTTTTAAAGCTTTTTGCCATAAGGGTGTCTGTGCTCTCTGGAGAGAAAGAGACAGTGAGAGGGAAAGTGAGAAATCACCCAACAGGGTATGGCCACGCAGCAATCCCTTCTCCTCCATTCTCCTCTCGGGATCTTGGGCACGCACACACATGCGCCTGGCGTGAGTTTAAGCCACCTGGTCCGGGATTTGAACTGCGGTCGACTACGTGGGAGTCCAGCCACATAGCCATTACGCTAACTGCTGGTCCCAGTGTATTTTTTTTTTATAGAATTATTTTGTTTAACTTTATTTATTTATTCATTTGTTTATTTCAATTTGTCCAGAGATAGACAGAGTGAGAGAGAAAGTGAGAAAGCAAGCTGCCAGGTCCGGGACTTGAACCATGGTCAGCCATGTGGGAATCCAGTGCCTTTAACTACCACGCCCCCTGCTGACCCTGAGCGGTTCATATTTGATATTGCGTAAAAACTTAGCATATAGGGCCAGTAGGTGGTATGGTAGTTGAGGACTGGACACTCCCACATGGCCAGCCACAGTTTGAGCCCTGGACCTGATGGAGTGCCTTCTCACTTTCTCTCTCTTTCTCTCTCTGTACCTCTCTGATCAAATTAAGATAAATGAATGATAAATAAAATTAAATAAATAAATCTTTTTTAAAAAAATCTTAGAATATGTTTAGGTAGGCATTTGTCTTCCCAGACACCGAGGTCTTGTAGAAAGAGGTTGGTGGGTTCCGTGGCCGGGCTCTGTGGTTGGGTTTTAAACAAGTGGGAGTGTGCTGCTGCCCAGTAGCTTGACCACTGAAGCTTCCCTTTCTCTCCTTTTCCCTCTTCCCGTCACATCCATCCATCCGTCTCCCAGAAGATGAAAAGGCAAAGCGAGAAGTGTCTTCCTGGACTGTGGAAGGTGATATTAACACCGACCCATGGGCAGGTTATCGGTATACGGGTAAACTCCGGCCACATTATCCGCTGGTGAGTAAATAAGGTAATACAAATTGAATATTATTTTAAACCAGTTTCCCATTGCCTAGAAATGATACTTATAATTTGTGTTCCAGTGGTGGATCACATGATCGGGTTGTTTGTCTAGGACCTTGCCTCCTAGCTCTTTGGCTCTCCTGCGTTATTTGCGAGCTCGTAGGGATAGTCTGCAATCATGGAAGAGGTGGAAACATTATAGATGAAAGGACCGAAACTTTAAATTTTAAAAAAGGAAGGAGTAAAGTGGAGTAGATATTTTCTGGTTGACACGATAGCCACATATATATTAATACTTTCCTAAATTTTTTTTAAGGTGATAGAGTTCTACCTTCATTTTGATATGATTTTTTTTTGCTCCTTTTATTGCTTCCCATGATCTTGGCAGCTAGGTTTCGAGAGGTTGTTTTTTTGTTTGTTTAATTGCCAGAGGGTGTATGTGTTTGCCAGAGACAAAGAGGGCGAGAACGTCACAGTGGAGCATGGTCACGTGGCATGCGTCCCTTCTCCATTTTTCCATTCTGACAGAATTTGGGGCACCCACGCACACGTGGCCGGCATTTTTTTTTTCAAGCCACAGGGACCGGGATTCGAACTGCAACCAGCCATGTGGCAGTCCACTTCTCTTAACCACTTGCCTGCAGAGCTGGCCCAGAACTCAGAATTTTAACATAGGAATTCACTTACGTTGAAATCTATTTGTCATCCTTAAATTTTAAGTTTTCTGTACTGATGACTTTCTTTTTATAAAAGGAATACATCTTTAATTAATTTTTTGAGAAATATAAAAACTTTCAGGGAGTCTCCTCTCTCTTGCCTCTCAGGTGTACTGACTAGGAACACCTTGGTGCCTATTTACTTTGGGATGTTATTTTTTGTCGTGAACTTGCCCATTTGTTTGGAACAGCACAGGGACCTGTGGTCTGTTTCTAACATTAAGTCCTAATGGTCTGGTCACTCTTCCCCCTTTAAATATCTGAACAGAGATGTTGCATTAATATTGGGAAAGTGAAGCTTAATCTTAATGAAAGAGTTATCAGGATATTTAAGATGTCATTTAAAACCTTGTTCATTTGAAAACTTCTGAATAGATTTTTGTTTGTGTTTTATTTTCCTTGTTAGTAAACCAGTTTTAACCAATCTCCTTGATGTTTTTAGATGCCGACAAGGCCAGTGCCAAGTTACATTCAAAGGCCGGATTATGCTGATCATCCCTTAGGTAAGTTCTGCTGTGCGAATTCTTCATGTTTCAGTTTGTAGGCTTGGTGAACATAGAAGAAGGAAAGAGTGCTTTTCTTACAGAAATTTGTCAGTGCTGGACTTAAGTAATAAGTGTCAACATTGTTTTTTCAAGCCACATTAGGACATTTAAGAGATTCATCTCCACCTCCCCATTAGAAAGTTACCTGTTGGAGCCGGCAGGTTGCTGGCCTCCCACATGGCTGACCGCAGTTCAGGTCTCACAGCTGGTGGCTTGCTTTTTCACTTTCCCTGTCTCTATCTCTCTGTCTCTCTCTAGTCAAACTAAAATAACAATAACAACAACAAATGGAATTAAATAAATAATTCTTTAAAAAATGTTACCTGTTGGGACCAGAAGTTGGCATAATGGCTGTGTCACTGGACTCCCATGTAGCTGACTGTTGTTTGAGTCCTGGATCCGGTGGCTTAAACTCAAGCTGGGCGCATGTAGGTGCGTGCCCAAGATCCCGAGAGGAGAATGGAGGAGAAGGGATTGTGACGTGGCCATCCCCCCAGGGAGTGATTTCTCGCTTTCTGTCTCTCTTTCTAAGTCTTTCTGGTGAGTGTATGTGCCCTATAGCCAAAACGTATGCAAAATAAAAAAAGTGACCTATTATTAAAACATTTATGTAGCTGTTAATGGCCACATTCAAAATAATAACTGCATTTTGTGTTCTTGTGTCAACTCCTAGATTTACAAAACCAGTTTTGATTTTCACATGCCATTCTACCTAAGTTATACAAGGTCCATTTAGGAACAGCACATTGTGGAAACCTGAGTAGATACCTCACTTCTTGGACAGTTACAGTAATAGAGATAGCAGAAATGGTAGTGAAAATGGTGACGACGAGAACGATGGTGATGATTCTGTGATAGTGAGTGCTGTTTATTTTTGCCTGTGTGTCTGGCTCTGTGCTAAGTTCTTTGCACCTGGCATTTCTTTGAACGCATCTAGCTCTCTGGGGGTGAGTTCTGTGGTCCTCTCCGTTTTATAGGTTATGATAGTGAAACACTCAGAGAAGATAGGTTCTTTGCAATAGGGGTCAGTGGAGCAAGTCTCTTCCCCGAGGGCCTGTACACATAATTTGACTCAGACTATATGCAATTTACTGATTTAACATGTCAAAAATGGTTGAATATTAGCAGTTTCATGTGGTTTAATCTAAACTAAATTACCATTGCATTATTCTCTATGAAGTGGGGGACTGTATTAAATTCTTAAGAATGTAATTTTAGAGGCCGGCAGGTGGCATAGTGGTTAAGGGTGTTGGACTCCCACATGGCCAACTATGGTTTGCGTCCTGGACCTGGCGACTTGCTTTCTCAATTTCTCTTCTCTCATTTTCACTCTCTCACTCTGTCCCTCTCTGGTCAAATTTAAATAAACAAACAAACAAATAACTAAACAAAGGTAAAAATAATACTTTAAGAAAAAAAGAATGTAATTTTAAAACTTAAACTCCACTATTTAATATTAATTTCTATAGTATTCACTTGTACTTTAAAAAATACATATAGACAGGGCCAGCAGGTGGCATAGTGATTAAGGTGCTGGATCCCACATGATTGACTCTGTAGTTAGAGTCCTGGATCCAGCAGCTTGAAAAACACGCCAGGCATGTTTGCCCAAAATTCTAGGAAGAGAGTGGAGAAGGGATTACGGTGGGCATCCCCCTTGAAGAGTGATTTCTCACTTTCCCTCTCTCTTTCTCTCTGGTGAATGTATGTGCCTTACAGAAAAATCTAAAGAAAAAATACACCCACACACACATACACACATACACACACACGTACGTTTTTTCTTTCTTTCTTTCTTTCTTTCTTTCTTTCTTTCTTTCTTTCTTTCTTTCTTTCTTTCTTTCTCTCTCTCTCTCTCTCTCTCTCTCTCTCTCTCTCTTTCTTTCTTTCTTTCTTTCTTTCTTTCTTTCTTCTTAAAATTTATCAGAAGGTGCTCGTGCTTGCCAGAAGGGGGATTAGAAAGGGAGAATGTACCCCTCATTGGGGATGTGGTCATGCTGCATTTCCTTTTCCTCCATTTCTCCACCCTCTTGGAATATTGGGCATACAAAAATATGCACCTAGCATGTTTTTCAACTGCTGGGTCTGGGATTCAGACCATGTTAGCTGTATGAAATCTGGCTCCCTTAACCACCAAGCCGTGGGCTCCACCTGGTAAATTCCAGTAGAGTAAAGTAAACAGTGAAACGTGAGTTCTCCTCCCTGGAGGTAGCCATTATTAGTAGTTTCATGCATAGTTGTTCCAGTGATACTCTTTATGTGTACAAACAGCCCATCCTCCTAATTTATTCGGAGGGAACAAATTCTGTACATCTTTTCACCTCGCTTCATTCTTTTAATGTATCTTGGAAATATTTCACATAAGCCCATTAAAGCACTCTCTTCTTAGGGAGTATTTTTATTCCATTGTGTGGGAGTGTCATAATTTATTAAACCAAGCTTCTAATGGGTGTTCAGATTATTTCCAGACTTTTGCTTCTGCCTGTTTGACCTTAGGTGCTGTTCTTTGGTGTACGTCTTTGACTACATATGAGAGTTCTTCTGTAGAGTTAACTGCCTAAAGTAAAATAGATGACTCAGAGGCTACATACAACTTTGGTTTTGAGAGAGAATACAAATTTCAGAGATTTTTTTTTTTTGGTTCTTGTTACCATGAAAAATCACATAGGAGCCACCTTCCAGCTAAGTCTTCCCCAGAATATATTGTATAATAACACTTTATGATTTTTATCATTGGAAAGATGGAAAATGGTAATTTGCTGTTATTTTAGTTTTTCTATCTTTTTATTTATTTATTTGTTTGGGGGAGAGGTTTTTGCTATAGGGTGCATGTGCTTGCCAGAAAGAGAGAGACAGAGAGACAGAAAGCGAGAAATTACTCCCCAGGGAGGATGGCCACACCAAATCCCTTCTCCTCCATTCTCCTCTCGGGATCTTGGGCACACACGTACATGTGCCCAGCGTGAGTTTAAGCCACTATATCCAGGACTTGAAACGTGGTTGACTACATGGGAGTCCAGCAACACAGCCATTACGCCATCTCCTGGTCGCTATTTTTATACTTCAAAAATTTTTATTTTTATTACATTGTTTTTAGAGGAAAGTCCTTTTTAATTTTTTTAAGGATTTATTTAATTTTTATTTATTCATTCATTTAATTTTAATTTGACCAGAGAGACACAGAGAGAGAGGGTGAGAAAGCAAGCCACCAGGTCTGTGACTTAAACCTCAGTTGGCCATGTGAGAGTGTCCAGCTCCTTAACCACCACGCCACCTGCTGGTCCCCACATTTTTTTTTCTTTATTGACAAAGGGCACATGTGAGAAAGAGAGAAAGAGCTCCCCCAGTGGGGTATGGTCTTTAGGATGTGTGTACTTGCTGGATAGAGACAGAGATGGAAAGTGAGAAATCACCCCCAGGGAGTGGTGTATGGGTGAATTCCTTCTCTTTCGTTCTTCTCTTAGGATCTTGGGCATGCACGCGCATGCACTGGGAGTGTTATTAGGCTACTGGTCTGGGACTTAAACTGCTCAGTTGGCCATTGGGATCCACACACTTTAACCACCGTGCCACCGGCTGGCCCAACCTTTCTTTGGAGAATTTTTCTGACTATTCTTACATGTTTATTTTTCCATGTAAAATTTAGAATCAGTTTATCTGGTTCCCAAAAATATCCTGTAGGCATTTCTTACTGTGATAGTAAATTTATAGATGAGGAATTGGCACTTTACTCTATTGAGTCTTCTTATTCAAGAACAGGGCATATTTTTCTATTTTAAGTTTCCCTTTATGTCTCTTAGTAATGTCCTCAGGTTTTTTCGTATATATTTTTCATTATTAAATTTATTTCTGGGTATTTTATCTTCTTGGTTATTTGTCTAAATAGTATTTTCTATTTTTTTTTAGTTCATTGTTTGTAAATGAGGAAGTTACTGGTTTTGAAAATTGACCTTATAATCTGCCAACTGGCTGAATTCTTACTTCTGGTCATTTACCAGGTGATTCTCCTGTTCGAAGAACATAAAATCATATTTGAAATTAAGGATTTTATCCCTTCCTTTCTAACATTATCTTACTTCTTTCCTCTTGTTTAATTGCATCTACTCACATTACCAACACCGTGTTAAATAATGGTGCTGGGTGTGAGCATTATGTGATGTTGGCTCTGAAGATTTATCGGGTAGTCAGAAAAATCATGACATTTTTTTGTGCAAAAATGTGACATGACTTTTCTGATGACCCAGTACATTTATCATGTTAGACGGTAGCAGCCATGTTGTCAGGATAATTACTATTATTATTATTATTATTATTATTTTCAGGTTTTGCCATATCTCTCTCTCTCGTAAGAGAGAGAGAGAGGGAATGTGAGAAATCACTCCCCAGGGGGATGGCCACACCGCAGTCCCTTCTCCAGTCTCCTCTCAGTATTGTGGGCATGCACGCATACACGCACACATGCTCACATGCCAGTGTGACTCAAGCTGCAGGGCCTAGTATGCAAATTGCACTTGGCCAATGGGAGTTTGGCGCCTTAACCACCATACCACCTGCAGGCCCCAGGACTCTTTCTTTTTAGATGATCACTTACTTTTCTTTCCTTAATCTATGTCTAATGAATTAGATTAATAATAACAGATCTGCAAATATTGACTATCTCCGCTTTCTGGCATCTTACTTCAGTCATGATGTATTGTCCTTTTTGTATTCTGTTTGGTAAGATTTTACTGGGAATTTTTCTCTCAGTACTTATAAATAAGATTAGCTGATGATTTTTATTTTTGACATATTTTGAAATAATTGCAATAGTGACTTTATTTGAAATACAGGTAAAACTTGAATTAAGCTAATTTTATTAGTGAATATTTTTTTTCAAATAACTATTTAATTTTATTTATTATTACTATTTTTTTTCTTTCTTTTTTTGGAGAGGTTTTTGCTATAGGGCGCACGCACTCGCCAGACAGACAGAGAGAGACAGAGAGACAGAAAGTGAGAAATCACCCCCCAGGGGGGATGGCCACGCCGCGATCCCTTCTCCTCCATTCTCCTCTTGGGATCTTGGGCACGAACGCACACGCACCCGGCGTGAGTTTAAGCCACCGGGTCCGGGACTCGAACCGTGGTCGACTATGTGGGAGTCCAGCAATGTAGCCATTACGCTAACTGCTGGTCCCTATTATTACTATTTTTAAAAAAATTTGCTGTAGGGCACATGAGCTCATCAGAAAGAGAGACGGGGGTGGGTGAGAGGGGGTAGTCAGAAAGCAAGCCACCAGGTCCAGGACTGGAACTGCAGTCAGTCATGTGGGAGTCCAGTGCCTTAACCACCACACCACCTGCTGGCTCCAGTGAACGTCCTTAAGGCACTATTTTTCAAACTAATTTTAAAAACTTGTTTCTTTATTGGGGACCGGCAGGTGGTGTGGTGGTTAGGGGCACTGCACTCCCACATTGCTGACTGCGGTTCAAGACCTGGTGACTTGCTTTCTCACTTTCCCTCCTCCTCTCTCTCGTTCTGTCCCTCTCTGGTCAAAATGAAAGATAAATACATAAAGTTAAATAAAATAATTCTTAAAAATTTTTCTTTATTTATGATAGAGTACGTGCATCTGAGAGAGACAGAGAGACACACAGAGACGGAGACAAAGAGATAAGCCCCCTCACAGGGTCTGGGCACACTGTGATCCCCTCTCCAGTCTTTCAGCCAGTCCTACCTTGGGCGTTTGTGCTCGGGCCCGGCATGTTGAGGCAGACCAAGGTCACCGTGTGGGATCCGGCAGCTCTTGGGCAGCACGTCATCGCTGGACCGTGGAGTCAGCCAGCCCCGTCTTAAACATTTCTGTTTAAATCACTCTGCGATTCAGAGTGAGAAATGGGCTTTATCACATGATCTGAATGTGTGAGTGTGTGTGCGTGTGTGTGTGTGTGTGTGTGTGCGTGCGTAAATTAACAATCCGACGTTTCACAGCAGCAGGTACCTTTATTCTGTATAATATAATCTAACACTTCACCTATTTGCCTAAAAAAATAATAATAATTGTAGCCCACAAAAAGGAAGGTCACAAACACAGTTTGGAAACACTGACTTAGGTTCCTGTTTCAAAAAATAAATAAATAGTAGGTTCATCGTTTGTCTCTTCATGAGATGAGGACCATGAGAACAATTACTGCCTGGCATACAGTAAATAGTCGGTGGGTCTTGGCTGATTTCTAATAGATCTGATTCTAGTCTTTAGAATCCTTCCTTTAACTTGGTTAGCAGAGTTCCTTTTCATGTTGGACATTTTTTCATTACCAAAAAATCCAATCTAGACCATCCAAAAATCACGGAACACTATTGTGTGAAATAGACTTGACTATTGTATGTCATCAGGGATATAATTATGCTTATAAATACTACATCTCCCCCTTCATTTTGGCTTTACTTACTGATTTTCCATTTCAGGAATGTCTGAATCTGAACAGGCTCTTAAAGGTACTTCTCAAATTAAACTGCTTTCATCTGAAGATATAGAGGGGATGCGACTTGTATGTAGGGTAAGTTATTTTTTCCCCATGGGGTAGGACATGTTTAAGCTGTCCTTGATCATAAAGTCACTGATTTGCTAATTTATAAAGGTACCCACTGTTATAAAACTATAACTAGCCATACTTATTTTTATTACACTATCATTAATAGATATTTTTATGCAACATTTTCTACTTTAGTAGCCTATTTGAAAATTAATAGGGTAGGTTATATTTAGTTGACTGTCTGTTTCTCCCTATTTTTATTTTTTTTACTTTTTGGTTTGCTATAGGGTGCGTGCGCTCACCAGAGAGAGAGAAAGAGAGAAAAAGTGAGAAATCCCCCTGCCCCGTCCCCCAGTAAGATGACCATGTCACAATCCTTTCTCATCTATTCTCCTTTCAGGATTTCGGGGCAGGCACACATGACTGGTGTGATTCTTTAGCCGCCAGTTCAGGACTCGAACCACGCAGTCAGCCATGTGGGATCCAGTGCCTTAGCCTCTACTCTGCCTGCTGGCCCAACAGTCTCTTTCTTTCTTTTTTTTAAGTTCTTGCTTTAAGGCTTGTGTTCTTGCAGGAGAGAGAGAGAGAGAGAGAGAGAGAGATAGATAGATACAGTGAGAGGCAAAGTGAGAGATCACCCTCCAAGGGGGATGGCCACGCCGTAATCCCTTCTCTTCCATTCTCTTCCTGGGATCTTAGGCACGCACACACACGTGCCCAGCATAATTCTGAAGCCACCAGGTCCCAGACCCGAACTGTGGTTGGCCTTGTGGGAGTCTAGCAATGTAACTGCTGTGCCATCTGCTGGTCCCAGTCTATTTCTTTTACCCATTTTATTTTTTTTTTAAAGAACCAGGTTTTTATGATATTTTTGTCATCTTATTTTCAGAGATTTCATAGGATAGAGTTTAAGGCTCATACAGGGTTAGACTCAAGGTCTTGCTGTGAAATAACCTGTGAAATTTGGTAGTAGTGGTTGGTACTTATCAGGTGAAATCACATATTTATATTTTTCTTTTTTTAAAAAACATTCCCAGAGGGGCCAGCAGGTGGTGTAGTGGTTAAGGTGCTAAACTCCCACATGGCCGACTACAGTTTGAGTCTCAGACCTGGTAACTTGAAAGACACATCAGGCATGTGTGTCTGCATGCCAGAATCCTAGGAAGAGAATGGATGAGAAGGGATTGTGGCATAGCCACCCTCCCCACTGGGGGGTGATTTCTCACTCTGTCTCCCTCTGGTGAGCACACATGCCCTAGGGCAGAAACCTTAAAAAAAAAAATAAAAAACTTAAAAAAAATTGCCAGAGGGCATATGTGTTTGCTGGAAAGACAAAGAAAGTGTGATGCCACAAACCCCCTCCTCCATTTCCCCCTCCTTTCAGTATTTTGGGTATGCACGCATGTATGCCTGGTATGTTTCTAGAGACACCAGGCTCAGGACTTGAACTGCAGGGTTGGCCGTTAGGATCTAGCCACCTTAACTACCATGCCATGTGCCAGCCCAATGCATTGATACTTTTCTGAAGAAAAGTAATTGATATGTTGGTACTGTTTATCCTTAAGATTTTTATGCAATGCTTTAAAAGTGATTTGGTAGTAATTTTCACTGATAAAATGGAGAACATTATATTCCTATTACTTATTTGCTATGATTATTTGTGGAAATTTATTCATCTATCCTTTTATATTTTTTCCACCCTTCCCCATTATAGAAATGTCAGAAGACTCAATCTCTATCAGCTAGTTGATGTTTAGATGACTAAGGATGTACATTTCACATAAAAAGCAGTTGAGCTTATGAATTTTATGTACTTAAAATATATTTGATTTATAATACACAATTATATATTTTATATACAATTATTATATTCAGAAGGAGAATTCATTTACCAGTCTTCCCCAAAGTCTAAGACAGTGTGAAGCATACAGACTTCTATTTCCACTTCTTTTTCTAAAACTTTATTAATGGGACCAGCAGTTGGCATAATGACTATGTCGCTGGACTCCCATGTAGTAGACCGCGGTTCGAGTCCCAGACCCAGTGGCTTAAATTCACGCTGAGCACGTTTGCGTGCATGCCTAAGATCCTGAGAGGAGAATGGAGGAGAAGGCGGCATGGCCATCTCCCCGGGGGGTGATTTCTCACTTTCCATCTCTCTCTGTCTGGCAAGCTCATGCGCCCTATAGCAAAAAACCTCTTAAAAAAAAAAAGAAAATTGATTATAATTTATTATTTAATTTGCTATAGGACACACATGCTCACCAGAGAGAGAGAAAGCAAGCCCTTATATCTATCCCAGACTCGAACCACGGTCGGCCATGTGGGAGTCCAGTGCCTTAACTACCACGCCACCTGCCAGCCCCTCCATTTGTTTTATCATGCATTAAATGTTCCTGTTTTACAGCTCGCTAGAGAAGTTCTGGATATTGCTGCTGGGATGATTAAACCAGGTGTAACCACGGAAGAGATAGATCACGCTGTACACTTAGTAAGAGCTCTTACTTTTTTACTTTGGGGAAAATGTTCACTTTATTAGATGTTTTAGACTAAAATTAAGGAGACTAAAGTTCTGAGTGTCTGAGGTAACTTGGTAAATAAAACTAATGAGGAAGCAAATTTTTGCTTTGTTTCCAACATGGAAAACGCTCGAAAGTGATCATTGCCACCTTTAAATATCTGTGACACTGCGATCTGAGCTTGAAATGTCTTGTTTCTGAAACCCCGTATTTCATAAGCCTTTAGTTAGGTTTCCAGAAAATGATTTTTTCAGTTCTTTAGAGAAATCATACCACTACATACTTTAGTTACTATGAAATGATAAAAAAAAAATATGGCTTCTGAAGTTAGATTAGAAATTAGAAACAAATTTTCTCCTTCATATACACTATAACAAGGCAGTAAATAGGCCAGATAAATATCTGTAGTAAATACGAAGTAGAGATTTTTTTTTTTTGGAGAGGTTTTTCGCTATAGGGTGCGTGCGCTCGCCAGACAGACAGAGAGAGACATAGAGACAGAAAGCGAGAAATCACCCCCCAGGGGGGATGGTCATGCCGCAATCCCTTCTCTTCTATTCTCCTCTCGGGATCTTGGGCACGCACGCACATGCGCCCGGCGTGAGTTCTAAGCCACCGGGTCTGGGACGCGAACTGTGGTCGACTACGTGGGAGTCCAGCGACATAGCCATTACACTAACTGCTGGTTCCCACGAAGTAGAGATTTTTAAAAATAAATATTGCCTAGTAATATTTATAAAACTGCTAGTAAAATTAAAATCAATTCCACAATTTTTTTAAGAGAGATTTTTGCTATAGTGTGTGTGCCAGAGAGACAGAAAGTGAGAAATCATCCTCCTCCCCAGAGGGAATGACCATGCTGCGGTTCCTTCTCCATTCTTCTCTTGAGATCTTGGGCACACACGTACATGCACCCTGCATCCGTTTTAATCTACTGGGTCCAGAATTTGAACTGTGATTGACTATGTGGGAGTCCAGCGACGTAACCATTCTGCCATCTGCTGGTCCCCACAATTGGTATTTTAAGGAACCAGTGAAAAATGATTAGCTTGGGGCCGGCAGGTGGCATGGTGGTTAAGGGCGCTGGACTCCCACATGGCTGACCACGGTTCAAGTCTCGGACCTGGTGGCTTGCTTTCTCACTTTTCCTCTCTCTCTCGCTCTCTCATTCTGTCCCTCTGTGGTCAAATTAAAATAAATAAATAAAGTTTAATAAAATAATTCTTTAAAAAATGATTAACTTGAAGACTGTGTGGCAGTATGGCAACCAGAATTGGTATTCTATGATTAATGCAGTGTAAACACATCCAGGTAAAGGAAGACTTGTTAGGGAAACCAGGCCATTTTCTAAGAGTTTTTTTGTTGTTCCACTGAATATAGTGATTATAGTGTCTTTGGAAGTACTTTATTATTTCTTAATTATATTAGTATTCATTCTTTGGTTATAAGGATGTAGGCTTGTTTATGTGAAATTATAATTACACCGAAAGTACCTGTTAATATTTACTTTACCATCTTTTTCTTTTAGTATATTTTAATATGGAGAGTTTATTTCCTAAGTAGATTCTGAATGTGGTAACATTTGTATATGTATTTTTTTCTAAGAGAGATTTTTGTTATAGGACGTGTGCAGTTACCGGAGAGAGAGATAGATAGAAAGCGAGAAATCACTCCCCAGGGTGGACGGCCATGCTGCAATCCCTTCTCCTCCATTCTCCTCTCAGGAGATGCATATATGCCCAGCATGAGTTTCAAGTCACCAGGTCCAGGACTCAAACCGTGATCGATTACTTGGGAGTCCAGCAACATAACCATTACGCCATCTGCTGGTCCCGACATTAGTTTCTATTCGTAATATATGTAAATCTGCTTTTCCTTAGTGCAGTTATCAATAAATGGTTTGCATACAGTGTATCTGACTGGCATAAACCCTGTTGTATTCTGTTGAAGATAATATCTGAGATGCTGTTTCTGAGATAAAACAGTAAATAAGTTCTTTGTAGCTGTCCATCTTTTTTCACATTTTTTGAATTTTAAAATCTGATCGTATACAGATTAATTTTTTTTCCATATTCTAAATTATTTTCTCTGTGTTTTAATTTATTACAGGCATGCATTGCAAGAAATTGCTACCCGTCTCCCCTGAATTATTATAATTTTCCCAAGTCTTGTTGTACCTCAGTGAACGAAGTCATCTGCCATGGAATTCCAGACCGACGGCCCTTGCAGGAAGGTGATATCGTCAACGGTAAGAATGTAAGGGCGACCATGGTCACCCTGAACAAGGAAACCACCGAGACGGGGAGTCTGCGTGCTTGTGTTTTCTCGACTTGCTTCTTTTTCTAATTTGAATTCAGCATGACTCAGATCCACAGAAACTTTTTTATGGTTTTGTGCGTGTTGCTTTTAGGATATGTATAGTAAGGTGTGTCTGTTTCACACGTCGGCCTGTGTTTCTTTGGTGCTTGCCAACTCATAGGTAATTGTAAGTAGGGGAAAGAAGTGGATGACATGTGGGTGTAATGTCGAGGTTAGTTTTTGTTTGTTTTGTTTTTTTTTGTTTGTTTGTTTTTCCCTTAAGTTCAGTGATGATTTTGAGGCTATCAAGGCAAGCTTTCTTACAGCTAGAGAACTCCTCAGTAATACATAAAAATCTTGAGAAAAAAATTGAGAATCCTGCAAAAGTGACTTTCTTGAGTCAAAGCGGTTTCAAAGACCCCCATGGCAAGCTGTCTGGGGACCTGCAAGTGGAGAGGAAATGCTGCAGAGACAGACATCTCCCTCTGCAATCGAGAACAGCACTAAGAAGGCTGCCCTGGGCGGTATCCTCAGTGTGAATGAGAGTAGTTCTTTAGTAACTAGAGCCCACGAAGGAGCTGTGTATCAGATGAGGAAACAGGAGCCCAAGCGTTACCTTAGGCCGAAGAGAACAGACTGACGGTGCTGGTGGCTGCAAACCATCGCGAAGGTGGGGCAGCGGCATGGTGTGTATTAGAGTTACTGCTTCAGTTACGGTGTCTGTGTGTAAAGTCCCTTAGATTTTGGGGCAGATCCTTTTTATTTTAGTCTGTGTGTGTGTGTGTGTGTGTGTGTGTGTTTGAGAGAGAGAGAGAGAGAGAGAGAGAGAGAGAGAGAGAGACAAAACACCCTTGGAAAAAAAAAAAAGACACAGACGCATA
Organism: Tupaia tana; assembly: GCA_026018925.1. Classification (NCBI taxonomy): domain Eukaryota; kingdom Metazoa; phylum Chordata; class Mammalia; order Scandentia; family Tupaiidae; genus Tupaia; species Tupaia tana. The sequence goes on along the minus strand of JAKSZU010000017.1, from coordinate 9,112,572 downwards.
CCCTCAGAAGGGTCTTGGCAGCACAGTCCAGGCCCAACTTCAGTCAGCTTGGACCATGGGTGCATGCCATCCTGGCATGCCAGGGGAGGCTACTGGATGTGAACCGGTAACCCTCCTCTGGATCTGGGTCATGGAGCATCTTTTTAAAAATAATTATTTTAAAATTTCACTTATCATTATTATTGTTATTTTTAATTTGATATAGAGCACATGAGTTCACCAGAGAGAGAGAGAAAGTGAGAAAGCAAACTGTCAGGTCTGGGACTTGAACTGTGGTTTGCCTTATGGAAGTCCAGCACCTTAAACTCCATGCTGACCCCACAGAGCATTGTCTTTTTTTTTTTTTTTTTTTTTTTTTAAGAGGTTTTACTTTAGGGCACATGTACTCTCTAGAGAGAAAGGGAGAGGGAGAGAGACAGACAAAGACAATGAGAGGGAAAGTGAGAAATCACCCTCCCCACCAGGTGGATGGCCACACAGCAGTACCTTTTCCGTTCTCCTCTTGGGATCTTGTGCACACACAAATGCATCTGGCATGAGTTCCAAGCCACTGGGTCCTGGACTCGAATCGCCGTCAGCCATGTGGGAGACCAGTGACGTAACTGCTACGCCATCTGCTGGTCCCCAGAGCATTGTTTTTTACTCCTATGCCACTATCCCTGCCATCCAAACCCTGTTACTTATTTATTTATTTGTTTTTTTGCCATAGGGTGGGTGTGCTTACTGGAGAGACAGAGGGAGGGAAAGTGAGAAATCACTCCGTGGAGGGGTGGCCACCTGGAAATCCCCTCTTCAACATTTTCCCCTTGTGATTCTGGGCATGCATGCACATGTGCCTGGTGTGACCCACAAGCTGCTGGGCCTGGGATTCAAACCATGGTCAGCCGTGTGGGAATCCATCACCCCAACCACCATGCCATCTGCTGGCCCCCAAACCCTGTTATTTTTATCACATACACAGCGTGTGAGGTTTTGCAGGAAGGCGTGTGCTATGGCTAGAGCGGAAACGCCTGTACTGTGATTTACATTGAAATTCATGGTTCACAGATGCTCCCTTAACAGGCCAGCAGGAGTGTGGTGGTTAAGACACTGGATCCCACATGGCCGACTGTGTGGTCGAATCCCAGACTCAGGGTCTTGAAAATCATGCTGGGTATTTGTGCGTGTGTGCCCAAAATCCCGAGAGGAGAATGGAGGAGAAGGAAGTGCGGTGTGGCCATCCCCTCTGGGGGGTGATTTCTCACTTTCTCTCTCTTTGTCTCTCTCGCTCTCTGATTCTCCCTGGTGAGTGCACGTGTCCTGCGACTAAAATTCTTTTTTTAAAAAGTAATAATTTATCATGTTCTCTAGATACACATGTAGACTAGTATATTGAAATAGTAGTAATCTGTATTCTAAAATATAGATACAAAAAGAAGGATAAATACTCACAAATAAGTGAAAGGCAAACGAGTTTTTGAAAAATAAGTGTGGACCAGTGTGTGTTTCTATTTTTTACCTCGGAGGAGGAAGAAGCTCATTAAAGACAAGTGGAGATGGTGTTTTTCTATTTAATGTCAAATGCGGCGAAGCGCTCAGTTTAATGGTAGCAACTCTGGTTATTTATCGCACGTGTTTGTCTCCTGCATACATTTTTCTTCAGCCACGAATGATCTAATTACTGTAAGGCTATAAAAACACGCCATCTGGTTTGTGCTGCGTGGCTGTATTCCCGTCTCCACCATGAGCGGATCTGAGTTACACTCGGGTTTCTGTTGGGCGGTAGCTCTGTGCCCATTGGTGTCCAATTCGAGAACACAGAAGTTACCTTTTCATTAAGCTCCTGATCCTGTTTCGTTGTAAAGTGTTTTGCAATGAACAAGTGTGGTCTTCACGTTTGTGCTTTGTTCTGCAGTGGACATCACTCTTTATCGCAACGGTTATCACGGGGACCTGAATGAGACCTTCTTTGTTGGAGAAGTGGATGAGGGGGCACGGAAACTCGTTCAGACCACGTACGAGTGCCTGATGCAAGCCATCGATGCAGGTGAGCCCCGCGCTGGGCACCCGCGGCTCTGGGGTGCATTCCTTGCTCCTGTCAGCCCTGCGGCTACCCTTCCTCAGCTGCTTCGGGGTTTAGCTGCAATAGGCTCAGGACAGTTCAGGAATCCCCTGATGGGGACGGACAGACCAGCTGACTGCCTCACACCTCTTCTCTTCCCTGATTTCTCTTCCTTTTCTTTGCCTAATAAATGGGAGGAATATGTGGATGGTTTCTTCAGTGTTTAATTTTTATTTTTTATTCTTTCAACTATATAATTATAAAAAGCTAAACAGAGCCTTCCAGTAGCATGGTGGTTAAAGGCTGGATCCCACTTGGCCAACTGTGTGGTTTTGAGTCCTGGACCCGGTGGCCTGTAAAACCCACCAGACTTGTGTGTGTGCATGCTAGACTCTTGAGAGGAGAGAGATGGGCCATCCTCTCTGCAGAGTGCTTTCTCCCTTCTTTTTCTCTGTCTCTCTGTCTCTGGTGAGCACTTGTGCCCTCTGACAAATTCAAAACAAAACAAAAGTGAAACAAGACCAGAGGTTATAAGGGGAAACAGTGCTCCTCCTTCACACTTACCTCCCCTCTTTTCATCCCTCTGTCCTCTCTGGAGGCTCCCCTGTACACATTGAGGTTTCTCCTCTCTCTCGTGCATCAGTGCACACATACCTGTGTGTGTGTGTGTGTGTGTGTGTGTTTAATCAAGTTAAATGAAATTGTAATATTTGGACTATTCTAACTTGATATTTTTTGAAGCAATAATAGCTTAGAGATCCTTCCAAATTCTCATGTGTCCCTGGAAACATAGATCTTCATTCTTTTAGTGACTGTGGATTACATTTCAGAGTACTAGACTGTCTGTGTTCCTCTCCTTGGTTTTTTGGTGGTTCCAGAGTTCGTGCTGTTGTGCTGGGTAGAGGCGAGTACAGGTGTGAACATTTCAGAGGGGTTTGTCCTCGGGCTTTCTGTTCACACAGACACCTGTTAGCTCAAGGGACAGTGTGAGGGCAGACAGCTTTCCACTGACCTCTGTCGCGTTTGAACTTCATTTTCTAGTGTATCGTGTACGTTCCTCCTTCTTCCAGTCCCCCTACCCCAATATTTACCAGAGTATTAAACAGGGTTGAGCTCTCAGGCAAGCAGATGGTTATATCTAATAACATTGATTTATTAGTTTTGTTTCTAGTTCATTCTTTACCATGTATAGGAAATGGCACTAATTTACTAATTAAAAAGTTGGAGGAATGAACATGAAAAAATGTAACATTTCTTATATCAACATGTGAACTTTCTTTTTGCTTATTATCCACTGATTGATTATTTCAAAACTTTATACTCTAGGCAGTATTGTGAGATAAAAGCTTTAACATTTAGTTTGTCATTTGTGGGAGTTTCAGTTTTAAATAAATTTTAGGGTTTCTGCCAGATAATATGTTCAGTGTTTATTTCCTTTCTGCTTCTCTGTGAATTGACTGAAATAACCAGACAGCTGGAGCGTTGTTTTATAGATGCACGATGAGGACTTGCCAAGAAACCGTCAGAAACTAGAGTCTTCGTAACAGTAGCCAGGAAAGAACAAAAGCTGCTGGATGTCTGGACAGTGCTATTAACGCCTCTCTTTACGTCATTCCTGCTGCTTACTTTCCGCTAATTCGGCAGCACATCCCAGTGCAGGGCACTAGGGCGCTTGGAGGGCTGCTGGAGTCGACCCGCTAGAGCAGCTCTCTTCCTCTGTGCATTGTGGCCTGATGATTCTTCCTTGTAGGGATCTGTCCTGTGCATGGCACCACCCTCCAGGGGTCAGCACCACCTCCTGTGTGACAAACTTCAGTACCCGAACTTCCCAGCATCCGTGGCACTGAAGTTTGAGAATTCGGGAGTGCCCCCATTACTGTCTCTCCTGGCTGTTTTTTGTTTTGTTTTGTTTTGTTTTGTTTAGAGAGATTTTTGCTGACAGGGCATGTACGCTTACTGGAGAGACAAAGAGACAGAAAGTGAGAAGTCATCCCCCAGGGAAATGGCCATGCCACACTCCCTTCTCCTCCATTTTCCTCTTACGATTTTGGGCAGACATGCACACGTGCCCGGTGTGTTTTAAGCCGCTGGATCGGAACCTGAACCAAGTCGACTACATAGGAGTCCAGCGACGTAACCATTATGCCATCTGCTGGTCCCTCTCCTTACTGTTGAACAGGGATTGTCTTTATTGTGTACTGTGCATCACAGAGTATAATTTCGTCACATCTACTCCCTGCCTCCCACTAGGGTTAAGAAGACATGGATAGGAATGAAAGAAAGTCATTATGAAAGTCAGCACGGGTCCTCAAAATCAGAACCCTTTCCCTCTCCCAAAAATGTCAAGCTAGAAATTATGAGAGGTCTCATAAAGCTTATGGAAAATGTGTATTACTGAAAAATGCATGGATTTAAAATTAAATTCATACTTTTGTTTAGAGAGATTTTTTGCCGTAGGGCACATGCACTCTCCATAGAGATAGAAGCGAGAAATCATCCCTGGGGAGGATGGCCACACTGCAGTCCTTTCTCCTCTGTTCTCCTCTCGGGATCTTGGGCATGCCCTCCCGTGCACCCAGCGTGAGATTCAAGTTGCCAGGTCCAGGACTCGAAGTCAGCCATGTGAGAGTCCAGCAACATAACCGTCACGCCATCTGCTGGTCCCTAAATTCATACTTTTAATTCCATTTTTCCAACTACATTCTGAAGTCCCCTCACATTGTTAAGAGCAAGTAAAGATGATTTCTAGAAATAGCAATCCAGAGATTTGATTGGGTAGAGAGAACGTGTACTTGAATCTCAGGTTGGAAATCAGATGGGCTGAGTAAGGACTGTACGGAGTTAGGGGACTTCAGGACCGTGCTGTGCTCCCCAGGGGACTGGCAGCGCCCAGTTTCTGGCGTCCTAGTGCTAGGAGAGCCATAGCAGCCATGGGAACTACCTTTTTGTTTTGGTTTTTGTTGAAACAGTATTAGAAGCCATAAAAACTACACAGGGTAGGAAGTACATAATAAGTACTTTTAAAAAAATGAATTAAAGAAATTTTTAGGAACTATTTTTATTTTAACTTATTTATTTATTTAAATTTGACCAGAGAGGGACAGAGAAAGTGAGAAAGCAAGCAAGCTGCCAGGTCTAGGACTCAAACCACGGTTGGCCATGTGGGAGTCTAGCACCCTTAACCACCATACCACCTGCTGGCCCTGAATTTTGTTTTGTTGTAATTTGCCGCAGGGTGCTTATGCTTGCCAGAGAGAGAGCAAAAGCACCCTCTGGAGGAATGACCACACTGCAGTCCCCCTCTGTTCTCGAGATTCTTGGGATTGTAGGCGTGCAAACACAGGTGTGTGTCCCAAGCCACTGAGTCTGGGACTTGTGGGATCCAGCCACCCTAACAGCATAACCACCTGGCTGGCCTGAACAATACCTTTCTATACTCTACCCCAAAGACCTTTTGTGGAGACAGTTAGGAATAGGTTTCTGTTGTTTTTTAAAATTGCCAGCGGGTGTGCGTGCACTTGTCAGAGAGGGAGAGTGCACCTCTCCCGTGGGCATAGTCATTCTTCAGTCCTCCATTTCTCCATCCTGTAAGGATTTGGGGCATGCATGCACATGTGCCCAGTGTGTTTTTCAAGCTGTCAGAGCCAGGATTTGAACTATGATTGGCAGTGTGAGATCTGGCTTATTAGCTAATCACTAAGCTACAGGGCTAGCTGGACAACTAGTTTGAGAACTGTTTCTTATGGGGATAAGGGAGCCCAGGAAAAAAAATTCTTTCAGCAGTTGACTACACTAAAACTCAGGACAAGGCAAGTTACTATGTGAGAGATGTGTCAGCCATCAAAAGACACAATTTCTCTTATCCTGTCACTCATCCATCAACATAGAAAACTTTTGTGGCCTCAGACATGTAAGTTGCTCCCCACCGGGAAGGAAGCAGTTAGTTGTGCAGACCCCCAGCTGAGGGTCTTTTATTCAAATTAATTCTGACACTGCCCAGAGGTAGCACCAGATCCCACAGATTGAGGGCCTAGTCCCCAGGACTGCCCTCACTTCAGACACCAGTTACAAGTCTCTGCCTTTGGAACTTCTGACTGACCAGGTACAGGTTGGAGTTCCTCCCACAGCCTCTTCAGGCTTGATTAATTTGCTAAAACAATTTGGAGAACTCAGTGGAACACAGTGCACATTTACTAATTTATTATACAGGAGACATGGAGTGTATTTAAGTTTTTTCTTTAACTGCCAGAGGGCATGTGGTCTTGACAGAGGGAGAGAGAGGGGGAGAAAGCACCCCCAGCTACAGTCCCTTCTCCATCTCTCCAGCCTGTCAGGATTTTGGGCATGCACACACACCTGGTGTTTTCCAGGCCGCCAGTACTGGGATTTGAACTGGAGTCCACCATGTGGGATTCAGCTTGCTTTTTTTGGGGGGAGAGGTTTTTGCTATAGGGCGCGTGCGCTCGCCAGACAGACAGAGACAGAGAGATAGAAAGTAAGAAATCACCCCCCAGAGGGGATGGCCACGCCGCAATCCCTTCTCCTCCATTTTCCTCTCGGGATCTTGGGCACGCACACACATGCACCCGGCGTGAGTTGTAAGCCACCGGGTCTGAGACGCGAACCGCGGTCGACTACGTGGGAGTCCAGCGACAGCCATTACGCTAACTGCTGGTCCCCAGGATTCAGCTTTCTTAACCACTGTCCTGCAGAGGTGGCCCAATTATTCAGGGTATTTTAGAGGATATAAATAGATAAAGAGGTACACGGGCAGGAGTCTGGAAGAGTCCCTAATACAAGAGCTCCTGTCCCTAGAGAAGAGGGCGTGCCACTCTCCCAGCCTGTCATCCACCTTGCAAGCCTCCCTGTGCTTAGCCTTCTAGATGCTCTCTAAACCCTGTCCTTCTGGGCTTTTCATGAAGACTCCATTGCGTAGTCACGCTCTAAGCATGAACAGCCATGTTACGTGTGACTGGACCAAAAGGATCTTACCTAACACATGGGCCGGGGAACTTGCCTCTGATTGTCCTCGGCTTTGTGCGTGTTCCTTCCTCCTGACAGGGCAGGATGCTGGAGCCGGGGGTGTGGTTTCTTCAAGACCACTTCTACGGCCGCCTTGGGAAGCTTCGGAAGCCAAGGGCAGGCTCCATGTATAAATGTCATGATATCACAGTGGCTGTTCCCCTTTCTCCTGCTCCACTTTTCTCCGGCATCTCATCTTTCTTTAGCAGAATGTGACACTTGACCTTAGGGAAGCATATCAAGGGAAGAGTCTTTCTATCCTGTCGTGGCTTTTTTTTTTTCCCCCGTGAGAGAACGTGAAAGGTGCCTGTCCTCAACCCCTTAACACTGCGTCATTTCCTCCTTTTCTGGCATCAAAGGAGGAACTACAGGTTCTCCGGGTTTGAATGAGAGCATTGCCATTTCCTGGTTGTATGGCCTCGCTCTGCCTTCGTTCCCTCATGTGTAAGTTTAGGCACGTGGATAGTAATTGCTTAGTAAAAGTAATTATTACTCTTTGTCATGAAATATTCTCTGTTCTTTTCAGTGAAACCTGGTGTTCGATACAGAGAATTGGGAAACATTATTCAGAAGCATGCCCAAGCAAATGGATTTTCAGTTGTCCGAAGCTACTGTGGACATGGGATCCACAAGCTTTTTCATACAGCGCCCAACGTACCGCACTATGCCAGTAAGTATCAGCCGAAGGTCTGCTGCCACTGCCCACTGGGCAAGTCCAGAACCTCCTATTTTGTGCTCCTTAGAGGAATCCGTTAGCTTTACAAAGGCTTCCCAAATAGTTATTTGCCCAAACACCACTCCTGTTCGCGTCTTGCTCACGGAAGGTCAAAGGTACACGTATTTGGTCACTGTGAGAACAGGGCAGTTACTTTGTGACTCAGGCTGTCATCCACTCCATGGCTTTCAACTTGACTTGGTCAACAGATAGTGTGGGGCCAGGAGGAGAAGCCTGAAAGGGTACACTTGGGAGGCTTAAATGAGTCGGGCCTGGAATTGGCATAAATGATTTATTTTCCATCAGTCGCATGGCTGCATCTAACTGCAAGGGAGCTTGGGAAATGCAATTGCTCAGAATACTCTGGAAGAAAAGTAAACTGTTGGGTCATTAGAAAAGTCATGACGTATTTTTCTATGCAAAAATGTGCTATGACTTTTCCGACGACCCAGTAATTTGGTGAGCATTCAATGGCCTGCCACTTGTCTAGCCGCCATTATCCCGATTCCTTGGGTGAAGTCAGTTTATCTCGTTGGGTTTGATCTGCATTCTTAGGATATGTCAGATAGTATTCTGTTTGTCAGTATAAATGGGGAGGAAACAGTATCTTTCCTCAGGTGACTGCTCTAAGATGCAATAACAAAAGAAGTGTAAGACAGTGCCTCCCAGAAACTTTTTCTCTGGAGAACTAAGACACGTGCAGGAATGAGTCTGTTATTTAGTGCTAGAAGCCAAAGTTGTCCACAGCAAATGACTCGGGAAGGAATTCGACATGCATATACCTGTGCAGAGAGAAGGCCAACCCTCCGCACAGACACTTTAATATGTCCAGGCTTAAGTGTTCATATCTGCACAGTAGTTGGCAACAGTACCTACGTGAGTGTCGTCGTGGGGACTGAGTGAGATAATGTATGGAAAGTTCTCAAACAGTGCGTGAAAACCTAACGTTGACATATCTGGTCATCACAACTCTGATTGATTTCTTAGCCTAATTCGTAGAAGCAAATCCTGTTCTCAGAGTGTCCGTGTTTGCTCGAGGTCTCACAGACTAGTGCCAGAGCCTGCGTCGGTGCCTGGATTCTGTCTGACTTTCTGGGGTCAGTCACTTCCCCTGGCTGGTGTGCCCAGGCAGGACTGGAGCTCTCTCGGGCTGGGACCTCTGGGTGCACTAAAGTGTGGCTGAGATTTTGATTCGGGGAGGCAGTGAGAAAGCATTGTAGGTGGCGGGGAGCACAAATGGGTGCTTCCAGCTGAGGCCGAGCAGAGATGTACTTGGCTGAGCATCGGTGCTGAGGGCTAGAAGTAGCAGGCCGACCGGGGTGGGGCACGCTGCACCCAGGACACCCGGCCTCTGCCAGGCTCTGCAGTCGTGTTTGGCTAAGCTGGTATTTTCGGAAAACGAACTGGCAGTGGTGCAAGGTATGTTGCAGGTGGGAGCTCTTCAGGATAGTCGGCCTGAGAGGTAGTCGTTGCTTTGTGAGTCGGGCATATCCTTGGCGTGCTAGTTGTGAAGAGAGAATGAATGAGACAGCTCTGAGCAGGAGAAGCTGGATGGGCATTCAGAGTAGCCTCCCAAGTGCATCAGTCAGCGTTCACTGGCAGGCCACCTGGTTCTTTTTATTTAAACTGTGACTCATATGTGGAATAAAAGCTAGCAACAGAAAACCAGTGACCTGGACCTTTCTGTCCAGCCCTGTAATCACCTGAGCGTTCACTCCGTTTTAATGGGGTCACTGTTCTTACCACAGTGAGGGGGGTGTGTCTACACATTGCACACGTGTGAGAGTGTGTGCAGGGGAGGGAATGAAAAGGGTCCCCTTGCAGAGGCAACAAAACTTGGGTACAGACCAGGATTAGAGAGAGCTTGTGGCTCTAGACCGTGTGGAGGTAGGGACAGGATGTGCGGTGAGGACATCAGCCAAACATGGTGTCCCCAATCATAGGAGACGCTCCCTGTTTTCACGTCAAAGCATTTTGTTAGACACGAATGCAGTTCTGAAAGACGAAGTAAGGATGAGGTATACTGTACACACGCACGTGTATACACACACACATAATTTTTTTTTCCCAGTTTACCAGAATGCACATGTGCTCACAGAAGAGAGATGGGTGAGTACGGGGGATGGTAAGAAAGCACCTTCCACGGGGCACGGTCATACCTTAATCTCTCCTCCGTTTCTCCCTTTCAGGATTTTGGGCATGCACGCACATGCACCTGGTGTGTTTTTCAAGTGCTGGGTCCAGGATTTGAACTGTGCCTTTGGCTGTGTGGGCTTCATTTGGCTTAAAGACCATGCCTTTGTCTGGCCCCACTCCCTTTTTTTTTTTTTTTTTTCCTTTTTTGTTTTTTTTGAGGTTGTCAGAGGCACATGTACTCACCAGAGAGAACAGACAGGGAGAGCAAGTACCTCCTGTGGGGCACGGTCATGCCATAATCCTTTCTGCATTTCTCCATCCTGTTGGGCGTGCACACATGTGTGCACACATGAATACCCAGCATGTTTTTCAGGGCACCAGGTCTGGGATTCGAAATCGTGATCGGCCATGCGAGATCTCACTCACCTTCACCACGAGGCTCTGGGGCCAACCCATTTTTTAATATTTTTATGGAAAGTATAATTTTGGTTTATATAAGTCAAAATGTTAGGTTGACCCAATATGTTAAGACCCCTTTAGGAAATCAGGAAAAGCAACTGCCGAGGATTTTTTTCTTTTCTATTTACTTTTTTGTTGCTACAGCAGAGATCCCTGTAGGAGTGTAAATAATCTCTGCTCTGGTTTGTAACTCTATATTCCTAACTCAAAGGAGGGAGGAACCAGGAAACTGTTATGTAAGTTCTCTCCCCCCTTCTACGAAACAGAAGTTCTCGTTAGGAAAGAGTTTATGTGGTTCTTTGTTCAAGTCATTAGTGGGAGGCATTAATGATAATGACCCCCTGCATTTAGAGTACCCACCACAGCAGCTCTGCAGGAGAGACGACAGGGCACGCACAGGTCTTTTGCAGTACCAGCATGTCCGCGGCAGTGTAGCCGCTCAGGTGATGCGTATCTGAGCCAGAGTGGCGGTTGTAACTTTTCTAGAGTAATAGCGAGTTAGCGGCAGAAGCAGGAGCAGGGTGTACGTTCTCTGTCAGTGTGTCCAGTGGAAATGCAGTCACGTGTGGCGTGGTAACATCTTGGTTGGCAGCAGGCTGTGTAGACGACGGTGGTGGTAATGATGGGCTCTGCTGCGTGGCCTGGCGTGCAGCAGGCTTTACGTCCTAGTCTGTGGGTACACAACAGCGACAGCGCCTAACGATGCACTTCTCAGAACGTATCCCCGTCACTAAGTGACTGCGTTACGAGACACACACGTAATTTAAAATGCTCTAATAGCCACATTAAAAAGTTAAAAATAGAGGTGACACTTATTTTAATATTGTATTTTATTTAAACCATTACATCCACAATATCAGTGTTTCAGTTTTTTAAAAAAATTATTTAATTAGCTTTATTTATTTATTTACTTCTTATATTTCACCAGAGAGAAAGAGAGGGAGAGGGAAAGTGAGAAAGCAAGACGCCAGGTCTAGGACTCAAATCGTGGTCAGCCATGTGAGAGTCCAGTGCCCTTAACCTCCATGCCAACTGCTGGCCCCCAGTGTTTCCGTTTTAACCATGGAACTGTCTGTCACACGCTGTGAGTCGGTGTGTGTTTACACCGACGACGCGGGAATAGCCCAGGTCAGTCTGAGCGCACCGAGCCGGCGTGCTTGGCCAGGGCTGCAGCGCTGGCAGCACTGTCTTGTTCCCTTGTCCTGATTTCTGTGGGTGGTGACATCACACGGACACGCTTCCATTTTCTTCTCGACATCTCCTAGAGGAGATAGACCAATTCTATATATGCAGTAAATCACATGTTTTGAGAGAAAGCTTGTGAGACTATAAAAGAACAGTTCATTTTTTTTCTCTTAAGATTTTATAAGTTTAGAAACTCTAGATTTGGAATCTGTGCTAAGTGTATTTGGGAATAGTGAAGCTAGTGGAAAGCAACATGGCAGCCATTTCCCAGGAGAGGGGTGCAGGAGTACAGGCCTGCAGGGGAGACCTGTCAGTGGCGCAGCCTCCGTGGAGACGTGGCCTTCCACACCAAAGCCTCCGTGAAGATGACGGAAGGGGACCTGGACGCGCCCGTGTGTCTGCCACCTGGTGGCCAGGCAGAGCAGTGTGGCCGTTCACTGAGCTCAGTGCCTCATCTCTTCTTGACGTTTGCTTCGAAATTTAAACTAGTTCTCCATTTCTGTCTCAGATTGTCTAAAAAGGTCTGTCCTTATTTTAAAAATTGTTGGGCTTTTTAATTCATAATCATGTTTCTCTTGATGGTCCTGGAAATGCTCTGTACTGTATTCCTGAACTTAAATATATAAATGTATTTGTATTTAATACAGTCTTTATATACTTATTACTATGTAAAATATACAGCATATTTTAATTTAGTGTGTTTATATATTTAATATACCTGTATAGCTTATATTTACTTCTATTTATACTTACAATATTTTAGTAAATTTACGTATTTAATATAAGTATATTAGGTATATGAATATCTATGTTAGTGAATTTGGACAAAAAAGCTACAAAATGTGAAATGTGCCCTGGACAACATCTGCCCTGGGGAGGCGGTTACCAGTGGAATTAACACCTGTTTGTTGAATGATGGGCTTTAAGAAGGTGTTCAGAGAGGACAGAGCAATTCATTTAAAAGCCATGGATTGGCATCTAAATTGCGTACTCTTCTGAGTGAAATGTAAATAGTACACTGTTGGTTTTTGATATCTTTTGAGATTTTTTTCCCCCTTTAATTTCAGAAAATAAAGCAGTTGGAGTGATGAAGTCGGGCCATGTATTTACAATTGAGCCAATGATCTGTGAAGGTGAGTAAAAAGGATGTTGTAACATGGATTAATAGGCTGCCTTTGCCTTCTTTTTGCATCATTTCCATCCCCTGTCCTGTCTCTGGCTTGATTCAGCGTCCTGTAGAGAGCTGGCTGTTGTAAAGGTCGGCCAGAAAGTGATAGTTCTCCATGGAATTGTCCTGCTGTCAGTAGATGCTGAAGTACTTGACTCAATCTCGGTCCCGTTTCATGAGAATCCTGTCCCAGGGTGCATTGTAATCATTAGCAGCTGGGCTAGCTTGCGGCGTGCCGGTTAAGGCAGCTGGATCCCACATGGCTGACTGAGCAGTTCAAGTGCCAGACCCAGCAGCTTGAGAAACATGCCAGGTGCTGCATGTGTGTGTGTGCCCACTCTGAAGGGGAGAGATGAAAGAGAAGGGACTGCACTGTGGCCTTTCCCCATGGGGTGCTTCTCACCTCCACCTCTTCTCTCTGGTGAGCACTTGCACCCTCTGGCAAAAATTTAAAAAACAACAATAATAATTAGGAGCGTACGTAGATATTTTTGCTTGACCTAGGGCGGGGAGGGGTGAGGAAAAGAGAAGCAGAGCATTGTTAGGTGACCACCACCTTGTGGCAGACCTGGTAGTATGACTTCATTCTCCACGATTTTTGTCCCCGTTGTGCAGAGGAGTAAACTGATCCTTGCTGAGGGCAGCTTGCCCAACAGCTCTCAACTTGTGACACGTTCTGACTCTTCAGGGTCGGTCCCCGCGTCGCGATGTGGCATCAGCTGCTGTGGAGAAACCACGGCACTTGGCTCGGCGTCCTTTTTGTCCTCACTTTTATTATTTCCTATGACAGTGACAGCAGACTTGGTGTCGTGATCCGAGCACCCCACTGAGATCGACGGGGTGTTTATAACAACTGGGGTCTGCTTTCCACTCATTTTCACTGGGATGGGGGTGCACAGTGGGGCAAGGGTAGGCTTATGTGTCCCGAGCCCCATGTTAAAGGGTAGTTTCTCTCTGGATCCTTCCAGCCTTTTGGGAGCCGAGTCGTGGGAGTGGCTTCCTTCTTCTCTTCCTTAGACCTGAGTCAGCACAGTAGCCCACACTGAGGGGAGAAGGAGCTCACCTTGGGACCTGGGTACCCGGAGGTGGGGTCATCGGAGGTCGGGGTTGTTCGAGGTCATTTTGGAGGATGCCACCTTCACCTGATTCTCTTGTCTTTTCTTTTAAAATGAACATTATAATTTTGATCTTGCTTATTACCCTGTGGCTATTGTAAGAATTAAGTAAAATTATTTATATGATCATAAAATAAAATGCCTTACATATGGGCCATCCAGCAGGTGGTGTGGTGAAGGTGGCTGGACCCCAGTTTGAGTCTGGACCTGGCAGCTTCAAAATCATGCCGGCCGAGGGAACCAGCAGTTAGCGTAATGGCTATGTCGCTGGACTCCCACGTAGTCGACCGCGGTTCGCGTCCTGGACCCCGTGGCTTAAAACTCATGCCGGGTGCATGTGCGTGCGTGCCCAAGATCCCGAGAGGAGAAGGGATTGCGGCGTGGCCATCCCCTCTCGGGGGTGATTTCTCGCTTTCTGTCTCTATGTCTCTCTCTGTCTGGCGAGCACACACGCCCTATAGCGAAAAACCTCTCCAAAAAAAAAAAAAAAAATCATGCCTGCCGCATGTGCATGTATTCCCAAAATCCCAGCTGGAAAAGGAAGAAAAGGGATTGTGGTGTGGTCATCCTCTGGAGGTCGATTTCCCACTTTCCCTCCAACCGTCTCTGTCTCTCTCTAGGCAGTGCACATACCCTAAGACAAAAATCCATCCCCCCCCAAAAAAAAAAAGCCTCGGATAATTAAAAGGACTGCACATATGTACTGTTTTGTCATTTCTTGGAGTAAGAATAAAGTTGCCGTCGTGTGCGGCCAGTTGTAAGGGCAGTAAATACATCAGCAGTGAAAGGAGAGACAGTGGAGGAAGGGGCGTGTGGTTATACCCTTCCTAATCTGGCACCTGCCGGTGAGACAGTGCAGTATTTCCGGGAATAAGCAAGTAACTTTCCGCAGAGCCAGTTCAGATAATCGTCACATTATAGCAGGTTTACTTCAGATTAATTCCACTAGGTAAAGTCCCAGCTCCAGCATGAGAAGCCTCAGGTCTGTAGAGGGATTTCCTCAGAATAGTAGCCAAGTATGCGAGAACAACCTGTTAGCAGCACAGTAAGATCGAAGTTGCCCTAAAGCCCTTTGTTGTGAAGGTTATTACATGGGAAAGTACCTGTTTACTCATCCTTGGGGGTTTGGGAAAGCTGGAGTCGACTTTCTGTAAGCCGCCTCAGTTTCCTTCTTAGCCCGGATTTCAGAGCGCCGGCCAGGTACCTAACCGCGGGGTTTACCTGCTGGGATTTGTGAGTTGGCGAGGCCTAGAGGTAGTGCTTCGCCCATGGGTTACTCTTAAGTGAAGAATGTACTGATTTTTTTTTTTTTTTTTTTTTTTTTTGACATCTGATTTTGAAGCAGAGTCTCTGTAAATACACATTGTTATGTAGTGTCCAGGCCTGACTTTTCGGGTGTCACCTTTCCGTTCCCTTCATGGCACCCCCTCCGGCTCCCTGGGTGTTCTGTCACGGTCTCCCTGTTTTCATCACTGTCCTTCACTTCTGTCCTCGTTCCAACTCCTCTCTGATCCAAGCCTCACCCTGTTTCTCCTCTCCTCTATCCCTGTTTGTCTTTGCCCCTCTTTCTGGTCCCAGGGGTCCAACACTCACAGAATTCACTGTTGAGTATCTGACTAGACTGCTGTTCAGAACTTGTGTCAGGAATGAATTGCTATAATGAAAGTACGAGATTTTACATGATTCCCTTCATGGCATACACTGACTATAGTTTAGACAGATGCCGAAGTTATACCAGGAAAGAGCTAAATTTATTAATTCAAGTTTTTACTCATAGTTTATGATGAATGGTATCAGTTTTTAAAAGAGAGTTTTGCTATAGAGCATGTGCGCTCGCTGTAGAGACAGAGAGTGAGAAATCACTCCCCACCCCCACCCCAGGGAGGTTGCTATGCTGTAGCCACACTTCTCCTCCATTCTCTGGATTTTGGGCATGCTCGCACACATGCCTAGCATGAGTTTTAAGTTACCGGGTCTGGGACTCGAACCATGGTTGGCCATATGGGAGTCCAGCTCCTTAACCACTATGCTACCTGTTGGCCCCTCAATGTGTTTTCTAAAATGAAATCCAGTGACTTTATTTGGGAAAAAGCATTTTAAAAAACTATTTAATTTTATTTATTATTATTTTTAAACTTTGCTGTAGGGTGTGTGCATTCACCAGAGAGAGACAGGGAAAGTGAGAAACCAAGTCGCCAGGTCCAGGACTTGAACCACGGTTGGCCATATGGGAGTCCAGCATCCCACCTTCCATGCCTCCTGCTGGCCCCGGGAAATAAGTTTTATTTGATAGTCAAGAAACATAAAAAATGCGAAGTTGTAACACAGCTGAGGAATTGTAAACATCACCCTCACTTCATTGGTACCAAAGACCAAGATGAAGTTGGAAACAGTTGACCTGCAAATAGAGATCTTCATGGTGAATTTTTCTGATTGGTTTTTCCTGGCTGTGCACTCACCTCAAGAGTTTGTTTAGAAAACTGACCAACTAAATTCAGAAATGGTTTTCATTCTGTTCTAGGTGGTTGGCAGGATGAAACCTGGCCAGACGGCTGGACGGCAGTGACGAGAGACGGGAAGCGATCCGCCCAGTTCGAGCACACCCTGCTGGTCACGGACACTGGCTGTGAAATCCTCACCCGGAGACTGGACAGCGCTCGGCCTCACTTCATGTCCCAGTGCTGATCTCTCCCGGAGCGCTCATCGCCACAGCGCCTCTGCGGCTCTGTGCGTTTTAGCGAGAGTACAGGAGGGAAGAGGAAGTTTTTTACCACTTGTTTTGTTTTGACTGTAGGTGAGAAAGGACTGCAGGCCTTGATGTGTCCTCCAGAACTTGTCTTGGGTCTGAACAGGCTGAGAAGAATAAAGGAAACACTGCTCAACTCCTGTCAGTGCCCTCCCCTCCCGTCCGCACACCGCGTTCTCACTCGCCCTCGAGCACTTTCACTTAAGCCTGCTTCTAGTTGCTTCTGTCACTGCCACAAACGAGCCGTCACGAGCCAGCTGCTTTCCAGGTGAACGGGAAGAGGAGCGTCCTTGAAACTTGAGCAGCGTGTGTCGCTTCAGAATTTTAAAGATGGTATATATGGAAATATATATGTATGCATTTTAAACTCCACGCCCGCGATGGCCGAACGCTGAGCGGCCTGGGGTTCGTGTTGATTCTGCTCTGACGGGTATGTGCGGTCCTGGGACCCCTAGTTCGCAGTGATTTAGTTCCTGGTTGGGAATCGGCCCCGTCCCCCGTGCTCATTCTGTACCCGTAATTGTATGTTGGGAAGGGAAGCGCTTGCCGCGAGCCTCCAGGGTGGGCTCTGTGTGTCAGTGGGGAAAGTGGTCGAGTTTTACTTTGGAAGAAGCTTTATCAGGCTTTTAAAAGTCTAGTTTATGGCAGAAATAGCCATGCCCCCAGACAGGTGGGAATGGGAATTCTGTAATACACTGCTATTTCAGACCTTTATTTAGTCAAAAAACAGGGGCCCCCCTTTCCTTCCCCTCCCCTCCTATTTTATTTCAAGGGCACACCTTGGAGATACTTGGAGAAGGGTGGATGTTGCACTGCGGAGGGTGATGGGGAAGAGTCTAAACTGTGTCCAGCCGTGAGCACAGGAAGTCAGGTGGGCGCTCAGGGGCCTGCGGGTGATGGTGAGGACCTCTCCGAGTCCTGTAACCTGGCAGTGGGGCCCAGCTGCGGTCGGTGTGCTGCAGACACCTCCCTTGACTTATGGGCATCCTCATCAGACATGACCTCCGCAGCCTGGCATCGTGTTCCTTTCTGCGGTGTCCAAATCGGAGTGTATGCAGTGAAGACAGAGCGGCCCATAGAGGCGTGGGTGTGGAGTGGGCTTGTCGCTGGTGTCTGATGACGCCCGTAATGCAGTCGAGACCCTGACACACTGTACTTGCGAGAGAACATCTTTCCCAGAGTGCCTCGGACCTTATTGCTTTAAGAGAATTATGACAACGTTTTCATTACTTTTATTATCTTAATGATTTAGTAAGGTGACTGAATCTGGTATAGACTTTTGGGGAATGTGTGTGAAGTTTTTATCAAACTGTAATATTTGTGAATGGAATGCCTTGCAATATGAATGTTAATATAATGTGTAAAGGGAGATTAAAAAGTTTGAATGATTATCCCACCATGTAGTCACTAACTTTGCTGTATTTGGGGGGAGATTTCAGAGGGAAGTGGTGGAAACGGGGAGGGTGATTTCATAATCTAAAATAAACTTGTGACCATTTGAGTAAAAATAAGCTTTTCAGGTCTACTGGCTATACAGTAGTTGAGGTATTGTGCTTAACCAGAGTCAACCAGAAGCATTTAGGAGGCAGACATACTTTTGAGAGCTTTTAAGACTGAGAATGTGAGCTGGCAGGTGGCGTGATGGTTAAGGGCACTGGACTCCCATGTGGTTGACCACAGTTTGAGTCCTGGACCCATGGCTTAAACTCACACCGGGCGCGTGTGCATGCGTGCCCAAGATCCTGAGAGGAGGACGGAGGAGAAGGGATTACAGCATGGTCATCCCCCCTGGGGGGAAGTGATTTCTCGCTTTCTGTCTGTCTCTTTCTGGCGAGTGCACGTGTCCTGTAGCAAGAACCTCTCAAAAAAAAAGTACTGTCCATATTTTTTACTTTGCTGTGGTACACGTCCCATAGCCCTTTCTCCTCATTTACATGCATTATTGTGTTCATTAAGATCTGCTGACAGAGAATCTGATCTTGCATGTTAATGGAAACTACACTGGCCTTTTTCAGCAGTGTCTCCGGGCCCAAAGAACCATCAGCTTGTAGAAGTCTGTTTCTTTGTTCGTTGACCTACTTGGCATATTGGTAACCAAGCAGAGAAAGTTCTGAAGCATTCTATGTGTGTAGAATGTTTTTCCTTCCCCAAATCAACAAGGCATTTTGAGACTCACCAGCTAAGTATTATTTTGCACTCAAATGGGGTAAGTGGAAGCAGCTTTATATATAATTTTTGGAGCTGTTTTTATTCGGTTTAAGTTGTATGCATGGTAACTGGCCCCACTTTAGCAGTTTGGGACATAATGCGGTTTTTTCCATCCCAAAAGACACCATCATCTCATACAGTCTACTTTATGTGGAAGTTCTAGGCACAGGGCATAAAGAATTTGTTCTAATTCAGACATGTTTGTTTGTGGACTTTCTCCAGCAAGTATCAGTAGGCAGTTTAAATAGAGTAGCTCACCATGCTAGAGCATAAATGCAGGCAGGATTTGAAAAATGCTAGGCATATGGAAGTTTCCAATTAAGCAGAATAAAGACACTTAAAATTAGTTCCTAGCATGACAGAATTTTAGATGCTTAAATCAGTTTTCCAAATTTTCATGAAATATACAGAAGTTAATATACATTTTTTTTTTCTTTCTTTCTTTTTTTTTTTTTTTTTTTTTTTTTTTTGAGAGGTTTTTGCTATAGGGCGCGTGCGCTCGCCAGACAGACAGAGAGAGACAGAGAGATAGAAAGCAGGAAATCACCCCCCAGGGGGGATGGCCACGCCGCAATCCCTTCTCCTCCATTCTCCTCTCGGGATCTTGGGCACGCACGCACACGCGCCCGGCGTGAGTTTAAGCCACCGGGTCCGGGACTCGAACCGCAGTCGACTACGTGGGAGTCCAGCGACATAGCCATTACGCTAACTGCTGGTCCCCAGAAGTTAATATACATTTGTGTTAAAATTGTATTCCTTTTGTCCAAGAAAGTATTAGGTCATCAGGAGAGTAATTTATTAATTTTTTTTTTTAGAGAGGTTTTTGCGATAGGGCGCGTACGCTCACCAGAGAGACAGAAAGCGAGAAATCACCCCCCGGAGGGATGGCCACGCCGCAATCCCTTCTCCTCCATTCTCCTCTCAGGATCTTGGGCATGCACGCACACACACCTGGCGTGAGTTTAAGCCACCGGGTCTGGGACTCGAACCGCGGTCGACTGCATGGGAGTCCAGCAACATAGCCATTATGCTAACTGCTGGTTCCAGGAGAAAAATTTTTTAAAAATATTTTTCTATGCAAAAATGCATCATGATGTTCCCAATGACCCAATAGTTTAAAAATACCTTCAAAAATTTCCCAGCAAGGCTGGCACCAGGTCCCAAATGGCAACTGTGGTTTGAACCCCTGGCCCATTTGGCCTGAAACACACAGGTGCACTCATGATTCCTAGCACCCAACCGGAGGAAGGGGGTTGTGGGGTGATCAGACCCCAAGGGAGTGCTCATTTCTCTCACATGTATGTGCACAAGTGCTATTATGAATAAAATTTCCCAAGAATTCTTTCAAAGTGGTGAATCCTAACTTGGGACAGCCGGGAAGGATTTGCTGACATGCATAGTGAATAGTTTGCAGTCCTGTGCTTTGTATTTTGGTCCACAAACTTGTTTGGTCAGCAACTTAGAGATTCCTTCCAAGTGGATGCATGGAAAAGATGTAAGAAAGACTTCATGCATATGTTGTGTTGCTGGAAAAGTCATGATGTTTTTATTTTTCTATGCAAAAATGCATCATGGCTTTTCCAGTGACCCATTAGATGTGTCCATAATCTAAGAATACTTAATGATTCTTTTCTTCAGATGTGGGTGAGCAAAGAGAGGGAGAACTAGGCATTTTTGGCAGGGCCTTGCCAAGGTGCAATCCTTCTCCCCAGCCTCCCAGTGATGACAAGTGTGTGCCACTGTGTCCAACCTAGGCCTCCCGTATGGCCCGTCTCCACATGGCTGCACCCTCCCACTCAGGCCACTGCTGCTGGCCCAGGGTCTTGTAAAACTGACTTATGCTGCATCTTCGAAAGACACGGTGCTTTCAGCCAAGAAATGCTAATACTTAAGTGCTGGTTCAAGAGGATGTACTTAGCTGGGACAAAAAGGAAAAGTAATCTCTGTAATTGGCCTTCTACAAAAATTGGGGTAACATTTTTCTTACAACTGCTTTACTTTTTCATACTGGTGAACATAAAAATATTTGCCATTCCTATTCATGTGTATCTCATGTATGAGAAAAAGAAGAAAAAAAAATTCCTTGACATTACTGTGTCTGTTTTGTTGCTGCAATGGCCAAGACGATATTTTTGTTCTAGGCGGCTAAACCAAACCTGTCAAGGACATTTCCTATAGCTGAGGTAAAAGCTATTTTAATTTATTCTTCCTCCATTTCACCTCAGAAAATTGTTGGGCCCACTTTGGTTCCCAGTGTGTTAACCACCTCTCTAGGAAAAATCAGAAAAGCTGGGCTTACACTGCCTGGCTTCAAATGCACCCAAGATCTGAGAAGGGCAAGTCTTGACCACCACTGTCACTTTCCCCGTTCTCAACTATGTGTGTTTCAACTGTGTTTTCTTCATCTACGTGTTTTGCTCTCTAAAAACTTCTTTGAGAGCATTTAAGACACATCAATCAGGTATTAAAAAGACACAGCTTCACTCCATCCAAAAGATATTTATGTGCATGATGATCAGGATGGTAGGGTTATGGGTTATTTTTACTTTATATTTCTTAGGATTGAAATTTTTAAAAACCCTTAGTATGTGCCATCACCACCAGGAAGACTGTTAGATCTGATTATATTAAAATAAAAACTCTGTACACCAAAATACCGTGAAGGTACAAGCACGCACACGCACCCATGTGAGCACAGGTGCCTAAGTGAATCTGAACCTCCCATGGTCCATACGACAGTAAAGGTGGGGTACAAGTATGATACGCACATGGCGTGGCTCAGGCCTTCAAGAGGCTAAATCTCAGAGGCAGACTTAGCTTCTGATTATCTCTGCCACTGACGGCTAAGGAAGTCTTTAACCAGTGGGCACAAGACCCTTACAAGTTATGAATGCTGGGGCCAGCAGGTGGCGTAGTGATTGTTACATTGCTGGGTTCCGGCATGGCCAACCGTGGTTCGAGTCCTGGATCTGGTGGTTTGAAACACATAGGGCACGTGTGCATGCATGCCCCAAATCCCAGGAGAATGGAGAAGGGATTGTGGCATGACCATTCCCCCCTGGGGGGGGGGGGGGGGTGATTTCTCACCGTCACCGTCTCTCTGGCAAGCACACGTGCCCTACAGTAAAAACTTTGAAAGTTGTGAATGCTACTCAGGTTGATAGCAGAGAAGGCTCAGATACTCACTCACTGCTGTGTATCTTCTACTTTTCTTTTGCAGAACGAAGACAGTGGGGAGAGGAACCAGAAGACAACAGCATAAAATGAGAGGACAACTCTACAAAAAGGCAGAAATCACTTTATTATGTGAAAATATTCCTTAATGAAGCAGTTATTATGTGAGGTCGAGTCCAGCAAACAGATTTATGGCCATGAGGCTCATCCTTGATTAGGGTTATCCGAATCACATGCACAACACTATCCCTAGAACAGTTACTGAACTAAGTGGCTAGGAACTTGGAAAGCTGCCTCCGCCTGTCAGCCGCTCCCATCAGATTACAAGACTTAGGCACAGGATGGACGTATTTTCTCTTCTGATTTTACATCTTTAAAACAGTTCGAATGCTGCAAGAGAAAGAACCAATAAATGTAGGTATTGAATGATCCCTTTTAAGACTATTAAAACTGTTATTTTGGGACCAGCAATTAGCGTAATGGCTATGTCGCTGGATTCCCACGTAGTTGACTGTGGTTCGAGTCCCGGACCCGGTGGCTTAAACTCACGCCGGGCGCGTGTGCGTGCGTGCCCAAGATCCCGAGAGGAGAATGGAGAAGGGATTGCGGCGTGACCATCCCCCCTGGGGGGTGATTTCTCGCTTTCTATCTCTCTGTCTCTCTCTCTCTGTCGGGCGAGCACACGCGCCCTATAGCAAAAACCTCTCAAAAAAAAAAAAAAAGAAAGAAAAAAACTGTTATTTTTTATTTTTAAAAACTTTGCCAGAGGGTGTGTGCAGAGCAATGGAGAGAGAAAGTGAGAAAGCACCTTCTGTAGGGAATGGCCATGCTCCAGCCCTTCTCCCCCGGCTCTCCTATCTTTTAGGATTTGGGGCACACACGCACAAACACCTGGCTTGTTTGTCAAGCTGCTGGATCCAGGAAGTGAAATGTGCTGTCAGCCATGTTGGATTCAGTCACCTTAACCACTACGGTCTGGCCTGGCCCCAAACTGTTATTTTTGAATCTCCTTCCCCATATTCCCCAAATCATTATTCTGTAACACTCAGCTAAGGAAAAAACTTACCTCTTCCCTGAATGCATCAGTTCAAAGGCTTCATTAATTTTATCAAAAGAGAGATTGTGGGTCACAAATTCATCAACTTTTATCTTTTTGGACATATATTCAGACACCAACTTTGGGACACTTTCCACACTCTTCCATCCTAAAAGAAATTAGATATGTATTAAATCTATCCATTAATTTATTCAACACATTTCTATTTCTGCTTGTGCTTGTTGTTTAGTGAGTTACACAAAGACATTTATGAGAACTACTTTTTTAAGGCTTAATCATTTATTTTAATTTTTTGAGAGATTTTTGCTATAGGGCGCGTGCGCTCGCCAGACAGAGAGAGAGAGATATAGAGACAGAAAGCAAGAAATCACCCCCACCCCCCCACCCCCCGGGGGATGGCCATGCCGCAATCCCTTCTCCTCCCTTCTCCTCTCGGGATCTTGCACGCACGCACACGTGCCCGGCGTGAGTTTTAAGCCACCGGGTTTGGGACGCGAACCACGGTCGACTACGTGGGAGTCCAGCAACATAGCCATTACGCCAACTGCTGGTTCCCAATCATTTATTTTTTTTGTGAGCAAGAGAGACACAGAGATGCAGAGAAACAGGCACCTCCAAGGGGGGGGTCTTTGAGCTGCAATCCACACCCAGCCCCAGAGCATGGGCAATGTGTACCCAGTGTGTTCAGGGAGGCCTGTGGATGCAAACTCAGAACCTTCTCATGTAGGTCAGCCTTGCACAGCACTGCATTTACCACTGTGCCACCATCTGGCCCCCAAGAAGGTGAAATTTTAGATGAGTTAAAAAGTAATGAAAACTTCCAAAATTAGCATGAAGAGGAAGAATTTGACACACACCTTTAGTTAAGAAGTAGATACTTTGGGGACCAGCAGATCCCCTGTAGCTGACCATGGTTTGAGTCCCAAACTCGACAACTTAAAACTCAAACCAGGCGTGTGTGCATGTGTGTCCAAAATCCTGAGAAGAGAATGGAGGAATAGAAAGTACAGTGTGGCTACTGGTGGGTGATCTCTTGCTTTCTATGTCTCTGTCTCTGGTGGACGTATGCACCCTATAGCAAAAATCTCTAAATAAATAAAAGTAGATACTTTTGAGTATTTTCCATTTTCTATACTATGATTTACTAGTAAATCTTTTTAAAGTTTTAGCCAACTGAGACTTTTAAACCATCAACATAGGACTCTGGAAGTCATAGCAACATGGTTATTTAGGTCTGTAAGTTTCTGTAATCATGATATTCAAGGAACTAAAAAAACAGATATAAATCAACATTATTTCCTTGTTTTTAAATTCAGTGAAATAGAGATAGCATCTCAGAAATAGAAAACCATTCAAATGATAAAATAGAAAATCTTTAAGTAAAAGAGTGTAAATAAAATGAGATGCTTTAGTTTCTCACTTGTATTAAAAGAACTAATAGATTGGGACCAGCAGATGGCATAATGGTTATGTCGCTGGACTCCCATGTAGATGACCACAGTTAAGAGTCCCGGACTGGGCAGCTTAAAACTCACGCTGGGCACATGTGCATGTATGCCCGAAACTGTCAGAGAAGAATGGAGGAGAAGGGATTGCAGTGTGGTCATTCCCCGTGGGGGGTGATTTCTTGCTTTCTGTCTCTCTCTGGCAGGCACGCACACCCTATAGCAAAAAAGCTCTCAAAAATTAAATAAAAAAGAATCAATAGATCAAAAAGTAGCCCTCCCTTTTTTAAAGAATGCTTTGGAACCTCTTCGGAGCTTTTTCCAAATCTCCCACCTTATATACTTTGCCAATTATTTTTTTCCCACAAATTGTGGGGATTTTTTTCTTTCTCCTTTAATCTCCTGGTAATAGATGACTACAGCTGTTCTCATTTTCTCAACCGAAACTTCTATTTACATATTTGGACTATATTTTGGCAACACAGTGGGCCCCAGTGCTCCAGCTAATTTCTCTGCCAAGCTGTGCCGGGATGAAGCTTGGCTAGAGATTACTACCGAGACCTCCTGCCCCCACCAGCCAGGCTTAGAACACACTTCCAAATACAGCTATGGACCCTGAGATTCTGCTGCCAAATGGCAAGGGTGGCATAAAAGTCTGTTGTGAGATGCTACATGAAAGGCTTTTGAAAGCAGGTCGGTCCGACGGATATTTTCTAAGGAAAATTTTGTAGTGTAAAGAAGGAAAACTTCAGCTATCCCCCTAATTTTAGCCAAATTCCAAATCTTTTCTTCTGGCCTTCCTATTCCTCCCCACCACCCACCTTTATGAGGGATTGGGGTGGGAGCTATAGGAGAGAAGGAAGGGAGGAAGGACAGAGAAGAAATGGGAAAGAGATAGAAGCATTTTTGATATGCTGTGCTGTGTCCTGTCCCAGCCTCCCAGTTAGCTAGGACACGATCAGACTGGCACAGGAACCAAACCCAGGCCTCCCAGTGGCTTCCAGCCTGTCGAACGGTGGAACTAGCTGGGTTCCACCATGGCTGGGCTGAGGTAGGGAATCCTAGCAGATACCTTGAAAGACACTATCAAAACTTGTTTTGTGGGAACCAGCAGTCAGCGTAATGGCTATGTCGCTGGACTCCCACGTAGTCGACCGCAGTTCGTGTCTCGGACCCGGTGGCTTACAACTCATGCCGGGCGCGTGTGCGTGCGTGCCCAAGATCCCGAGAGGAGAATGGAGGAGAAGGGATTGCAGCGTGACCATCCCCCCTGGGGGGTGATTTCTCGCTTTCTGTCTCTATGTCTCTCTCTGTCTGTCTGGCGAGCGCACGCGCCCTTATAGCGAAAAACCTCTCCCCCCCCCAAAAAAAAAAAACTTGTTTTGTGATTTTCTTTCATAAGAGGACAATGAGATACAAGTATTTACTTTGAAAACTTTTAAGAATTTTAGATGTCAATTGTCCACAATAGTTGGAATACACCAACACATTCTGAGGAGTTTTTTTCTAGCTGAGCAACCATGAGAAAGATGGAAACTGTTTCCTGCACTCTGCTGGTAGTTAGGCAACCCTAAGCAACCAAGCGCTGTTTAGGATCACACAAGGGAAAAAGGATCAATCTGGCAGTTTTGTTTTGTTGCAAAGTCCTGTCTAATATTTTCAGTTTAAGACTCTGTGTTGGTTACAGCTGAAATCAGCCCTATTCAGAAAGCAGTGTGGTCACATCTATCTGGAAGAACAGTAAAAGAAGCAACAACCTATTTAAGACAGTGCCATGAAATACAGGGTAGCTCATCCTGCCAGCAGATTCTCCACCCCTCTAACCCCCAGTGTCTTCCTCATTAACAAAATCCTGATTTTTTTTTTTTTTTATGTAACAAGTGGTTATGTTCTTCAGGAGAAACAGCACCTCCCCAAGCCTCTGGGCAAATACCAACTGAGTTTCAAAACTTCCTTTTAGAATAATCTTGCATAAATGACTTTATGATGAGAAGGTAGCCCATGAAGTTCTTATTAACGTAGGAAAGCTGGGATTAAAAAGCTGCTGACAGAGACAGCAAGAGAGAGACAGCACTGATGTCACCCACTGAGTTACCTCCGAAGGCGGTGCCTTTCCATGTGCGGCCTGTCACCAGCTGGAATGGCCGAGTGGAGATTTCTTCGCCTGACGCAGCTACTCCGACCACCACGCTGATGCCCCAGCCTTTGTGGCATGCCTCAAGCGCTGCTCTCTGCAGGCACAGGGGTATGACCAATCACAGAAGTCAGTGTACTCTGCTAAGAACTGCTTCCCCAGAAACTTCTAGATGCGAAGGGGGTGGGAGCAAAGAGGATTTTTTCCTTTTCTTTTTTAAAGTGGTAAAAAATTAACTTGGCTAATATTTATTTATTCATTTATTTTAATCTGACCAGAGAGAGATGAAGAGAGAGAGGGAAAGTGAGAAAGCAAGTCACCAGGCCTGGGACTTGAACAGCAGTTGACCATGTGGGATCGTCCAGCGTTTTAACCACACCACCTGCTGGCCCCAACTTGGCTAATATTAAAGAATTTATGCTTATTTGTTTTCTAATTTTAAAAGTAAATCATAGCTCAAATTGTAAAGATTTTCTTAAAAACAGCAGGCAGGCAGAAGTGATACTAATACCTTTAGTGAGAGTTTACTTAGTGTGAAGCAGGTGTTGTTACTATTTGCATTTTACAGATGAGCAAACTGAGGCCTAGGGAAGTGAGGTCATTTGCTCAAGGCTGCTGAGTGAGCATATGAATGGGTACTGAATTCAAAGCCCACACTCTCTACCACTGCATTGTTTTGCCTTTTCACTTAATGACACATACATTTAATATGCATTCTAGGTCAAAGAAACATCTTTTTTCATCTTTACCTGAGCCGTTCTTCTATCATTTCTCATTTGTAGTGCAAAAGTTATTTTTCCCTTCCATTAGAGTAATTCTTACCAAGAGAGACCTTTTCTTTCTAAAAGAATTTTTAATTTTAATTAAGGAAACTGCATTTTCTTTTTTTTTTTAAAAAGGGAGTTCTGGGGCCAGCAGGTGGCATGGTGGGTAAAGGCACTGGACTCCCACATGGCCAACTGCAGTTTGAGTCTCAGACCTGGCGGTTTGCTTTCTCACTTTCTATCTCTCTGTGTATGTCCCTCTCTAGTCAAATTAAAATACATGAATAAAAAAAGTTAAATAATTCTTTAAACAAAATTAAAAAAGGAGTTCTGTAAACAGAAAAGGAACGAAGCTGTGCTTACGCACCATGACCTTCACGTTACCGATGCACTCAAAGGAATAGTCCACTCCTCCAT
Source organism: Tupaia tana (assembly GCA_026018925.1). NCBI lineage: Eukaryota > Metazoa > Chordata > Mammalia > Scandentia > Tupaiidae > Tupaia > Tupaia tana. Next base: position 9,084,786 of record JAKSZU010000017.1, on the reverse strand, counting down.
CGGTCATCTCCATAAGCACTTCCTGGATGGGCTTACTGAAGTCCTGGGGGTTGATACATTCGGAGGCTCCAAACTCTTTGGCCCGTACAAATTTATCTTTATTTATGTCCACACCAATGATCCGGGATGCACCAGCGACTTTACAGCCCATGATAACGGCCAATCCAACTCCTCCAAGGCCAAAGACGGCACAAGTAGAGCCGGGCTCCACCTAGCAGTAGAGACAGGCTATAAGGCACCATTTCCACAAGTGTTAAGGACATCACTAGGATTCATAGACTGGCTGGTGTTCCTGTTCCAGCACAGCCTTGCTGAATCAACTCAGGCCAGCCTCTTACCTTGGCCGTGTTCACGGCAGCACCATACCCAGTTGAAACGCCACAACCCAGAAGGCAGACTTTATCCAGAGGTGCTAAAGGATCTATTTTAGCAACAGAGATATCAGCCACAACTGTGTACTCAGAAAATGTGCTGGTTCCCATGAAATGTAAAACTGTCTTTCCTTTGCAAGTAAATCTGCTGGTACCATCTGGCATTAATCCTTTTCCTTGAGTAACTCTAGAGAAAATACAAGAGAAAAGGGCAGAATGGAAATAGCTTTCTTAAGACCCATAGAGAGAGAAATCAGTTATTAAAATAATGACCACTAAACATTCAGAAGTGTGCCAAGACCAAAAGTCCAATTTCTAGCATATTCACAAATAATTTAGTAGTTTTCAGCAATGTTGTATTAGGAAAATTTATAAGATATTTACAATCTTACCCATTGTTTCCAACATTCAACATCCTTTTGGATCTTATTTTCAGATTATTGAACCCATTTTAAGTAGTTCAACTTACGGATTAGATAAAATTTATAATACAACTTCAACAATTTCATAAATGATAAAGCCAAAACCAGCATCTACACAAGATTATAAGCAACTGTTCAGATCAGCTGGTAAAAACAGATGGCGAAACTGGCAAATTTAGACCTTTCAGAAGGCTGCCTTCAAAAGTGTAGGAGTCCTGGGAACCAGCAGTTAGCGTAATGGCTATGTCGCTGGACTCCCACATAGTCGACCACGGTTCGCGTCTCGGACCCGGTGGCTTACAACTCACGCCGGGCGCGTGTGCATGCGTGCCCAAGATCCCAAGAGGAGAATGGAGGAGAAGGGATTGCGGCGTGACCATCCCCCCTGGGGGGTGATTTCTCGCTTTCTGTCTCTATGTCTCTCTCTGTCTGTCTGGCGAGCGCACGTGCCCTATAGCAAAAAAACCTCTCCAAAAAAAAAAAAAAAAAAAAAAAAAGTGTAGGAGTACTCAAGGACTTGAGCTGTATTTCCTCTTCACTTTGTTTTGTCTCTGTAGTTGGTCACACCAACAGAGGAAAAAGCCCCAAGAACTTGCCAAGGCAACCAGTACGTTAAATTAATAACAAAAATTAGTTGTGACATTCTAAACAGGTAAGTCACATGGCATCTTGCTTAGGAGTACGGGCCTTAAAGTCAGACCACCTGGGTTCAAATCATCTGTGATTTTAGGCAAGTTGGTTAGCCTTTTGGCCTTAGTTTCCTAACTAGAAAATACTTCCTATGATTGCTTTAAAAATCAAATGAGATGTTATGTAGAGTACTACTAGCATTGGCTCTGGCAAAGAGTGAGTGTTTAATAAACATCTGTTGTTAAAAAAAAACACTTTAATTTGATGTACTTTTAGATAAATTCTTTGGAATATATATATGTGAATAAATACACAGAGAAAATGGATTGCTTCTAGATTCACAAGTAAATTCATCTCCTTTGAGAAAAAGAACAAAACTATGAACAGCAACAAAGAACAGGTGACAAAAGTCCACCAAAAATAATTGTCATGGTTTATGAGAGCAACTGAAGTTTCTTTTACCCTCTTGACATGAGAAACCACTACAGGAGTTTCTTGAACAAAAAGATGACATTTTATGCTTGGAAAGAACTTTTTCTGAAAGGTTAGAGAGTCACAAAGAAGTTCACCACCATTTATGTATCACAAATTTTTTCAGACTGTGTATGAGATTATCATTCAAAGTAACCAGTGAGGGGGTTGGGAGGAGTGGTTCTAGCTGTGTCAAAAGCAACTGGATTTACATCATAAAGTAAATGGAATTTTTTTCCCAAAATAAAAACTGGTTTAATCCATAGTATTAGAAAGCAAATGCAAGAACAGATGTCCCATACAATGCTATGGGAATGTAAACTGCTCCAATCACACTGGAGAGATGCAGATGTATCTTCTATGACTCAGCAGCTATCATCCCAAGAGAGCGTAGTGCTTATATTGATTCCAATATACGTATGGGGTGTTCTTTACACACTCACAGCATTGGACTTAACAACCTCAAACTGAGAGCAACCTAACTGTCCATCACAGAATGGACAAATAATGGAATGTGGAATAGGGCACATGCTACATGCTTTTCTTTATGCAAAGTTCTATCATGAAAGAAATCAAAACAGTGGTGCAGATGTTGAGGGGTGCAGATGTTGATTTGGAAGGGACACGAGGGACTGTGCAGACAGGTTCTCATCTCAATCTGGGGGGTAGTTCTAACCATCGAGTGTGTATATACATAACCATACACTGAGCTGTACTTTTCAGATGTATACAACCAAGTACTTTATTACAGCTATGTTCTACTTCAATAAAAAAAAAAGCCAACAAAAAGGAACAAACACAAGTGGTTCTTCAACTGCCTCAAAGAAGTTCATTTTTTTTTTTTTTTTGGAGAGGTTTTTTCTTCTTTTTTTGCTATAGGGCACGTGTGCTCGCCAGACAGACAGAGAGAGACAGAGAGACAGAAAGCGAGAAATCACCCCCCAGGGGGGATGGCCACGCCGCAATCCCGTCTCCATTCTCCTCCCGGGATCTTGGGCATGCACGCAAACGCACCTGGCGTGATTTTTAAGCCACCGGGTTTGGGCCACGAACCGCAGTTGACTACGTGGGAGTCCAGCGACATAGCCATTACACTAACTGCTGGTCCCTCAAAGAAGTTCTTAAGTGCTGTTACTATTCACATAACTACCTTTTCTATGTCAAGGGGTTATGTTATCTCCTTAAGTCTTCATGATAACCTCACAGGTAAGTTCTACTACTTGGATTTAATAAACAATAAAATGGCTCATAAAAATGATTTCATTTAACCTCAGAAGTATGAACTTCTGTACTATATACTTTGGCAAATTTAACTTAGTGTTATATAAAGAGAGCAGATTCAGGAAATTCTGTTTTATATTTTAATGGCTGGTGATACTGGCAAATCCTTTAATTTCTGAGGCAATTTTCTATGACTATAGACGAGAGACTAGTGATAGCGAGATGGCTGTAAAGATGAAATGAAGTAATTCGTGTGAAATGCACTGTACAGACTGCCACGTTCATCATAACCTCCTGTCAGTAACAACTGTTTGCAATGTGACCTCTAGTTTTAATAATAAAATAAAAAGATACTAACCTTATCTTCTGGCAAAGGTTCGTTTTAGGATTTAGGCAAAATTTGCACTCTCCACACTGCGGGATGTAAAGTGGGATGACAGTATCACCTGGGAACAAATGCGACAGCATTACCCCAACTAGGTAACATCTGTCTCTGAGTGAATACCTCCAGCCTACACATTCTCCTTCCTGTCACCTGCTGTGGATTGCAGAGTTAAAACTTCACGGCTTAGAACTTCACCCACGTGGCATCAGTCTGATACTTCCTGACCATGCAGAACATATGTTTCAAAATTTTTATCTAAATGACTTTTTTTCTTTGAGAGGTTTTTGCTATAGGGAGCATTCGCTCACCAGAAAGACAGAGAGAGACGGAGACAGAAAACAAGAAATCACCCCCCCAGGGGAGATGGCCACACTACAATCCCTCTCCTCCATTTTCCTCTTGGGATCTTGGGCACGCATGCACACGCGCCCGGCAATTTGAGTTTAAGCCACTGGGTCCGGAACTCTAACCATGGTTGACTACATGAGAGTCCAGCAACATAGCCATTACACCAACTGCTGGTCCCCTAAATGACTCTTAAAACAGTAACAGGAAAACAAGGAGATAATGTGCATCCCGATACTGACTCATTGACACATCTCTAAAAAATTTTTGCTTAATTTGCCAAAATTGGCTTTGGATATGTAGTGAAACCATTTCAAAAGCAGTGACAAAAAGAATACCCAGGGAACCAGCAGTTAGCGTAATGGCTATGTTGCTGGATTCCCACGTAGTCGACCGCGGTTTGCGTCTCGGACCCCGTGGCTTACAACTCACGCTGGGCGCGTGTGCGTGCGTGCCCAAGATCCCGAGAGGAGAATGGAGGAGAAGGGATTGCGGCGTGACCATCCCCCCTGGGGGGTGATTCCTCGCTTTCTGTCTCTATGTCTCTCTTTGTCTGTCTGGCGAGCGCACGCGCCCTATAGCGAAAAACCTCTCCAAAAGAATACCCAAACATCTGTGCTTCCCAGATAAGGAATAAAATCAATCTTGACAACTTAGGTGATAATCTGCTCATAAGTAAACTGTGTGCAGTTATTAGAACTAAGATATTCCCCTATAGAACTAAGCCATATCACAAAGTGGTTTGAATACTCTCCTTACCTGCCTTCAGCTTAGTAACTCCTTCACCCACACTTTCCACAATTCCGGCACCTTCATGTCCCAAGATTACTGGAAAACACCCCTCAGGATCAGCTCCACTCAGTGTGTAGGCATCAGTGTGGCAGACCGCAGTGGCGATGATCTAGAATAGTAAAATAAGTGTTTGAGTGCATGCAATTCAGAATGAGGAACAGAGAGGCATTTTACTCTAATACCGTATTTCACAGATTCTAAGGTACATTGTGCTCATTATTTTATTCTCTCTTAAGCCAACATATGCTTACAGTCTTAACAATTAGAACTGGAGCCTTTTTAGCGGTTCATAAAAGTAATAGGGCCCGTCTATGCAATGAAATACGGCATAACTGTTCTCCTTTTCTGTGCATGTCAGCAAGATATGGTTTACGAGGCACTTTTATGGGTACTGTGCCTTCAGGGGTGGAAAGGAACATCACCCCTGTGCAAAATAGGTGGAGCCCATCTCACTGCTGGCTCCCTCATGACTGCTGGGAAACGTGAGGCCCCAATAGGTATTACCTATTCTGAAATAAGCCAGTCTGCTCAAGTCTGGGTCAAAACTCAAGAGCTTTTAATGGCATCAACTTCCCGTTTAGCAACTACACACTGTCTCTGCTTAAATAAGCCCTTTATGAATTTCTCTCTGGCTTTCATGAATTCATCTTTTCATATCGTCAAAGTGCAGAAAGGTCAAGTCCTAGAGTATTGCTCCTCTTCCTCTGGCCTGTGTGCACCCACTCACAACATCACAGTCCTGCTGTCTGTTGGTGGTTTCCCAGGGAGGCCAGCTTCCATGAGGCTTATCTTAGCATCCAAGACAAACGATTTCTTCTTTGGTGGCAAAATTATAATCAACATAATTTCCAAACTTGAAAAAAAACCCAGACTATTACAAGATTTCAGATTCCTGGGTCTGGGTTAAAAAGGGCCTTAAGTATTTGGTCCTCGGTTTCTCTCCCCAATGTGTAGAGTCAATTCTTGGGAGCATGAGGAAGTATGTGTGGTGTGTGTCTGGAGAGAAACTATATTCTAAGACACAGCAAAAAAAGCTGTGACTCTTTTTCCTAAAATGTAATGTTTTCCTAGAAGGTTAGTTTTATTTCACGGTCACTACTTTTATATCAAAGCAAGTGGAGAGCAGAATGCTAAACACACTGCTTTATAAATGTTAAGACTTCAACGATCTCTCTAGCTGGTTGCTTTTGTGTGAAATGTCTCTATCCAGGGGGATTTAATTTCTCTGCTGCAGCAGAGGCTGAAGAGTACTGGAATAACGAATTCCCTAGACCCTGGCCTTGTCAGCCAGGGTCAGTACATTTTAAAGCTCTCTACCCAAGCAGACTCATTTGCTTGTCGCTGCAGACAATCAGAAATACTTCCCAAATTTTGGTTGAAGCCCCTGCTACCAAAACAGAAGACTATTTATTTTTTTGGAGAGGCTTTTGCTATAGGGTGTGTGCCCTCACCAGAAAGACAGAGAGAGAGAGAGAGAGAGAGAGAGAGAGAGGGAGGGAGGGAGGGAGGGAGGGAAGGAGGGAGGGAGGGAGGGGGAAGGAGAGGGATAGAAAGTGAGAAATCACCCCCCAGGGGGGATGGCCATGCCGCAATCCCTTCTTCTCCATTCTCCTCTTGGGATCTTGGGCATGCACACACACGCGCCCAGTGTGAGTTTAAGCCACCGGGTCCGGGACTCGAACTGTGGTCGACTACATGGGAGTCCAGTGACATAGCCATTACACCAACTGCTGGTCCCTCCAGAAGACCATTTTTAATTTCTAAGATGTCACCATACACATTCAGTTATGGGATCAGCAGAAAGGAGAGCATCCTACGAAGCACCTTAAACTCAAACTGCCAGAACGTGAAGTGTACCAAATGCAGTGCTACAGACAGTTGCTTTTAGATTTTACCTATGGGTGGCTATTTGGCTCTTGCAAAGCAAAAACGACAGGGAAGAGAGCTGCAGTGGTGACAGGGATAAGAGGAGGTTGCTGGGAGTCCAATGCTGACTGGCGACACCTTCTAGATGCTGTCCTTTGGGATTTATCCCTGCAGACCTCAGATCCATTCCTCTATCCCGAGACCTAATTGTCAATGTTTTGTTCGGTGCCTTCACTGTGTCATTACCTTAATTCGAACTTCATGTGCCTTTGGTGGTGCCACCTCCACCTCCTCTATGGAGAGAGGCTTTCCAGCCTCCCAGGCAACAGCAGCCTTGCACTTGATAACCTGAAATAGGGAGAAAGGAGTAAGCTGGTTATTCTCCTGCACTAGTAACCACTCAGAAGTTGATTTAGATATCATGGATGCTACTCTTAGAAGGAGTACCACAGATTTACACGGAAATATGTACCCCTACGTGATTCAGAAAGCTTTTAGATTCACATAAATATACAGTTTTGTAAGGTTTAACTGAGAGGATCACCTGGCCAGATATAAACACCTCTATGGTTAAAAAGTGTTATTCAAGGGCCAGCAGGTGGTGTGGTGGTTAAGGGCGTTGGACTCTCACATGGCTGACTGTGGTTCAAGTCCTGGACCTGGGAGATTGCTTTCTTACTTTCTCCCCCTCCCCCCCCCATCAAATACCAATGAATAAATAAAGTTACATTTTTTAAAAAAAAATTGAAAAAGTGTTATTCATCTGGGCCAGCAGGTGGCGTGGTGGTCAAGGTGCTGGACTCCCACATGATAGGCTGTGGTTCAAGTCCTGGACCTGGAAGCTTGCTTTCTCACTTTCCTTTTCTCTTGCATGAGCACGTGTCCTGTAGCAAACTGAAAAAATAATAATGATAAATAATATTAAATAATTCTTAAAAAATTATTATAATATGCTCTAAGTGTAAAATAGATCTGGATTTTGAGGAGTTGGTATGAAAAAAAAAGAAAAAAATATTAATCACATGTTGAAATAAGAGTATTAGGGCCAGCTAGGAGCACGATGCTTGTCCGGGTCCCACATGGTCAAGTGCATGGTTCAAGTGCCAGACCTGGTGGCTTGAAAAACATGTCAGGTGCGTGTGCGTTCAAAATCCCGAGAGAAGGGACTGCAGCATGACCATTCCCCATGGGGGTTTTCTTGCTTTCCTTTTCCACTCTCTTTCCCTTGGGAGTGCACCTGCCCTCTAGAAAATTAAAAACAAATATTTTTTTATAAAAGAAGAAAGAGCATTTTAAATATATTGGATTAAATCAGGGTCAGCAGGTGATTTAGGTGGGCTCCCACATGGCTAACCATGGTTTGAGTCCTAGACCTGGTGGCTTAGAAGTCACACTGGGGGCCAGCAGGTGGTGTGGTGATTAAGGTGCTGGACTCCCACATGGCCGACTGCGATTCAAATCCCAGACCTGGCGGCTTGTTTTCTCTTTCTCTCTCACTGTCTTTCTCTGGTGAGCACACATGCCCGATAGCAAATTTAAAAAAATAAATAAAATTTAAAAGTTACATTGGGTGTGTGTGTTGAGTGTGTGTGCATGCATGCCCAAAATCTCAGGAAGAGAACAGAGAAGGGATTGTAGTGTGGCCATTCCTCCTGAGGGGTGATTTTTGTTTTCTTCTCTGTCTCCTGTAAGCTCGGGCGCCCTTTGGCAAAGACCTTAAAAAAAAGACAATAAATATTTTGGATGAAATAATATAGTATTAAAATTAATTTTACTTGTTCCTTTCTACTTTTTAATGCGGCTATGGGATAATTTTACATTATATATATTTTACATATGTAACTAGTGCACTGTATCTATAGCACAGAGCTGCCTTAGAGGTTATATAGTCAGTACACCCCTCCTGAGAATCAAGCATAATGAAGGTTTTGATCAGTTCACATAAGACTTATGAAATGTGTTGACAGAATAAAGGTTGCAAACTACTGGGCTTATTGGAAACAGGTTTGAAAATCATTAACTACCAATAGTATGACTTAAAGAGACATGCACAAAATGCTCTAGAACACAGAAAATGGGCAGAGTGTGTCATTCTGGTCAGTGAAAGGAGCTTAAGTTTCCTTTCCCTGACAGTTCTAAGCAAAACAAGTCCCCAGTTCAAATCCACAGGAAAGTGCTCTATTTCAATAGCTGAACTATCACAGGAATGTGATTTTTTGTCTTCTTTGAATAAAGACTCTTGGTAAGAAGGAACAATACTGTCTATTTAAAATTGTCCGAAAGATCGTTCAGTTTATCATTCTTTCAAATTTCAACACGGAAATAATGTATCTTTCTAGAAAATGTCTAAGAACCAGCAGATGGCTTCACTTGACTCCCACGCAGTCCACTCGGTTGGAGTCTCAGACCACGCCAGGCACGAGGGCTTGTGTGCCCAAGGTCCTGAGAACTGAATGGAGAAGGGACTTCTGTGGGCCAACCCCCTGGAGGTGACTTCTCGCTCTGTTTCTTCTCTGTCTCTGAGAGCGGAGGCACCCTATAGCAAAAATCTCTCTTAAGAAAATGTCTAAAGTTCGCAAAGCATTAAAATAATCAGCAACTTTGGACTGATTATGTTATTCGTCTATTTCTGCTTTCCTTGACTGTCTAACGTGAATTTCAGGAACTCGTCATGCAGGGACAGACCTGGGTCAGCATCCCAACCATCCTTAACGCGATCACCAAGCACAACCAACCTCTCAAGCCCGCGTTCGGTCTGCAAGATGGGGATAACGCCCTGCGAGGTATTACAAGTGTCTTGGTTCCTAAGAGCTCAAAAACTCCGAGCTGAAAGGGTCCTAAGGGTCTTCCCCCCAGTACTCTCCGTGGAGTACCGTAATTCAGCGCAGGCTCAATTAGGAAACAAGCCACCTACGAGTTAGTAGCACAGGCTCCGGCTGCAACTCTGCCTCCTCCAAGTATGACCTGGAGCAAGTTACTCAATATCCCGTGAAAAGCGGCACGTGTCCACACCTAAGCTGTTTCCTGAGCCGCCCATCGACCACCCCCGGCCCCAATCCCGCCTCCGTGGTCCCCAAAACAGCAACGCAGGCTGCTTCCCGCAAGACGGGTCGGAACAAAGAGTCCTTCGCTTCCTTGCAGCTAAGTCCGCTCGCCTGCTGCCACGTGTCAGCTTCGATGGCCTGAGCCCGACTCGGGCAAGCCTCGCGCACGCCCAAGGGAGCGGCCTGGTTCACCCCCTCTCTCTCCCTTCCTCGCACTCGGGGCCCACTGAGCGGCCGTAGCTACCTGGTTCGCCATGCCCGCGGGCTCCGGTCTGCGTAAAGCGGGCATCCGGGGCGGGCCGCGCTGGGCTGCGTGTGGGCGTGGCGTGCGCCGGGCGAGGGGGCGTGGCATACGTCGGCCCAGGGCGTGTGCGTGCGCTGGGGGCGTGGGCTTGGTGAAGGGGCGTGACTCACCCGGGACGGGGCGTGGCCACGCGCTGGTGCGGGGGCGTGGCCATGCGCTGGGGCCGTGGGCTGGCTGTGGGGGCGTGGCCGGGGGTGTGGCTTCTGAGGGCGGGATAGGCAGCGCCTGGGTGAGGGCGAGGGCGCGCTCTCGTGGACGCCCAGTGGTCTTGCCCACGCGGCCAGGAGGTTTGCGGCGAGGCTGGACGTCGTCGGCTTGGCGTTTCCTAGAGTTGCTGTCAGGCATCTTCATCCAAAAAGACTTTCTCTGGTTAGTTTTAGTCCAGTCACGGTATTGATAGGGCTTACAAATCAGAAGAAGGGGAGGGAGGACACAGGTCCCTGGACGCAGGCCAGAAGCGCTGAGAGGCAGCTCCAGCTTTGTGCCCCGTGGGCAAAAGCCTACCCCTCTACACTCTTTGTGTCACCTCCAGGGCTCCCATGGCAGAGGAAGAGCTGTGAACATTATGGTTGAGGGGCCCATTCTGAAAACGTCCATTCCAGTAGCTCCTGAAGGTAGGTGGGAGTTGTGCGGTGAGGGGTCAGTAGGCCATGGCGAAGATACTTGTTGAGGAGGGAATGGGGGGAGCGAAAAGTCTCCCGATGGCTACGTTTACTCTTGAACTCTGGCTGCTGTAGAGGATGAATTTTATTAAAATAGCCCTTCCAGGCATATCACTGTCCTCTGTCTGCTTTTTAGTCTTTTTTTTTCCATAGCTATTTTCCTGAGTACACACCTTAAGGGTTAGTGATGTCAAAGATTCTGACCGAAGTGTTTGCTCTCTCTTTTAGTTTTTAAAGAATTATTTTATTCACTGTTTATTTATTTATTTAAATTTGATCAGAGAGGAATGGGGGGGGGGAGTCCAGCACTCCTAACCACCATGCCTCCTGATCATGCCACCTGCTGGACCCCTCTCTTTCCGTTCCACCCTGTCATCCACACTGTAACTTAGCTTCTATTAATATGAATGTGACAGTGAGTGGGCCACCCTAAAGCTAGTTAAAGGAGCTGGATCCTCAGTGGTCAACTATAGCTGGAACTCAGGCCTGGCAGCTTGATGGAACATGTCCTGTGTGTGTGTGTGTGTGTGTGTGCGTGTGCGCGTGCCCAAAGTCCCAGTGGGATGGAGAAATGGAGGAGAAGGGATTGCAACATGATGGTGTCCCACTGGGGGATGCTTTCTCCACCCTCAGTCTGTCCCTCTCTGGGGAGTACTTGTGCCCTCTGGCAATTAAGAAATTATGTCTTTATATGAAGATGATTTACAGATTATTATCTGTAATCAGGATGGCTCCTCTAGATCTTAGGCTTGGGCATACAACTGCCTACTAGATATCTATCTTCAATAGGCTATCTCACAGTCATCTCAAACTCTAATTTTCTAAAATTAATTTTGTATTTTGTCCTTGAAGGGATTCTTCCTTCTGTGTATGGTGACACCATCCACCTACTTGCCATAGCCATTAAACCTGAGAGTCACAACTTCTCTCTGTCCCTGAGTCATTAATCTGTAACAAAATCCTAAATATCTCTCACATCTTGTGCTTCTTTTTCTCCCCACTGCTGTTGCCTAGTTGAGGCTCTCGGTTTTTTTTTTTTAAAGAGTTACTGAAAAAACCTATCTAATTTTCTTGATGCGAGATCCCTAGATCTAATCTACTTCTAAACTAACGCTCCCTCTGATTTTCCCTAAACATAAACCCATCAATACCATTCCCTTTTTGCTTTTAAATTTTGAATGAGGTGAGTTATAAATAAACAGATATCATTCTTATATTTAAAACCTTCAATGGCTAAAAGGTAGGTAAAAATCTAAGCTCTGTAGCTAGGCCAGTCAGGTCCTGAATAGCCTTGTTCTGCTTACATATCTATTCTTTCTTTTCTTATTTTTAGAGAGATTTTATGCTATAGGGCACATGTACTCGCCAGAGAGACAGCAAGAAATCCCTTCCAGGGGGATGGCCATACTGTAATCCCTTCTCCATTCTCCTCTTGGGATCTTGGGCACGCATGCGCATGTATCTGGTGTGAGTTTTAAGTCTCTGGGTTTGGGACTCAAAACTATGGTCCATGGACCCAAGAAGTGCATAAGACCCCAAATAGAATCAACCCAAGAAAATCTTCTTCAAGACACATTATAGCCAGATTGATCAAAATCACAGACAAAGACAAGATACTCGGACTGGCAAGAGAGAAATGACAAGTTACCTACAAAGGATATCCCATCAGGCTAACAGCAGACTGCTCATCAGAAACAAGGAAAGAATGGGAAAATATGTTCAGTGTTGAGTGAAAAACAGTTTCAACCAAGAATACAGTACCTGGCAAGATTATCCTTCGTATGGGAAGAGAAGACAAGAACATTCTCAGATAAACAAAACCTGAAAAAATTTACCAACACCAGACCAGTTCTCCAAGAAGTTCTAAAGGGAATGTTTTATCAGGAAAACTAAAGTAGAACACAGACATAAGAGTTAAAAAAACATCTAAGAAAAGGGCCAGCTTAATGGTAGGGACAAGTCCAGAGTTGAATATTATCTTCCAGAATTTAAACAGAAAGCTTGGACCAAAACAGAATTTAGATTAAGTACATGAGACTGAGCTGATGAAATAGAATTTTATGACTTTTGACTAAAACAATACTGATCTTTTTCTATACTTTGTACTCCTGAGATAAGGATTTTTGTCTTCTCTTGAATTGTCGACAGATCCATGTAACTACTATTTGAGTGTTAATGATGTGCCATTGTGGGTTCATTCATTGTTACAAATGTACTGCTCTGATGTGGGATGTTGATTTGGGGGGGAGGTCATGCATGTGTTGGGACAGGAATATATGAGAACTCTATACTTTCTGTTCAATTTTGCTGTGAACCTAGAACTACTCTGTAAAATAAAGTCAATTAAAAGTAATAAACAGTATGAGACTAGGTAGTGGTGTAGTAGTTAAACATGACCCTTTGTGAGGCAATCCCACATGGGAAGATTTGTAGTTCAAGACCAGAGACCTCTCTGAGTATACCAGCTTGCACTTAGCCATAATCTGGGGCTGGCTGATGACTGGGCTGGACTGCATCATCAAAACCCTATTGGGGAGGCTCTGCTGCTCTGTCACAGAACAGATAAATCCATGAAAAAAAAAAATAGAAGTAACAAGTAGATATGTAAATCACATCTACTTTTTAAAAAATGTTTATTTGGAGGCCAGCAGATGGCACAGTGGTTACGTTCTGTACTCCCACATAGTTAACTGTGGCTTGAATCTCAGAGCCGGTGACTTGAAACTCATGCCAGGTGTGTGTGTATGTGTACCCAATATCCCAGGAGAATGGAGCAGAAAGGATTGTGAAATGGCCATCCCCCCTGGGGGGTCATTTCTCACTTTCTCTATCACTGTCTGTCTCTCTCTCTGGTGAGTGCAGTCACCCTAAGACAAAAACCTGTGAAGAAAAAAAAGAATCTTAATTTAAAAAATGTTAATTTATTTATTTATTAAAAGCTTATTTATTAAGAGAGGGAAGGAGAGACAGGCAACTCAATAGGATTATCCTGCCATAATTCATCCCCAGCCTCCGTCAGCCTGGGTCACAAGCACATGCACCTCCAACATGTATAGGGAGATCTTGGGACACAAACCTGGGACCTTCTCATGTGGCTTAAGCATAACAGCATGTTGGTTACTACTGTGCTGTAGCAGCTGGCCAGCATTTACTTTCTATGAGAAGAAAAAACATGATTCAGGGTTTAACCAGTGGCCATCAGTTTCAGGGAATTTTCTTGAAGGCCTTCTGTAATGTTCAGATACAAGGAGGAATTTACATGAGCCACTGCTAGTGTGGCTATATTAGAAATAATATGGATGGATTGTCTATAATGGTCACTGAGTGTGAGGTAATTTTTGTTTCATGTGATTCTCACCAGAAGGTCTGCTTTTGAAAGACATTGCCAATAATAAGGTGATCAAGACAATGTGCCCTGGGCTTGCTGAGAAGGCTTCTTAATAATGCAGGGGCTGTGAAGATGAATATGAGCCCAACAGCATAAACCTTCCCTTACCGAGGGTGCTGGAGCTCCCCTACTGAGTAAGGTCCAGGTTAAGAAGCAGCACCCCAGCCCTGGGTCTCCATTATGGTATGATACCTTGGGGGAACTAGATGGCTACTCTCCGATAGGTTAATCACATGGGATTGCTTTTATCCCAGAGGAGGCAAAAATTCGTTCTGACTGGGATCAACGCTTATTCTGAATATAGAATTTTTTCCTGTTCTGTCATGCTTCTGCTTGCATCCCCATCTATAAATTTATTCATATAAATGAAGCATAGATTCAGATGAAAAAAAATATGTATAGCAAAGATAAAAGCTTTAATTGTTCCATTATGCACATAGGGGAAAAAAGGAAAGTCCTAATATTTTCTTTAAATTTGGCAGAAAAATTAAAATACTGCTTAGAAATACAGGCATGTAAAATATAACATTCTTACTAGGTCAAAACCTTATCAGTAAGACAATCAGAATTATAGATTCTTTTTGGAGGTTATTTTCACAAGACAAAGCAACACTTTCTAAAGCCTTTGGAGTCTTACAAGACCTTTTGGTTCAAATAACATGTACATTAGCAGAGAATGGATTTCTTTTTAACAAGGAACAGAAGACGTGGTATTAAGAGTTATGAATATTCACATGGCTCTGTATCATTGAGGAGAAGATATTCTTGGGAACGATTCTAATTCAATACCTTATCAAATCAGGTTTTTTGAAGTAGCTTATGATACAAAATTGTATTTCTCTTTTCATAACTGCAAGGAGAAGGGACATCTCTTTCAGAGTCCTTGGTTAAGTATAAAGAACTTTTTTCCCTCCTTTAAGACAGAGACAGACAAAGAAGGAAAGAGAAGTGTGGGGAAAGGAAGAGACAGAAGCAGGTATTTAATAGGGTAAAAATTTTATTTTATTTTTTAAAAGAATTATTTTATTTAACTTTATTTATTTATTTATTTTAATTTGACCAGATAATGACAGAGAGAGAGAGAGAGAGAGAGAGAGAGAGAGAGAGAGAGAGAGAGAAAGTGAGAAAGTAAGCCTCCAGGTCTGGGATTTAAACTGTCATCAACCATGTGGGAGTCCAGCATCCTTAACAATTACGCCACCTACCAACCTCAAGACTTTCTTTTTCTTTTAAAATTTTTTTGCCATAGGGTACATGTGCCTGGTTGAGAAAAACAGAGAGAGGGAAAGTAAGAAATCACCCCCTGGGAGGATGGGCATCCCACAATTTCTTTTTTTTCCTCCTGGGATTTTGGACATGCACACACATGCTCCTGGCATGATTTTCAAGCTGCCAGGTCTGGGACTCAGACCACAGTTGGACATGTGAGAATCAAGCGCCTTAACCACCATTGCACTTACTGATCCCAAGACTTCATTTTAAAGGCCAGCTTTTGAACTT
Source organism: Tupaia tana (assembly GCA_026018925.1). Classification (NCBI taxonomy): domain Eukaryota; kingdom Metazoa; phylum Chordata; class Mammalia; order Scandentia; family Tupaiidae; genus Tupaia; species Tupaia tana. The sequence goes on along the minus strand of JAKSZU010000017.1, from coordinate 9,069,385 downwards.
TTATTAGCTACATTATAACTAGGCCTATAGAGCAGAATTTTACAGAATTTTACAGAAATGGAGAAAGGGATAAAATGTTACTTAATAGTCATAAAATAAAAAGATCTTCCTTCTTCTCTTTTCTTCTTTGAAAGGAAAAGATAATTTATTAAGTAAAAGTATACTCCTGAGAGGTAGGAGAAGGCCTGAGCAGACGGAGAAAGAGTGACTCAAAAGGCCCTGGCAGGGAACCAGCAGTTAGCGTAATGGCTATGTCGCTGGACTCCCACGTGGTCGACCGCGGTTCGCGTCTCGGACCCGGTGGCTTACAACTCACGCCGGGCGCGTGTGCGTGCGTGCCCAGGATCCCGAGAGGAGAATGGAGGAGAAGGGATTGCGGCGTGACCATCCCCCCTGGGGGGTGATTTCTCGCTTTCTGTCTCTCTGTCTCTCTCTGTCTGTCTGGCGAGCGCACGCGCCCTATAGCGAAAAACCTCTCCAAAAAAAAAAAAAAAAAAAAAAAAAAAAAAAAAAAAAAAGGCCCTGGCAGTTACATTCTGCCGGATTTATAATTTTTAACCTAGGTCATGTGGGTTGATCATTGGCTGGGCCCAATGATTGTTTTCAACTCATTGGCTCTGTGAAATGTTGCTGGGCCCACTGATTTATCTCATTGGCTCTATCAAATGTGGCTGGGCCCATTGATTCATCTCATTGGCTACATTAAATGTGTATTAAATGTCTAACTTAATCAGTTAGACATCCCTCACTAATCTCTTGCCTACATTACCTTGGACAGGAAATTTTCTGCCCTTATCAAAAACCGATCATCTATCTAGCCAAATGGAAAGACTCTCTAGACCTCTTACTTCCATCTGCTAGCTTTTCCCTGACTCATTTTTCCCCAAGAGATATGATCCCCATAAATCTTTTTGGGGAGTTGTAACTGCATGCTGGAAAGGGGCATTGACCCTGCCTATTGGGAATCATGAAACCCTTGCCGTATCTGATTTAGGTGGGAGAGCGGGACCAGGGGCAGATAATTGAGATAGTACCCCGGTGTGTTGTTTGGGAGGGCTGTCAAGGGCTGTTGTTGGTGCTGGATGACTTGCAGTAGGATTTAGTGGAGGTCCCAAGGAGTTGATATCCCTGTGTATAGTCATTAGCAATTTTACAGCCATGATGTCCAGAGTTACATGGGGTTCTTTGATGGTTATGATGACTTCTTTAGATAGGGGCATAGAGGAGCTCCCTGGGCTTCCTCAGTCATTGATTTCTTCCCCTTGGCTCATTAGGGCCTTCTCCGACCATTCCCCACTTTGGCAGAGTGGACAGTCAACCCTCCAATACCAGGGCTTATTTCCCATATCATGACATTGACAGCAGGACCTGGGAAGTGGCTGTGTGCAATGTTTGGTCTCTTTCACTTGAAGCATGAATCTGTAGGTCTTTCTCACCGGTGTTTGGATAAACTCTTGGACAGTCTATGGGTATGAAAGGTTTTGCCAATTGGGACAGCCATAGCCTGGCTTGTCATTTTAAAAAAATCGATTGTCTTTTCCCCTCCTTGAGATCCTAATTATTAAATGCCGTGAAGGCAGTGTCAAGTAGTAGAGACTGATTGCTTTGGGGTTCCATTTGTAGCTTTTGGAGTTTTTGCTAATTATCAAGGAGTTTTTGCTAATTATCAAGGGGCAGATTGACTAATAAAGTATTGTCCCAAAAGAGTTCTTCCCTCTAGAGAAGAAGGGTCTAGATTAGGATACTTTCTAAACCCTTCTTCTAACCTGTCATAGAAGGTGGCTGAATTTTCATGTACAATTTTTTTTTGAAAGGTTTTTGCTATAGGGCGCATGCACTTGCCAGAAAGAGAGAAACAGAGAGACAGAAAGTGAGAAATCACCCCCCCAGGGGGGATGGCCACACTGCAATCTCTTCTCCTCCATTCTCCTCTTGGGATCTTGGACACGCACTCACATGCACACGGCGTGAGTTTAAGCCACTGGGTCTGGGACTTGAACCACGGTTGACTACATGGGAGTCCAACGACATAGCCATTATGCCAACTGCTGCTCCCATGTACAGTTATTCCTAGTTTGTCATAATTCACAGGCTTTTGTATCCATGTCTCATTTCTACCAAGAGAGCCTCTAGGAATTTCTCTCACCAGTTCATCCCCATTGGGGTGTTATAATCCCATTCAGGGTCAGTCATGGGGACAGTCTCCTCCTGAAAAATTTCCTTGTGGGATCCTAGCAAATGTAGCATATGCTTCTTTTTATGCTTCATATAAAATACATTCTTTTTCAATGGAGGTCCAGCAGGTAGCCAGAGTGAACTGTACCTCCAAGAGAGTTCAAAAGCCAGGGTCAGTGTCCAAAACCCATCGGTATACTTATCAGGGTCCTCAGAATATTTGTCCAGCTTTTCTCTACATTGTTGAATATCAGTAGTGGAGAAGGGGACTTGTACTCTGATTGGGCCTTCTGTCCAGCTGTTTCCCTCGGGGGGTAGAGGGTCCCACTTTAAGTATGTGATGGACTAAAGGGTTGATTATCTATTCCTTCTGTCCCCTTTAGCGTGGGTATATCTGTGCTTGGGGCAGAAGGTGAAGAGCACTATGGAGGGAAAGTATGTTCTCTTGGGAGTCCCATTGGGGTTTGTAACAAAGGATCATCTATCACATCCACATTTGGTTGAGGCCTAAGTGAAGGGATTTTGCTGACTTTCCTTCATAGGGAAGAGTCTTGGTAAAGAGCCATAAAGGCCTGGACATATGGGGCTTCAGATCACTTCCCTTGTCTTCTACATAGCAAGTCTAGCTGTAAGATAGAGTTACGATTAATGGTCCCATTTAGCAGCCATTGCTCTTGGTCCCCAAGTTTATGTTGAGGTCAAACTGTATTACAAAAGAATATTAAGCATTTCTTCTTTAGGTTATCAAGGTCAAAGTTTTCCCAGTAGTTAAGGATATAGCCAAGGAGAGAGTCCTGGGGACTATGTGGTTATTTCCCATGCCTCAGTTTCTTCAAGTTTTCCAATGGGGCAGATGAGTCTTCGTTCTGGGATTGGAGTGACCTAAAGATGTAGACTCCTGGATGGATTGCCATAATGCATGTTGCGGGATGACTTCTGTGATGATATCCAGGTTCTTGGTGTTTCGAGCAAAGAGTTGAATGAAACACGCCAGTAGTGAAAGGAAAAGGTAGTTTATTAAGTGAAAGTACGTACATTCCTGAGAGGTAGGAGTGGGCTTGAGTGGACAGAGAAAGTGACTCAAAAGGCCCTTTTTCTTTTTAAAGATAGTATCTCACCACATTGAGCAGGTCAGCCTCAAGTTCATAATACTCCTGCCTCAGCTTCTGAGTTGTTGGAATTACAGGCACATGCCACTGCACCTAGTCTAGGCTGGATTGGGAATGTACCTGGGCCTCCCATCTGGTCCCAGCCTGTAGTATAATACAGCATCTTACCAGTGCATATGGCTGAGCACCTTTCCTTTTCTACATAAATGCCTGTTTACTTGCAGTTTCCTTTCAAAAAGACCTTGAAATAATAGAGAACATAAAATATCTCTCCTTGGGTTTAAAATTATAGTGTAAGAGGGATCTTGTTTAATTGCATTCATAAAGGAAATATTAGGGATATTATATAGCTCAAAGTTTGTCAAGTGTGATATACCTACAAAACAATACATAATACAAACTATATTTACTGGTATTTTGTTCTGAGAAATTACTTTGTTCCCATTGCACATGGAATATTGAGTTTAAGTTATACTAAGGTATTTAATCAGGAATAAATAGGATGTGGTGGCAGAGTAAAAAAGCATATCTGTTCTCTTCACCTACCAGAGGCACTGGGCTTATGAGATGATGCTTCAGAGAGCAGAATTAGGAAGGCAGATCTAAGCTTTAGCCACATAAAAGAAATTGACTGTGAAGATGTTTAACACTAAAAAAGACAAGCACAGAATTCATCTGGAATCATAGAAGACCCCACATTTACCAAAACAATCTTATGCAAAAAGAGTGGAGTAGGTGGCATCTCACTTCCTGACCCCAAAATATATCACAAAGCTGTGATAATCAAAACAGCATGGTATTGGCACAAAAACAGACATGAGGACCAATGGAACAGAGTAGAGACCCCAGAAATAAACCCCAAAACATATAACTAACTGATCTTTGACAAAGGGTACCAGTTGATCCAGTGGGGAAAGGAAAACATCTTTAGTAAATGGTGTTAGAAAAACTGCATATCCACCTGCAGAAAGATGACTCTGAACCCCTATCTGTCACCATCAACAAAAATCAACTCAAAGCGGATCAAAGATCTAAACCTAAGACCTCAAACTATAAAACTACTGGTGGAAAACACTGGGGAAACTCTGGGAGACACTGGAGTAGGCAAAGACTTCTTAAGCAAGACCCCAAAGCACAAGCAATAATCCCCAAATAGACAGGTGGGATTCATCAGATTAAGAAGTTCTGCACAGCAAAGGACACCGTAATTAGTGTGAATTGACAAACCTTGGAATGGGAGAAAATTTTTGTAAACTATGCCTCAAATAAAGGACTGATAATCAGAATACACAGGGAACTCAAGTGGCTTACCCAGAAGAAAATGATTAACCCAATTAAAAGATGGGAAAGTGAGCTGAATAAACAACTCTCTAAGGAAGATGTATGAACAGCCAAAAAGCATATGAAAAAATGCTCAACATCCCTCATCATAAGGGAGATGCACCCAGTCAGAATGATGAAGATGAAAAAAAAACAAAAACAAAAAAAAAAATGATAAATGCTGGCAGGGATGTGGTGAAAGGGGAACTTTCTTACATTGTTGGTGGGAATGAAAATTGGTCCAAGACTGTGGAGAACAATATGGAGGTTCCTCAAAGACCTTTAAATAGAACCACCATATGATCCAGCAATTTCACTCCTGTGTATCTACCCAAAGGACACGAGAATGCTCAGTTGGAAAAGCACCTGCACATCTGTACTTATTGCGGCATTATTCATGATTGCTAAGACATGGAACCAACTCAAATGTCCACAAGCAGATGAATGGATTGAAAAAGTGGCATATATACTCCATGGAATATTATTCAGCCATAAAAAGAAACAACAGGACCCTGGCATTTTATAGAAAGTGGACATATATGGAAGATTTATTGCCAAGTAAAACAGGTCAGGCTATGAAACAGAGACATTGTATGTCTCCACTTAACATATACCAACTGTTGCACTCTATGGTAGACTGAAAGACTGGAGGACATAAAAGCGTTGAAAATTGTTGTAGACACTAGGGACAAAGTGGAAGGAGAATGGGAGAGGGGAAGAGTGTAGGAAGGGAAATTTGTGGGACACAGATATGGTTTATTACCTTTTGATGATGATGTGTATAATATTCTCAACTGGGCTGGTCTAAAGTGTGTATCATGCTCAGTAAAGTCTCTTTTTAATCTAAATGATGTATAGTGATTGAATTTATAAATAATAGTAATAATAAAAAATATGTTTAACCAAAGGTTGGTTGGCCACTTGTCAGACGTATTTTGAAAACTGATTTTTGAAAAATTCAATCTGTAATTGGAAACTCTTCCTTCACCCAACCTTGTACTTTGGAATGCTTGAAAATTTTGAGAACTGGGACAATGTACATCTCTATGTCTTCCACCTAGATATTCCAATTCATGTTTTGCTATATTTACTTTCTCTCACTTTCTAACTTTTTGAGTTAATGAGCCATTTGAAAGGAAATTGTAAACCTCATGAAATTCACTCCTGATTTCTTCAGTGAGTGTCCTCTAAGAACCAGGACTTTGCCTTGTGTGTTCCCATCATCCTCTAGATAATGTTCATGGTGGATGCTTTGATTCTCATAAGCCAGTTAGAAAATAGCATCTATTTTTCCTGTGGCACAGTATTCATTCAACAAAGTTAGGAAATACTGCCCTCACAGGAAGCCTTGCTGGAAGGGCTGCTATCTGGAAGGCATTCATTGCGAAGAAAATGGCCCTTCCCTCAGGAACTTATGATACTGTGGGAAATTTGGGGAATGAATATAATAATACATGAAAGTACTCATTAAAGTGTCAAAAATTACTATTTTTCTCTTTGGTTTATTTTTACAAATAAAATAGGATCTAGGGGATGAAAAAAGTTTTTTTTTTTTTTTAAAAAAAAGACCACCAGAGGGCACTGTAGTAGCATTTTGAAAACAATGACAATCATGTTTGAAGGGATAGTGGATGTATCTTATAACTGCATTTTGTTTGTCTCCAAAGAATATTCTCTGATTGCATTGCCTTCTAAATTAAAGTATTGAGCACTATCTTAACTGGAATCCTTAAAGATTTATAATAATTTCAGATGAAACAATCAGCTTTAGAAATAGACTCATGTATTGGGCCAGCAGGTTATGGTGGTTAAGGCCCTGGATCCCACATAGCCATTGTGCTGTCGGCTTATAAAACATGCTCAGCACGTGTACATGTGTGCCCAAAATCCCAAGAGGAGAATGAAAGAGAAGGAATTGTGGTGTGGCTATTCCCTCTGAGGGATGATTTCTCTTTCTGGCAAGCACACATGATTTAGAGCAAACTTAAAGAAAAAGAAAAAAAAATTGATTTTTAAAAAAAAAAATTATTAGAGGGCTCATGCACTTGATGGAGAGAGACAGAGGGAGAAGAGAGAGAGAGAGAGAAAGAGAAAGTGAGAAATTACAGGGGGATTGGCCATGGTACAGTCCTTTCTTCTCCATTCTCTTCTTGGGATTTTGGGCACACATATGAACCTGACATGTTTTTCAAGCCACCAGGTCTGGGACTCTAACTGAGTAGTTAGCCATGTGGGATCCAGCTGCCTTAACCACTATCAGACCAGTTGGCTGGACTGATGTAAAAATTTAAAAAATTGATTATTCCTGAAGTCTATGGCTTATGTGCCTTAAATAGATTTTCAATGTTTGTACCAGAGCATTGAGGGAGGGAGAGAGAATTTTGGAGAAATTCTTTAGAACAGGAGAAAGTAGATTGTGTTTACTAGACCTTTAAAATAATAAATTTTTTTGAGTAGACAATTCCATTCAAGTTTTGTTTCAATGACTTGACCCTTAGAAATATTGTAACTTGGAGGGGCCAGCAGGTGTCATGGTGGCTGGGGATGCTTGGACTCCCACGTAGCTGACCATGGTTTCAGTCCTGGACCTGGTGGCTTGCTTTCTCATTTTCCCTCTCTCCCTCTCTCTCAATCCCTCTGTGGTCAAATTAAAAGAAAGAAAGAAAGAAAGAAAGAAAGAAAGAAAGAAAGAAAGAAAGAAAGAAAGAAAGAGAGAAAGAAAGAAAGAAAATAACTATTTTAAAAAATAAAAAGAAATATTATAAGTTGGGGACCAGCAGATGGTGTAATAGTTACATCACTGGACTCCCACATAGTCAACCGCAGTTTGCGTCCAGGTCCAGGACTTGCACCATAGTCGGTTATATGGGAGTCCAGTACCTTAACCACCAAACAACCTGCTGGCCCCAGGGAAATTCCATTTAGAATATAAACTGTCTGGATGCTTGTAAGGATAAACTTTTGTTTTCAGGCTGACCCTGTGGCCTGGTAGTTAAGGGAGCTGGATATGACATGGCTGATTGTGTGGTTTGAGTCCTGGCTCTGGTGGGACACAAGGTGTGTGTCCATGTATCTGCCCCAAATCCCTATAGGATGAAGATGTGAAGAAGTGATTGTGGCGTGACCATGCCCATTGGGGACTGCTTTCTCCCTCTCCTTGCCTTTCTGTCTCCTTCTGGCTAGCACACATGCTCTGTGGCAAATCAAATCAAAACAAAACAAACAACAACTTTAAAATAAGAAATTTGTTTTTGTTGGCAAGTAACATACATTAATTGAACAGCTTTGATAGAAGAATAATGGATTTAAAGCTTGTTCTGCCTTCAGGTAGTTCACAAACATACACATGAAACTCTAACAATGGAATAGCAAGTGTTGTGACTTAAGTACAAAGAGCCAGAAGAGATTAGGGAATGAAAACAGCTTTGTGACTGCAAAGGTCTGCAAAGGAGGTGGGTCTCACACTGAACCAAGAACCAGGTCAAAGAAACAAAAGACCTGAGGGCAGGAATGAAGAGAGAACACTGATACAGGCAGTGGGATGGCAAAGGCCAGTCACCTGTGGGGTGCATGTTAGTCCCCGCAGTGCCAACAAATGAAGCATTTACAGATTAACTGGCCTGCATGTCTAATGAAGGACAATAAACGGGAATATAAATTTCTTCCATGAGATATTGCCACCCCCTCAGCCAAATCTTCAGAGATGTTTATCTTCTCTCAGTTCCACACATGGTCAACAATTTTTAAAGAAAACTAGTAGGTTTCAGAAATTTTTCCAGGTTCAGAGCTAGTCTTTTTTTACTCTGATCTAAATTATGATCTATTTTACCCTTTTAAACTGTTGAGAAATCTACGAATATAATAATTTGAAAACTATCATTTTACTATGTTTTATATGTCTTATTTGTTAAATCTTGTAACTATAGATTTTTTTTAATACTGTATGTTTTTTTCTTAAACTTTGCCAGGGGGCATGTTTACTCACTGGAGAAAAACAGAGAGGCAGAGAAAAGGGAAAAGAGAGGGAGAAAGAGAGGAAAAGTGAGAAGGCATCCTGTTTCCCATGGAGAGTGGTAATGCTGCAAGCCCTTCTCCATTTCTCCTTTCAGGATTTTAGGCAGGCACACAAGCACACGTGCCCAGCATGTTTCTCAAGCTGCTGGGTAAAGGACTCGAACCGCGTGGTTAGCCAGGTAGGATACAGCCATCTTAATCACCAGGCCACCAGCTGTCCAACCTACTATATTACTGTGAGTCCACTGCCCTTTGTCACTCATAATTGACTACTGAAAAGAGCAGTAATTACTGCCAGTTACAGGTCATTCAACTGAAAGCACTAAACATATATGTAATGATTATCAAAGATGAAAGGGCAATTATTTTATAGAGATAGAAATTTGAGAGTGTAGATGTGGTTTTTAAAAAAACCTTTATTTATAAAGATTCTGACATCCATCCCATCACTCGTAGTTATAATCGATAAAGTTAGGGCTAAGAGGAAAGAAATGAGTAGATATTAAAAAGGAGATTAGCAGTTTATTCAAAAACAATAGTTTATAGTTTATTGAGACACAGAAATTATATAACATATAATTCTATTCATAAACACTTCTGCTATTATAGTTGTTTAACATGGGAAATATTAACATGCTTTATGGATAGAATTGCTATAATAGTCATAGTTATTTTATGTTAAGATATCAGTGGTAAATATTTGTTGAAACATATCTTTTGACTTATCATATCAAGTAATAAATTACCCAGACAGGTTAAGCTTTAATCAGATAGTGTTCCACTTTGCTCTTGGGATCTTCACATGGTTATGATAACTCGGATGCTGTTAATAATAATAAAGCAATAATTAGTATAAATTTCATGATAAATTTAACCAAAGTCCATGAATACTTTTGATTTTTTTTAATGTCAAGGTTTGGTCTAATCTATCTTTATGGATACCCTGTTAGCCTAATTTCTTTTACCTCGTCATTGCCTTCCATCATGGTATTAATAACATTTTTATATGTAGTGCTAGCAAAGTGGGGTGGAGATGGGGACCCTCACTTGATGCTGGGCCAGGCCCTCATTGCCCAGTGGCCCCGCCCTCAACCCAGTAGAGTGAGGTTAAAGTCTTGGGATGGTCACTGTGCTTGACTCCTTGAAGCCAAGGGCAAAACTGGGATTTGAGGGAGTGGGGAGTTGGTGTATAAGATGCTACCTCCTGAAAATCCACATGTTTTTGTCTCTGGATAACTTCAGCATGTAGAAGCAAAGAGGGTGTGAGCCTCAAGGGGGGACTTCCTTATCTCTGACACTACTGCTGGCATGGTAGAATCTGACAACAGCAGGTTGCCCTGTCCTTAACCCACCTTCCTGGGGAAGGAAGACTTCTGTGTCCTTTCCTCACCATGGGGCAGAGTCACTGCCTCTGTACGGGCTGGTTGGTCATTTCGATCCCTCCCTTTCCTTCACTTCCTGGCCTCTGTGCCATTGCTATGGTAGGAAGGGTCTGCCCTCTCTTGCTTCCTGTACCCATTTGGTGAACATGCATGGGGAGGCCTGTCCTCTGCCTTCGCTGTTGCCACTTTTCCATCTGTACGGGCAGTCAGGTGGTCTTCTCGGTGGGCCAGAGAGGGAGTAGGAGGCCTCACTCAGGTGTCTACGCTTAGGCCCCTGTTCTACCACTCATTAGCAGCGAAGCTTCCCTAGAAAATATGGGAGACTTGCCCACCTACTATAAAGTAATGCAAGATTTTGCCCTTGGTGGTCACTTTGGATTCCTTGTGACTACATCCTATGACTGAGACTCTAGAAGGAGGGGCTGTGGTAGAGGAGCTGTGAGTACCAGGGTCGGAGGCCCCAGGCTCCAACCTAGCTCTTGACTGGAAGAATACTTTTTGTGGTATATTAAGGTTGTATAAGTCATTGCAGGGCTTATACATAGTTTACATAATGTAGCTTTAAAAATAGTGTTTATTTTTCATTTCTTTTTAGCAACTTCTTTTTGATAGATTGTAGCTAACATGTTTGCAAACTAGGGAGTTCATGATTATGGAGATGTTTCCTCAGGTTTCTTCTCCATGAAAGAGCCTGGGTCCTCACACAGTGGACCTATATTTTTCTTCTGAAAAATTTTTTCTTTTCTTAAAGACAGGGTCTTGCTGTATCACAGTCATCCTGCCTCAGCTGGAACTGCAGAGGCATACCATCACACCCAGAGGCTCGCCATGTTGCCCAGGCTCGTATCAAGCTCCAGATCTTCCTGCCTCAGCCTCTCTAAATTCTGGGATTACAGGCTCCTTCCAGTCCAATTACATATATGTTTAGTGGACTTTAAGTTAGATCAGGATTTGAACCCAGGCCTCTTGTGTCATTCTGCCCTGCAGGGCACATCATTTTAGCAGTGTGTACCACCCTAGCTGGGCTCTGTAAAATTTATTCTCTGCTTTAAACTCTTGTCATTTTCATTTCACTTTAGGCTTCTCCCCCATCTCTTTTGCTATGTTGTTTCATTTCTTCATTGCCTTTCATCCCCTCTGTGTAGCATTGTTCCTGGTGTTTTTGATACTTGCTTCTATTAATTAAAACTGTGCTTGAACATTTAAACTAAATTCACTGAGCCTGGTCTTACCACCTCCACTTCCTAGGGTTCCCCAAGTTGGAACACTCTATAATCAGTTCTAGGATCCACAATAAGAGTTAGGACACCTTTTACATGTTGGATACCTGCCATTCACTGCTCATATCTGTAATTTTTACCCAGTTCTGGTCACGGAGGGCCTAGGGGGCATCCTGTCAAATTGCAGGATATGCTCATTCCAGGCTCAGGAGGGGATCTAGCATTATACATTTCTCTCTAAAGAATAGCCCCAACTAAGGTAGCAATTGTTGTGAAAGGAAATTGTATGTCAGCTTTTACCAACCACTCTGTGTTATAACAGTATATTACAGTGTGCATTAAGGAAAGGGGAGCTTTCTTTTTTCCAAATAGTCACTCATTTAAGCATATTCCATACCTCTGATGTGGGAAATGTCAGAAAAGACATATCAGTTAGATCTTTGCATCAAATAAAAATAGAATCGTAAAAAGGTTTTCTAAACTACTGAATTGCCTATTTGGTAATTTACCATTTTCCTTGGTTCATTAGGTCAAATACTTGATGAATTTTTTCAAAAGGCAGGGTATGGGTCACCAATGCATCCAAATTGAACTTCTTATTCTTGTAGTCAGTAACCAGCTTTGGGACAGAATCGACACTTTTCCAACCTGTAATTTGGCCAAAATGATAAATAAAAACTGGCACTTGACATGGAGAAATACTTTTTCTTAAGTTCTAATTTATTTTCTTCATGATAGAGAGTGCATATGCATGTGAGTGTGTGAGAGAGAGAGGGAAGCAAGACTCAATAGAGTCTGGTCATAATATGATCCACTTTTCCCAGCCCTGCAACTTCTTAGGATCTTGGGCATACCCTGTGCATTCGAAGTCAACCCAGGGCTCTGACGCCATGGGCAGCCATGTGGTGTCCAGCACTTAATTCAGTGCACCACTGACTGTCACCAGGCTGGTCCAAGAAATACTTAAATCTGTGTTTATTGAATGAATGAAACTATTGGGTCAGATTTAGGTTGCTTCAAACAGATTAAACTGCTCCCTTCTAGCTTTAACTTTCTGTGCTTTTATCTATTTAAACATTTTTTTTTTCTTACAAAGAATAATTTTCTACTCTAAAAAAGGAATTATATCAATTTTTTTGTTTTATTTATTTTACATACTTTCACTGGACATCACCACAGCATACAAAATGTGATTTTCCAGCCAGAATACACTGTAGAGTGGCTTAAACATACATGTTATTGTCAACATATAATTTTCTATTTCTCATATATATATATATATATATACATATATATAACATATGCTTCTTGTAATATATATATATATATATATATATATATATATATCCTCGTATTTCTCACCCTCTGCCCTTTCCCATCCTCTTCTCACCCTGTCTCTTGTTTCTGCAATTGCTTTCCATTCCTTTATTCTTTCCCACATTGTATTGATTCACAAAATATCTAAATTAAATACTTTCAATAGTAAGTTCAGCTGGTATATACATATCTGTGAACAAAAGTTGATTTTAGGCATGGAACTCTGCGGATAGAATGAATATACTATTAAATAGCACATAGCCGAGGCTATATAGTTTATTGTGGTTACCAAATAGGTATTTTTTTAAATACACTTTTTAATTTCAAGAAAAGCAGTTTTAGCTTTAATAAAACAAAATTTAAAAAATGTTAAGAGAACTTTGCTTAATATTCAAAGCCAGGAAACAGGTTAGGATTCTGTTTCAATAGTAGGTACATAGACCTGTCCATAACTTAAGAAAAGATAAAACTCCTTAACACTGGAAAACAAAGCATAGACGGTCAGTAATGTTTTAGTCAAAAATCACAGAATTCTCTTTCACAGTTTAAGCTCATGTACTTTATGTTCTGCTGTGGTCCAATCTCTGTTTAAATTCAGGAGATAACATTCATCTCTGTACTTGTCCCTACCATTAGCTCTTTAAAAATTTTTTTATTTATTCATTTATTTATTTTAAGTTGACCAGAGAGGGACAGAGCGAGAGAGTGAGAGAGCGAGAGAGTGGGAGAGCAAGAGAGAAAGCAAACCGCCAGGTCCAGGATTTGAACTGTGGTTGGCCATATGGGAGTCCAGTGCCCTTAACCACCACGCAACCTGTCAGCCCCAATTTTATGTAGTCTTTAGATATATTTTAGGCACTCAGCATTTAAACACATTATTTTCCTTTCCTCTCAATAATCGTTAAGATTTTCAGTACTGGGGCCAGCAGATGGCATAATGGTTACATTGCTGGACTCCCACGTAGTTGACTGTGGTTTGAATCCTGGATCCAGTGGCTGAAAACTCATGCCATGTGTGTGTGCATGTGTGCCCAAAATCCCGAGAGAATGGAGGAGAAGGGATTGTAGTGTGGCCATCCTCTCTGGGGGAGGTGATTTCTCACTTTCTCTCTCTCTCTCTCTCTTTGGCAAGCACATACACCCTACAACAAGAATCTCTTTAAAAAAAATTCAGTACTATTAGGAAGAAAATTTAAACTATGAAAAAAATAATACTGACCACCAAAGTATGTTCCATTTATAGTACGGCCCATTATTAAATCCACTGGGAAAATATTCAATCCATTGTCACCAACGCCTACTCCAATGAAAGTACATGATCCCCAGCCTATTGTAGTGCATTCCAGAGCTGCTTTCTGAAAGATCAAACAAAAGAAGCTACCTGAGTATGTGAAAATGGAGAACATGAACTCTAGCGTGGGCACATGCATGCAATACTTTAGGGAAAATCTTTTCAACTCTGCATACATAATGGCAGTCAAGCTAATTAGGTGATACTCTCATTACACATTGAACCATAAGGCTCTCATGGTCTGTTATAGATAGAACATTCAATACAGTTTTGAGCTTCATAAAGATTTTGAAAAGAGAACATATTATTTTACATTATCTATTATAATTAGGCTAAATCCAGAATGAATATTATTGTATATTAAGAGAAACATGCATACATGAAGTTAGGGAAGATCTATAAAATATATTATAAACTTTATTCAGCAAGTTTTTGTTGATCTGCCATGAGGTAATATTTACAATTCCAAGGGCCTAGGATTAAAATATTTTATTTGTGAAGACACAGTGAATAAGTAGTTATTCACTGGAGCATAATAAATGAGGTATACACTGTATACTTAGTAGATTTCAAAGTAGGATATTTTAAAATGCTGTTTAAAATACAGGGTGAAATACTTGTAGACAATAATATGGGACATTGCTTATCAAATACTTTCTCTGCTTCCCTACATCTTTTAACCCATCTGCAGCGAGGCTGCAGCCTGCCGGCCATCCTTTCTGTTGCTATAACAACTAAGATATCTCATATTGAGATTGTAAAGCCACATGCTGGACTTCCTTGATTGCTGAGGAGAATTTTCCGGACCTACATTCATCGTGTACAGAAGGAGAAAATGTTGTTACGTTAACCTCCTGGAAGTGTGGGGACAATATAAAAATGCCAAAGATTAAAAATGTAAAGTTTGAAAAGATATAAACTTGTGGATGGCCATTCTACATAAAAGCCCTGAAATAAATAGAACATTTTAATTGTTTGAGACTGATATTATAGAAGAAAAGCATAAACTTCCTTGTATCCCTTGTGGTCAACTTGATTCTGACCTGTTTGGGCCATTTTTAGTTTTAGAAAAGTCTTAATAGAAAGGATAGCTCTTTCTCATCACTGATTACTGTGTGGCAGAAGCAGTTTGAAGTATAAATCCGCTCTCTGTCTGGTGATCACATCTAGTAGATGATGCAATGACCTTGACTTTTAAAAATATGTTTTGAAATTTTTATTTGAATGTGTTTATTTTTAAATTTTTTTCTAATACTTCTAAATTCTACACTTTTGAGCTTTTCTCCAAGTAAGGCTAATATTAACGTCTGTAATGATGACTTAGTTGAAGTGGATACTCCCTTCTAAGGATAATGAGATGCTTTCTTTCCCTGCCTGCAAAAGACTCTTTCTTTGACCCACTATGTAGATTTCCTTCACTCCACACTGGGAAATAAAGCTCACCATTTAAAAAAAAAAAAGCCAATTACACAGATAAAACAGAGTTTTACATAGCAGCCTCTGATACTTTTGATGAGAACTATTTTTTGTCGAATTGGCAAAATCTTAAAGAATTGTCAATTAGTATAATTTTATAATTGTTCTGTTAGATTTTTTAGGCTGCTTTTGAGGGTTAGAGGTAATCGAGATCAAGCTTGTACCCATTACCTGAATCTCCTCTGTAACCCAGAAACACAGCTTTTCCTAGTTGTGAAAACTTTCGGTGGAAAGTAGGTAGTTCATCATTTTGTGACTAAATACATCCATTCTTTTTATTTAGATTCTCTAATATAATTCTGTTCTGTAACCTGAAATGCCTTTTGGTGTTATCTAAATCAGTAATAGAACATACCAAGTTTTGGATCAATAGTCCTCAGCCTGAGAAATCTGTGAGAAAATACTGGTACTGGACCCCAACTCATGAGACTATCCTGGGTAAAGGCGCATTCACTGTTCTTTAAAAACAAAACAAAACAGTAAAACAGCAACAAAAAACTCCACAGGTAATTCTGTCGTATAGCCAGTGTTGAGAATCTCTGTATAGAAAAGTAAGGAAAATAGGCTGAATTTCAATGTTTATAAAAAATCTGAGCTGTGAGAAGGGGCGGATCAGATGCAGCACGTCGCAGGCTGCCAGCGCCAGAGTCAATTCAGGTAGGGCCTGAAGCAGAGAGCAGCGCAGGGCCTGTGTCCTCGGTTACGCTCCTGTTTACCGAGTGCTCATTACCTACTGGATACTGACTGCAGCTGTTTGTAGGTAGAGCAATGAAGCTGTTCTGAGAACCACCGAGCAACAGCAGCCTACTGCTTTCCACATCTCTCCTCCTGGGTCTGTTCTTTTTTGGACAATGCCCAGTCCGGTAAGAGCCAAGGGAAAGAATCAGCACAAAGTCTACTTCTAGGAGCCTGGAGTAGAGAACTGCATTCTTTCTGTCTCCCCTATGAAAGGCTAGAGGAGCAGGCTGAGTGAGGGTGTAAGGATCTACAGGCAGATAATTCACTTGAATTATTTGGTCATTTCACTGAAAGACTAAAACCAAAAGGCAAAAACAAATTCAGAAAACTCGGCTTAGTTTCTCTGAGCAAATATGCACTAGGTGCTAATTCGCTGATTCCCTGTCAGCAGTTTTGAAAATGTTAAGAAGAAATGATGATAGCCACTGTTAGGAGCATGACCTGCCCTCCTCTATTATTTGATGGTCAAAGCATAATTTGAAAGTAAGATCCAAGGGGAAAATATACATACCATGGCTTCGGATCCACCTGCACAGTCAAGGGCAAAATCTACACCGCCATTGGTCAGCTCAGTTATCACCTTCTGGATGGGTTTGTCTAGGTCTCTAGGATTGAGGCAGTCAGTGGCTCCCAGAGCTTTGGCCTTTGTAAACTTCTCACTGTTGATGTCCACGGCTATGATTCTGGAAGCTCCTGCTGCTTTACAGCCCATTACAGCAGAAAGACCAACACCTCCTAGGCCAAAGACAGCACAAGTAGAACCAGGGCTGACCTGCAGACAGACGATTATAAAGTAACTTTTTACATTTTTAAACAATTGCTGGAGGGTGTGTACTTGCTGGTGGGGGAGGGGATCCTGGGCATGCATGCACACATACCTAGTGTGTTTTTCAAGCCTTTTGGTCCAGGACTCGAACCGCACAGTGGGATCCAGTGCCTTAACCACCATACTGCTGGTTGGTCCTAAAGTAACTTTAAAAGCAGCTGGTCCTACCTTATTTTTTCATTTAATGGGGAGGGTAAGATGGGGACGTGACTATATAAATTGAAGACTGCCTGTTTTGAAACTATATGCTGGGGCTGGCAGGTGGCATGGTGGTTAAGGGTGCTGGACTCTCACATGGCGCTCACAATTTGAGTCTCGGACCTGGCAGCTTGTTTTCTCATCCCCCCCACCCCCTTTTCTCTGTCCCTCTCTGTTCAAATTAAAAATAAATAAATAAATAAATAAATAAATAAAGTTGAATAAAATCATCCTTTAAAAAATAAAAAAAACTGTATGTTATAGCCAATGGAGGAAATCTGGCTATGTGAAAATGGACACATTACTATCTACATTTGGAGACTCATTTAAGAGCCATTAAGATTATCAGCTCATTGGGGCCAGCAGGTGGCATGCTGGTTGAGGCACTGGACTCCCATATGGCCAGCTGTGGTTTGAGTCCTGGACCTGGCAGCTTGCTTTCTCACTTTCTCTCTCTCTGTGTTTTTCTCTCTCTGTTTCTCTCTGGTGAGCACATGCACCCTATAGCAAAACTAATAATAGCAATAAATTAAATAATTAAAAAAATTATCAGCTCATAAGGAACAAACCCATGTGAAAATAATTCCCTTGTTTTACTTTTCCCTTCAGTGTTAGAACAAACTTAAAATTCCCTACATTTCAAAGAGCTTACTGTATTTCTTTTTAAAATTAGATCATGAGGGGCTGGGAGGTGGCGTGGTAGTTAAGGGTGCTGGACCCACATGACCGACAACGGTTCGAGTCCCGGACCTGGTGGTTATAAAATTTGCCTAAAGTCACAGAGGTAATAGAGGATTTAGCCAGAATTCGAAGATAATAAACTCTAGTTCCTTTACATCACACCGCTCCCAGTAAGTTCAGTTTTACACAATCTGGAGTGTAAGCATTTACCTTGGCAGTGTTGATTGCAGCCCCATAGCCAGTTGAAAATCCACATCCAATCAGACAGACTCTCTCTAAATTTGCATCATCATCTATTTTGGCAAGCTTAAAATCTGATACCACTGTGTACTGAGAGAATGTACTGACTCCCATAAAATGGTAAATCGGTTTTCCTTTGCAGGTAAACCTGCTGGTTTTGTCTTCCATTAATTCTTGGTCAGCAACAGGATCTTTAACTTTACTAGAAAATTTTTAAAAAGAGAGATACAAAGAAGGAAAAAGTAAATGAAACACTGGTCACTTTCCTAGAAAATATGTTAGGCATAATATGTTTGGCATAATTTTATAAGATGAAAAAAATCGAGAAAATAACTTGAGACTTTCCACATTAATATGCAGACTATTAGAAGTATTTTAAAGATTAAAAACAACAAACTCTTATTGAATGCCTTTTGTGTGACAGATTCTTACAAGGGCTTTTCATGTGTTAACTCTTAAAATTATTTTTTATTATGGAAAATTTAAACAAACAAAGGTAGAAAACGGTGCATGATGAACCCTCACGAACCCGCACATATCCAGTAACTGCTTCCACATGGCCAGTGTATTTTCTCTGTTATCATCTGTACTGCGTCTTGCTCCCGTCCTCACCTGGAACTCTTTGAAGCAAATCCCAGGCAGCACCGTTTCATCTGTCAATATTTCAGTATGTATATCCAAAAGTGTTTCTCAGTCTATGTATTATATTTGGTGGACATGTCTCTTAATTTACAGGTTCTTCCTTGCTCCTTTCTTTCTCCTTGCAATTTATTTATTGAAGAAACGGAATCATTTGTCCCGTAGAAGCTTCCTGGATTATGCTGATTACATTCCTGAAATCTAGTCTAACATAGTTCTCTGCTTCTATTTTCCTCCTAATTAGTATTAGCATTTTTGACCTAAAAACTTAATCTGATCCAGGTTTTATATTTTGTGAGAATACTTCAAAGGTGGTGTTGTATATTTTATCCAGAGGGACATCATACGTAATAGCTGATTCTCTCTCTCTCTCTCTCTTTTTTTTTTTTTTTTTTTGTGGAGTGGTTTTTGCTATAGGGCGCGTGCGCTCGCCAGACAGAGAGAGACAGAGAGACAGAAAGCAAGAAATCACCCCCCCCCCCCCAGGGGGGATGGCCATGCTGCAATCCTTTCTCCTCCATTCCCCTCTCGGGATCTTGGGCACGCACGCACACGCGCCCGGCGTGAGTTTAAGCCATCGGGTCCAGGACGCGAACCGCGATCAACTACATGGGAGTCCAGCAACATAGCCATTACACTAACTGCTGGTCCCGATTCTCTCTCTTTTTGGGTTATTAGAACTGATTGTGAGACCAGCAGATGGCATAATGGTTATGTTGCTGGACTCCCACATAGTTGACTGTGGTTTGAGTCCTGGATCTGGCAGCTTAAAAACTCACACTAAGTACATATATGTGCGTGCCCAAAATCCCAAGAGGAGAATGGAGGAGGAGGGATTACAGCATTGCCATCTCCCCTGAGGGCTGATATCTCACTTTCTGTCTCTGTCTCTCGGGCAAGCACATGTACCCTATAGCAAATAACCTCTCTAAAAAAGAAAGAAAGAATTGATTGTCATTATTTAAATCTGTTATTTGATTAAAAATTTGCTAAAGACTATGTTAACTTTTTTTTTGAATATCTACAACTCTATGAAGCAGGCATTATTATCTCCATTTTACAAATGAATAAACTGAGTCATGGTCATAAATGTAAGAATAGTACAGTTTTAACTTCTTTTTAAAAAAATTATTTTATTTAACTTTATTTATTTATTTATTTATTTATTTATTTATTTTAATTTGACCAGAGAGGGACAGAACAAGAGAGTGAGACAGAGAGGGATGGAGGAAAGTGAGAAAGCAAGCTGCCAGGTCCGGGACTCAAACTGCGGTCGGCCAGATGGGGAATCCAGCGCCATTAACCACCACCCCATCAGCTGGCCCCAGTTTTAGCTTCTTAAAGCTGAACTGGTTTCGACTGACATTAAGGACAAATGGATTTCTATAGACTCAGTAAAAACAGGGTGATTTCAGACTCTGGAGATGTCTAGCATAGGGTGAAACCTGGCTCCAAGACTTACATTTTTGTGGCATTTGAATAAATTACTGTTTCTCCTTGTTTCCTACTTTGATTCCTGTAGAGGTAACTAATGTTCTGAATTTGGCATTTGTCATTGCAGTAATGTATTTGCAGTTATACTAGATACAGAAAGTACCATAAACAATGGATGGTATTATTTTGCATATGACACCTTACTAAATATATATCCTTTGGCAACTTGCTTCTTTCTTTTAACATTATGTGTGTGCAATTATTCTAGAGATGTGATAGTTCAAATGTAGCTGTTTTCATTGGTGTATAGCATTCCGTTGTGTTACAGTGTAGCAGTTTACTAATCTGTTCTCTTACTGGTGTGTATTTGTGTTGTTTTTGATTGCTTGCTATCAAAAGCAAGGTTGGGATGAGCACAGCATGTGTCTTTCTGCCTGCATTTGCAACAGTGTAGGAGTAGAGGTGGTGGGTGGAAGGAAGGTTTGTACCTCTTAACTCCATCGGGTATAGCTAATGGGCTGCCCAAAGTATTTGCTACAGTTTATACTCTTACCAACCATGTACAGAGCTTACCTGAGTTTTTCACATAGATTTGTGAGTGGACTCAGACAAAACTTGCATTTTTTACATTGAGGTGCGTAGAGTGGAATTACTTTGTCACCTAGAAGGAAAGACCATATGTGAAATAATGCCCAAGATGTTACTTATAAATAACAATGCACCAGATAGATACATCGGTGGAAAACATCATTCTCTGTAGTACACGTTTTATAACCAGAAGAAATTACAGGTGACTATAATCTCTTATTTATTTATTTTTTGTTACTAGACTGGGAATTCCCTGAAGTATTACATACATGATCTTTTTTTTTTTAATGTAAATTACTCTGCTGGGCAGTAAAGCAAGAAATCTGTGTTGATATCATCAGGTGCAAAGTCCTGCCTTAGACTTTGCTGTCATAGCAACCCTCTGCATCATGACTGTTGTCAGTTACCTCTCCAAACACCCGGAAGGTAGCAGACCCAACTTATATGATAGGAAAGGCAAACAGCAATCAGCCAGATATGGATAGTGATCTTGTTATTGCCATAGCTTGCTATTGAGCTTCATTCTCGAGTGTCATATTTTCCTTCCTTTTATGCAATTCATTTAATAGTGGCTTCTGTCCTTGGATGACCAAGGTCCAGGCATGATCATTTGCATGATCATTTACATCTGTTCAATATCTACCACGTGCCAGGTACCATTCTGACTGCTAGCATGTATTATCTCACCTATTTCTCAGAACAGTCCTCTGAGATGGACACTGTTGTACGTTAGAAAATAGAAATAGGAGCCAAGACACGGAAAAATGACTTACCTGGCCAAGGTCACATAGCGGGTAAGCGGCAGAGCTGCAGCTAAAGGGATGACATTGGCCAGACCCCTTGGGGGATTCAAAGTCTGAGGGAGCAATTTGTTATCTTTTGTTTGATCTTTTTTGAAACAGAAAGGTATTAATATACCTCTGAGTCTAAAGCATTCTCATTAAAGGAGGAGAGAGTGAGATGGTCGTCCTACCTGACTAGTGAAGATTACAAAGCCCATGTTTCGGTACTTGGTGGATCTGTTGTAAAGGTGAAGTCAATAATTTGCGCTATTGGCATGCTTCATGTAGGTGTTATTTTTATCTTATAGGCTTCTAGAAAGACTCATATAAGCTAACATTGGCATATGTATAATACTTCTTATTTAAGCTATTTATAAGTCCTCATTCTTGTTATAAAATAGTTTTCTTTTTTATAAAGTTGTTATAATGTGGTTTTTTGTGTGGTATGGAAACTTCAATTAAAGTTAACCCAGTACTTCGGCTTCGTAAGACAGTTTCTTGGTGCCATGTGTCAATAAAGGGACCATGTTTCCCAGATTTAATTAGACAGTTTTGATTTCAAATATCCTGTCTTATTATTAGACTGCGATAGATTGTGTCTCAATTTTTCTTTGAAAAATATGGCCTCCCTATGTAAATACAGATCGATTATAGAATGAAAAGCCAGGATGTATCAGGAATTATCCCTGAAATATCCTGACGTTTCCATTTAATTGGAATCAGAAAAGAAAATACCTGGTTTGAAGTTGGTCACTCCTGGTCCTATACTTTCCACAATTCCTGCACCCTCATGGCCTAGGATTATTGGAAACAAAGTTGCCTTAAATTTAGGATCGATAATATGGGCATCAGTTTGGCACAGGGAAGTGGCAACCACCTGCAAAGCAATCACAGACTTGAGTAATGTTCCTGCAGTGATACCACTGGGCAGGGTGTCCTATATCATTTCAGACCTGTGTTATCTTGAAACTTTACAACACTTCCAGAGCTAAGTAAAAGAATTATATTTTGAAAAAAAAAAAAAGAAAAAGGCTGATGTGGTAGTCGAGTGGTTAGGGAGCTGGATCCCACTGGCCCAGGTGGCTTGGAAAACACACTATGCATGTGTGTGTGAGCCCCAAATCCTCACAGGTTGGAGAAATGGAGGAGAAGGGGTTGCAGCATGGCCATGCCCCATTGTGATGGGGGAAGGGGGGCGCTTTCTCCTTTTCTCTCGGTATCTCTGTCTCCTTTAGACGAATGCTTGTGCCCTCTGGCGATGAAAGAAAAGCGCCTCTGTGTCATTTGGAAAAAGCAAAAGCAAAAAAAGAACAATTAAAAATATACTAGGTTAGATTCTTTTTCTCCTGTAATGCACCTTTGTTTTCCACCTTTCATTGCTGCCAGAAAAGAATGAAAAGATTGGCAATTATTGACTGCAGGAGAGAAAGAATATCTAAGGTAATAAGGGAAATTTAAGTCCATTAGGGAGTAGTAGAGGAAGGAGCAGATTTCTAGGGCTTGTTCAAATTTTGTTGGAACTCCAACAAATGGAGTTGATGTAGTATACCCTTCGTAGTTAAAAGAGAGATACCGAATAAAGGATGGTCTAAATTAATTACTCACGTATCCCTGTATTATTTTCCCTTAAGATTCTGTTCACGAGGATATCCCGTTCATTCTTGTGTACAAAACCTTAACGGGGTGGTCCCGAGGAAACGTGGAGGCCTGCCGGGTCCTGGGGCACGTGGAGGATTGCCCAGGCCGCCATCTGTGCTATCGCTCTTCTCGGTGCAGTCTCCTCACTGCGGACCACGCCTGTCCCTTCCTCTGGGCACCCAGGACCCTTTTGCTGCCCAGGGCAGCGTGTTAGTTTCTCCTTCTCTCTTGGTTTAAGCCAAATTCTCTGTTTTCCTTTTAATAGCTCTTTCCAATAACTGGCCATTGGGAAACATAGCTAATTCTAACCCAAAGTAAATTCTTCTGTGTGATTCTTAGGATAAATAATTAAGTGTAAGCTAGCTCAATTAAATTTTAAGCTCATTATCAGAAATTACTGAAATAATGAACAGTTCATCTTTCCTGTGAATAATTCCTTTGTTGTCTGAACCTAAGAATATAATTCCTCCGTAGTGGAAACTCCAAGGCCAGTGAGTCACACCTGAGATTCCCAGGCGATGCTTAGGATTTTGACACAATACAAACCTAGTCTGCACTTGCCAGAGAAAGTCCCCACGTCCCCACTCACCTTTATGCGAACTTCATGAGCCTTGGGGGGGGCTACCTCAACCTCTTCAATGCAAAGGGGCTTGCCTGCTTCCCAGGCAATGGCTGCTTTGCACTTAATAACCTGAGAGAGAGGAAAGATTGTTTATTACAAGGTAATAATATTTACCCTGATACAATACTTTTTTGTTTTTCCTCTGAAACAGGATAGATGTACAGGGTTTGACCAGTAAGTATCCATTGACTGAACCATTTGTAATCAGTTCTGAATACCTGTGTGCTTATTACTAGAGCATAGATATGTTTTGCCTCTTTTTTTTTTTTTTTTAGAGGTTTTTGCTATAGGGCACATGCACTCACCAGTAAGAGACAGAGAGACAGAAATCACCCCCCAGGGGAGATGGCCACACAGCAATCCCTTCTCCTCCATTCTCCTTTTGGGATCTTGGGCACGCATGCACACTTGCCCGGTGTAAATTTAAGCCACTGGGTCTGGGACTCGAACAGCAGGGGACTACATGGGAGTCCAGCGACATAGCCATTATGCTAACTGCTGGTTCTGTGTTTTACCTCTTTGCACTTCAGAGTGTAGACCAGCAGTTACATGAATTCACATCACCTAGAAACTTGCAGGAGATGAAAGCCCTGTCCCAAATACACAGAAAGAAAATCTGCGTTTGAACAAGATTCCCAGGCAATGCAGTAAAAGCCTGAGAAGTGAGGCTTATGTGATTCCTAAATTTATTGGCGGAATATGAATTAAATAAAATTTGGTTTCTTTGCAAGAATGTGGGTAAAAATGCATGAAAAGAAATTAAACATTTAGAATTCTATAATCTCTAGAATAAAAAATTTTCTCATCTCAAATTATAAATGTAAGTACCATCGAAAGTGGAAAGATATATATTTATAATCCTCCATTCTAACACTGTTTTTACTTTTGGTATGATTTTCCCAGTTTTTGACTATATGAATACATATTTTTCAATAGTTATAATGCAGTTTTTGAATATCATTAATATTACAAATTAAATCTATATTAGTTACAAGAAATTTCAAAATGCAAGTAAGGAAAAAAGAAAATTCATAGTTAATTTTATGATCATCTTTATACTTTTGAAAACTTTGAGTATTCTCAATTGGAATCATGTGTATGTAGTATGTTATAATCTACTTTTTTTCTACTTATTAGTACTGCATATATTTTCCAGATTCTTCTCTAATATTATTTGTAACAAATGCATATTCTGGTTTATGATTATATAACAGTTAACTTAAACCTCTCTCTTTTGCTATTTGCATAATATTTAATTGTAGTAAACACTTGGGTTCCAGTTATTTCCTTGGAATAAATTCCTAGTACAGAGCTAGTCATATCCTTCTGACCAACTTTAAGTTGCTGCTTTCTGAGAGTAACCCTTGAAGGAATTTTCTTTTAGCAAAAGCACAAATACATACACTCACATATGTGACCACAAATTGAACAAAGATATAAATTAGGTACTTACTTTGCCTTTAGTGTCCATTTTTCTTTGAAAACTTGCTTTGGGACTTTCTGATTTAAGAAGCCTTCCACTTCTACCTGAAGTACTTGATGCCCTGTAATTAGTTGTTGTTGAATAAATGCCATCCCTGCTACTTTGTTCTCCAATCACTTTCTTTCTTTCTTTTTTTTTTGTTGTTGCTGTGATTCATAGCTCCGCCCACTTCTGACTGCATCGTTTGTGTTATCATATATTTTAGCTGCAAAATCTATCACTCTCAGCCAGTGCCAAGATTTTTCTTACTCATTGTAAAATTTTATCACAAAATGTAAATTAATAAAGTGCATTAAGCACATAAGGATGAATTAAAATGAATTGCAATTAGTTATAAAGGATACTTCCACTGCCTCATTATCCCCCTTTTAACAACCCTGATAATTATTTCCTTGACTATTTCATGAGTCTATTACACATTCATGCTTCTTAATCCAGTAACTTAATCTATTAAAAACTTTATATGAATGGAATAATAGTGTATGAAATCTTTCTGTCTTTTTTCTCCTTTCAACTGTTTGTAAGATTTATTCACATTGCCTATGGCTATATTTATTTTCTTTAAAAAATTTTTTTTTTCAGTTAACTTTATTCATTTGTTTATTTCAATTTGACCGGAGAGGGAGAGAGGGAGAAGGAGAGAGAAAGTGAGAAAGCAAGCCGCCAGGTCCGAAACTCGAACCATGGTCAGCCATGTGGGAATCCAGTGCCCTTAACCACCATGCCACCTGCGAGCCCCCGGCTATAGTTATTTTCATTCCACTACATGAGTTGACCATAATTTATTCACCCATTTTCCTTTCTGATGTTTTTGTTTCTTTCTGTTTATGACAAATTAATGGGTGCATTAGATTCTTTTTATGTATCATGTTGTACATGTGTTTGAGTTTTCTTAGAGAAAATTTCAGGACAAATACTCTACCAGTACACACTTCTAAGGTGATACCAGTTGTTAAAATATTAAAGTTCTTGGGCCAGCAGGTGTCATGGTGATTAAGGCACTGGATCCCATATGGCCAGCTCTCACTGGAGTCACAGACCCCTCAGCTTGCAAAACACACCGGGCACATGTGGGTGCACCCAAAATCCCAAGAGGAAAATGGAGGAGAAAAGATTGCATCACCTACCCTACCCTTGCGTCTCCATAGTCTCACTCTGTCTCTCCCTGAGAGCACATGAGCCCTATAGCAAAAACCTAAAAAAAACAAAAATTGTTCAGATCGATCAAAAGTCACTGTCCCAAACTTCCAAGTCCCCCTTCAACTCTGTTGCAGCTCTGGGAGCCCAGTTTAATCATTGCATTGTTAGTGGTCTCATTGTAGGAAAAAAAAAAAAGACCTACTAATCTTTTAGAAAATTCTTCTGTAGCCTTAAATTTTTCTGGCCTTTATCCATGTGGGAGTCCAGCATCCTTAGCCACCATGCCACCTGCTGACTTCGAGAATTTATATTTTATATACTTTAAGTCTTAGCTGATTGAAAGATACAGACAAAAATCACAGATCCATGATCAGTAATTTTTCCACTAAAACAAATTTAACTAGGAAAATAAACATAAATGATATGAAAAATAATTAAAAACCAGATAAGAAATACAAAAAAGGAGACAGATGATTGATTTGTCAAAAATTTAAATCTATATTTTATATGACAGTTTAAATTCCTGATCAGATCCATTTTACTGTGTTTTATAGAAATTTGTTTAAACAAATTTTTTTGAGAGGTTTTTGCTGTAGGGCGTGTGAGCTCGCCTGAAAGACAGAGGGACAGAAAGCGAGGAATCACGCCCCCAGGGGTATGGCCATGCTGCAATCCCTTTTCCTCCATTCTCCTCTTGGGATCTTGGGCACGCACGCACACGCGCCTGGCGTGAGTTTAAGCCACTGGATCCGGACTTGAACCACGGTTGACTACATGGGAGTCCAGCAACATAGCCGTTTTAAATTCTAATGTTTGTTCAAAACCTACTCTATTGGGGCTGGCAGGGGGCGTGGTGGTTAAAGGGGCTGGACTCCCACATGGCTGACCGTGGTTTGAGTCCTGGACCTGGAGGCTGCTTTCTCACTTTCCCTTTCTTTCTCTATCTCTCTGTCTCTCTCTGGTCAAATTAAAAAGTAATAATAATAGTAAATGGAATTAAATAAATATTAAAAAAACCTACTCTCTTATTTATTTTTATCATGAGAGAGACATGCATATGCATAAGAGAGAGAGAGAGGCATCCCCTGACAGGGCCTGGTCATGCTGCAATCCTTTCTCCAGTTCTTCATCTCATCAGAATCCTTGACGTGTATGCACCTGGTGTGTCGCTGCTGGAGCCAGGATTCAAATCCTAGCCAGCCATGTGGGAATCGGTTGCCTTTGCATAGTGCTTTACTACCATAGAGAGACAGAAAGTGAGAAATCACCCCCCATAGGGGATGGCCACACTGCAGTCCCTTCCCCTACATTCTCCTCTGGGGACTTTGGGCACAGATGCACATGTGCCTGGCCTGAGTTTTAAGCCACCGGGTCTGGGACTTGAACTAAGGTTGACTACGTGACAATTCATCAATGTAACCCTTATACCATCTGCTAGTCCCCCTTAAACTCATTCTTAATTAGTCTGTTACTTTGATGATAGTTGATCAACGTAGCTAGGGGGAGATGAACTTTTACTCTCATCAGGATATGTGGTTTCAGTTGCCAGTTAGGGGATAGTGCTCAGTGGTCCCCAACCTTCTGGCACCAGGCTCCGGTTTCAGGAAAGATCGTTGTCCCGGATGGGGCCTGGGAGAGGGTGGGTAGGTGGAGGGGCTGGTTTATGAGGGCACACAACTGGATTCCTCACGTGCACGGTTCACGGTTCACATTAGGGTTATTGCTCTCTGAGAATCTAATGCCACTGCTGATCTGACAGGAGGCAGAGCTCAGGTGATCATTTAAGAATTTTAATTTAGTTTGTCTTATTTTATTTTTAAAGGTATTCATTTATTTCTTGGATAGAAAATTTATATTTTATATACTTCAAGCCATAGCTGATTGAAAGATATCAACAAAATCATAGATTTATAATCAGTAATTTATGATTCCTCCCCATAACTGAGGCATGACTCTGAAGATAGGTAAAGCTTCATTCTCTTGCCTGCCACTAATGTCCTGCTGTAAAGCCCAGTTCTCCAGGGGTTGAGACCCCTGCACTAGCTTATTTACCGAGTAGCTCACATTGAGTGATTATTAATTTTACAGTCCCACAAAACAGGAACTTTTTTTTTCCTTTCAGTGACAAGGTAGTTCTGAGTAAGGAGGCGTAATAAACTTGGGCTGGCCCTATAGCCTAATATTTAAGGAAGCTGGATCCCACGTAGGTGCCTGTAATTTGCATCTTGGCTCCAGTGGTTTGAAAAACATGCTGGTTGCATGTGTATGCATGTCCTAAGTTCCAACAGAATGGAGAAATGGAGGAGAAGGGATTGCAGCATGACCACCCCCCATCAGGGAGTGCTTTCTCCTTCCTGTCCTGTTCTCTCTCTTTAGTTAGCGCACTCTGTTTCTGGGAAAAAAAAATTAAATGCACAGGTAACTGCACATTGTAATTGTAGTTTGTATATTTATAATAGGAGATAACACTGTACCTGTCAGAAACACATAACTGATCCCGTGCAAAGGCCTCACTCTTGTTGATTGTTTATGAAACTCAAATTAGAATTCAGAGTTCAGATGATTCAGTTGGCCATTGAGAAGGCAAAATACATTTGGGGATATTTTACTTAAAGTAAGGGGGTTTAAATAATTTCAGATATGTTGGCAGAAATCCCTGACTCAAAATAGCTTAAGCAAGATTATTATAGTTTTAACTAGATGTTCATAAGTTGGACTAGCCCTGGGGTTGTTGATTTAGGGGCTCAGCAATGTCAGTAGGAGGGTGCAAGGATGTGAATGGCTCAGTGTGAATACATTACTGCTAATAGAGAAAAGCGATGTTTCAGCTTGGTGGGTATTAGTTTATACAGACAAAGGGTACTTTGTTTTGTGTGGTAAAAGCTGTAGACTTACTTGGGATTATTTGGTTGTAGTATCCTACTTGAGCTGGAGTAGCTAAAGATGTGTTTGTATTATTTACAGATGTATCATGGGATCTGAAAGCAGAGGAAAATCCTCCTGAGGAAGGAAACTCGCTGGGAACTAGGCACGTGGCCTCCACCAGAACTCCATTTCATTTTCGGCAGCTTTCTGCACATCTTCCTTCTTGCTGCAGACTGGCTTTCTGGCGATCTCTGTTCACACAGTTGCAATTACAACTACTGCTTCCCCAGATCACATTTTGCTAGGCCAGACTCTTAGGAAGAGACTGAATCGACTCTTTGATCTCACTTCCAAGTTCTCAGGGAATTTTGTGATGATACCTTGTCCTATCACCAAGATAGCTCGCAGAGCCTCAGAAACTCAAGAAAGACACAGATCCTAGTGAGGAGATGAACTAGACAGAGCTTTGGGAACTGCAGGAGGAGGGGAAGAGCACAGATGAAGTGTCACAGGTGATGATAGAAGCTCCAAGAGGACACTGACAGGATGATAAGATTTCAGCAGGAGCGGGAATTTAGACCATATGAATGCAAACCCCCAAACAGTCAGAAAGCATGGAGGGGTGCGTACTCCAGGAAATTCCGTGGAAAACCCGTCTGTTTTTCTTGGATGGCAAGAGAGAGTGATGACAGGTAAGTAAACATGTAACATAGTGAATATCTGGATTTTTTTCCCTCACCAGTCTTTTGCTTTTATCTTAAACTAAATTTTGTCATGCTTTTACGTAATATAGATAGGGGCAGTGCTCCATGGGGGTTTGTCATTTCCTAGGGTCCTGTTTTTCGCTAATGCAATTTCATTTTTTATAAAAATATTTGCTGAGGGTTATGAAATTGTGAAGAAATAGAAAACATTTCTAAAGTGCCAAAGAGACAACTCTTCATAATTTCTTTTTGAAGGCTTTTCAGTTCCTGTCCTCATTCCCTGCAATCCCTCTTCTGTATCTGGCTCCTTCTTTGCCCTCCTTAAACATTTCCTGTGGAATACACAAGCACCATGGGAAACCCAATCCCAGAGGGCTCTCTCCTAGGGTCTACTTTCCCTAAAATATCACTCTGGGAAGTCTGTGTTATTTGGTTTAGAGTTCAGGAGATGTCCCCAAAGCTCCAGCCAGAATAGTACCAGAATTTCAGGACTAGGGCAACAGAGTTTGATATTAAATTATACCAACTCTCTATTTATGTCCTGGAGAATGATTTTTGTGGTAGTAGCTTAGGGTGTCAGATCTAGGGTGGGCCTAGATTTTTCATGTTGGTTCTTCTGGGTGATATTTCTGCTAGTTTGAGTAACAAGTATGCCCTTTTACTATTCTTTTCACTTTTAGACTGACTTTATCATTTGCATACAACCTACATGCTTATCTCCTAAGGATAACATTAGTTCTTGGTCTAAAACTATACTGAGGAGAGGAAGGGAAGACACTTTGCCATGTAATTACCATGAGGCCACCAAGAGTGTCTACAAGTTATTCTCTTTAGGATGGATGACGCTCTCCCTTGGGCAGCTAGAGCACTAACACTGGAGCCACCTGGCTTTTCCACGGAAATTCTCTAATTTCCACATAGGAGATTTGGAAGTGCCTATTCTAGAAAGGACTAAATTTCTAGCCAAAGGACCTTGCTCCTTCAGTCTCCATCTTGGGGAAGGGAAAAGAGAAGGCTTATTCTCTTTGATAGATCAATTTTTATAATAGAATTTCTTCCTGTTATGATTCTTGTGTACTATTTAAATTATTAACTAAGAGAAAACTGATGTTTGGTTTTATTACTGGGAAGAAGCTAACTCTCATTGAGTGCCTGGTGACTATCAGGTACTTTGTGCACTTTATCAGCTTAATCCTTACCGTGACCTTGTGAGGTAGATGCTACATTCCCTACTAACCAAAGGGTAATATGGTTACCCTTGTTGATACAGCCAGTTGTTTATTAAGGTGGTTGGGGTTTGATTTGAAATCTATTTAATTACGAAGTTCATGTTTGCTATCAACTGGCTGCTTTGGAAAGTTTTGGATTGTTTGGTAAAATTTGTGTTTCATAGTTTTTCTTCTCTTGCCATTACCTGTAAATAAAATTTTGACCTCTGGGATATTGCATTTACTTTATTGTGGTAAAGTTAATAATTACTCTATGGGATAACTTCTCTAGGTTAGAAATCAGGAAAAAACTCATTATCATTATTATTTTTTATATTATTTTTTATTAATTTTTAAATTATTATTCATATGTTAAAATGCTATACATCATTTTAATTGTGAAGAGACTTTACCCAGCATGATGTACACCTCAGTCCAGTCCATTTGAGACCACCATACACATCTTCATCAACAAATAAAAAACCTTATCTGTGTCTGACAAGTGTCTTACCTCTCCCTTTTTCCCCAAAATTTCCTTTCCTATGCTCTTCCCCTCCCACACTCTCTTTCCACTTTGTCTCTAGTGTCCATTACAATTTTTAATGCTTTTATCTTCTCCAGTCTTTCAGTCTCTTCCATAGAGTGTGGACAGTCGGTATATGTTAAGTGGAGACGTACAATGTCTCTCTTTTATTTTTTTATTACATACAACTTTACAGTGTATTACATTGCTTTTTCAAAAGGGAATGCCATGCATGTCAGTCAGTACAGAGACATTAATCTCCCCGCTTCAACATTCAATATCTTTCCTATGTTTCCCCCAATCATTATTATTATTATTCTAATTATTTTTTATGATAAACATGATTTTTTTTTTCCAATTATCAGATCATAAAGTTCCCAACAATAGGAAACGTAGACTGCACTCAGGGCTGGACCAAGGGTGGGTCTCGTGCAGCCCCGCAAATGTAGGTGAATCTCCATGGAACACAGTTTCAGGAACGCGGCTCAGGAAAGCAGAGACGGCCATCAGCGGTTGCGGCACGCGGGGCAGATCCCGGCCACGGCCCGCGGGGGCAGAGCCCGGGCCACGGCACGCGGGGCAGACCCCGGCCACGGCATGCGGGGCAGAGCCCCGGCCACGGCACGCGGGGACAGAACCCGGCCACGGCACGCGAGGCAGAACCCCGGCCACGGCACGCGGGGCAGAGTCCCGGCCACGGCACGCGGGGCAGACCCCGGCCACGGCACGCGGGGCAGAACCCCGGCCACGGCACGCGGGGGCAGACCCCGGCCACGGCACGCGGGGCAGAGTCCCGGCCACGGCACGCGGGGGCAGACCCCGGCCACGGCACGCGGGGCAGAACCCCGGCCACGGCACGCGGGACAGGGCCCCGGCCACGGCACGAGGGGGCAGACCCCAGCCACGGCACGCGGGGGCAGAACCCGGCCACGGCACGCGGGGCAGAACCCCGGCCACGGCACGCGGGGACAGGACCACGGCCACGGCACGCGGGGGCAGGCCTCGGCCACGGCACGCGGGGCAGAATCACGGCCACGGCACGCGGGGGCAGAACCCGGGCCACGGCACGCGGGACAGGGCCCCGGCCACGGCACGCGGGGCAGACCCGGGCCACGGCACGCGGGGGCAGACCCCGGCCACGGCACGCGGGGCAGACCCCGGCCACGGCACGCGGGGCAGAGTCCCGGCCACGGCACGCGGGGCAGAGTCCCGGCCACGGCACGCGGGGGCAGACCCCGGCCACGGCACGCGGGACAGACCCCGGCCACGGCACGCGGGGCAGAACCCCGGCCACGGCACGCGGGGCAGGGCCCCGGCCACGGCACGAGGGGGCAGACCCCGGCCACGGCACGCGGGGACAGAACCCGGCCACGGCACGCGGGGCAGAACCCCGGCCACGGCACGCGGGGCAGAGTCCCGGCCACGGCACGCGGGGCAGACCCGGGCCACGGCACGCGGGGGCAGACCCCGGCCATGGCACGCGGGACAGGGCCCCGGCCACGGCACACGGGGCAGACCCGGGCCACGGCACGCGGGGGCAGACCCCGGCCACGGCACGCGGGGCAGAACCCCGGCCATGGTACGCGGGGCAGAGTCCCGGCCACGGTACGCGGGGCAGAGTCCCGGCCAAGGCACGCGGGGCAGAGTCCCGGCAAAGGCACGTGGGGGCAGAGTCCCGGCCACGGCACGCGGGACAGGGCCCCGGCCACGGCACGTGGGGGCAGAACCCGGCCACGGCACGAGGGGGCAGACCCCGGCCACGGCACACGGGGGCAGACCCCGGCCACGGCACGCGGGGACAGGACCACGGCCACGGCACGCGGGGGCAGGCCCCGGCCACGGCACGCGGGGCAGAGTCCCGGCCACGGCACGCGGTGCAGAGTCCCGGCCACGGCACGCGGGGCAGAACCCGGCCACGGCACGAGGGGGCAGACCCCGGCTACGGCACACGGGGCAGACCCCGGCCACGGCACGCGGGGACAGGACCACGTCCACGGCACGCGGGGGCAGACCCCGGCCACGGCACGCGGGGCAGAGCCCGGCCACGGCACGCGGGGCAGAGCCCCGGTCGGGCCGGACCTCCGGATAGGGCATGCGGAGCAGAGCCCCGGCCACGGCACACGGGGCAGACCCCGGCCAAGGCACGCGGGGCAGACCCCGGCCACGGCACGTGGGGACAGGACCACGGCCACGGCACGCGGGGGCAGACCCCGGCCACGGCACACGGGGCAGACCCCGGCCACGGCACGCGGGGACAGGACCACGGCCACGGCACGCGGGGGCAGGCCCCGGCCACGGCACGCGGGGCAGAGTCCCGGCCACGGCACGCGGGACAGGACCCCGGCCACGGCACGTGGGGCAGAACCCGGCCACCACACACGGGGGCATACCCCGGCCACGGCATGCGAGGCAGAGCCCGGCCACGGCACGCGGGGCAGAGCCCCGGTCGGGCCGGACCTCCGGATAGGGCATGCGGAGCAGAGCCCTGGCCACGGCACACGGGGCAGACCCCGGCCAAGGCACGCGGGGCAGACCCCGGCCACGGCACGCGGGACAGAGTCCCGGCCACGGCACGCGGGGCAGACCCCGGCCACGGCACGCGGGACAGGGCCCCGGCCACAGCACGTGGGGCAGACCCCGGCCACGGCACGCGGAGCAGTGCCCCGGCCACGGCACACGGGGCAGACCCCGGCCAAGGCACGCGGGGCAGACCCCGGCCACGGCACGCGGGGTCAGAGCCCCGGCCACGGCACGTGGGACAGACCCCGGCCACGGCACGCAGGGTCAGAGCCCCGGCCACGGCACACGGGTCAGAGCCCCGGCCACGGCACGCGGGACAGACCCCGACCAAGGCACGCGGGGCAGACCCCGGCCACGGCACGCGGGGCAGACCCCGGCCATGGCACACAGGACAGAGCCCCGGCCACGGCACGTGGGGCAGAGCCCGTCGGGCCAGACCTCCAGACAGGGCACGAGGAGCGGAGCCCCCGCGCCCTGACCCCACACCCCAGCACGTGGATTGGAGCCCCCGCGCCCGCCTCCCCACCCCCACGCGCCGGCACGCGGAGCGGAGCCCCCACCTGCCGCCCCTGGACGTTTAATTGTATCTAGTACTTCTTGCATATTATTCTCAAAGTTTTGGGCCATTTTCTCAGTCTTTATGGTGGACCTTTCTAGGCCAGCCATTTTCTCTTCTACATTAGAGATTCCATTTTCTGAATGATCTAGTCTGCTTTTAATACTTTCAAGGGAGATTTTGACTTCTTGTATTATAGCCTTCATCTCTAACAGCTCCATCTGATTCTTTTGTAAAGTGTGAAACTCCTCTTTTAGATCTTGCATGAATTTCCTCACCTCCTAGAACTCTTCAACTCCTTTCTCCTTCCCCTTCAGCAGTTCCTTGTCTCTCTTCTCTTCGATCTCTGTTAGCTTTGCCATTATGAATGATCTGAATTGTTTATCAGACATTTCCATGAATTCCCTTGAACTGTGTGTGGATGAAGAGGAGCTATCCGTTTCAACTGGAGGAGGGGCATTTACCTGCTTCTCCATATTTCTTGTGGTCCTGCAGCGATTTCTAGTCATCTGGTGGATGGTTGGTTTCTTCCCAAACTTTTGAAGTTTAATATGACGGTTGGGAAGTGTGCAGAAAAGGAAGCAGAGAGAGGGAAACAATACCAACAACAACAACAACAAAAAAAAACAGACAAGAAACAGAGAAAAAAAAGAGAAAAGCTTTGGAATAAATCTAAAAAAGAAAAATTAATATTAAAAAAATTTCAATAAAAATCAAAAATTAGAAAACCGCGCGGCGCGGAAATGTCTACATCTCAGGAGCCATTGAGCAGGCTTTCTCTTGAAGAAGGGCTGTTCTGGGAGGAGCAGAGGGGATTATTAACAAAACAAAGGCCTAGGAGGGAGGGGCCAAAGGGCCCTGTAAGAAGCCTCATCTTAAAAAATTCTAAAAAGCAAAAATTAAAAAAAAAGACAGACAGACAGAGAGAGAGAGTGAGAGGTAGAGAGAGACAAAGATTGATTCAGAGACAGGAGATATGAAAGGGGTTTTCCTACCACGTGGGTTTTGTATGATGGAGGCCCAGTTAGGAGTGGGACATCTTCATTTCTCCCAGCATGTCTACATCTCAGGAGCCATTGAGCAGGCTTTCTCTTGAAGAAGGGCTGTTCACGTGGGTTTTGTATGATGGAGGCCCAGTTAGGAGTGGGACATCTTCATTTCTCCCAGCATGTCTACATCTCCAATGTCTCTCTTTTATAGCCTGACTTACTTCACTCAGCAACAAATCTTACATATTCATCCACTTTCTATCAGATTCCAGGGCCTTGTTATTTTTTATGGCTAAATAGTATTCCATGGAGGATATGTGCCATAATTTTTCAATCCATTCATCTGTTTGTCAACATTTGGGTTGGTTCCATGTCTTAGCAATTGTGAATAATGCTGCAATAAAAATAGTTATGCAAGTTTTCTGACTGAGTGCTCTTCTGTCCTTTGGGTAGATAACACAGGAGTGGAATTGATGGATTATATGGTAGTTCTATTTGAAAGTCTTTTTTTTTTTTTTTCGATTTGAAGGTCTTTGAGGAACCTCCATATCATTCTCCACAGTGGCTGGACCAACTTACCTTCCCAGCAACAGTGTAGGAGTGTCCCCCTTTCACCACATCCTCTCCAGCACTTATCGTTTTTTTTTTTGTTTGTTTTTCTTGAGAGGTTTTTGCTAAAGGGCATATGCGCTCTCCAGAAAGACAGAGAGAGATAGACAGTAAGAGAGAAATCACCCCCAGGGGGGATGGCCACACTGCAATCCCATCTCCTCCAGTCTCCTCTCAGGATCTTGGGCATGCATGCATACGTGCCCGGCATGAGTTTAAGCCACGGGGTCCGGGACTTGAACTACGGTCGACTACATGGGAGCTGACATTGCCATTACACCATTTTTTTTTTTTTTAATCTTCCTCATTCTAACTGGGGTTAGGTGGTATGTCATTGTGGTTTTGATCTGTGTCTCTCTTACAAGGAGGGATGTTGAGCATTTTTTCATATGCTTTTTGGCTGTTCATATGTCTTCTTTAGAGCATTGTTTATTCAGCTCATTTTCCTGTCTTTTAATTGGGTTAATCATTTTCTTCCAGGTAAGCTGCTTGAGTTCCCTGAGTATTCTGGTTATCAGTCCCTTATCTGAGGCACAGTTAACAAAAATTCTCTCCCATCCTGAGGGTTCGTTATTATTATTTTGTCTTAGGGCTCATGCACTTGCTAGAGAGACAGAGAGAGGCAGTGAGAGGGAACGTAAGAAATCATTCCCCAGGGGGATGGCCACACCGCAATTCCTTCTCCTTCATCCTCCTTCTGGAATTTTGGGCACACACGCACTTGTGCTTGGCATGATTTTCAAGCCACTGGGTCTGGGACTGTGAACCGTGCTCAGCTATGTGGGAATCCAGCACCTTAACCACTACACCACCTCCTGGCCCTGAAAAACATTATTTTTTTCCATTGGATGACCATCTGTAAGATAACAATTTATACTAATACACTGGGTTGTCAGAAAAGTCATGACGCTTTTTTTTTTTTTTTCTTGCGTAGAAAAGCATGTAATGACTTTTCTGACCACCCAATATAATTATTTTAGTATTGGGATACCAGGCAAATGTAGCTTTTCATTATTATTCAGATTTGAGTTTAAATCACTTCTTCAAGGTAACTTTCCCAGGATTTCTCACTCTGGGGCAGGCCCCCTTGTGTCACAAGCCTCCTATATTTTTCCTTCCATATACGTTTAATCACTTTCAAATGTGGTGTGCTCATTGTACCTCTGTTTCATCTGGCGATTTCTCTAGGGTGAATATAGTGTGGAGGATTTAAATGGAGTTATCGGAATTCTTTGTTGTTTACAATGCGAGCTGTAGGTGGATTATGGGTTATAGCAGGGAAATGTTCGCAGGATGGACCTGAGGCACAGGTAATATAATGGTTTTTTCCTCAGGAGAGAATGAAGGTCTGAGATTTGAAGAGAACACAGAATGAGTTACCGAGTTGTTAAACAGCACAAATGTTTTATTGAAAATCAATAAAATACATGAGACTAGCAGATAGCATCAGGGTTACATTGCTGGACTCCCACGTAGTTGACTGTGGTTCGATTCCTGGACCCAGAGTCTTGAAACTCACACTGGGTGCGCGTGCATGCATGCCCAAAATTCTGAGAGGAGGATGGAGGAGAAGAGAGTACTACATGGCCATCTTCCCTGGGATGGGGGGTGATTTCTCACTTTCTGTCTGTCTTTCCGGTGAGCACACATGCCCTGTAGCAAAAATCTCTCTTTCAAAAAAAAAAAAGAAAATTAATAAAATACAAAATGAGTAATTATGTCACACTTTCACATCCTGCTAATTTAGAAGCAAAGCACTGTTGCCAAACCAAATAATAAAAACTTAAAAATTAGAGAACATAAAAATTAGAGACCCCTTTTTTAACAACTCGGGATGAATACAAATCTGGTTTTTTAGCCTGTTATACACATGCATTGCTCTATTAGTACTTACACCCTCCCTTGGTAACTAAAACTTACCTTTCATTTAACGTAAGTTTGCCTTTCTATTCTGGCTTGCAGCAGCCGATAACCTTTTCTGACATTTATCACGCTTGTGATTATCTATTCATCGCTGTGTTTATGTGCCCCATATGAGACTGTAAGCTCTATGAAGGTAAGGACCAAGTCTGTTCTGTTCAAATTAGGTGCATGGTGCCTGGCCCTCCCGCTCTTATACAGACCATCTGTTTCTTGAATGTTAAATGACTGTGCAACATCTGCACAGCAAGCCATCTTTAAATAATGATAGGTCACATTTGGCCTCTGTAGTGTGTCGATGTCATTAAAATACCTTTTTGTTAAAAACTCTTTCTTGTTGGGACCGGCAGATGGTGTGATGGTTATGTCACTGGACTGCCACGGGGTCAACTGCGGTTCCAGTCCTAGACCCAGCAGCTTAAAACCCATGCTGTGCGTGTGTGCGTATGCGTCCCAAATCCTGAGAGGAGAATGGAGGCAAAGGGATTGCGGCATGGCCATCCTCCCGCCCCTGGGGTGATTTCTTGCTTTCTGTCTCTGTCTCTTTTTGTCTCTCGGGAAAGTGCATATGCCCTATAGCAAAAATCTCTCTAAAAAACAAAAACAAAAACAAAAACAAAACAAAACACCTTTCTTGTTAAACACTTCTAATCTTAGATCTACATATAGTCATTATGCATTTTTGAAGATCCATGGCTGATGTGGGGCTTAACTGTTTGTGAGACTGCCAGAAATTCACAAAGACTGGGTTCTTGCATTAAGAGACGCAGATGGGAACAATGTCTTCTGGATTGCTGAAGACAGTTGCTGGTGAAAACAGATCATACTCAGGGAGGAATGCTTAGTACCAGGGGGCACCTGAACTCTCTGAAAAACAGTAACATTGTGCAAGATTTGTAGATATTCATTAGGAACAGCATGTTACTGGAGAGTTTTAAAAGACTTAACTGTTTATTTGCTTAAAAATTATTAGAGATAACCCATGTTTATTACAGACGTAAATTAGGGTGGTTTCAATCCATCTATCACCAGGTAAATTAGCATGTATGATTCACTTTTTGATGATGGCTAGCAGACGTTGCATTCCTTAAGTCTTCTCTTCTTGTATATGTGTTGTCCTTGATCTATATCTGGCACTCTAGCTATCCATTTGGAAATACCAAAAGGGCACACTACAAAAATGTATGTGTTAGAGGCCATCAGGGTGCTCATGGAAATGGTGGTTGAACACTCAAATATGCTGAGTAGTGGCTTGGAGATTTCCAGATAGAAATAGGTGGCACCCTGTTCTGCTGGTAGTCATGGGCAATTTGACTTTCACTTCTCAGATTCAACTCCCTCTCCTTTTGTCAAACTGCCTAGAGAGAAATGCCATTGCTCCCTGGCCCTACAGTCAGTCCATTGGCCTTACCATATGCACTTGTGATCTCTCTCTCTCTTTTTATAGAATTATTTATTTATTCATTTATTTTATTTTATTTTGACCAGAGCAAGACACACAGAGAGAGAAAGAAAGAGAGAGAGAAAGTGAGAAAGCAAGCCACCAGGTCTGGGACTCGAATCATGGTCAGTCATGTGGGAGTGCCCAGCACCTTAACCACCATGCCACCTGCTGGTCCTCTCCACTTGTGATCTCTTACTGGAGCTCCCAGTGCCTTCCTGCACACCAAGCACCAGTTCATCCTCACCCATGGGTCAAATCATGCCAGTTTGTGCATCTTCTGTTCAACTTGCAGTAAGTCTTCAGTTTAGCACAGTGTTTCTCAAGTAAAAGATGACTTTTTTATTTTTAAAAGATTATTTTATTTTATTTATTATTTTTATTTAAAAAATTTGATGAGAGAGAGAGAGAGAGAGAGAGAGAGAGAGAGAGAGAGAAGGAAAATGAGAAATCAAACTGCCGGGTCCAGGACTTGAACCATGGTTGGCCACATATGTGGGAGTCCAGTGCCTTAATTGCCATACCACCATTGATTGAAACTTTGTGTTTAATGTAATAAAAATCAATTGCCAGAAAAATGAAATGGGAAGTAAAAACAGACAAAATGTGAGTTCCAGTTTTTATTATTAGATTCAAAAGACAAAATTATTCTGCCAAAGTGCTATAGAAGTTTCTTCATTTCTTTTCACATTTGAACTTTAGGTTAACTTCATTTAAATTGAAAACAATTCTTAAAACTTCGTTTATAGTCAAGACTCTTGCAACATCTTTTTTTATAAAAGTCATAAGGACTATTTCTTTTCTTTTTTTTTTCTTTTTGTGGAGAGGTTTTTGCTATAGGGCACGTGTGCTTGCCAGAAAGACATAGAGAAACAGGGAGACAGAAAGTGAGAAATCACCCACAAGGGGGGATGGCCACGCAGCAATCCCTTTTCCTCCATTCTCCTCTCGGGATCCTGGGCACGCACACACACGCGCCCGGCGTGAGTTTAAGCCACCGGGTCTGGGACTCGAACCGCGGTCGACTATGTGGGAGTCCAGCAACATAGTCATTACGCCAACTACTGGTCCCCATAAGGACTATTTCTAAGTAAGATAGAAGTATTTCTAGGTTAACAAGACTAGGTTGGGCTTTGGAATTTATTTTTAAAACAAATTGTAGAGAGTGGAGGGAAAAATAGAAAACAGTATTTATTGATGTGGTACAAATCTGATAGAAAAGACATCAGTATAGCTGGCATCTCAGAAGGGCTTTCTCAAAGAGCTGTTTTATTTTCTCGAATTTTAAGAATGCCTAAGATCTTTCTTTATCTTTAATTTTGGGAGCCAAATAGTCCTCGAAGTGTCCCATGTCAGCAAGTTGCGCTCTACCGCAGGAAGCACATCTGCAGACACACTGAGGGTACTGTGGGAGAGAGCGAAGTGGCTTTCATAAAGAAGTTCAGTTACCTCAGTACAGAGGTGAGCTGACTTGGCCTACTCCGTGGTAACAGCCTCTTTTTCTCTCTCTTTTTTAATAAAAATTTTATTTAACTTTATTTACTTATTTAATTTGACCAGAAAGAGAAAGAGAGAGAGAGGAAAGTGAGAAAGCAAACCACCAGGTCCAGGACTCAAATCATGGTTGGCCATGTGGGAGCCCAGTGCCCCAACCACCACGCCACCTGCCAGCCCCAACAGCCTCTTTCTCTTTAGGGACCTTCTTCATTTGTGAAAACTTAATGTTTTAAGTTCTCTACTTGGAAAATTGCAGAAAAGTTCAGCCCATCTTTTGCATAGGAGATTACAGCTTGCCAATATATACATGCATATGCATGAGCTCAACATATGCACGCAGGTTCCTCAGAAGGTACTTTACTACACAGGGTCTTGCCGTGCCATCCTCCTGCCTGAGCATCCTAGCTGGGACCACAGGCACAGGACACATACCATGTCTGTTTTAGACAAGGTGTCTGTCACCTGTTGCTGACGGCTTCGAGCTCCTGATTTTTCCATCTCAGCTTGAGTGGCTCACGCGCTCAGGGCTCACCCCTGTGCCTAGCCTTTAAGTGGACACATTAGCGAGAGACTGCACAATTATCCCTCTTTCTGTGGATAGTGGGATAAAAGGTTTTGTTGTTTAATACTACAACTGTCTCCTTGGGAGTGTGGATCCTTATACACAACAAGACACTTTCCCTACCCTATCTTCTTTTTTCCTCAATCCCTAGAAGGGTTGCTTAGGAAGCCCAGTAACATGAACTGCTGAGAACTAAATTGTCTTGGTCAATTGATGAAGAACTAACTTGAAGATCTTTTGGCAATCTGGGAGAGGAGAGATGAGTGCCAAGGAGATACTGAAAGGAATTATTTAAGGCTGAGTTAACTACATTCAATTTAACCTCAATCTCCAATAAACTCACGAATGGGAAGTTTTGATTTTGCTGTAAAAGGAGCAGAGCTTCATGTCTAGGCCTGTAAGGTGTGGGAAAGCCGTAGTGTACAGGAGCTTCTGAAAACAGGAGCTTCTTGGGAGTCTATACGTCTAAAGATTATGGAATTTGATGATTCAGGCCAACCTTAATCTAACTCTAGAAGGACAAATTATCCGGGGTGGCACTGGCCACAAAAGAGCAATTTTGATGAAGTGGTGAGGGCAGAATCAGGTCTCAGTCCACTTCTGAGTGAATGGGAGGCACGAAAGTAGGGACAGTGTGCAGTGGAAGATGCCTGCGTTAGCATGAAAATGACAGTGCAGTCGGTTGGTGCAGGATGCTGCAGACCTCACACAGATGACGTGCTTAAGGTAACAGGATACAGCGGATGCTAAAGAAAGGCAGAAGAGGAAAAAATGCTGAAACATTTCCAAAGCAATATTTACATTTTAGATTTTACATTCTCACTTTGTAAACTAGATTCTCTCCCCTTCGGGTTAGGTGAAAACTGGTCAGATTGAACAAACTGTGAGAAGATTTTTCAAAATGACATGAAGCTGGGACCAGCAGATGGCATAATGGTTATGTCGCTGGACTCCCACGTAATTGATCATAGTTCAAGTCCCAGACCAAGTGGTTTAAAACTCATGTTGGGCACGCGTGTGTGTGTGTGCCCAAAATCCCAGGAAGAGAATGGAGGAGAAGGGGTTGTGATGCGGCCATCCCCCCGGGGAGTGATTTCTCACTTTCTGTCCATTTGTCTCTCTGTCTCTGTCTCTCCAGTGAGTACACTCACCCTATAACAAAAAATCTCTTTAAGAAAATAACATGAAACTTCCAGGGTAAGAAGTAGGAAGCAGGTCATCATCGTGTGGGGAATGCCATCGCCCAGTTTGTGGCTGGTTTCTGGTTTTAGGCCAAAGACAGGTGTCAGAATTTGAAATCCTGTAGGTAACTTACTACTTGAACTAGAACAACAACAGATACAATGGCCTCTTTGTAAACGATGTGTTAAAACTTGGGCTATAATTTTGTGAACTTTCTCCATTAGTTAACATGTCATATTTTTAAACATGCCAAGTTGGAACTAGAATGCTGGTGGCCAGGGTAGCTGGGCACTCGGGTACTTCTGGGCTGCCCGCCCTTCTCGCCCATACTCATCTGCCCTTTCCCTGGGTCCCAAACACACACAGAAAAGCTGTGTGAGCAGTTTACCATTTTCCAGTTTTCATTAATTCAACTGCTTCATTGATTTTACTAAGATCCAGAGTGTGGGTGATTAGTGCATCAAGATTAAACTTCTGTGCCATATAATCAGAAACCAGTTTGGGGATGTGTTCTCTGCTCTTCCAGCCTAGAAATACACAGAATAAGAGCAGAGTTTAGAGTTTGTTTTACTCACCGCAGAGAGATGT
The DNA here is from genome assembly GCA_026018925.1 of Tupaia tana. Lineage (NCBI taxonomy): Eukaryota > Metazoa > Chordata > Mammalia > Scandentia > Tupaiidae > Tupaia > Tupaia tana. Next base: position 9,025,908 of record JAKSZU010000017.1, on the reverse strand, counting down.
GCATGTATGGGAACGGGGTGGGGAGAGGAACACCCTCTGACAGGGTCAGCCCTCTGTATCGGCAGGACCTTGGGGATGTGCATGCCACCGCTGTGTTTTAGGTACTACAGAGAAGAATTCAGTAAAAGCAGGTACGATGCGGACCTCATCTTGAAATGTTCTTGGTGTTAGGTTGTGTTCTCTTGGGAGCAGTGAGTCCATACATAATGTATAACAAAGACGGATTTCTTGGGAATCAGAAAAGCAAGCAATCCAAAAGTTAAAATGAGAAAATTTAGTGTGTGTGTGTGTGTGTGTGTGTGTGTGTGTATCTGCAGCTTCATGAAAGAGCCAAATAACTTAAGTGAAGTTAAAATTACTGCAATGAAATCTCAGTGAAAACTTTTGGAAATAGAATGTATAGAAAGCAACATACGAATAAAATGTACCTTTTCGAAGTAAGAATTGCACAAGAAAAGATGGAGTCTAAGGTAACATAAGCTTAGAATTGTATTTTCTCTATTCTCATGATTTTCAAAATACATTGCATTTAGCCCCATGCTAAGTGACACATACCATGAATTAACACACACAGTATTTGCCAGCTTGCTCTTTCCTAGAAAGGTAGGTGTGGTGTAATTGTGCAAAGTGCAATGTGTGTAATCTGTGACGGGGTCTTGTCTCTTGTTTCTTTTGGTTTCAGGTTGACTCTGCCTCTCCAGCTTTCCCACTTATTCTTAAAACAACTCCCAACTTGGGATCAGCAGTTGGTGTAATGGCTATGTGGCTCCCATGTAGTCAACTGAGGTTCGAGTCCTGGACCCAGTGGCTTAAACTCACACCGGGCGCGTGTGCGTGTGTGCCCAGAATCCTGAGAGGAGAATGGAGGAGAAGGGATTGAGGTGTGGCCGTCCCCCCGGGGGGTGATTTCTCACTTTCTGTCTCTCTGTCTTTCTGGTGAGCATACGCACCCTGTAGCAAAAACCTCTCAAAAACAAAACAAAACAAAACAAAACAAAAAACTTCCAAACTTTTCTAATGGGCTTATTTTTATTTAAGCAGGTTCTTTTATGTAACCAAAAATTCTAACTAGTGCTTTATGTGATGACATGAAAAGCTATTTGTTTTATCTTTGCATTCGTGTTCTGACAAACCATTTTTATATCTACGTAAAAGCACTTTCATTTTTTTTTCTTCTTCTTCCAACCAAACAACATCAGGAAAATCATAGGAACATAAACTAGGCCAGGTGGTATTTTTCAGCAGAGGCATTATGGTATTTTGGGTACATAAAATTCTTTGTTGTACACATTGTAGGAAGTTTAGCAGGCCTGTTTAACATCCTTTAAATGCTATCTTTAATTAAAAACTATTGAATAGGATCATACTATCTGTGAAAAGAATGAACTTACATTAAAGATTATATGAATGAATGATCATTATATAAATGGAAAGTGAATTAATTTTTTTGGACAGTTATTTAAGTTATTCGTGATCTTATTTTATAAGATTTAATTGAGTATGTGTATTTCAAATTAACATATAAAAATAATGGAAGGATATGACAATGGGCATATCTGATGATCCCAAATAAGACAACTGAAATTATAGTTTAAGATGGATTACTACTTTTTTTTCTTTTGCTGGTCTTATCATCTATCTACTCTTTCTAAATTAATTAAGTAAGACTCAATTAATATCTGTAACAATATACTACCATAGCTAATCTGGGGCCATGGCTTACTGGGGCAAGTAATTCAAATAACTCCTAATTCTCATCTCTTTTTCTCAAGAATTAAGATGTCCCAGAATCTCTGGATCAATACATTTCTTCCTCAATATCATATTACTACCTTATAAGCCCAAAATTCTAAGGAGATTTATTTATTTGTTTTTTGCTTTCTCCATAGAAGATTTTTCTAAAGTCTATAAAAAAGCATGTTCCAAGACAAGTTTAAAAAATAAAAAGTCAGGAGACCAGCAGTTGGCGTAATGGCTACGCTGGACTCCCATATAGCTCACCAAGGTTCGAGTCTCAGACTCGCTTTCTGTCTCTCTTGTCTCTTGTCTCTCTGTCTTGCGCCTGGTGTGAATTTCAAGCTGCTGGATCTGGGACTTGAACTGCAGTCGGCTATGTGGGAATCAGCAACGTAACCACTACGCCATCTGCTGGTCTTGCCTTTTCTTTTCAATTTAGAGTTTCCATTATGCTTTGAACACAGGATTCTTTACTAATCAAATTTTTTTTTTTTTTTTTTTTAAGAGGGATTCTTGCCATAGTTCTTGTGCACTTGCTGGAGAGGCAGCAAGATAGAAGAGAGAAATCACCCCCCCAGGAAGGATGGCTATGCTGCAATTCCTTCTCCTCCATTCTCTTGGGATTTTGGACATGCATGCACATGTGCCTAGTGTGAGTTTTAAGCTGCAGGTTCTGGGACTTGAACCATGGTCCACTATATAGGAGTCCAACAATGTAACCATTACTCCATCTGCTGATCCCTACCAATCAATTTTTTAAAAAAATTCTTCTCTCCCTTTGAATGAAAAAAAAATATAGCATACTAAGAAGTACTGGATACATTCAGTATTCATCTCTTTAACTCTTTTTTTCTTGAGTTTATTTATTTCTTCCACGAGCAGGAGAGGCAGAGACAGAGAGACAGCAACCACAGCAGGGTCCTGATGCTGTGATCCACCCCTGACCTCAGCTGTTTCTGAACTGTGGGCACATACTTGCCTGGTATACTCAGGGAGGTCTCTGGACACAAAGTCAGAACTCATGTGGGTCAGCGTCACAGAGCATTGCGTTTTACCACGGAGCCACCATTCAGCCCCCATTTGCTTACCTTGGTTATACGTATGTTGAAATAAAAGCTGTAATCTAATGCTCTTGTTTTATGTCTTTTCTTAAGGATTTATAGCACATTTTTCTGTTTCCCACCTTCAAACCTCCAAGCATTTCCATTCTTTCTGCTTCATCCATACCTCCAAACACAGATCCCTTCAAGGAACGTCCTGAGAAGAACAAGTGGCCATTGACACTGAGTTGAGCACCAGCAGCCAGCAGCCCGACAATCACGCAGACCCCATGGCTCTCATGGCAGGAGGCCAGGGCAGCTGCCTGTTGTAAACCAGTGGAAGACAGAGGAGAATTAAAAGACGTACTTGAGAGTTGGACCTTAGTGTTAATACCAACATCACTGCTAAATGCTCTGCACTTTCTTTTTTTTTTTTTTGAGAGGTTTTCACTATAGGGTGCGTGCGCTTGCCAGTCAGACAGAGAGAGACATAGAGACAGAAAGCGAGAAATCACCCCCCAGGGGGGATGGCCACGCTGCAATCCCTTCTCCTCCATTCTCCTCTCGGGATCTTGGGCACGCATGCACATGCGCCCGGCGTGAGTTTTAAGCCACCGGGTCCGGGACGCGAACCGCGGTTGACTACGTGGGAGTCCAGCGACATAGCCATTACGCTAACTGCTGGTTCCCTGTGCTCTGCACTTTCTTTTCTGATCCTCCCTATCCTAATTTGAAATAATACTGAACTTATAAAGGTGCTTTGGAGCATAGATAAGCCATTGTATAGTGCTTGATGCTTTAGGACTCAATAAGTGGAAGCAACAAAAATGAAAATAGTAAAGGCATCCATGGAAGTCATGATGGTAGGGATAATAATAATAATAATTTCATAGACCCACTACTGACACAGGTGGTTGGTTAGAGCTGATATTTTCTTTTAGATCTCTAAGGAGACCACTTGATATTTTTGTAACATGACATGCTAGCAAAGTGATAGATATCATCTCATTAATTATTTTTGAAGGCTATTTCTTAGAGCAAGACAGTGAGAGAGGTTTTGTGATATCTTTTTACAGATGAGGGCATTATGTACAGTGAGTAATGAAAACATTTTGTACGTGGGGAAAAGGGCCTAGGTTGGAAGAAATCATTCTTGGGTTTCCATACAGCTGATAGAAGATAGGGGCATGCAACCCAAGACTATGTTATTTCTTCAAATCCCCAAATAAAGCAAGCTTCAGGTTCTGCAATAACTTCCTCTCCATTTCTGTTCTCTTATGTAAGCCATGTTCAGCTAGGAAATCAACCACTTTCTTTATTCATTTTTGGAATGAATCCATTTAATCAAGATTAGTAAATATTTTCTTTGAATACCTATATCAGATCTAAGATGAAAAAATACTGAAAATGAAAAACCCTTTGTTTCATTGTGTGATTAATTCAGTTTAACCTTACCTTCCTTAGAACTTCTGGCTTGGAAATTATAGTTACCAGGCTACCTTTGTTATGAAATAATTTGGCAAGAATATTTTACATAGTCTTACTGTCTTGAAGGAACAGCATGATAGAACTTATCTGAAGGAAGTTGTTTCAAGGAACCTGCTGAAAGGAACTGAATGATGGAATGGAGAAGGAGAACAGAATTCAGCATGAGAGTTCTCAATTCAGCATCTGGGATAGCGAAAAAATGCTATAGGAGTGGACAGAAGGATGAGATGCCATAGGGCACAAGGAAACTTAAAGAGAGGAAGGTGGAAGGAATCTAAGAATGTTCATTCAGTTAGAATCTAAAATGACGACTGGCAGAAATGCTGGTAATTTCAATCCAGAGGAGCACATACCACAGTGTCTGGATTGCCAATGGCCTCAAAGCAAAATTCCACCCCAGAACCTGTCAGATCAAATAAAACTTCTTGAATGGGTTTCTTGAAGTCCTGTGGGTTGATGCACTCCGTGGCACCCATTTCCTTTGCCTTCTTAAATTTGTCCTTGTTGACGTCCACACCAATGATCCTGGCTGCCCCTGCTGCTTTGCAGCCCGTGATGACAGACAGGCCAACTCCTCCCAGGCCAAACACAGCACAGACGGAGCCTGGAGTCACCTTAGCACAGAAAGCAAAAACAGAGGGACGTGCTTTTACTGCCTTGGGAAGGCCAAGCCTGTGTATGCTTTTTTTTTATGAGACATAAAGGACATTTTCAAGTAAAACAATTTATAGTAACAGAGTTGTAGTTTCTAAAGGTATTCCTAGATAAGGAAAACTCTTTTTTTGGGGGGAGATTTTTCTATAGGGTGCATGTGTTCACCAGAGACAGAGACAGAAAGTGAGATGGCCATGCCACAATCTCTTCTCCATTCTCCTCTAGGGATTTTGGGCATGTACACACATGCACCAGCATGAGTTTTTGGCTGCTTGATCCAGGACTCGAACCACAGTTGACTTCATGGGAGTCTAGCGATGTAGCCATTATGCCATCTGTTGGTCCTGGATATGAATACTCTTGCCACAGAACAAAAACCTACCTGCAAGTCGAGAGTTTTAAGTCCCAGAAATTAGCATGAGTAGAAGTAATTTAATAAGTTTCGTTGACTCTTAAAACTTACTTGACAGAGCATTTATTTAATTCTGGTATTTTAGAGTTCTTTAGGACTGTCTCCCTCTTCCTGCAGCCCTTCTGTTCCCTTTCATTTGGATATCTGTAAACTTGGCTTAGTTAGGCAGTCAGTCTTTTATAAAGGCAAAGGCTTTTTATTGAGTACCATCCATCCTGGGACTAATTTACATTGAACCCCCTCCATCTTCTTTTGTAGTATTGGAACTAACGGACAATGGAAAAAGCTGAGGCCTAAAAGCCAACAATCCCTTAAAGAACGAGGCTGAGCAAGTTTGAGTGATGTTCCAGAAACAGAAGTTTAACTGTAGTTCACTCACTCAGAGTGCAATTCTCTGGTCAATCTGTCTAATACAGCAACACCCTCTCCAAGACTTGGGCCCTTTCCCTTCCCTCTCATTTGATTAGCTCTTATCACTACCTATGTTTTCTACAGTAGAATGTAAATGTGATGAGTTTTGTTAGCTGCTGAATCCCAGCACCTGGAACAGTGAATGGCTGCATAAATGTTTATTGAATCAAAGTGTGAATGAACTGGAATGTGGAGGGGCACAGAGCCATGTTGTAACACTGTTAGGTTTAACTTCCAGAGAGTCCCGATGTCTGCACTTGTGAATGGCATCTAGGTTTAATTTGTCATTTACTACAGACCAAGAGGGAACAGGAAAGGTGTTAAAGGGGGTATGTGATGACTAGGCAGATAAGGGAGAACTCAAGGATGTTTAGAGGCAGGTTTGTTATTTTTCCTCAGGTGGTATCATCAGCCATGACCTAGATGCATGAGGTCTTTCAACTCCATATACCAATAATTCCACTCAAAATGGGTAAAAATGCTCCTTACCTTGGCAGTATTGATTGCAGCACCATACCCAGTGGAAAAACCACAGCTAAACAAGCATACTTTTTCCAGAGGAGCAGTTGCATCAATCTTGGTGACTGAGATTTCCTTTATCACTGTGTACTCAGAGAATGTGCTTGTATTAGCAAAATGATATATGGATTTTCCCTTGCAGGTGAATCTACTGGTACCATCAGGCATCAGATTGGTTTGTGCCTGTCTTTTATAATCAAAAACAAAAAACTTATTTTGAATTAGAAAGCTTAGATCACTAATGAAATTGAATTAATTTTTCATAAATAAAATATTAATAAAGACTTACTTAAATTGTATACAAAAATTGTCCTCAGAATTCAGGCAAGAGGCACATTCTCCACATTGTGATAGAAAGAGTGTAATAACCTTATCACCTAAGACAGCAAAACACTTCTTATTAAAATGTTACTTTAAAAAAAAGGAATTATTTACTTAATTTCATTTATCATCATCATCATCATCATTACTATTATTATTATTATTATTAACTTGTGACAGGGCTTGTGTGCACACCAGAAAGAGACAGAGTAAGACAGAGAGAGAGAGACAGAGAGAGAGAGACAGAGAGAGAGAGAGAAAGCTAGTCACCAGATCCAGAACTTGAACCACAGTTGACCATGAGGAAATTCAGCACCTTACCCACTGATGCCTCCTTCTGGCTCCAAGATGTTACTTTTTTTTTTTTAAAGAAAAGAGATAGCTGTCTGTCAGGATTTCAGCAGCAAGAAAATAGCATACATGAGAATTATTTCAGCGTGGAACTATGCTTAATACTATGGAGAATATCAAATAGTTATTAAAAGAGGAAATGTCTTCAGCATCTGTGTCCAGCTCTGTGCTCAGAGACTGAATCTTGAGCTGGCCACAGATTTGCCTCTGTGTAAGTTTCTCTGGGACCACCAGGCGATTTGATCATCAGTGTAACTTAGAAATAATTATCCATCCTTTCCTAAGAAATGGGCGAGACTGGGGGACATATGCTAGTACAGAGGTAAAATGCAATGCTCTGCGAGGCTGACCTACATGGGAAGGGTCCCAGTTCCAGTCTGGAAACCTCCCCGAGTACTCGAGGCATGCATGTGTCCATGACCCAGGGCTAGCTGAAGGACAGAGGTAGGTCACAGGGTCAGGACCTGCTTGGGGGTGCCCTCTCTGTATCTCTTTCTTTTTCTCTGACTCACGGAAGAAATTAACTTCTAAAAAAAATAATAAAAGAAAGAAATGGGCAAACGTCACCATTTATTTCACTTTTCATTAACATATTTAAAGGATGTGCTTTGTTTATATGTGGGTTCTGAGTTGTTGCTATTTCACAACCCCCAGTGCCCATTCATACCTGTTTTCACCGAGCTCACTCCTTCTCCCACACTCTCGACTATACCAGCCCCTTCGTGACCCATAATGATGGGGTAATGTAGGCGAATGTTTTCACTCTTCAACATTTTCATCTCTGTACCACAGAGTCCTGTGGCCATGATCTGTATGGAAGGCAAAGAGTACTACAGTTTCCTCTGTCTCAGATGAAGGTGTTTTAGAATTGTTAGCATTCTAAGCCTTTCTGCTAGTTTGATATATTCTATTAACATAGTACATTCATTTCTTATCAGTGTGAATTCTCAATAAGGGTCAATAACAATCTATTTAAAGCAATGGAGTGCTTTTCATTAGCTATTTTCTGAATCAAGATGATTCAGAATATACTAGGGAGAGTAGAATGGGGTCCGAAGAGAAGTCGTAGAACCACACAGTGAAGGTCTCATTTGCTCCTTCATTGAGCTTGTGGGTAGGAGTGTGGAAGAAAAAAAATGATCAAGATAAAGGAATTGGAAAGAAAGGAATTGAGAAGGAACAGGGATAATGTTTTATAATTATAATTAAAGCTTTAAGTTATTTCATAAGTAGGTATTATAGTAGTGTTATTAGTGCAAGTCATAACCCCCCGTATTGTAAATTAGCCAGACAGTGTAAAACAAAGGCACTCTAGAGCAGTGGTTAAGAGTTCAAGGCTAAAATCCCAGCTTTTCCTCTTCTCAGCTGTGTGATGTGGGGGTAACCTATCTTTTATAAGTCTCAGTTTCCTCATCTCTAAAATGGATGTGATGTCTGCGTGCACGCGTGCATGCACATATGCATACACACACACACGCATACACACACACACTCTCTCTCTCTCTTGCCTATACCTACTCACCTCTTAGCCAAGAAATGAAATCTATTGAAATTTGTGCTTATAAAACAAGGATTAATGGAAGAATACCATAAAATTCCTTACAGCCCAGCCATCAGAAGTTTACTCAGACCTCATTGATCTAGAACTTCATTACACAGCTCATCTTTTTATCTCTTTACTTTGATTCGACAGAGGATTAGCTTGCATTCTCTTGCTATTCTCTGCAAACAGGCTTTCTCTATTATTAATCATAATCACGTGGTTAAAAGTGGCTGCCAGTCACAAGTCCATTCAGGTCTCCAGTATCCACTGTCACCTACTGTGCTATAGTCTCTATATTTTGGGTCAAATTTACCAATGGGAGAATCAGATTCACAGTTTGTAAGATAATGGTCGGATGTATTTGAGTGAGTGTCTAAACCTGGTTGCATAATTTGTAACCCTGTGGGTGGGGAGTAGAGGGTAATAGCAAGATAACCCCTGCTTACTCAATAGGTGTAGACCACAGAAAGCTCTCTCAGAGTGGGCACGGGCTACACAGGTCAGGTACTTCAGAAAATTACCGTCTCTTGGTAATCCATTAAGAAACAGTACTTCTTCATCATTATAATGGAAAGAATAATTAAAGAACCTTGAGCTAAAAGTCAACCCAACTATGTTTTGCCCGGTGGAAGTCTATTAGATCATCTGGGGGAGATTTAAAATTCTGTATCCAGGCTGTGCCCTAGCCAATTAAATCACACTTGTAGAATCTCTAGGGTTGGGACCCCAATTAGCAGCATTTTTCAAAGCCTCTAGGCGATTCTAATATGTAACCAAGATTGAGAAAAATAGCTGAAATCTAAATCCTTACTCTACTCTGCTTAGGTGTGAGTCACTGATCCTCAGTGGACTTCAGTGTTCCTATCTGTAATCAATGTTTCCAGTTCCTTTTGAATCCTTGAATTTCAGGTTTAATTTATCTGTAACCAAACAATTTTCCCATACGACATGTTTTAAGATAACTTATGTATCATAAAAATGTCTAATTATAGATGAAAATGATTTGTGGGTACAGGAGAAACTTCTTTTAATTAATAACTAGTAATATAGTTATTAATTAACTATAAATAAGTGTATGTGTTATCCTTTGAGTATTTAGCCATACCTCCCTAACTTTTTTTTCTGCATAGATTTAAAGACAGATGGAAATGTCTAATGAAAAAGAAATACAATGTAGTTTTATTTCCCAGTGGATCTTTTTGAAAAGATTGCATGAACAGCTCTGGGTTTTGATATGGAAATATGGATTTTTTTTTTTTTTAACCTTTATTCGGACTTCTTTTGCTTTTGGTGGGGCCACTTCTACCTCTTCAATAGAAAATGGATCACCAGGATTCCAAACTATGGCTGCTCTGCATCTGATAACCTGTAAAATAAAATGTGAGAGTAAAAAGGGAAGCTCTTTAGGCTTGGGAGTTGAAGGATTCCTCTATTAGTAATTATTAGAAGGTTTAGACCGAGTCTTCTTTAGTCATACCAAAAGAAAAAGAAAGTGCATGCACACACACACACACACACACACATACACACGTATATGTTGAAGGTAGCCTCTCCAATCTCCATACAACTTTTTTTTTGAATTTTCAGTCTCTGTATTCTAATTACTTTTTGTAAATACAACTCTATTTACAAAGTGCAACATAACAAAGAATTTCCTTGTCATACTTATGATATTACCATGAGTGAAGTTGCCCAGTGGCTGTTTAAGAATAAGGATGTCATTACTGTGTGGGAATTATTTGTGATCCCAGTTATGTGAAAGAATCAGGTTAGGAGTTGTGGAACAAGAAATTGAGACCATCTGGTGGTGGCAATCATCAAATGAGGGCAATTGGGGACCAGCAGATGGCGTAATGGTTACATCGTTGTACTCTTACGTAGTTGACCATGGTTTGAGTCCCAGACCTGGAGGCTTGAAACACACCAGGTGCATGTGCTTGCATGCCCAAAGTCCCCAGAGTAGAATGGAGGAGAAGGAATTGCAGCATGGCCATACCTCTGGGAGTGATTTCTTGCTTTCTGTCTGTCTCTCTGTCTTTCCAGTGAGCTTACATGCCCTATAGCAAAACATCTTTCTTAAAAACAAATGAACAGGGAACCAGCAGTTAGCGTAATGGCTATGTCGCTGGACTCCCACGTAGTTGACCACGGTTCGCGTCCCAGACCCGGTGGCTTACAACTCACGCCAGGCGCATGTGCATGCTTGCCCAAGATCCCGAGAGGAGAATGGAGAAGGGATTGTGGAGTGACCATCCCCCCTGGGGTGTGATTTCTCGCTTTCTTTCTCTATGTCTCTCTCTGTCTGTCTGGCGAGCGCACGTGCCCTATAGTGAAAACCTCTCCAAAAAAAAAAAAAAAAAAAAAAAAAAAGAACAAAGAAACAAAAATGATAGCAATTGGTAGATTGAGATGGAGAAGTTGGTGGTAAGGTAGTTCTTAGAGGTTCTGAGCCCACAGCTGTTTCACTATAAATTCTCTTTCTGTGTGATCTATCTATTTACAGACTCAACACTGTCTTTATTTAGTTGAATTTCACAATCTATATGTACGGGACAAATGTCTCCTACATTTTAGAATCATGTATTCATTTTCTCTTTCAAACTTAACATATTAAAACATGAACACATTATTATGTCTTTCTCTCATCTCCACTCTCCCCATTCCAGTGGACACAACTCAAAATCTACTTTTCCCTCAACTTTCTGTCTTTCAGCTAGTGACCATGCAATCTGTTCATTCACCCAAGATAGAAACCTGGGTAGTAGCCTTAATTTATCCCTTTCCCTCAACCCCCACAATCTAAATTCTCCTGGAATCTGTCTTCTCTTCATTCTTGCTAGTACTGCCTGGCCCAGACTCCGCCTTTCATCTAGACTTTAAAAGGGGCTTTCTCTTTTATCCTAGCTCAGTTTCGTCACCTTCATATCCACCCTCTATATTGTTGCCATTCAAAATTTAATCCCAATAGTGCTAATCTCCTATCTAAAAATGATGTTACTACCAAATTGCTTAACAAGATTCATTGACATGATTTTCTCCCTGACGGTCTCCCCAACCTTATTTCCTGTCACTTTCTGCTTGGTTCTCTTCACCTCCTCATGTCATTTCATATACTTGCACACCCTTTCCTCCTTTACCTGGTGAATTTGTACTTCTCTGTTTCATTTTCCTTCAGATGTCTACTCCTCTGGGAAGCCAAGCTAGGTTAGGAGTTCTTTCTTGAGGCACCCATCTTTTATCTTGTTTTTACTAGCCTTGTACATTCTTTTATAATAACTCTGTCTCTCTTGGAGGTCCTGGGAGGAGGGGATACATCTGTGACTCGAGAAAGTCTGACAGAGAACTTGAACATTACTTATTGAAGGGATGAAAAATCTGAGAAAAAGCAAAGCAGATAAAGGGAATAAAAGAGAAAGGAAAGGAGGAGGAGAAATGCTAAAATTAAGATAGTCTCCCACCTCCCAGAGGTGGACTGCATAGAGATAAGTACACAAGTTGACACAAATGACACAACATAGAGGAGACAACTGTACCTACTTTGCCTGTGGTGCTCATGGTGACTGTTTTTGTGTTCTTGCCAGAGATGAATGTGTTGCACGTATTAAGAAAAGAAGATTCTGGTCGTAGGTGTTACTGTCGGAAGTTAAAGAGTACATAGGTCTTGGGTCCTGATTGGGTAATTACTAAACTAGATTCTCTTATGTTTTCTGCAAACGCAGATTCCCCTGCTGCTTGAGGGAAATTTCTAAATGTAATCTAAGCTTAGTTTAGAAAGAGTACAAAAGGTGAAATTGTGCAAACAGTTCTTTCTTTTTTCTGTTAATCAAGGAAATAAAGTATTCACTTTTTTTTTTTTTCAGGTGTTTGCTATAGGGTATGTGCAGTCACAGAAGAGACAGACACAGAGAGAGAGCGATAGGTCAAGGGTCCTGACTGAGTAATTGCTAAACTAGATCCTCTTATGTTTTCTGCAAACTCAGACTCTCCAGTTGTTTGAGGGAGGTTTCTAAATGTAATCTGAAATAAGCTTAACTCAGTAAGAGTACAAAAGATGAAATTGTGCAAACAGTTTTTTTTTCTGTTAATCAAGAAAATATACTTTTAGTATTTACCTTTTTTTTTTTTTTTTTTTTTTGCCATAGAGTACATATGCTAACAGGAAAGACAGAGATAGAAAGACAGAAGGCAAAAAAATCATTCCCCCCCGCAGGGGGGCGGGGGGATGGCCATGCCTCAATTCCTTCTCCTCCATTCTCCTCTCTGGGATCCTGGGCATGTATACACATGTATCCAGCGTGAGTTTTAAGTTGTTGGGTTCAGGTTCCACAGTTGACCATGTGGAAGTCCAGCCACAACCACTATACCACCTGTTGGCTACACTATCTACTTTTAAATGTCCAAATTTAAAATCTCTAACAGTGCATAAATTTTTTTCTTTCTTTCTTTCTTTTAAATATCGATGACGATCATCTTTGTCTCTAAAGTTGAGTAATTCTTTTGGTTTTCTGGACATATGTCTCATTGTTGAGGGATTAGGATTGTTCTAGACAGTATTCTCTGGTAGATTACCAAGAGTTTCTCACCCTTGTTATGTAGAGAAAGTGAAGCGAGGTTGCATAAGGAGCCTAACAACTATTGTGGGATTTGGAGGTGAGGAAATATCTGTATATGGATTAAGAGACTCTTTACCAAGACCCAAGCATTTTGATGAAGAAAGGAGACAGAAAACAAAACAAAACAAAAAATTCTCAATGAAAGTTAACATCAGTGGGCAGGCTTTAGCTAGAAGGAAAGAGAATGAATAAGTGCATTTTGTGTGTCAAATGGTATGATAATATGATTTTTCTTCTTTAGCCTATTGATATAGTAGATTATATTGATTAATTTTCAAATGTTGAACCAGGTTTTGTTTGTGTGTGTATGTGTGTGTGTGCGTAATCTTTAGGATTTTCTATATATAATTTCATATCTCCTACAAACAGAAGCAATTGAATGTCCTCTTCAAATTTGGATACTCTTTATTTCTTTTTCTAGCCTGATTTCTCTGGCTAGCATTTCTAGTTCTACAATGAATAAGAGTGGTAAAAGTGGAGCTTCTTGTCTTGTTCTAGTTTTCAGAGCAAAAGAATATGTATTCTGGGGCCAGCAGATGGCATGGTGGTTAAGGGTGCTGGACTCCCATATGGTCAACTACAGTTCGAGTCCCAGACCTGGCGGCTTCCTTTCTCACTTTCCCTCTCTCCTTCTCTCACTTTGTCTATCTCTCGTCAAATTAAAATAAATAATAAAAATAATTATTAAAAAAAAGGATATGTATTCTGTGGTTGTTGGATGGAATGTTCTATAAAAATCAGTTAGGTCCACTTGGTCTATGAAACAGTTTAAATCCAATGTGCCTTAGGGTGTGTGCACTCACTGGAGAGAGAGAGAGAGACAGAGACAGTTAGGGGGAAGTGAGAAATCACCCTCCAGGATGGCCACCACTGCAATCCCTTCTTCTCCATTCTCCTCCCGGGATCTTGGACATGCATGTACATGGCACCCGGCATGAGTTTCAAGCTACTGGTTCCAGAACTCAAACCACAGTCGACCATGTGGGAGTTCAGTGACAAAACCACTATGTCATCTGCTGACCCCAATAATAATTGTTTTATATATTTAGGTGCTACCATGCTGGGTATGAACATATTCACAGTTTATGTCTTATTGCTGAATTGATTCCTTTATCATTATATAATGGCCTTTTAAATTTCTTTTTACAGTTTTTGAATTGAAGTCTGTTTTATCTGATATTGATATTGGTATTCCTGTTTGTTTTTGGCTTCAATTGCTTGGAATGCCTTTTTTCCATTTTTAGTTCATTTGTATCTTTACAGATGAAGTGAGTTTCTTGTAGGCAACAGATAATTGTGTGTGTGTTTATTTAATTCAGTAAGTTTGTATCTTTTAAATGGGGAGTTTAAATTTTTTACAATTAGTATTATAATAGGTAGGCACCCACCCAGATCCCATTAACTGATTATCAGGAGTAATACACATGCAGGGATTGTCGTCCCCATTTGTATAACTTGGAGGGGACTGAGGTTTAGAGAGGTTAAATATTTGGATTAACCATGTTTTTTATTTTCTAATTTTATAATGGTTGGACATCTTGGGGCCTTGGGTACCTGAGAAGGGGCTGTTCCTCCCAAGATTAGCAATATTTTTAAAAAGAATTATTCACTTAACTTTATTTATCATTATTGTTACATTCTAATTTTTGGTACAGGCACTCACCAGAAAGAGACAGTGAAAGAAAGACAAAGCAAGCAAGCCAAACCATAGGTCCAGAACCTGAACCTTAGACATAGCAAACAACTTGCCTGGAAGAGTGACTTAGATATGCAAACAACGGTCTGGAGTTCATGCCCTTTAATTTACCTTCGTCTGCCCGGCCTCGGCCTCGGGTCAGGGACACTATCCTCCTGTTGTACATCGCCCCAGGTCCAGCTATAAAAACCACCCCATTAGCCTAGAACCCACTGCCATTATTCAAACTGTGTAACCCTAACCTGGCTTAGCTTGTCTACCCTGAGGCCTGCCTACTCCTTCTGTGGAAACCAGAATAAAGACTCTGGCCCCTGGTGCCCACCTCATTCCTCCTGTCTGGTGTTTCCCTGTGAGGCCCCACATGGTATGGGAATCTGTCCTCTTGGGAACTGTAGCTAATAAGCTCTTCTTTCGAGGTGGTTGTCTGTATGTCTGTTATATTACCATACCTGGTTAAAACAAATCTTGGCTATATTTTAAAACACTTATGTGTGTCTAGAAAGTGACAAAGTTGAGCCTATAACTCAGGTCTTAGTATTCCTAGCAGAGTTCTTCTCCCCCAATAATTCATTTATAAAGAACATTGTATTCTTTATAAATGTCACTTAAAATTTTATTTAAGGTTATTTTAAAATGTTAAGATGGGATGTTTGTTTTTTTAAAGGTTGAGCTCTTTTGAAAGAAGACATCTGGTCGGACTGGCCCCATAGCATAGTGGTTAATGGAGCTAGATCCCACAGGAGTAACTGCAGTTTGAAATGCCAGCCCTAGTAGCTTGGAAAGGTTTTGTGCACTCACCAGAGAAAGAGAGAAGGAAGGAAAGTGAGAATGCCCCAAAGTGTGTGCATGCCCAAAAGCCCAAAAGCAGGAAAGAAGGAAAAGCGATTGTGGCATAACCATGCCCTATTGTGGGTGTTCTCTCCACCTCTCTCTTTTTCTGCTGGCCAGCACAAGTGCCTGCTGGCAAAGGAAGAAAAAAAAACAAAAAAACAAACAAAACAGCTGGTATTATCAGAGCCCTGGCTACAAATATTTTATGTGCTTAATAGGACTATTTGTACTTAAATATTTGGGTATCATGTAACTTGTATGAAGGATTCTGAATAACTTAGGGCCTTGTCAACATGGAAGAGAATGCAAGGAGAAGACTGTCACAGATCTTCCCATTCATAGTGAGAATCTTATTAAGGGTGATGTCCCTTAGAGCAGGTATATACAGTGAAAAGGAAGGGGACACAGCAGGTACGTGAGGAGTGTTAGAGAATGTGAATAAATTCTTCCAATGAAACCAAGAATGGCTAGCAATAGGAAGAACGACAGTGTCAGTTCAGTTTAGTCATCCTTTGTACCACCCATATTACTTCTGAAATGGTTTAATTTTTTTTTTTTGGAGAGGTTTTTGCCATAGGTCACGTGTGCTCACCAGACAGACAGAGAGAGAGAGAGACAGAGAGACAGAGAGACAGAAAGCAAGAAATCACCCCCCGGGGGGGATGGCCATGCCACAGTCCCTTCTCCTCCATTCTCCTCTTGGGATCTTGGGCACGCACGCACACGCACCCGGCGTGAGTTTTAAGCCACTGGGTCTGGGACTTGAACCGCGGTCGATTACATGGGAGTCCAGTGACATAGCCATTATGCTAACTGCTGGTCCCATGAAATGGTTTAATTTTTTAAAGAGTTATTTATTTGACTTTATTTATCATCATCATTATTTTTTTTTAATATTCTACAGGGCATGTGTGCTCATGAGAGAGAGAAAGAGAGAGAGAGAGAAAGTGAGAAAGTAAGCCAACAGGTCCAGGACTCAAAACCGTGATTGACTATGTGGGAGTCCAGTGTCTTAATCACCATGCCATGTGCTAGCCCCTGAAATTGTTTCATGTTTAAATTGTATTTTTATTCAAGTTGAAAAGTTGAGA
Organism: Tupaia tana; assembly: GCA_026018925.1. Taxonomy (NCBI): domain Eukaryota; kingdom Metazoa; phylum Chordata; class Mammalia; order Scandentia; family Tupaiidae; genus Tupaia; species Tupaia tana. Next base: position 9,009,201 of record JAKSZU010000017.1, on the reverse strand, counting down.
CATCTGGTTTCTGGAAGAAGAAACTTTCATAATGGAAAAGTGGTCAATGGAAAAATTTCCTCTAGTATTTAACAACTAAGTACTAAGCCAATTTTTTAAAAACAATTATTTTATTTAACTTTATGTAAAAAGTGAGTGCACATGACCTATAGCAAAAAGTAGAAAACAAAACAAAATGAAAATAAAAAAAACCTCCATGCTGTGGTTCCCTTCAATTAATCTATTTTATCTGCGCATTCTAGCTAAAGTCAAGGAACAGGATAATCTCAGCTGTGCTATAAGGTAGCCAATAGTCATATGAGCCTATTCAAACTAATTAAAATGAAATATAATTAAAAACTCAGTTTTTCAGCCACATCTCAAGCATTTAAAAGCCACATGTGGCTAGTGGCTTCTGTGTCAGACAACATGGCTAAAGAACATTTTCATCATTATAAAAAGTTCTCTTGGACAATTTTGGTCTAGAGAAATATTGAGTGTGAGTGTTAGCAAGAAAGAAATTTGGAGGTGATTTTTGGAAAAGAGAGATTCAAATAACACACCACATTAGAGTTGTCTGTTTTGTTCTTAAACAGTAATCAGGATGCTTGCTAAGGTGAGAATTGAGGGTCTATACAGTGAGATTTTCTTCTGATCTTATCTTATTCTGGGGAGTGGCCCACAGTCATACAATGGCTACTCACAAATGAAGGAATGTCTGGGTGCCAATGAGTGAGTACTGGAAAATATGGCAGAGGGGAAAGAGACTTCCCAAATAATGCCACCTTAATTTGATACATATGAATCTTGAACATTTATCTTACAACAACACAAAATAATTACTACCAAGTAATTTTAATTTGTAAATCTAAACATGAAAAAAAAAATAGCTAGATTCTAGATGGAGTAAAACGTGACGCTCTGCGAGGATGACCCATGGGGGAAGGTTCTGGGCTTAGGTCTGGAGACCTGCCTGAGGGTGCCAGGCATGTGTGTGCCCGTGATCCAGGATCAGGTGAAGGCTGGGGGTGGATTGTGGCATCCAGATCCTGCTGGAGGTGCTGTCTCTCTCTCTCTGTGTGTTTCTTGCTCACTGAAGAAAGAAATAAACAAGTAAATTTGTACTAGACAAAGATATAAGGAAATGATCTTTCTGACCTTTGGTTAGGTATGATTGCTTAATTAGAACACTAAAGACATTAATCATTAGGGAAAAGATATGTAAATTGAACTACAGTAAAATTATGAAAAATTTTAAATAAATATATACCATTAAGAAAGTGAAAAGGCCAGCAACAGACTGGAAGAAAATATCTGCAATAGTTGCAATCAACTGAGGGGACATATCCAGAATATATCTATTAAAAAACTACAAATAGATAAGTAAAAGATGGAAAACCCATTAGAAAACATGGGCAAGAGACTTTCTCATCTACTGCATATCAAAAGAATATCCAAATGGCCAAATAGCATATGAAGCATGCTCAAATTCATTAGTCATCAATTTAAATCATTATAAGATACCACCATACCCCCATAGTGCTAAAATAAAATAACTGAATTACCAAATGTTGAATGTGGAGAAACTAGACTTACCTTGGACTTCTGGTGGCAATATTATTTTATGCATTATTTATCAACTAAGTATCAGTTCTCCTGAGTATTTCGGGCACTGGATCTTTGTAGCACAAGGTCCTACCTGCCGTGGTAAGATGAGAAGAGTGAGAAGAAACATACTATTTTGTGGCCACACGGTATTAGTGCTAATAAAGAAAGGAACTGTTCCTTTTTAAAACATTCTAATTGGTACAGAGTACTATTACCACTTTTTTTTTAGTTTAGGCTCTACCTTACTTGCTAGAAAAGTTTTGAGTTTTATTATTGTTTAGTTAGTGAAGAAAAGGATACTATCTACCTAACATGAATAAAGTGAAAAGGCTATAAAGTCCCTTTAATGCTGCTAAGACTTTCAATGACATGCAGAAAGTTCTAGCTTAACATTAATGGTTAAAATTATTTTCAGATCTGACTGTATTAGGGAGTATTATTTTCCACCAAAGGGTGTTCAAAATGATTTATCCATTGCCACTGACCATGAAAGAGAAAAACTCTTTTCAAAGAGAAGAGAAGCAGCACTGAGGGTAGAGAGTGTAAATGATGATTTACCCCAGGTTAGAGGAGTCAGCAGGCAGTCATGCTTCAGTAGTGTTTTGACTAAATATACCTTTCTGTAGGTCACAGTTGAAAACTAATCCATTCCTAAAATGCTGTCCTTTGACAAGTGAAAATTCAAGGCCTGAAAACTTCCTATGCTTAATAATAAATGTTTGGAAGCGAGGTGTGACATTCCAGTGTTAATTGTGCTGCTATGTATTTATTTTGCTATAGGGTGCATGTACTCCTGAGAGAGAAAGAGAGAGATAGCACTCCCTGGGGGATGGCCACACTGCAATCCCTTCTCTTCCATTCTCCTCTCAGGATTTTGGCCATGCACACACATGGGCCAGGTGCATTTTCAAGCCACCATGTTAGGACTCATACCACACAGTCAACCATATGGAATCCAGTTGCCTTAACCACTATGCAACCACTGGTCTGTACTGGTTATTATAGGACAGAATATAGTGAAGGTCTCTGAAGCCTGAAAAAAGAATTCCGGCCAGGACAGTCTGTATTTTGAGACTTAATATTAATAGTTCTACCAATTTTCTTTTTGAAATATGTTTTAAATTGTCCATATTTTTCACTCCGCTGCTTAATACACCTTCCTGTAGCTTGTTCTCGTTTTTTTTTTTTTTTAAGAGTTTTTGCGCTTGCAAGAAAGACAGAGAGAGACAAAGAGATAGAAAGCAAGAAATCATCCCCCAAGGGGGATGGCCACACTGCAATCCCTTCTCTTTCATTCTCCTCTTGGGATCTTGGGCACGCAGGCATACGTGCCCAGCGTGAGTTTAAGCCACCGGGTCCGGGACTCGAACCGCAGTTGACTATGTGGGAGTCCAGCAACATAGCCATTACGCCAACTGCGGGTCCCGCTTGTCCCTCTTTTTTGACATGCATTCCCAATTCTACCATTTTAAATTATGTTTTGGTAACTATTTCTCAGAGGACCTCAAATGATATATTTCTTAAGATTTTCAAAACAAAGTTGAGGCATTTAGGGATTCAGCAAACAATATTCTCAACATTTGCTAGCTCAGAGTATTTAAAAAATTTTCTGGGTTCAGCCTAAAGGCAACTTGTACATTATAAGTGGGTTTATGTTGATTATTTTTCTCAGCTTTGATAACAGAATCAATGGTTTTCACATTCTTTGAAAGAAAAAAGGAACATTAACACAGGTAAAAAAAATGAGAACTATAAAAAATTAAATATATTACATTATGTATTATTTGGCACAAAGTCATTAATGAGAGATGAAAGAGACATTCTATTTTTTTTTTTTTTTTGCAGAGATTTTTGCTATTGGGCACATGTGCTCACTGGAGAAATAGACAGGCAGAAAGCAAGAAATCACCCCCACAGGGAGGATGGCCATGCCACAATCCCTTCTCCTCCATTCTCCTCTCAAGTTTTGGGCATGCATGCCCACACGCCCATCATGAGTTATAAGTCACCAGGTCCAGGACTCAACTGTGGTCAACTAAATCCAGCAACATACCCATTACACCATCTGCTGGTCCCAAGACATTCTATTTTTAACACTTGTAATAGAGTCTTATTCCACTTTGGTTTTGCTGTTTTCAAGTCCCCACCCATTCATTTTCTCTTCATGCCCACATCTGATCAAATTTATAAAGAAATCTTGCACACTCTCCACTTTAGTGCTGGTGGAAATTTCAAACTGCATGCCCTAGACTGCCCTCACCTGACATGTACTCTTCAACCATAATTAAGGCCAGATCTTTCCATTTCTGGACCAACTTGAGGGCATACCCCAATTGCTCCAAAAAGCCTCATTATGTTCGTAATAAAGTTTTTCTTTTCTTTTCTTTTTTTTTTTTTTTGGAGAGGTTTTTCGCTATAGGGCGCGTGCGCTCGCCAGACAGACAGAGAGAGACATAGAGACAGAAAGCGAGAAATCACCCCCCCAGGGGGGATGGTCACGCCGCAATCCCTTCTCCTCCATTCTCCTCTCGGGATCTTGGGCACGCACGCACATGCGCCCGGCGTGAGTTGTAAGCCACCGGGTCCGAGACGCGAACCGCGGTCGACTATGTGGGAGTCCAGCGACATAGCCATTACGCTAACTGCTGGTTCCCTCTTTTCTTTTCTTTTTAAAAAGGTTTTTACCACAGGGTGTGTGTGCTTGCCATGAGAGAGATAATGAGAAGGAAGGTGAGAAATCACCCCCCAGGGGAGATGGCCACACCGCAATTCCTTGTCATTGATTCTCCTTTTGGGATTTTGGGCAAGCATTCACACATACTCTGTGTGATTTTTGAGCTGCCAGGTCTAGAACTTGAACCATCGTTGGCCATATGGGAGTCCAGCACCTTAACCATTATGCCGCTTGCTGGCCCCCATAATAAATTTTTTTATCCCTCCAAGTACATGTGTGGCATCATCAGTCCACATCTGAACCACTTTGGGGTGAGAGGTCCATCCCATTTCTACAGTGGGTAATAACAGCAGGTGCTACAAGAGCTGTTTTGGTGTGATCATCACCACCAGGGGGCTGTCCTTGCTTGGCTGCCGGGGAGCTTGCGCTGTGGCTGTTGCTGCCTGGCTGACATCCAGGTTGAGCTGTGTGACTGCCTGCTGGTTAGCTTGGTTTTTGAATCTCTCTTACAGATTTAACAGGTCTGTCAGAAGTTTTGATGCCTTGTATGTGGGGGCACAGGTATGGAATTGGGGCCCTCCCTCAAGTCCGTCCAGTCTGTGTGTCTTGGCCCAGACCTCTCTGTGTATTTCAGACTCAGGCATGTGTTTGGATTCCAGCATGAACCATGACTGATGCTAGGAGCAGGGAATGGCTCTAATTCTGTGACTATTGGTTGTATGGGTCATCCACACATTGCATCTATTTTCTAGAGAAATCTGGGAAAAGAGTGATACCTTGTTAATCCACAGGCCCATAGGGTACTAGTTCATGTGGAAGAACAGTTACTGATGCCGAGGTCCATGTTCCTAAAAGCATCGCTATGTTCCCACAGATTGCTCTGTTGCTCCTGTTACCAAGGCCTCTGTCCCAACAAGAACACTGGCTTTCAGGGCTATGGGGAAAATGACCATGGCACAGCCAAGAGGTTAATTCAAATTCAAGGTAAGCCAGGGGTCTTTCACCTTATAGAGCAGTCATAGTTACTGGGGAGGGCTTTAGCCCTGAGGCTACCGATCTGAGACTCTGGAGAAGAAATTTATGAAGAGTATATAGAACCCTCTCCCCTGAGTATATCCAGGCATTACAAAAAAAAAAAAAAAAAAAAAAAAGAAAAGAAAAGAAAAGAAAAAAAAGCACCTACAATTCATTTGGAATTCCAAAATTCATTAAAAACTTTACATAACAGAAAAATAAAAAGGGCACCAAATAGCTTTTGTGCCTCTATAGTGTAGGTTTTAAATTAATTTTAAAATCTGCTGAGATGCACCAATTGGAAAATTTTATGTACTTAATTAATACTAGGGTTCAAATTGTAGTTGTATCAGGGATCCCACTGAGTTTAAAAAGATACTCTATGTATGGGGAGTCCACTAAATTCAAATGCTATTTGAATTACCCGTACTCTCAGGGGAGTTAACTTAAATTAGGTATTCCTCGCCTTAATTGTCAGAACTACTGTCTCGCATAAATTACACAGTGTTATAGCACCCTTGTCCTAAAATATCCCATTATAGGTATGGACATTATGATTCAAGGAGTGTAATGAATTGGAATTAAATCAAGTTCTGGCACTTACAATTGTCTTGACAAAATAACCCCTGATCTGTAGTTAAAATAGTTCATATGGTACCATGTAAGCTAAAACAGCACCTTCAAGAATTGGAGTTCATTGTACATTATTAGTCCCACTGTTTCTCTATTGAATAGCTCAATTGGGCCTATTCTTTTTTTTTTAGAGAGATTTTTGCTATAGGGCATGTGTACTCGCTGGAGAGACAGAGAGATAGAATGAGGAGGTCTATTAGTAGTCAAGTCAGACAAAAGTGTGGATAACCTGGGGGTCTACTACTTGTGATTGGGCTTAACTCCAGGTAAGAGTCAGTTAATGTCAAAATTGAATTAAATTGTAGAACACCCAGTTGGTGTCTGTAGGAAATTAGCAAGTTGCTCAGTGTGGAAAGCTCATACGTTTAGTTTCAGGAGTATTTTGAGCAGAGATACAGTTTTATTTTATGGTCATATTCATTAAGGCCCATATACCCAATATTATTGAAATTAATGACTACTTCTAATCAGAGACTATTGGAAAATATTTCGGTATTATAGATTTGGCCAGTATGTTCTGTTCAGTACTTATTTCAACAGCCTCTTAGCTGCAGTTTACCTTCACCTTGGAAAGGATACAATGCCCCTTTTTCTAGCTACCCAGGGATCTTCAGCTGCACTGTGATTACACACAGTATTTGCTGGCAAGTTCTTAACTGCATCCAAATTTCCCCAGGAACATAAATTTGACGTTACATTGATGACATACTCTTTTGGGGTTTATTTAAGACACTTAAACATTTTTATTAATTGACAAGTAAAAATTATACATATTTATGATGCATAGTATCAATCAAAACATTAAGTTGGGGGCAGCAGGTGGCATGGTGGTTAGGGCACTGGATGCTCCACATGGCCAACCATGGTTTGAGTCCCAGACCTGGTGACTTGCTTTCTCTCTCTCTCTCTCTCTCTCTCTCTGTGTCTCTTTGGTGAGTAAACATGTCCTATAGTAATTTGGGAAACAAATTAAATAAATAATTCTTTTTTAAAAAACATTATGTTGTACATCATAATATGTGGATTGGCTAAATCAGGCCATTTGACATAGGCAATACCTCATACTTTTTTTTTCCTTTGATAGTGAGAACACTTAAAATCTACTCTTGGCTATTTCAATTATGCAATATATTGTTATTAGCTATTGTATTAGTCAATTCGGTGTCATAATGACAGATTGGGTCATTTATAGAGTCTTGTTTCTTACAGTTCTGGAGGCTGAGAAGTCCAAGGCTAAGGGGCCTGCATCTGTTGAGGGCCTTCTTGCTATGTCATCTTGTGGTAGAAAGTGGAAGGAAAAGAAAGTGTGCGTGCACACCAGAGAGAGAGAGAAAGTCAGAGCGAGACACAGAGAGAGGGAGAGAGGGGAAGAGAGAGTGAGAATGATAAAAAACAAGAGGCTGCATCACTTTTTGTTTTTAAAGAGAGATTTTTGATATAGGGCATGTGTGCTTGCTGGAGAGACAGAGACAAAGACAGAAAGTGAGAAATCACATCCCCCCCTCCCAGAGAGATGGCCACATTGCAAATCCATTCTCCTCCATTCTTTTCTTGAGATTTTGGGCATGCATGCACACGAGCCTGCCATGAGGTTTGTGGTTTTTTTTTTGTTTTGTTTTTTAGAGATTTTCGATATAGGGTGTGTGCGGTGCTCGCCAGACAGACAGAGACACATAGAGACAGAAAGCGAGAAATCACCCCCCAGGGGGGATGGTCACGCCTCAATCCCTTCTCCTCCATTCTCCTCTCGAGATCTTGGGCATGCACGCACACGCGCCCGGCGTGAGTTTTAAGTTTTAAGCCACTGGGTCTGGGACTCAAACCACGGTCAATTACATGGGAGTCCAGTGATGTATCTAACCATTACACCATCTGTTGGTCCTTGCATCACTTTTATAACCAACTCAGTCTGGTGATAGCAAATGCACTCTTAGGGTAATGGCATTAATCCCTTGAGGACAGAGCTCTCACCTCTTAAAGATCGCACTTCTCAACACTGTTGCATTGGAGATTAAGTTTCTAACACATGAGATTTGGAGAACACAGTCAGACCATAACATTTTGTCCCTGGCCCCTAAATTATATCCTTCTCACATACAAAATACCATTTCATCACAATAACCCCAAAGTCTTAAGTTGATCCAACATCAACTTGAAAGTTCAAAGTCCAGAGTCTTATCTAAATCAGATAGGGAAGAAACGGAAGACATAATTCATCTTGGGGCAAATTTCCTTCCAGTTGGGAGCCTATGAAATCAAAACAAGTTACATGCTTCTAAAAAATACAATGGTGGGTCAGAAATAGGATAGACATTCTAATTCCACAAGGGAGAATAGACAAGAAAGGGACAACTTACTCCAGGAGTCCAACACCCAACAGGGTGAACAACATTACGTCTTAAAACTGGAGCGTAATCTCCTTTGACTCCATGAAATATATCCTGGACACACTGTGGCAGGAGCAGGACCCCGAAGCCTGGGCAGCCAGGCCCCTGCGGTTTTGCTGGGCTCAGTTCACTTGACAGCTCTCCCAGGTTGCAGCTGCATGTTAGTAGCTTTATAGTTCTGTCTTGGGGGCTGTTCCACTCCTGTGGTTTCACTAGGCATTGCTCTGATGGGGACTCTCTGTGATGGCTCTGCCTTTGTGACAAGTTTCTGCCTGGGGCACCAGGCTGTCTGATCTGTCTTTCGAAACCTAAACAGAAGTCTCCGGTCCCAGCTCATGCATTCTGTGTATTTGTAATCTTTTCTCCTCCATTCTTCTGTTAGGATTTTGGGCCTGCACACACATGTGTTCGGTGAGAGTTTTAAGCCACTGGGTCTGGGACTTGAACTGTGGTTCACTATGTGGGAGTCCAGTGACATAACCATTACACCATCTCCTGGTCCCAGTGAAATTTATTTCTAAGTTTTTTTTTTAATTTTTAATTTTTATAGCTGTTGTAAACAGGATTGAATTCTGATTTTTTTGGGAATAGTTTGTTTTTTAGTGTATAGAAATTATATATGATATGATATGTAGTTTTGTAAATGGATCTTATATTCTGTAACTTTACTGAATTTATTATTTTTAACAGTTTTTGTTTGTTTTTGGTGCAGACCTTAAGATGTTATAATCGTGTTATTTGTAAACAGAGACAATTTAACTTTCTCCTTTCTAACTTGGATACCTTATATTTCTTTCTCTTGCTTAACTGCCCTGGCAGCACTGTGAGTACTACATTGAATGGTGACAAATGTGGTATCCTTGTCTCATTTCTCATCATAGGGGAAATGCTTTTGACTTTGCATTATTGATTTTGATGTTAGCTATTGGCTTGTCCTACAGGGTGCTTATTGTGTTATGGTGAATTTGATCAACGCCTAGTTTGTTTGGAGCTTTTATCATGAAGAAATGTTCAGTTTTGTCAAATTTCTTTCCGCTTCTTTTGAAATAATCATTTAGGTTTTGTCCTTCATTCTGTTAATGTAACATATCATGTCTATTGATTTGCATATGTTGAGCCATTCTGGCCTTTCAGGTAAATCTCACTTGATCATAGTAAATCATCTTTTTTGAATATGGTTAGCTAGTATTTTGTTGAGAACTTTTGCATTTATGTTCATTAGAGACATGGGCCTGCAGTTTTCTTTTTTTTTGTAGTGTCCTTGTCTGGCTTTTGAAGCACAGTAATGCTGGCCTCACAAGATATGTTTGGAAGTATCCCCTTCTTTTCCATGTTTTTGGAAGGGTTTGAGAGGATTTAGTATTATTTCTTTAAATGTTTGGTAGAATTCATCAATGAAGTCATCAGATCATTGACTTTTCTTTGATGGGAGGCTATTAATTACTAGTTCAATCTCCTTGTCTTTGTTAGTCTATTCAGATTTTCTTTTTTTTCTTGACTTGGTTTTGGTACATTATGTGTGTCTAGGAATTTATCCATTTTGTATAAGTTTTCGTATTTTTTGGTATATAATTATTCCTATTAGTCTCTTAACGATCTTTGGTATTTCTGCTATATCAGTTGTAATGTCTCCTTTTTCTTTTCTGATTTTATTTATTGATTCTTTTTTCTTTTTTTACTAGCTAAATGTTTGTAGATTTTGTTTATCTTTTCAAAAAAAATCAACTGTTAGTTTTATTGATCTTTTCTATTGTGTTTCTACTCTCTGATTTATTATTTCTGCTCTAATAATTATATTCTTTCTCCAGTTAACTTGGCACTTAGTTTGCTCTTTGTTCTTTTTTCCCCCCTAGTTTTTTGAGGTATAACATTAAGTGTTTAGTTGGAATAATTTTTCTTTTTTGATGTAGGCATTTATTGCCACAAAATTCTCTTAAAATTTTGTTTTTGCTATCTCTCATAAGTTTATGTTGTAGTTCCATGTTTGCCTATGAGACACTCATTAAAAGTATATAAATTTTCACTATATGGCTCACAAAAAGATGGCACATTGTCCTACAAGATATATAAGGCTTCACCACCTCAATAATATTTTTGAGCATTATTTGGTGAGTCAAGGGCTGCTCCATCCCTGGGACTATCAAAAATCAGCTATTGATTCTCTTAGCACCCACAGTCTTAAAATAAACCTGGCATGGTTTGGGCCTTTTTGTGTTTTAAAGGTGAGATATTTATTATTTACAAGTTTTGCTTAAGCCAATTTCTGCTCTTACTTGCAAGGAATTACTTCCATTTTGATTGGGGCACCCTACAAAAAGCTCTAGAATTGTCAAATTTCAATACAGAAGGCACTTTTCCTAGTGATTACCAGATACTACTTCATGGTAGAGGTTTTAGCAAATCCCTCCATACCTCCTGGATTGCCACAATGGCCATAAGTGGTTCATTTACCTTATTAGCCTCAGGCTGTAGGCCATATAGAATGTCATAGTGGCTTATTTAATAATGGCATGTGATACAAGAAACTTACCTCCTGGGCCCCACACTATGTGCCATTAGAAGGATAACTCTAACCTCATAACTGGTTTTTTTTTTTTTTCTTTTATTGGAGAGATTTTTTTGCTAAAGGGCGCGTGCACTCGCCAGACAGACAGAGAGACAGAAAGTGAGAAATCACCCCCCGGGGGGATGGCCATACTACAATCCCTTCTCCTCCATTCCCCTCTTGGGATCTTGGGCACGCACGCACACGCGCCCGGTGTGAGTTTAAGCTACCGGGTCTGGGACTCGAACTGCAGTAAACTACGTGGGAGTCCAGCGACATAGCCATTATGCTAACTGCTGTCCCATAACTGGGTTGTTTTGAGACAGAGGTTATTACAGGCCTGGAGCCTATGACCTTTTATACCCAGCTGTGTATTATGTCAAGTATCATAGAAGCACAGCACCCCATAAACTCAACATGGTCTTGTCTTCTTGCTAAAATGAAAATAGTACCTACAAAGCAGAGTCAAGACTGGATTCTATGATATACCTGAAAAAGGGGGTGACCTTTTGAGTCTTTAGTCTCTTATCAGATGTCATAGTGCTAGAAGGCAACACCCTTCTACCCTTTAGCTAATTGGAGAGCCCCTTGGGATCACTTTAGTAAAGGCAAAGCGAGTTTGTACATTTTGCAGCTGGTAGCACCACCATCACACATGTAGAGCTCACTGGAGAATTGCTGTGTTTCATCTCTCAGTCTGTATGTCCCTAGTGAAGGATGAGATTTAAGTGTTAACCAAGATGACTAAACTTCAGTCATATTAATAATAGATGTCCTGGGCAACAGTCCACTCCATTGGACATTTTTATAGACTTTTGTACCAATGGCAGCAACAATTTCTTATCTAAATATTCTTACTCCGTTTGGGATAACTGTGAGACCTTTCCTTTTTCTTTTTAGTTTGCTATTGGGTGCATCCATTTGCTGGAGAGAGAAAGAGAAATAGAGAGAGTGAGAAAGCATCTGCCCCTACCTCCCAGGGCAATGGGCATGCATGCATAGGTACCTGGCTCATTTTTAAAGTCACTGGCCCTGGGACTCCAACCATGCAGTTGGCAGTGTGTGGGATCTAGCCACTTAACTCCGTAACCATGTTACTGGGTGGCCCAAGTTCTGAGAATTTCTGCCTCACACATACTGAAAAATATAAATCAAGGTTACAAATGGATCTATGTATACTGGAACCATAATACAAGGCCTAACTGAAACACTTCTTATTCCCTTCAGAGGTATAGACATTACTGATAGTGATCAGTCATTCATTTCACTTCTCAAAATATATAATACTAGATTATTAAACCATGTATTCAATAGATATTTTACCTCCCTTACCAGACCCAGACTATAGTCCAGATATATCATTAACTCCATAATGACTTAAGTTCAAATTTAATTAAATGATATTTGGCATATTTAAGTCATCAAACATCAGAAGTGAACTTAATAAATATCTGACTCCATTTTTGAAGTTTGGCTACCAAAAGCTTTTAACTCCTCACCCCATACTCCTGTATCTTCCCTTATTTCCTCACACATGTCCAAACTTATAAATAAAGTTCAAACTTTCTTCTTTGATGTTGGTGAGAAGTTCAAATAACACGAGCCCTGGCCCATGGAACTCTTACCCTAGCTCCACTCCTTAACTGCAATAAAAGCCAAAGCTAGTCACTTTAATTTGCTCTCTAAAATAATTTTTTTGTACTTGCTTGAGAACTTGCTGTACTTTTGCCAGAAGGCCTCATTATGAGAGTATTAAATTTTTTCATAGTCACTTGTGTGTATGCACATGTGTCATAAATTTGTTTAATGTAGTTGCCGCCTCAACATTTGTCATTAGGCCTGACAAGTTATTTGAAACGCAGCCATCCCCTGTCATCTTTGGCTTTGTTAAATTTCTCTCCCCTGTGTGGTTTGGATTATGGCCCACTTGCTCCTCATCCCACTGACCCCAAACCTGACACACCCCATGACTGCTAACCATTACCAAACCTAATGATCAACACCAGTTGTGTAAATAAGTTCCTGTTCACACATCTTTTCTTTAAACATATTGTACATTAAGATGCCATTATTTTATGTTTATTTTAAACTTTTTTAAGAAGTTATTTCATATGAGAGAGTAAATCTGGTCTCTTTTATTTCATATTGACTAGAAGTGATTTCTTTTTTGGATTTCTCACTGTTAGTATATAGAAATGCTACTGTTTTTGTATATTGATTTTGTGTCTCACAATTTTACTAAATTTGTTTATTAGTTCTAATAGTGTGTGTGTGTGTGTGTGTGTGTGCGCACGTCCACGCAATCTTTAGAGTTTACTATCCCTAGAATAATGCCTTCTGCAAATAAATTTTACTTCATCCTTTCCAATTTGAATGAGTTTTATCATTTTTTTCTAATTGCTCTGTCTAGAACTTCTAGTATTTTGTTGACTAGAAGTCACAAAGCTGTGTAGCCTTTTCTTGTTTCTGATCTTGAAGGAAAATCTTTCAGTTTTTCACCACTGAGTATGCTATCAGCTTTTCATGTATGGTATTTTCACAGTTTCTGTGATTAAAAAAAAAAGTTCATGTGATTTTCTTCTATTTCTAGTTTGTTCAGTGTTTTTAATCATGAAAGAATGTTAAATTTTATCAAATGCTTTTTCTGTACCTACAAAGGTGATCATGTGATTTTTGTCTTTCATTCTGTTTTATGATTCATGTGGTGTATCACATATATTTTGTGTATGTGAACTCGTTCTTGCATCCCAGGAATAAATCCCACTTACTAATGGCATTTAATGGCAGTTAGGAAAACATGATACTTTTAATGTACTGTTAAATTGAATTTGCTAGTATTTTGCTGATGCACTTTTTTAAAGCATTCACCTGGCAAAGTTTCTCCTCATTGGTGTTAGCACCAACAAACCTGGAAATGTCTATAAAGCACTTAGCATAGTGTGTGAATCTCTGTGAAAAGCAAGAAAAAACTCCTATCTAAAAGCAGTTTGTTCCGGGCCTCTCTGTGTGTTTCTTGTTCCTTGTTTCTCCAGTTTCTTTCTCTACAAGTGCAGAGGTTCTCCAGCTTGGGAAACTGTCCTCAGGTGCTGGCTCTTTCTACTCTAAAAGTCTAAAGAAGGTACGAGTCTGCTCCTGGCATTTTTCTCTCTCTGTGTGTGTTTTTAAAGAATATATTTGATTATCATTCTGTTATCTTTTCTTTCCCATGATTTTTGTTTGCTTCCTTAGTTTTTATACTTTATTTAAAATTGTTATCATTTCATAATCCCTACCAGTTTTACTTGTCTTTCTAGTCGTCAAAGTGTCTCACTTCCAGTTCATTTTCATTTTAATTTCTTAGTTTAAAATATTCTCTGCCTTATCTTTTCCTCTCTTTAAATTCAACATATTTTATTCTTTACAATTCTAGAGTTCTCTCTGTCTTATTTCTACACTTACCCACATGATCTCTAAAAAGTCATCCTACAACATTGCCTTTATTTTTTCCCCATTTCACAGTGTGAAACATTGATACTCAAGGAGGGGAGAGGAGGGTGACAGAGATAGCCTGACATGATCATATTTAAAATATGCACCTTTCGTTGTTGTCATTATTTTCTTTGACACTTGGACTTTGCCTCATTATGTCAATTAGGTTATTTTGGGCTCAAATCTCAGGAAGGGATATTGCAATTGAAACAGAGTGGCAAAATAATTTTCTTTTAGGCTTTTGTGCTTTAAAAGCTGAAGGATTAGGGCTACTAGATGGCATAGTGGTTATGGTGCTGGACTCCCATTTGGTTGACCATGGTTCAAGTCCCAGACCTGGCTCTTGAACACATGCTGGGCGTGTGTATGTGCATGCCCAATATCCCAAGAGGAGAATGGAGGACAAGGGAATGCAGTGTGGTCATAACCCTTGGGGGTAATGTTTTGCTTTCTGTCTCTGTTTCTCTCTGTCTCTCCGGCAAGCACACATGCTTTATAGCAAAATAAAATCTCTCTCAAAAAAAAAAAAAAAAAAAAAAAAAAAAAAAAAAAAAAAAAAAAAAAGAGGGAACCAGCAGTTAGCGTAATGGCTAGGTCGCTGGACTCCCACATAGTCAACCGCGGTTCGTGTCCCGGACCTGGTGGCTTAAAACTCACACCGGGCGCATGTGCGTGCGTGCCCAAGATCCTGAGAGGAGAATGGAGGAGAAAGGGATTGTGGCGTGACCATCCCCCCTGGGGGGTGATTTCTCGCTTTCTGTCTCTAATGTCTCTCTCTGTCTGGCGAGCGCATGTGCCCTATAGCGAAAATCTCTCCAAAAAAAAAAAAAAAAAGAGAAAAGAAGAGATGAAGGATTAAGGAGAATGGAGATTACAAAAGGCAGAGATTTTAAAAAGTATGAAAAAAAAAAGCAGGGTAAGAAAATCAAAGTTTTCCTCCCTTTTTTTCTAATCTCCCAACCCAACCCCAAATGAAGAAATGATTATGCTAGTTTGGTGAAGAACAAAGACTTGAAAGAAGTGATGAGGTTGTAAATGGAAATGAGTCCTCTGACAGGGTCCCGTGCCTTCTCCCTGGAGGTGGAGATGAGAGGGTTTTACAGAAGGATTCATGCACTGGTAGGCAGCATGCCTTGCTACTTCATGGGTACAGGCAAAGGAGAGGTAAAGACTATTTCCTCTATTTCTGATAGAAGAGGGATAGAAAATAGCTAACTGTGGGGCTGGTGCTCTAGCCTAGTGGTTAGGGGAGCCAGATCCGATTTGGCTGACTATAGTTCAAGTCTCAGACTGGCAGCTAGAAAATCATGTTGGGCACAGGCACATGCATGCCCAAAACACCAATAGGATGAAGAAAATGAGGAGAAGGGATTGCAGTGTGACCCTGCCCTATTGGGGTGGTCTTTTTTCCTTCGCCCTCTGTCTCTCTCTCTCTCTCTGTCAAGTATACGTGCTCTCGGACAATTTTTTTTTAGCGATATTTTTGCTATAGGGCATGTGTGCTCACTGGAGAGACAGATAGACAGAAAGTGAGAAATAACCCTCTGGAGGGGGGATGGCCATACTGAATTCCTTCGCCTCCGTTCTCCTCTCAGGATTTTGGGTTTGCATGCACATGTGCCCAGCATGAGTTTTAAGCCACTGGGTCCGGGACTCAAACCACAGTCGACTACATGGGAGTCCAGCGACATAACCATTATGCCATCTGCTGGTCCTGCCCTCTGACAGTTTTTCAGAAATGGCTTACTGTGTCCTGAGAGAGCCTTCCAAAAATTTCTGACACTCCAGCATGTTGGAGAAGCAGCAAAGTCACCATCATCAACTCTGAAATGGCATGACAGATGCAGAGAAATCTGTTCGATCTGAATCACCTTGAGGATGAGAACAAGGGCTAATTCAGTGGCAACTTTCATGGACTGATGACATAACTCAGTTGAGTTGATGGACATATCAGTGTTCATCAATTAAATCCTGTCATTCCTCTTTTTAAAGTCACAGATCATTATGAAATATCAGTTCCCAGAACTTATTATAATTACTTCAAGAGGCATATATTTTATTTTGCACAACCACTCTGCATTTCCATCTTTAATGCTTCTTTTTCATGGCATTGGGATAATCCAAGAAGAGAAACAGGAAAAGAAGGATGTCCCCAAAGACACTCTTATGTTGTGTATCATCTGAGATTTCAGAACAGCAGAACACAGCGGATGCTGAAACGTAGAAGAGCAGTAATGAAATGACTAAATTACCTGGAAAAGATGATTTCAGTAAACAGTTAAATATTGTTTCACAAGAAACTGCATCGCATATCTGTCCTCACCCATGACTTCACCTTAACCCTAACCCGCCTCTGTGTACTATCACCATCTGACCAGGGTCTGGGTTAGGATCCAACATCATCCATGAAAGGAAGGCCCACTGTGAGCACGGTTTCCTCTGGATGCACTCATGCTCACTGGAGAGAGACAGAAAGAGAGAGAGGGAGGGAAAGTGAGAAAGCAAGCTGCCGAGTCCAGGACTCAAACTGTAGTTGGGCCATGTGGGAGTTCAGCACCCAAACCACCATGCCATCTACTGGCCACTCTAGATTTAAAAATCATGAAACAAGCAAAGCATGTAGGTAGAGTTGGGGAAAGAGTAAGGAAAAGAGACTTGCTTGGAATCAGAATGAGGACACCAAAGCATTCATTGTAGTTCTGATTACTTGTTTACTGCATGTTGTTTTTTCTTTACTGCATCTCCAGCATTTACAACAGTCCTGGCAAGGAGTCTGGCACCAATGAATGTGTGTTGAATGAATATATGAATACAATAGCATTCATTAAGTGATCACTCCACGCCTATACAAGCAGACTGGCCATATGCTAGAACCTTTGTAAAAAGTGTATTTGTGCCCTGGGTGGGAGTCTAAATCTCTTTGCAAGATTTTTTTTTGACTCCAGAAATACCATCTTATTAGTTTTATATAATTTGTTTTACCAGAAAAAGATATATAACTGACCAACATGGGTTAGCGGGGTTCTTAGTGTACTGAATTTTTGAACATCTCTCTGAAATAGATTCATGTGGGTCTTCTCCAAAGAGAGGCCTTTGGTAAAAGCTTTCCTTGTCCTCATGACAGCAGGAAATAGGGTGAAGGGCATGAAAGATATTGAAAATCCAAGTAGCAACCTCTCACAGAACACTTGGAATTGTGTGAGAAGTCATTTTCTCTGTGAGTTATCAGCATTCAGAAGAGCATTGAGTAGAACACTCACGTTTTTCCAGCATGGTACAACTCAAGGGCTTTGTGGAGTTGGGCAAAAGGCAATTGATGGGTTATTAAAGGATCTACATTAATTTTATTTTGCAGGTAATCAATCACTAGTTGAGGGATACAGTCTCTGGTTTTATAATCTGCAAAACAAAAAGGCCATAGTAATAAGATTTGAGAAATACTAAAATAAAGCAACTAAAAGAAAAAAAAATTCAAGTAAGTAGCATTTCTTACTTAGTATACCTAGTATAAGTAGGAAAGGTATTTCTCAGAAAATTTGTCTCAAACATGAAAGATAATTTGTTTATACCTCACAAACTGCTGACTGTGGTTGCTGAGTGGTGGTTATAGACAATTCTGTTACCTAGATCTCCTTTGAAGAAAGTTGGGCCAGCATTGATGCTATTGAATTGAAGAATGACCCTTTGAAGCTAGCAGTCTCTAATCTACCTCCGGGGTTTATCACTGTACAACTGTTTCCTCCCCTCTCTAGTCATATGTGTGGAAGTAGGATGGGAACCTGTAACCAGATGAATGGGTGGAGATGGAAGTGTTAATTGTCTTAAGATGTTAGTCAACATTGCAGAAGTAAGGGCTGCTTTGGGAAGAAAACAAGCAGTGCCACAACAGCAAGTTAGTGCATGTAGTTATCCAAAAGGCATTGCTGTTATAATAGTACATCAAGAGGCTAGCAGGTGGCATGATGTTTAAGGCACTGAACTCCCACATGGCCAACTACAGTTCAAATCCCGAACCTGGCGGCTTGCTTCTCACTTTCCCTCTCTCTCTCCCTCTCTTTTTTCCTCTCTCTGGTGAGCACATGAGCCCTATAGCAAACTAAAAATATAATAATAATAATAATTAATAAAATTAAATACTTTTTTTTGTTATAGGTTGTGCCTCAGACAGAGAGAGACAGGGAGACAGACAGAAAACAAGAAAACACCCTCTGGGGGGATGGCCATGCCCCAATTCCTTCTCCCTTCTCCTCTCAGGATATTGAGCACTAATGCACATGCCTGGTGTGAGTTTCAAGCCATTGGATCTGGGACTCGAACCATGGTCAGTCACCTGGGAATCCAGAGCCTTACCCATGTGGCACCTGCTGATCCCAAATAAATAATTCTTAAACTTCGAACTTACCACTGCAGAATCAGAATTAACTGAATTATTTCTGTGTTTAAAGAAACACGAACTCTTGCAGGAGATACAATTTTATTTGAACTTAAAAAAAAACCTATTTAATGAAGTTAATTAAAATCTATTTGTAAAATAAACCAGTTCATTAGAGGAGTCATCTTTGAAAAAATTTACCACTATATCTCTATTTCCTCAATAAAAAGGATTTTGAGGGACCAGCAGTTAGCGTAATGGGTATGTCTCATAACTCCCATGTAGTTGACTGTGGTTCGAGTCCTGGACCCAGTGGCTTGAGTCCTGGATCCAGTGGCTTAAACTCACGCCAGGCACGTGTGTGTGCATGCCCAAGATCCCAAGAGGAGAATGGAGGAGAAGGGATTGCAGCGTGGCCATCCCCCCTGGAGGGGGGTGATTTCTCACTTTCTGTCTCTCTGCCTCTCTCTGTCTTTCTAGTGAGCACACATGCCCTATAGTAAAACACACACACACACAAACACACACACACACACACACAAAGAAAAAAGAAAAAAGAAAAAACCTTTCCAAAAAAAAGGAGTTTGACGTCCATGTTTCTGCAAGTTGAAAGGCATCCCAAGAGTAACCAAATGGTCATTTCTATTCGTTTACCTACCTCCTAAACACACGCCCTTCATTGTCTTTCCCGAGATGATCATTGTTGGCTTGAGGCAAAGCTGTGAATTTGCTGGAGCCAACCCAATGATCAGACAGACACCATGGCTTGGTTGGCAGGAGTCCCAAGCAGCGATCTAAGAACAGTAACGATCATAAGCACATTCCCACACAGAAGTAACAGCTACCATCTGGGGTAGAAGGAATCCTGAAGGCCCTTGGTTTTGAACCTCCCCTTGGGCAGACCCTGCTTCAATTTCAGCTTCAACACAGTCAGTGACAGAAATCTCATTAGAGAGCCAGGAGAATTCAGCGGTGAAAAGCACAGACTCTGCTACCTGTGTGCCCCTAGGCACATTACTTTCCTATGCCTCAGTTTCGCCGTTTGTAGAAAGAGCAATACTGTCATCTACTTCATAAGGTCGTTATGAGGATGAAATGACTGATCATTCTAAAAACACTTAGAACACTATCTGGCATATATAAGCAGTATATTAAATAAGATTATCCTCTGCTTCACAGGCCACACACACTCTGTTCTTTGTCTGACCTGGTCGCTTGCTTTCTCACTTCTCTCTCTCTCTTTGTCTCTGGTCAAATTAAAATAAATGAATGAATAAATAAAATTAAATAAATAATTCTGAAAAGAACTTTTTAAAAAATTCAGTTTTAGACTCCTGAAACACTCAGACAAGAAACCATTTTAAGTTTGAGGTGTGTCTTGACATGTTTAAGGACCAAAGCGACTGAAGTTATGCTTTAAATCTCATCTTTTAGACTCCCAAAACAGTCAGACAAGGTAGTGTGACCTCTGTCCTCTCTCTGTCTCTGTTCTGTCTCTCTCTTTAAATTTTTTATTTTTATATTTAAAATTTTTAAACCACTTCTTACCTCAGGCCTTTTCTTTCTGTTAGAAATTTCAGAAGCCATTTTAAACCTGTGGTGTGCCCTGGCGTGTTTGCACCACATGGTTTTCATTTTTTACCTTTTAAAAATATTTTTTTCCTTTTTTTGGGTTGTTTTGTTTATTTTTAAAATTTTTTTCCCTTTCCTTTTGCTTTTATTTTATTATTTTTTAACTTTACTTTCCTACTCCGTTCTTTAGTCTCCACACAGTGAGTGTCTAGACAGGCCTAGGTGCACAGTAGCCAAGCATCTGAATACTTTTAGGGTCATTGAAATCCTCAATGCTTATTGAACTTCCTGCTTTAAGGCAGAAACTTCTTGGGACCAACAGTTAGCGTAATGGCTATGTCACTGAATTCCCATGTAGTTGACCGCAGTTTGGGTCCCGGACCCGGTGGCTCAAACTCACGCCAGGCGCATGTGCGTGCATGCCCAAGATCCCGAGAGGAGAATGGAGGACAAGGGATTGAGGCATGGCCACCCCCCCCCCCCCCCCCAGGAGGATGATTTCTTGCTTTCTGTCTCTCTGTCTCTGTCTTTCTGGCGAGCGCATGTGCCCTATAGCAAAAACCTCTTTAGAAAAAAGGAAAAAAAAATTTTATATATCTGAATTTATTATTTCTTTCTGTGGATACTACATTGCAAAATACAGTAGAGATTTTGCTGTAGAATGACCAGGAACCACTGCAAAGGCACAAGAAATATGAGAAACCAAGGAAATATCTCTCTCATAATAGAAAAGAACAATCCTTCACCATCCACAGACAGTACAATGGAATTTGTGGAAATATCCAATAGAGAATTCAAAGTATTCATAGTGACAAAACTACACAAAATGCAAGAGTTGAGAGACAATGAACTCCAGAAGATGTAAGAGAAAAGAGACAATGAATTCCAAGAGGTGAGGAAGTTCATTCTGAAAGAGGAGCTACACACTATAAAAAAGAATCACACGGAGCTGTTACAGATGAAGGCTATGATATAGGAAATCAAACTCTCCCTCAAAAGTATTAAAAGAAAATTAGTCCATGTAGAAGATCAAATCTTGGACGTTGAAGGCAAAACCTCTGACCTAGGAAAAAAAAAAAACAACCAAACCCCCCCCCCCCCCCAAAAAATGAAAATACTATATGAGAAATACTAGATACCATTAAGTGTCCAAACATCTGGATAATCTGTATCCCAGAAGGTGAAGAAACTATTAAGGGCATTGATATTTTGTTCCATGAAATTCTGGAAGAAAACTTTCCAAATCTAGAGAGGCATTCAAGTATTCAGATCCAAGAAATACAAAGGACCCCTAATAGAATCAACCCAAAAAGATATTCTCCAAGGCACATCATAGCCAGATTGGCCAAATCCACAGACAAAGACAAGATACTAAAATTGGCAAGAGAGAACGTTAGGTTACATATAATGGTTATCCCATTAGGCTAACAGCAGACCTCTTATCAGAAACAATGTGAGCAAGGAAAGAAAGGGACAATATATTCAAAGTGTTAAGTGAAAAAGTTTCAACCAAGAATACTATCCCCAGCAAGATTATCCTTCATATGGGAAGAAAAGATAAAAACATTCTCAGATAAACAAAACCTGAAAGAATTTACCAACACCAGACCAGTTCTTCAAGAATTCTAAAAGGAGTGCTTTACCAAGAAAACTAAAGACACATACTGAAATAAGAGAACAAAAAAACAACCAAAAAAAATGACCAACTTAATACTAGGGACATGAAATATCAATAACAATATTGAATGTTAACTTCCTGGATTTAAATGGAAAGATTGGACCACAGTAACACTACAAATTGAACAGAAGAAAGATTAATTACATATGACTGAACTGGAGAAATAGAAATGTATGACTTTTGAGTAAAACATTACTGTCTTTTTCTTTTCTATGCTTTGTTTTCCCAGTTTAGGGATTTTGCTTTCTTTTGAGCTGTTGATAGGTGTAGCAGTTTGTTAAAATGTTTTTTTTCTTCTTTGTTTGTTTCTTTAAATGGAAATATAAACTTTTCTTCCTTCTTGATCCCTCTGGAATTGTAAAATATTTGGGAGTTTTCTTATTTTGTGGCTGAATGGTCATTTGCATAAGTTCAATAATACCTGTTGCCTTGAATCAGAAATTGGAAAGAATTTGTTATTGGACAGAGCTTTGACTGGAATGTCATATTTGAAGATTAAACCAGAAAACTATGGAACTATGGTAAATCTCAAGTAAGCCAATGGAAGCTCTTGGAAAGATGGCCTGGCACCATGAACAGTTCTGTATGGCAGAGAGGATTAGAGAATCTATATGAAAGGATTTGTACCATAAAATAACCTGGACTTTTCCAGTCCAGCATTGTAATGAGTAGAAATTGAAAAAGAGCAGCCACAACCAGAAGTTTATCTTGAGGAAGACTTTGAAGGAAGAAAAAGAGACTGATCTTTGCTAGCAGATGGTATACCACAAAATATTTTGAAGGCAGGGCTGAATTGAGAAGGTTCATGTGTGAATTGTGTACTGGGTGTTTGCTTTTCAACAGTCTGAGTAGTTGAGATGTAAATATTTTCTCAAAAATATTTAAAACTCTACTGTCTCTGTTACAGAGTCACAAACAAAATTATAATAAATATTTTGATAATTATCTTTAAATTCAGTTTCTTGAAATTTTGAAAGTTGTTTATTAACTGTCAAGAATTAATGGAGTATGAGCAAAAAAATTTTTTTCTCTTTCTTTTTTCCCCTTCCTTCCTTCCTTCCTTCCTTCCTTCCTTCCTTCCTTCTTCCTTCTTCCTTCTTCTTCTTTCTTTCTTTCTTCCTCCCTCCCTCCCTCCCTCCCTCTCTCTCTCTCTCTCTCTCTCTCTTTCTTTCTTTCTTTCTTTCTTTCTTTCTTCTTTCTTCTTTCTTTCTTTTTGAGAGGTTTTTAGGAGAGGGCGCGTGTGCTCGCCAGACAGACAGAGAGAAACAGAGAGACAGAAAGCGAGAAATCACCCCTCAGGGGGGATGGCCACACTGCAATCCCTTCTCCTCCATTCCCCTCTCGGGATCTTGGGCACGCATGTACATGCACCCGGCGTGAGTTTTAAGCCACCGGGTCTGGGATGTGAACCGTGGTTGACTACACGGGAGTCCAGCGACAGCCATTACGCTAACTGCTGATCCCGCGCAAAAATTTTTTGATATGTAAAGTAAATTTTTGTGGGAAAATGTAAAAATAAATAAATAAGTGTTTAAAAAAAAGAAAAAAAATTGTAACCCATAAAAAAATTCAGTTTCTAAGATGTACAGTACACTTCTTCATATCTATTTTACTTCCTGTTTTTATTTCTTAATGTTTTTTCTTTTCCCGTTCCTCCATCTTGCCTTATTTGCTTTACTATCACCTTTATCACTACCTCCAGTTCCCTTATTCTTTGACCAAGTACCTCAGGTAACACGTCAGCATATTGAATGTCTCTGTTCTCTCTCTGAATAGTAAAGATCTAAGAAGATGATACTCCTTCTTTTCACCATTATATCCTTAGTGCTTAAGACACTGATGCCTGAGAGATATTTTTCAAATGAATGGATGGTTCTGTTATAAGACACACAAAAATGGGCCATACAGGTGGCATAGTGGTTAAGGCGGCTGGATCCCACATGACGGACTCTGAGGTTAGAATCCCAGACCTAGTGGGTTGAAAAACATACCAAGTGCATGTGTATGTGTGCCCAAAGGCCATCCTTCCTGAGGGGCGACTTCTCACTGTCTGTCTCACTATGGTGAGTGCATGTACCCTATAGCAAAACTAGAAAAAAAAAGACACATAAATGTAATATGTGAATCAAATATACATATGTCATATATACATATACATATATATACATATGTATATATGTATATCATATATACATATATGTATTTAAATATATATTTATTTATTGTAATTTTGGGGCCACTGGGTCCAGGACTTGAACTGTAGTCAGCCATGTGGGAATCCAGCACCTCAATCACCACATCACCTGCTGGCCCCGAGGGCAGTTAATATTTATGTATATAAAGCTGTGCAACTTGTGCCCTCATGTTGACAGACAGCCCTCCCCCACAGCACCCCAGACCACATACCATGGTATCAGTGAGTCCAATGGCTTCAAAGGCAAAGTCAACACCACCGCCTGTCATTTCCACCACCACCTGCTGGACGGGCTTCTTGAGATTCCGAGGGTTGAGACAATCAGTGACACCTAAAGCTTTTGCTCGGGGAAACTTCTCCTCATTGATGTCAACCCCGATGATCCTAGAAGCACCAGAGGCTTTGCAGCCCATGACAATGGCTGAACCAACTCCTCCAAGTCCAAAAACCACACAGGTAGATCCGCGGGTGACCTACAAATGCATAAGGCATGCTCGCATTAGGAAATAAAGCCGGGTGTGTGTGTAATTAAGAAAACCAACCGGCAAACAAAAGCAACCACTGAGCCTTTTGGAACTATACATACCAGTTGAATCGTTTGGACGATTTTGACCTAGTTTGGATATTTTTCCAGGAAAATCACTATGACACACACTAACACACAAGCACTTTCCTCACCTTGGCTGAGTGAACAGCGGCCCCATAGCCTGTAGGCACCCCACAGCTTAGGACACAGCTTTTATCCATAGGAGCTGCGTCATCGATTTTTGCCACTGCAATCTCAGGTACGACAGTATATTCAGTGAATGTGCTCGTGCGGAAAGAGTGGTAAATCTTTTGTCCTTTGCAGGTAAATCTGCTGGTCCCATCCAGCATTAATCCAGAAGATGGTAGAACACTGTTCCACAGGGACATAGACATGCACACAGGTATCAGCACAGACATGTGGAGTGGCAAAGAGAGAAGCGAACACCTTAGTACAGGCCAGCATTGTACAACGTAAGCAATTTCATAAAAGAGTAAGGGGCAAATCTACTAACTCTTGCTTCTCACAGAAGTTTCCCTTGGGGTACAAGCAGGAACTGCATTCTTTACACTGTGGAATAATGAGTGTGAGGACTTTATCGCCTATGTAGAGAAAGAAGACACAGTCAATAGTTTGAAAATAGTACTGGAATACAAACACAATAGTATATTTATGGAAATCTCATTGAATTTCTTGAAAATTTGGACAGATTACAGCAGCCAGTATAACACTTATGGGTATTGATAAGGAAAAACCCTGTAACCTGGTTTTAGAAATCCCATGATACTTTGGAGGAAATAGTGCGAATTTGGGGGATATTCCCTGGTGGATAGATAGTTGTAATTCTGCTTCTCCTTACTCTAGAAATAGAATAGATGAGCATTTAGTCCCATAGAAGTTGTCACCTGCCTCAAATGACCTAGAATAAGAAACACATAAATGGGCCATCCAGGTAGTGTGGTGGTTAAGGCTTAAGTCATCGTGGGCTGATGTAGACTCAGAGGTCTACAACATTGCCCCCACGGTAGTGTTGGCCTTGCTTTTGGAGCTGCTGAACTCACTGATATCACAGTGGGGGGTCTAGGGTTGTCTGTCAACATGGGGGTAAAAGTTACACAGCTTTATTATTACAGCTTAATTTATTACAGCATTATTCTAGATGATGGAAGAGCCTTTTTCCACTGAGTCTCCTGCCCCACGTGGCACGCTGACACACAACAGACCTCTAACATGTTTTCTTTAGTGAGGCTGAGCTCTAAGGTGTACTAACTCCAGAAAATAAAAGGAATTGCTCTCCTGCTGCAGAGAGAGGCTTTTGTGGAACACTACAAAGGATGGTTTTTAGGTTACAGATCTGTTGAGGGGATATTGATTATGTTTGGATTCCATCATTAGCTCTCTGGGCATTATGGTGACAGGCTAGGTGCAGTCTACGAAGAAGGTAAATTAATATAGTCGTTGCAGGCTAATGTAGACTCAGGTTAATGCAGGTGGTGGCACGGTGGTTAAGGGCATTGGACTCCCACATGGTTGACTGCGATTCAAGTCCCGGACCTGGCAGCTTGCTTTCTTTCTCTCTCTCTTTCTTTCTCTCTCTCTCTCTCTATCCCTCTCTGGTCAAATTTAAATAAACAATAAATAAATAAAGTTAAATAATAAAAATAGTTAAAAAATACTTCTGAATCTGAGATCCTTTGGAATATTTTAGGGCCAATAAAGAGGAAGAGATTTCTCGCTTTCTGTCTCTCTGTCTCTCCAGTGAGCACACACACCCTATAGCAAAAATCTCTCTCTTTAAAAAAAAAAAGCAAGAGAGAGGAACCAGCAGATGGTGTAACGGCTACGTTACTGGACTCCCACAAAGCCAACCATGGTTCGAGTCCTGGACCCGGTGTCTTAAACTCACGCCGGGCACATGTCTGTGCGTGCCCAAGCTCCGGAGAGGAGAATGGAGGAGAAGGGATTGCCATGTGGCCATCCCTCTGGGGGGTGATTTCTTGCTTTCTGTCTCTCTGTTTTTCTGGTGAGTGCACATGCCCTATAGCAAAAACTTCTCCAAAAAAAAAAGAGAGAGGTTTTCCTTTCCCCTCCATTCTGCTCTCAGGATCTTGGGCATGCACGCATACTGGGTCCAGGACTTGAACCATGGTCGACTATGTGGCAGTCCAGCAATGTAACCATCACGCCATCTGCTGATCCCCTTAAATTTCTTTACATACCTGGTTCCAAACTCTGGGTTTCTCATATTAGCTTACTCTATGTGATGGTTTTTATTCACTGTGATTGTTTGGGGCATACTATGAATAACAATCTCCAAATCCTTTCTGTTTTGCCCGAGGAAGAGCATATAATTGCTTCATATTGGTTCTTTGAAATTTCACTGTCATCTTGTTACATTTAAGCTACACATCCTAGTTGATTAGAGCTTTTATTCATTTGTCAAACATTTAATACATCTCAACTCTGGAATAGGCACTGTGGCAAGCATTCTGAGGGACACGATTTATCTGTAAGAAGTGATCTCCACCTTTAAGAGCTCTGAGCCTATTAAGAAGTATACTGGTTCTATAACAACTTCATTTAGCTGTGAACGTGTAGAACTGACTGTCATTGCACTACTTGATTGGCAGAGATGACGGCAGACAGAGATGATAGCGATGCCACTCTTGGAGTCACTGGATACATTTGATGTAAAAAAAAATGTCATTAGTTTGAAGACTCAAGAGGGAAGCTCATAACGGTGATTAGACTAATCTAGAATATATCAATTTCTTTTCCGGTAGTTATGTTCATGTATTTTAGGCTGTTTCTCTGCAGGCGTAGCTCTCGGGCCTCTCACCAAGGGAAGGTTTTTGCCGCCCCATTTCCTACCTGGTTTCACAGATCTCACTCCATTACCAATACTCTCCACAATGCCAGCTCCTTCGTGGCCTGGGATTAAAGGGAAGTTCACTGGGAGGTCTCCTTTCAAGACATGATCATCAGACCCGCAGATCCCTGTAGATACCATCTGCATAGGGATCAAGTGATCAAGGACCAATTGGTTTTCTGTTTCTCTTACCTGAGACTGAATATTTAAAAAGAAAAACATGTTTTTACATGATTTACCTGATTTGTAACAACACTTGCAGGAATACAGAGCAAGTCTTATCATCCCCAACTTAGAGATTCAGACTTAGAATGACTTGTCCAAAGTCACAAGGCTCATGTTCAGATCTTGTAATGATCTTAGTTATTTAAAATCTAGTCTATATATCCTATGTCATACAATAAGGGTTTGGGTTCTGAATATCAATAGCACCTTCATTAAGAAACACACAGTTTTAGGCCCAATATTGTGGAGTAATTTTCCAATGCTCTGGGAAAATCTATGTTCAGTATTTTAAACTTGTACGTTGAAAACATCTTCTAAGTTAGTGATATAAAATGTGGTTAAGTCAAGTAAATTAACTGTTACAAAATTCAACTTGTTGAGAAGACTGAAACTTCTTAGCTAGTGGCCTAAGTATTTTTGTCTGTGGGTAAGTTCTACCCAGTTATACTGTCCATAGAAATGAAACATGTCTTTTACCATAGCCCATGTATTATTGCTTTATCTGCAATATTGCCAGAAAAGCATGTTGATTAGTTTCACAGTATCTGTTGCGGAGAAAAACAGCATTTTATAGTTGGAACACTGGAAACAGCTATGGTGTGCTTGTAGTGAATGAGAAGATATGCTTATGAGAAATACGCTGTGGTTTTGGCCACCAAATTGTTAAAATGTCTTCAAGATGCTATCAAAGGCTGACGTGTGGGGCTGGCTGGTGGTATGGTGATTGAGGCGCTGGACTCCCACATGGCTAACCATGGTTCAAGTCCTGGACCTGGTGGCTTGCATTCTCATTTTCCCTCTCTTTCTCTCTCTCTGGTCAAATTAAAAAAAAAAAAATAATAGTGATGAATAAAGTTAAATGAAATAATTCTTAAAAAAACTTAAAATGAAAAAAGCTGAAGTGTTATTTAGCTGTGTAGCAGTGTGGAATCTCCTTATTAGTTTAGTTCTACATAGCAAATGAGAACATGCAATTATCTGTGGAAAGCTCTGTGTAGATAAGCTGCTGGTGGGGTCCTTATCTAAAGGGGTAGGTGCAATCCTTAACCTTGATTTTGTCCGGGGTTCAAATGACGTTGCTGCTTCCTTGCTGCTGCAACCTCTTCCTTGATAGCTATTCTGAATTTATTATTTAGGGTATAGTCTTTGCCGTTAAGGAGCATAACAGTGTAAGAGCAGAGAACAGGGGCTAATTAAGCAGTGAACATTTCAGCAGTGGTGACCTAGCACACAAGAAGCACTAGATAAATACTGTCTAGGTGAACAATACATGAAGAATATGGCTTCTGAAGAGCAGTCAGTTAAAACAGATTGTTGAACTCCTTCCTTTGTGTGCATTCTTATCACTTTTAAATTTGTTCTTTGTTTTCTCTCATTGGTAAAGTCCTTAGCAAAGCACCGGACGTGGTGTTTATAACTTATTTTGTGTTATTTCCCATATTTTCCTGTTTTGTCTCTTATCTGCCATCTTCCTTTTTCTTCTTCTCTTTTCCTCCATATTTTTTTCCTTCTAGCATCTTCCCAGTCCCCTTCATTCTTTTTCTCTGTTACTCTTGCAACCATCCCCCATACCTTCTCTTACTTTGATTGGATATGATACAGACTGCATGCGTATAGCCTTTTATACTAGTTGTATTCATTGATGAAGCATTGGATTTCCTGGATTTTATTTTAAAAATAGGTGACTTTAATGTGTGATAAGATTCTCATGAATAGTAATCCTAATCTTGGATATTTAATAATTTTGTAAAATGCATTGATTGAGAGTTTTGTTTGAGAATAACAATGAGGCTTAATAGGTCTATTTTTTTGCATCCCTGATCTAAGCTCTGTTCAAAAATTGTTAACTCTTTCAAGATAATTTGTGGGCCAACATGGGAGTACTTGCTGTTTATTCTGGAAATTGGGATTTACCACATGGTACACCTTTTCAGATGAATTCTCTGAAGCTATTATAGTGTGTGAGCAAAAACAATAGAATAGGATAATTAGTGTACTGAATATGTCTTTATTGAGTATCACACTTATGTCACAGAAATATTGGGAAAGGCATTCCTTGTAACCTCAAAAATGAGCGTAACACTTAAAAGCCTCTAGTCGCATTGTAATATGTATAGGCCTATGATATTATACAATTTAAGGAAAACTCTTGATAGTTTAAAAAATATAATTATTGGTTATGAATTACCAATATTTTGTAGTTATTAAGAATATCTCAAGCATTCATTAATTAACCCTCTGTTCATTTATCTTAGTTTTAAAAATCTTCCCTTTACTAAAAAAGATGGATAGATCAAAAATGCAAGTGAAATATATGTAGCTCATTTGCATATTTCTATTATATACCCATTCTTTTTTTTTTTTTTTGGAGAGATTTTCGCTATAGGGTGCGTGCGCTCGCCAGACAGACAGAGAGAGACATAGAGACAGAAAGCGAGAAATCACCCCCCAGGGGGGATGGTCACGCCGCAATCCCTTCTCCTCCATTCTCCTCTCAGATCTTGGGCATGCACGCACACGCACCCGGCGTGAGTTTTAAGCCACCGGGTCCGGGACACGAACCGCGGTTGACTACGTGGGAGTCCAGAGACATAGCCATTACGCTAACTGCTGGTTCCCTATACCCATTCTTTTTAATAAAACAGTATTTCCTCTCAGTTGCCTTTAAAGGTAAAGACCAAATGGCTTAAATTTACCTTAATGCGAACTTCCCCAGTCTTCGGTGGCTCAAGTTGTACTTCTTCAATTGAAAGAGGAGTATTTGTCTCCCAGGCAATGGCTGCCCGGCAGGTGATTGTCTGTAGCCACAGGAACATAAAACAACAGCATTTAGTGACATTTGAGTTTTATTTCTAATTATACACATGGCTATTGCTTGTTTGTAAAAATGCAATGGTCATAAAGAAAAAGGATGGCCACATGCAATTTCAGGCACAAGCTGTGAAACTTGAGCATATTTCCTGTTGGCCTTTCAAAGTAATTTTCATACATTTGAGATCATGTCATATAAGCAATTTGGTATTCTGCTTTTTTTGCTAACAGTCACCATTTACTGAACAGTTACCATTTGCTGGTTCATAAGAAGCTTCTCATAACTTCAAAATGTTTTGTAACCATAATTTTAAGAGGCTACTTTACATTTCATCATTTGAATGTGTCCTAATTTGCTTACATAGTAATTATGTAGACATGGGATTATTTCCATTGTTTTAACTATTAAAAATATAGTATGATGGGAACCAGCAGTTAGCGTAATGGCTATGTCGCTGGACTCCCATGTAGTTGACCGCGGTTCACGTCCCGGACCCGGTGGCTTAAAACTCACGCTGGGCATGTGTGCGTGCGTGCCCAAGATCCCAAGAGGAGAATGGAGGAGAAGGGATTGCGGCGTGACCATCCCCGCTGGGGGGTGATTTCTCGCTTTCTGTCTCTATGTCTCTCTCTGTCTGTCTGGCGAGCGCACGCGCCCTATAGCGAAAAAAACCTCTCCAAAAAAAAAAAATATATAGTATGATGATTACTTTAATCATTTTTACTTGCTTGGTTTCTGTAAGTGAGAATTACTTAAGAAAGTTTAGAGACATTATTAGGGCTAAATTGATTCCAAAACTCTTTATGGGAAGGTTGAATTATTTGGCATACTCCCTAGAAGTATAATAGAATGTCTGTATCCTGAATTATTCCACCCTCGTTAGCATGGAATGTATCATTAAATACAAAATCTCCTACAGGAAGAAAAAACTCACTCTTTCTTTTTATTAGTATTTCTTTCAGTGCTTGTGATATGAAATATTTTCTGTTTGTTAGTCATTTGTATTTTTCTGTTTTGTGGAATGTTTGGTCCCATATTTTATGTCACTGTTGGTATCTTGATGCTTTTCTTATTAATGCTTTTGGGTTCTTTACAAATTAAAGGAGCAACCTGTTGTCTGCCAATGTGTCACACATTTTCCATGTTGATTTTTTTTTTTTTTGGAGAGGTTTTTTGCTATAGGACATATGCACTCCCCAGAGAGACAGAGAGAGACAGAAAGACAGAAAGTGAGAAATCACCCTCCAGGGGGGATGGCCATGCCACAATTCCTTCTCCTCTATTCTCCTCTTGGGATCTTGGGCACACGTGTCCACGCACGTGCCTGGAGTGAGTTTAAGCCACCGGGTCTGGGACTCGAACTGCGATCACTAAATGGGAGTTCAGCAACATAGCCATTATGCCAACTGCTAATCCCCCATGTTGATTTTTGACCTTTAATTTTGTATGAAATTATATATTAAAATGTCCTAAAATTTTGGTTCATAAAAATATCTTTTCCTTTGCTATTTGTTCCATTTCTATACTTTGAAGATTATCGCCATATAGGGACCAGCAGTTAGCATAATGGCTATGTCGCTGGATTCCCACGTAGTCGACCGTGGTTTGAGTCCTGGACCCGGTGACTTAAACTCACGCTGGACATGTGTGCATGCATGCCCAAGTTCCTGAGAGGAAAATGGAGGAGAAGGGATTGCGGCATGGCCATCCTCCCTGGGGGGTGATTTCTTGCTTTCTGTCTCTCTGTCTCTGTCTGTCCGGTGAGCACACGCGCCCTATAGCAAAAACCTCTCCAAAAAAAAAAAAAAAAAAGTTAAGAAAAGATTATCGCCATATAGAGAGTAAATAAATGTTTCTTATCCTCTGCTTTAGATTTGTATAGTTTGATTTTTGAAAATTTAACTCAAATTCAACTGAAAAAAATATTTTTTTTCGTATGATGTGAAGTTAAACTCTCAATAAATTGTCCCAGCATGAACTGATGACTGTTTCTTCCCTTTCTGCCTAAGTTGGTACCTTTGCTATGCAACAAGTTCATGTATATATATTTTTTATTTTTTAAGAGAGATTTTTGCTATAGGGTGAGTGCACTCACCTGAAAGACAAAGAGAGACAGAGAAAGAGAAAGTGAGAAATCACACCCCAGGAACAGCCACAGCTCAATTACTTCTCTTCCTTTCTCCTCTCAGGATTTTGGGCACATACGCACATGGGCCTGGCATGAGTTTCAAGCAGCCAGGTCCAGGACTCAAACTGTGATTGATCAAGTGGGAGTCCAGCACCTTAACCACTACACCACCTGCTAGCTCACAAGTTTTTATATTTACAAGTTTTTCTTTGGAGGCTGTTTTGTCCCATGTAGCTTTCTGTCAGTCATCAATAATTTGAACACTTTAAAGTTTTCATGTATCTTAATATCTGATGATATTAGTTCTCCTTATAATTTTATGTGTGTTCCATTTCAAGGTACAATGACTGTATGAGTAATTATAAAGTATACTGAGCTAAGTAAATCTTCTGTGTCTTCAAGTAACTCAATGGAGGGGAAACATGCCTTTTTTTTTTTTTTTTTGGTTTAGGGCACCGTACCTTTACCAGAGAGAGACAGAGAGAGGGAAATTGAGAAATCACTCCGTAGGAGGGATGGCCACTCCCTTCTCCTCCATTATCCTTTCAGGATTTGGGGTATGTATGCAGATGCGCCCGGCTTGAGTTTCAAGCCACTGGAACCTTGGTGGGCCATATGGGAGTCCAGCACCTTAACCACCATGCCACCCGTTGGCCTCAGTTATATATGTTTTGTAATACAAAGAAAGGGGATAATGGACATGTTAAAATAAAATAGTACCAAAAAAGTATTATTTCCTGAGGATAATTCAGTAAAAATAATTTTGCTTTTACCTGCCAAACTTATGTAAAAAATATACTTTATGAAAAACATTTCCTAGTTTCAAAAGCAATATATACTCAACATAAAAAGCTTAGAAATCTCAGACAAATGTAAACAGGGAAAAACCAAAACAGACAGTACCTAGCTATTACCTCTACCAGCATTTTAAAGGAAGCCCTTTCAATCAATATTCTATGCATGTGTCCGTATGTTTTTCTGATCATACTGGGCAGGCTCTTTCACAGCCTGGTCTTCTATGTAGCATTACAAATAGTTTGCAGATAATTTTTCATGATGACTCAAGTTCGTTGACTAATATACCATAATTTATTTAAAACGTTTGTTTTAGTATTTGACATACTGCTTCAGTGTTATACTCTTACAAAGAACGCTGAAGTTAACCTCTATAGAAACATATGTAGTTACTTCATAGGAATAAACTTAGAAGGGTAATGATAGGCACATTTTTAAAGTTTTTGATACAATATCATGAAGTTACCACCCAAGAAATTTTAAGCAATTTCTCCTCCCAGTAATGGTACATGAGTTTCCACAGCTGGGGAATGCTGAGTCTTGTCATTAAAAATCCTTGATAATGTGATTAGAGAAAAATATCATCTTAATTTTCGTTCAGTGTGCACTTGCTTGATAACTAATGAGATGATATCGATTGATTTTAAAGGTAGTGCACTTACTTTGCCTGAAGTGTCCATGATGAGTTTTCTGGCTTCCTTTGTGTCTTATGGATGTACCTGAGAGGAGTTGGCTTCTTTGACTCTGCAGCTTGGCAAATAAGACTGAGTATTTATAGTGTTTACACACCGAAAGTAATTAAAACTAATTGCAACATCACACACCAATATGAGGAAAACCAGAGCGGGGAAGTGATTGGCAACTACGTGGAAGGAAAGGGCAGAAAGGAGTGGGAAAGAATGGGGAGTGTGGATAAGGAGGAATCGAGAACGAGGCGTTTGAATGAGGAGAGAAGCAGTTTGAAGAGTAGGCAATGGGTGGAAAGGCATAGGATTGAGTACAGAGGAGTAAGTGAAAGGTCTTAATTAACTAACAGTAAGAATTTCTGGAGTATTAGTTACATGAAAGGATTGCTATAATAGATCAGGTATAAGATTGGGTCTCCAGAGATCAAAAAAATGGAAAAGCACAGATCATGATAGAAACTACTATAAATAAGGTGACAAATAAATGTGAAAGGTGATCAAAACTAAAGGCAAGGGGGCCAGCAGGTGGTTAAAGCACTGGATACTCCCACATGGCCAACCATGGTTTGAGTCCTGGACTTGGTGGCTTACTCTCTCACTTTCCCTTTCTCTCTCTGTGTGTGTCTCTCTCTAGTCAAACTAAAATAAGTCAGTGAATAAATAAAATCAAATAAAATAATTTTTTAAAAAGAAGCCTTACTTTCCTGTGTTCTATAAACAAACAAAGAAACAAAGAAACAAAATAAAACTAAAGGTGATGTGAGGACATTGTCAACGGTTAGAGTTTTATTCAGATGAAAATTTAGCTACGTTTTGGAGAGATATAGACTTTACATAAAATAAAGGAATGGATCGCATGTTCAAAATAGAGGGTTAAACTCAATCAAGATCAGGTGAAATGGAAAAATGTGTACTTATGATAATGATAATGGCGATGATGATAATGACGAGACAGAGGAGGAGGATTATGATGTTAACCTTTTATTACTTTTTGATACAGTGTTTCTCAACATCAGCATGCATAATCTTCTCTCAGAGGAGGTTGTTAAAAGTTTGTCATTCTGGGCCCTCCCCCTGAGATTCTGCTTCTGCTGAAGGTCACTAAAGTGAACGCTAGATGTGAAAACATCAGGGGTGTCATTTGTTAACTCGCGGAGTGAGGGAGTGAGTTCTTCAGCTGCTCACGGTGTCCGCCCCTGGTTCACGCCCCCAGGCATCATTGTCCAGGGTCCTCCAGGGCTTCCCTGAAGAGGCTGGTGGAGCAGCCTCTCTGCTGAGGACCTGGTGCCTGACAGCTCAGAGCCGTGAGAAGGCGAGGGTCCTCCTGGTAAGCGGAGTGGTGTGGCAGTAGTTTGTGACGAGGTTCAGTAATCACAAGTCTGGGTTTGGAGCTTTTCTGGCAGCAGAGCTCTCTTTACCCTCTAGGTAGTTGTTTGTAAGTTTCCTTTGAAGGGATTTGTATCTGCTAGCAATGTGGAAATTCAGAGTCCTAGCCCCTTACCCTGCTTCCATCGTAGCACGCTATCTGGGGACTTGCACACCCCCCTAGAAAATTTTGAGGCTTTTGCCTTAAGACTTGGACCAGAACCTGGGCCAGGGTGGAGATACCTGGTTCATTTGCTTTGAAACTTGGTCAAGAGAATGCTCTTAGGAGGCATTCCAGTCGCTTATGTTTTTTATAGAATGTATACATTATGGACGAGAGGGTGTAAGAAGGGAGGTATCGGATGGCGCTGAAGGGGCTAAGATGTGTTCATTCCTCTCCATCCTGAAATAACCTTGTTCCGTAGCCTCCTGGTCCCCATACTTTCCTCACCCATGTGGATTCTGGCAACTACACATTGGTCTTGTTGAACCTTGGGTGATGTAACAGCTGATTACCTGAAAAAACTGACTGACTTGAAATGAAGGAACACTCTGACCTGAACTGCCCTGCTCAGAAGGGCCAGGCTGGGCTTGCCTCTCCTAGAGTATCTTGCAAAAGATTGCAACAATAATCACTTTTTTTTTTTTGCCCCTGCCAACTTTCTTAAGTTCAGAGGTTTAGTGAGCATGCAGTCTGAGTCCTGGGGATGACAGGCGATAGTGGACCAGTGAATTGCTTTACTGCAGAGTCTGTCTTCCAGTTGGAGGGCAGTGGGATCCTTATTGCTTCCTAACCCACTCCATTCTGCCAATTCCGTCTTTGAGGGATGTCAGCAAAACACTGCTCATCGGGACTCCTGTTCCCAACGTGAATGAATTTCGGGAAAAGAGGGAAGTTTTTGACTGAATGAAACCATAAAAGGAACCAACAGTAAAACAGAGAGGAAAGATGAGCATTTGAGTTTCTGGGAGCAGAAACTAAATAATTTAACTTCAGGAAGCCGTTCCCTCTCTTACGGGAAGCATTGTGGCATGGTAGTTAAGGGCACTGATACTGGGACCAGCAGACCAGGCCTCAAATCTTCATTTCATCTCTTACATACTGTGACATAAAGCAAGAAATCTAACCTTCCTGCAGCTCAGTTTTCTCCATCAATGAGATGAGTATGATTATGGCAGTACCAACTTATAGGTTTGTTATGAGCATTAAGAGAGGTGCCGTTTGAGGAATATGTAGGGCCTAGCACCTAGCACAGCCTGTCTTTAATGTTAACCATTGCTATTATGATGTCTCTCAGAACATTGGTTTTATTTTCTCACCCACTGACCTGCTTTAGCCATGTAGCAGAAAATACGGCATAAAAAATACTTGATTCTTAAATCCAACAGCTACAACAAAAGAATTATGATCTCTCTCTCTCATCTTAAGTTCCAAAAATCTGAAGAAGGCTCTCTGCTCAGCATGGGTCAGTTTCTTCCTCCTGGGTCATTGAAATCCAGACAAATTTGTGGTTTTAGAGAAGAATTTGGTAGCCATTACCTGTCATGTGGAAGCCCTTGAACAGCTGCAGGAAGTAGGAGAAGTCGTAGAGCAGACTGGTTCTATTATAAATTCTTGATCACAGATCAAGTGAAGCCTTACCATTACTTGACAATCCAATGACATTTTCCTAGTCAACTTGCTGACTAGGTTCCTGAAATAGCCTAACCTTCCATACTGTGTCAAACCTCTGGGCATTGTTTCCTTGTGTTCCTTCATCCACTTTCCCTCAGGAGATGAGCTTCATGTGCGCAGTAAATTCACTCAGTGGGTCCAGGCAAAACTTTTCCCTCATCACCGACCCATTAGCAAGCTCTGCCAGCTTGGCCTCCAAAGTCTATGGCACATGTTAGTGCTTATTTAATGTCCAAATCCCTCCTCTAGAACTCAGTTTCTATAAGAGTAGGGACCTTGAATTTCCTGTTTTGGTTGGTTGTTTGTTTTCTTTCTCTCTACTTTAAGTGCTTGATTCTTAGTAGGAAGTCTATTTATTTATTTATTTATTTATTTATTTATTTATTTATTTGCTATAGGGTGCTTGCTGGAGAGGGAGGGAGGGAGGGAGGGAGAGAGAGAAGGAAAGTGAGAAATCACCCTCTCCTGGTGGGATGGCCACAGTGCAATCTCTTCCACTTTCTCGTCAGGATATTTTGAGCACGTACACACATGTGCCCCATGTAATTTTCAAGCCTGCCCAGTCTGAGACTTGAACCACGTAGTCAGCCATGTGGGATATAGCACCTTAATCTCCATGCCACCTGCTTATCCCAATAAGCATATTTTTTAAATGAATCAAAATAGAAGTTGGCCAACAAGACCTCCCTGAGATACCTATTCCTAGTGAGGTACCTGTATCCACACTCATCCTATCCTCCTCTTCCATTCATCACCTGCTCCTGCTCAGAAAATTTTCCACTCCTTCTCTTCTCATTGTGACCTATCAGCTTTTTAACATTGATTTCTCATCCATTAAAAAGGAAAATGTAGAAACGAACCTTCCGTTGTCCTACATCTCTTTCTAACTACCATTGGGAGAGTCAAGATAGGTGTTTATGCGGCTCTCTGAATGAGGGTTAAGAGTCCAAGCCAAATACTTAATTTGGGTGTCTATTAATTAGCTTTGAGAAATTGTAATTGTCCTAAAGTAATTGGACTTTGCAATTTGACGGACTTGTAAGTTGACTTTTAAATTGGGAAGATTTGAAATTGACTCTATAACTTGTGTCATTGGGAATCAATGAGTGTGGCTTCCAGGAGTTTCTATAGTGATCCAGGAGGTGTCCCGTAAGGTGTCTCGTAGTGACTGAAGCCAGCAATAAGTCAGGGCCGTATTGTTTGGGAAAAGACAGGTTAAGCAAAGATCCTTGGGGCTCTTCCGGACTAATTGTCTCTTCTTTTCATTGTGCCCTATCAGCTTTTTAACATATTAATTTCTCATCCATTAAGAAATAAATAAAGAAAGAAAAATGGCCATTTTACAGTAGTCATCCTGACAGTGTACGATCACTGATTACTGCTTCTTGAAACTCTTCCTTTGACTTTTTTTTGGCTCACCAAGTTCCTGGTTTTCCTGGATAATATTTGGGTGTTTATTTTCAAACTTTTTAAACAGATTTCATCTTTTTTTTTTCCGGAGAGATTTTCGCTATAGGGCGTGTGCGCTCGCCAGACAGACAGAGAGAGACATAGAGGCAGAAAGCAAGAAATCACCCCCCAAGGGGGATGGTCATGCCGCAATCCCTTCTCCATTCTCCTCTCGGGATCTTGGGCACGCACGCACTCGCGCCCGGCGTGAGTTTTAAGCCACCGGGTCCGGGACACGAACTGCAGTCGACTACGTGGGAGTCCAGCGACATAGCCATTACGCTAACTGCTGGTTCCCCAGATTTCATCCTTTTAAATTCACTTTTTTTTTTTTTAAATTGGTGGAGGTCACATGCACTCACTGAAAAGAGACAGAGGGAAAGAGAGGGAGAAAGCACCTCCCAGTGGGTCATGGTCACACTGCAGTCCCTTCTCCTCCATCTCCATCCTGTCAGGATTTTGAGCATGCTGCACCATGCCTGGAGAATTTTTCAAGCACGAGTGCCAGGATTTGAACTGTGGTTGGCCATGTGGAATCTGACTCCCTTAACGACTAGATATGGGGCTGATCCAAAAGTCTCAGACTCTTGGTCTTGGCCCAAATAATTCCTACCCAAGTTGCCTGGCTTCAGCAGAGCAGAGCTTCTAAACTTGAGGATTTGGCTTCCTCCTAAGCTCCTGTTCTTTGTTTTTTTTTTTTTTTTTTTTTTTTTTTTTTTTTTTTTGCTATACGGTGCGTGCAGTTGCCAGAAAGACAGAAAGCGAGAAATCACCCCCAGGGGAGATGGCCACGCTGCAATCCCTTCTCCTCCATTCTCCTCTTGAGATCTTGGGCACGCATGCACACGTGCCTGGTATGAGTTTAAGCCACCGGGTCCAGGACTCGAACCACGGTTGACTACATGGGAGTCGAGTGACATAGCCATTACATTAACTGCTGGTCCCCCAGAAGTTCCTGTTATTCAATAAGCAAGTCCTAAATCAGGTTCTCGGCTGCATAGTTGGCCATGTGGGATCTGGCTGCATTAACCAGTAGGCTATGGGCCTTCTTTTAAGCCACCTGCTTTATGGTAATTTGTTGTAGTAGCCCTAAGGACACGAATACAGATTTTGGTATGAGAAGGTGCAATGATGTAACAAATACCCCAAAATACAGAAATATGGATGTTCAAAAGTGGTTCTGCATTGACTCAGAAGGAAGTGAAGAGCATGACGCAGAAACCTTTTCTTAGCGAATACAGATGTCATCATACTTGGTATAAAAACATGAATGTTAAAGTTGCGTCTCGTCAAGTCTCAGGAGAAATGGGAAGCACGCTATGGACCCTTAGAGGAAAGGTGCTCCTGTTACAAAGTGGCAGAAAATCTGGCTGAATTGTATCCTAGTGTGGTATGGAAAATAGAACTTGTGAACAGTGAACTTAGGTATTTAGCAGAGGGGGTGTTCAAGCAAAGAGTGAAAGATTTGGCCTGGTTTCTCCTTACTGACTAGGTACAAGAAAAAGAGAAAATGAGGACAGGATCATTAAGCAAAAAGAAACAAGCAGTTGGTGATTCAGGTATTGTGCTTTGGAAACAGGCTCAGGGTGTGGCTGGGCAAACCTCTAACCACGAGCTCAGATGTGTAATTTATGTACACACTTAATTATCCAAGCCAACGAGGATCTTGGGAAAACCTTTTATGCAATGGGGTGCCTCTCCTTGAGGTACACAGCATTCTAACAAGCTTCTGGAGAACATTGTGTCAGCAAAAAGAGCTTGTTCCAACCGAGCCAGAGAAAGCATTAAATAAAAATGGCTGTCACTCTTCTGGGATTTAAGACAGGAAACGAAATGATACAAACATGGCTACCCTCAGGGCTAGTAGATGGAATGGTGGCTAAGGTGCTGGACTCCTACATGGCTGACCATGCTTCAAGTCTCGGACCTGAGGGCTTGAAAATCATGCTTGGCACATGTGTATGTATGCCCAAAATCTCAGGCAGAGAATGGAGAAGGGATTGTGGTGTGGACATCCTCCCTGGGGGGTAATTTCTCACTTTCCCTCTCATTGTCTCTCTCTGGTGACCACATGTACTTTATGGAAGAAAAAAAAAAAAACTTAAACGTGACAAACATGACTACCCTTCAGAACAAAAGGAAAATGCCAAGGCTAGAGCTTTGAATGCAGAGGCCAGAGAGACAAGCCCCAAGGGTGGAGTATGGACTTAGAAGGTGGAGTAAGCCACAGAGAGTTATTCCCAGGCTATAAAACCTAATGGAGCTTGTTCTGCTGGGTTGAAAACTTTCTTTAGACACGTGACCTCTTTATTTCATCTACTTTCTCCCTTTTGGAGTGGGAATGTTTTTTCAATGATTGTCTTACCATTGCACTTTGGAAGCAGACAGCTTGTTTTCTAGTTCCACAGGTCCACAGATGGAGAGGAACTTTGCCCCAGAGCAGATCAAACAAAGTCTGACTCATGCTTCATTAGAAGATAAGATTTGAACTTTCTGAGTTGACCATATTTAGATGGGACTTGGAATTTTGAGCTAATGCTGGAATAGATGAACACTTTGGGGAGTGTTGGAATAGAGTGACTGTATTTTGCTCATGGGACAGGGCAATCAGTGTGAATTTGGGGTCAGACAGAGGGAAGATTGTACTGCATTGAATGGTCTTCCCCCAGAATTCATGTCTGCCTGGATCTCACAGAGTGACCTCATTTGGAAATAGGGTCTTTGCAGATGTAATTAGTTAAGGTTAGATGAGATCATACTGGATTAGGGTAGACTTTAAGCCAATATAACTAGTGTCTTTGTAGGAAGAAGACAATACACAGAGACAGACAGGGAAGAGTGCCATGTAAAAAAGCATATTTGGTTCTTCAAAACAATGAAAAATAGAACTGCCACATGATCCAGCAGTTCCACTACTCGGCTTATACACAAAGGAAAGAAAATAGCATGTCATAAAGAT
The DNA here is from genome assembly GCA_026018925.1 of Tupaia tana. NCBI lineage: Eukaryota > Metazoa > Chordata > Mammalia > Scandentia > Tupaiidae > Tupaia > Tupaia tana. The sequence goes on along the minus strand of JAKSZU010000017.1, from coordinate 8,967,588 downwards.
ATCTGCACCCTGATGTTTATTGAAGCACTGTCCATAAAGCCCAAGTACAGAATCTCCCTGCATGTCCATCAACAGACCAATGGATAAAGAAACACACAGAGACATATACATACAATGGGATTCTATGCAGCCATTAGAAAGGGCAAAATATAGTCATTTGAGCTTAAATGGGAATGGGAGGACATATGTGAAGTGAAATAAGCCAGGAACAGAAAGAGGAATAGCATACGATCTCCCTCATATATAGATATTGGGGAGATGACCTCTTAGAAGTATAGATGAAGGTGACTGCTAGAGGCTGGCAAGGATGGGGGTGAGGGACAGAGGGTTGTTGATTAATGGACACAAAATTACAGAAAGATTAAGGTCAATGTCCAGCAGTATAAAAATAGAGTAGAGAGGCTGTCATTAACATCAACTTACTGTTTACCACAGCGTAGCTAACACAGAGGATTCTGAATGTTTCCAACATAAAATATGAACAAATGTGAGATGATGGGTGTACTAACCACCTTGCTCAATCTTTATACATCATATTGATATACTGAAAAATCACATTGCACCCCACAAGTTTGTACTATACATCATATTGATATACTGAAAACTCACATTGTGCCCCACAAATTTGTACAATTATAATACTTCAATTAAAAGTTAAAAAATAAAAAAAGAAGAAGTGGGTACCAGCAGATGTTGTAATAGTTACATCGCTGGACTCTCACGTAGTCAACCACAGTTTGAGTCCTGGATCCAGTGGCTTAAAACTCACACTGGGCATGTGTGTGTGCATGCTCAAAATCCCGAGAGGAGAATGGAAAAGGGATTGCAGCATGGCCATCCCCTCTAGGGGGGAGGGTGATTTCTTGTTTTCTGTCTCTCTGTCTCTCTAGCGAGCACATGTGCCCTATAGCAAAAAATTTCTCTCTAAAAAGAAAAAAAAAAAAAAAGATGTGGAAAGGCTTTAACCTATATAGGTACTGAAAGGAAAAGCAAACATATAAGATAAATTTTTTTGAAGATAAGTCTCTTCCAATTTGTCATTATTAAACTCCAAAGCATCTGCTCCAAAAAAACAAATAGAAAAGAAAGAAAAAGGCAAAGTTTTAAAGGCACTATTTTGCACAATTCCTAGAATATAATAGATGCTTCATAAATATAAAGTGAACAAATACTGATTTATAGAAAATATTTTTAATGTGAAAAGCAATGAAATAGAAGCAGAGAAATAGAATTAAATTATAATAAGATATTCAGGTAAAGTTGAATTTCAGGCTACCTTTTTTTTTTTTTTTTTTTTTTTTTTTTTTGGTAAGAGGATGCATATGCACACCAGAGAGAGGGAGAGAAAGGGAGAGGAAGAAAGCACCCCTCATAGATCGTGGTCACACTGCAATCCTTTCTCCATTTCTTTCTCCTTTTGGGATTTTGGGCACTCACACACACGTGCCTGGTGTGTTTCTCAAGCTGCCAAGTCTAGAACTTGAGCTGTGTGGTTGTGGTATGGATTCTATTTGCTGAAAGCAGCTTGCAAATAGGAAGTGTTTCTGTTCCACCTTTGTAAATTGCCTGCAGGGAAATTTTACCAGCTGGATTGCAACAGTTTTGTGGCTTTTGTGGTTTCCTTTATCTGCAACATCCATAACCCAGACCGTATAACTCCTGTAACATCCGCAAGCCGGAGCCCAGATTTTGGAGTACGAGCTCCTCTGGGACTGCCGGCGTTATAAACCTGAGTTCTCCTACTCTGAGTGGGGCTGGGTTCTCAGTGGTCTGTTTTCTGCAACATTTCTGGTTCCGTGACTGGTAACCCAATCACGCTGGCCTCTTGAGCCACTGGATCAGCAGGAGGAGACTGCTGGGACGAAGGGGTCCAAGAATCGAATGAGGTGGTGCCACTTAGTCTTTTCTCGGGTCCTCTTTCTGGGGGATACATTGGAGGCAAGGAGGAGCTGATACTCGGCAGTAACTGAACTGATGACCATGGGTCACTTTCATTCCAGGTAGATCAGCCAGCTTAACTCTGGGGAATGGCCGAGCCCTGATATTGGTGGCAATGATGCCAAGAGAGAATGAATGGCACCTCTTTACTTCTGAGGAGAAACATACCAACCCACTGAACCTACGGGTGGAGTTCACGAACAGTCTGGGCAGAGGATGTGAAGAACCATGCCCCAACTGTCATTGACCTGAAACCTGGTGTCACCACAGTGAGGCAGAGGCCATACTTGGTACACAGGATGCATGACTGGGCATCCAAGGACACTGGGCATCCTCGAAGAAGTTGCAATTCTGGCTGAATGTCAGTCTCCCTGGAACACTCCACTATTGCTGGTTAGGAAACACGGAGGAGATTTCCAACCAGCGCAAGACCTCTCTGCTCTGTGAACAGTGCTGCTGCAACCCTCCACTCTGTAGTGCCAAACCTCTACGTGCTCCTGAGCCTCCTGCCACCTCAAGCTTGTTGTTTCACATGCTTGGACCTCACATGCTGCCTTCTGTCTCCAACTGGCTTCCAAGAGCCAGCCACTATTTGTCTTGGAATGGGAAGATAGTTCCCCGTGCTTTTATGACCTTGATGAACTGTAGGGGCTATAGGTGGTTGACAGTGACAAGGATGGCTCAGTACAAGAGGTTACTATGTGAGAACCCATGGGTGCGGCTAGAGACTTGCTAAACCCAGCCACCCTCTTCCCCACCGAGCCTGCATTGCCAGATCATAACAGCGAAGAGATCATCGATGAGATCTGTTTGAGTCCAGTAGACCTGTCAGACAAGCCCTTCCTGGACCAGATTTGACACTCTTCACGAATGGCAGCAGTTATGTGCAGGATGGACAACAGAGTTGGTGAACAGAGACTGATCAACTCAGTGGCTGAACTGTGAGCACTCATCTGGGCCCTAAAATATGCCTCTGATCTAAATACACCTTCAAATAAGGAAGAAACCCCCCATTGTTATGCAAGCAACTAGAGTCCTATTTTGCCAGAGCTTCCCTATACCAAAGAAGAAAGTCAATGGGCAACAGAAGAAGGGGGAGCAAAGACTAGAGAGGGTTGGTGGCAGCTACCAGATGGGTGACTATTTGTCTCATGCATTTTGGCTTGTAAGCTTCCGACTCTGTGCAACCATGTCAGTAGCAGATGTGTAATCTGCACCAGGAACAGTGACCATAGGAAGCCGATATAGGAACCATCCCTTACGAGTGTACTTTATTGAGGTCAATCCATGCTGAGGCTATTGATAAACAGTGGTACTAGTTTGCGCCTTTTAGGCTGAGTGGAGACATTCCTCACTACAACGGAAAAGGCCCATGACTTAGCCAAGGGATTACTCAAGGAGATTATCCCTTGGTATGGGCAGCTGTAGGATTAGACAACGGGCCTGCTTTGACTCCCAAATCACCCAGACGGTGGCTGAGACCTTGAGAATTAAATGGGAACTCTACATTGCCTACCGTTCCAGAGTTCAGGGAGAGTTGAGTGCGTGAAGCAAACCCTAAAAACCACTTTGGCTAAGTTATACCAAAAGATAGGGGTGACTTGGTTGGACCTATTACCTTTAGCACTTCTCCAGGTCCACTGCAGTTCTAAGACAGTCCAGCTACTCTCCTTTCGAAATTTTGTTTAGGCACCCTCCTCCAGTCATTTCTAAAAGAAGACTTTCGACAGATAGGAGAGCTTGACCTGTCCTGCCACCTACAATCCCTGGGTTATGGTGCCCTTAACTGGGTACACCCCTACCAGCCCAGGATATGGCGTGGATAAAAGGCTGCAGAAAGGAACCCCTCCAGCCAGGTTAGATGGGGCCTCATATGGTTGTCCTGACCACTCCTACTGCTGTTAAGGTTACAGGCATCACTCTGTGGGTCCATCACACTGGAGTCAAGAGGGCTGCTCCATGGACCACTGCAAAAAATAGACCAGAAAAAGCCTCTCCACATGATGCTTCGGAAATGAGGCACCTATGGGCCTGCTCTAGTCACTCCAGAGGCTGATGAGTCAACACATGGCGGAAGCCTGAATTTATGGCCCTGCTTCCGTCACTTCGAAGGCTGACTGATGTATACATGGCAGAACTGTTCTGAACCTTCCCAGATAAATTGTAACAATCCCTTTATGCACTCTTGGCCACTATCACCTTGGCTGATTGGAAGTCAAAAGACTGACGGGCCATGCTATGATGCCCTAAGGAAATCTAAGGATATGGGATGGGGGAATGATAGGGATCCTGTTTGCTAAAAGCAGCTTGCAAACAGAAAGTGTTTCTGTCCCAATCTTTGTAAATTGCCTGTGGGGAAATGTTACATGCTGGATTGCAACTTCTGGTTTCCTATATCTGCAACATCCCTAACCAGACTACACAACCCCTGTCACTTTCAGTCAGGTCCCAGACTTTGGAGTGCCAGTTCCTCTGGGACTGCCTGTGTTATAAACCTGAGTTCTCCTACTTGCTGAGTGGCACTTGGTTTCTTGGAGGTCTGCTTTCTGCCACAGTGGGCCATGCTGAATCTGGCTACCTCAACCACTAGCACCACCCTGCGAAGGCTATTCTTATACTTGATTTTTATACTTGATTTTCCTTCCAGAAGTATTTATTCCTGGTGTTTCCTAATGTAGTCGTAGAAGTATTCTACTCTACTTTTTGGTCAGTGCATGAAGCTCTGTCTGACTAATATCTGGTTGATAAAAGGAAACAGTAGGAACAGTGTTCATATAATCCTGAGGGCCCTTGGATTCAATCGTTAGCTTCCATTTTCCTACCTTTCTTTTCCCTCTTGGCTGACTGGGAGTGCTGCTGCTTCTCCATATGTCTGCTCTGCCCTTTTTCCGTTCTTCTACATAACTAGTGAGGCGCTTTGGGTTTACTTATTTGGAGCTTAGCATACACACCCTATTTTGTTGTCTGTTTTATATGTAGCGATTGTTTCTTGAGTTAGATTTCAGTCAAGAAATACAGAAGTCAAAATGAAAGATTGGAGGACTAGCGGATGGAGTAATGGCTACATCACTGGACTCCCATGTAGTTGACCGTGGTTTGAGTCCTGGACCTGGCAGCTTAAACTCATGCCGGGCGCGTGTGCGTGCATGCTCAAGATCCCAAGAGGAGAATGGAGGAGAAGGGATTGCTGTGTGGCCACCCCCCCGGGGAGTGATTTCTGGCTTTCTGTCTCTCTGTCTGTCTCTGTCTTTCTGTTGAGCGCATGCACCCTATAGCAAAAAAACCTTTCCAACAATAAAAGAAAGATTGGATTTCTCTTCCACATAGAAAACTGGATTTGGATCTCCACCCTTGGCAGCTTGATAATAGTTATGCTTAGGAACTAAATTTGCTTAGATATTTTTACCCTTGAGCTTCAGTATTGAATTAAATTGATGCTCATTCATATCAATGTCTACTTAATTTCTGTAAAGCTACTACCAGTCAAAACATTTCTATAATAAGATTGACATATGCTCAACTATGCCAAGAAATAATGAACTAAAACGATTTTTTTGACAATCCACTTTCATAATATAATTTATAGTTGTTCTTCCCAGTATATACTTCAGAAATAATAAAACCAATCATAAGGCTTCCTTTACAGATGAAAACACTGAAGCTCAGGGTAAAGGGCAATTTTCTCATGATCATATAGCTGATAATTCACCATCTGGGGTAAATTCAGCCTTACTTGGCTCTAAAGTTCTGTTCTTTCCTTTATTCTATGTTGCTTCTAAAAGTTAAACAACAATGATGATAACTCTTAACAACTAACATTTATCCAGCACTTACTATGTGCTAGGCACATGTGTATTATGAAAAAAAAAAAACACTATGCATGGATTTCAAAAGTTTTTTGCACCAAAATAAACATATTTTAATACCATGAACTTTCTGAAGTACTCTGATGTATTGTATTTTATGAAATAATATAACCCTCAAAACTCTGTGAGTTGTAGTTAACTTTTGAAGGAGTGGAAACCTAGTGAAAAAAAGCAGACATGGTGGGGCTGGCAGGTGGTGTGATGGTTAAGGTGCTGGACTCCCACAGGGCTGACCACAGTTCAAGTCCTGGACCTGGAGGCTTGCTTTCCTATTTTCCCTTTCTCTCTCTGTCTCATCAGATTAAACAAATAATAATGATGATAAACTAAATAAAATAATTACTTAAAAAAGCAGACGTGGAAGTGTTACTTAAACAATACTAGCGCTGCCCCATGTGGCTTATAGACTAGGGGATTCAGATTCTATTTTCACATCTATTTAATCACCTGTTCTCTCCAACAGCATTATTAATTTATGCTCTTTCCTTTAGATCCTTATGTTTTTTTTTCAGCTGGGCTTTGGTGTGCTTTTCTTTTTGCCAATCTTGTTCTTTCTTCCTTTCTCTCTCTCTTCCTTTTTTTTTCCTTCTTTTTCGGGATAGAACATGTGCATGTCTGAGAGAGAATTAACTACCATTCACAGGGTTAGATCACACCATGATCTCCTTCCTCCATCCCTCCAGTCTATTGGATCTTGGACACCCAGTCGTTCCCAGTGTGTTTCAGGTAGACACGGGTCAGGGATTTGAACTGCAGTGGCCACGTGAGCTACGTCTTTTCTTGAGCAGTGCATTATTGCTGCACCATGAAGCTGGTCCAATTTGCCAATCATTTTTCTACCTCATTTTGAAATTTACTAGTCAACTATAACTGATAATCAGACTTTTTTTTTTTTTTTTTTTTTTTTTTTTAAATTTCTGCCAGAGTGCACATGTGCTCACTGGAGAAAGAGAAGGGAAGTAAGAAAGCACTCCCGGAGTGGGTGGTCATGCCACAATCCCTTCTCCTTCATTTCTCTTTCCTTTTTGGCATGCACACAAACATACCTGGCATATTTCTCAAGCTGCCAGGTCTGGGACTCAAACAATATGGTTGGCCACGTGAGATTTAGCCACCTTAACCACTATACCACATACTGTCCCCAGAAATGAATGTTTAAATAA